>AP028438.1:12509455-13709455 GCA_036509395.1 Antheraea yamamai
GTAATATAGAGGCCTGTGTACATCTAATATGAATATTTTATATTGAGATTTTGCAGCTTATCATATATTAATTATAAACTGTATAAAAATGTATATAATTATTGTTCGTAGTGCCTATAAATGTAAAAACCAGACTAATGATCATAATTTAAATTAAAAAACTATGAAAATTTAATAATTAACAGTATATGTAATTAATTGCAAAATAGAACACAGTTATTCTATTGTATTGAATTTTTACTTCTCGATTCGATGCAGTCCTTATGACTGGCTCGATTTTTTATTATTATATTTTATACAGAAAACCATTGAAAATTGGTACGTTAATGATGTCAGTTCAAACCGTCGTCTGATCAATATATTCCGTAATTTGAATAATAATTCACTTACATCAATTAAATGCGTGCCGACTTCTGTAGGCGTGAATTCTATGCGGTAAAGTTCCGGTCTTTCAGCGACATCCACGACTCGAACATTCACTGGTCGGCGTGATGGAGCAGTTACCGTAACGTTTACCTGTAATACAATAAAAATTACTTTCTCCAAACTTCAAGGTAGCTTTGGTGTTAGGACTAATTATAGCAACTATAGTATTAAGATTCCTATAAACTAAAAAGATATATAATACAGTTTGTTATCGAGAAAATTGAGAATGTTGCTCTTGAAATCGCGTGTGTTAGAGAATTTTTAATTAGGATGGGGTCGAGTGGAGAACACGGAAGAGTAAGTAAGAGTTAAGTAGATTTAAACATTACTCATCGGACGGACTCCTCATACGTTATGGATAGTCAATTAATCTAATTTAGTTTTGGGTAAGAAAGTGTAAGGCTATCGACTCAATAATAAGACCCTGACAGAAACATACATCGATAGTGGATACGGACAAAGACGTTAAAAAATTAAGGTAGCGGTGACTGAAAATTTATTATTATCACTTCGTTCATATTTGGTTAATATTCAATATTGGATATCACGTTACGGGTTATAATGTGAAAACAATATTTATACAAAGAGCAATTTGTATAAAATTCAAATAATTCAATACACAATTCCACTTCGAATCAAGAAAGAAATATGCGGAGGTGATGAAATAAGTTCGTACTCGCACACACGAAGCCCAGTGCGCGTGGTTCGGTTATGAAAAGGAGAGGAAGTTGTTTTTTCTGATGGGGATACTTGAAAAATTTACAAAAGTAAATCGGGTAATATTTGTTGTGAAATCGGAAAGATTTGAAGAATGTGTAAGGCTCGGCGAACGCCATTTGAAGAAAACAAAAATAGCAATTTAAAAAAACTTCATATAATGTTTGTGTAAAAATATTTGTGTATATTATTTCACATATTTCCGAAGTTTGAATTCTGCCATTGGACAGCCTGTACAAATTGTAAATTATTTTAAATTGATCTGCCGGTGAAATAAAATAATTTTATCAAAAACCTAATGTCAACTGAATTAGTGAACCAACCAGATATAATATCGAAATTCTACCGACGACTGTATTACAAGCTGTAAGAAATTTAGATAAAGAATTCAATAAATGAATTGTAGAAATCAAGGCAGAAAGTATTGAAATTTAACGAATGAATGAATTCGATCAGTAGAAGTATCTATTAATTTAATTTCGTTTTTTGAAAATCTCTAAACAGTGGTCAGGTAATATAGATATTATATTATCAGCCCTGCTTGTTTTAAGAACACAACATGAACCAGATTTTTTTTTTTTTAATTTAGATTTTTATTTTAAAATATTTCTTGACGAAGCAAAACACGCCTATGATTATACATATAAGGAATATATCAATTAAACCAAAGCAATGAATGAGGATAATAGTTTTTACATCGTTTTTGTTGAATGTAGCGGACCCGGAAGTGGATATCTCGAAAACGGCAGGCACTCGTGCGGGGATTAGCCTAGTGGGCTCCCCTCCGCCGCCGCCCACCGGCCCTGCCATCACGTCTACTGTCCACGGAGATCCTGCAACGGGAAAAAGAAATTGTTTAACTAGGTTGCAAAAGCTGCGTCACCCGCGAGACTAATGGAATTATACTGTGTTCTATTATTATTATTCTAAATATAATTGAACTCTTTAATTATTTTTTAATCGGATCTATAAGTTCTATAACGTACAGTTAATTATTTAAAAAAATGGTAGTGATAGTTAGTTCTACACGCCAAATATATACCTATAATGTGTACTAACGTGTAATTTTAATAATGTGATTTAATTCCTGTTTAGAACAAGTCGGGTTTGAAAATTTAATTAAATGTGGGTGTAATTTTATTGTCTTTTTTTTACTTAACATCATTTTTTTTTTTCAGTTAATTGGTTTGCTTGTTACGCTTTCACGTCTTAACTATTGAACGGATCATTATGAAATTTTGCATACACGATATCGGGTTAACGAAACAGGATATAAGGTACAATTTATCCAAAATAAAATACTATTCCTGAGGTATAAGTGAAAAGTACATTAAAGCGAGCGAAGTCGCGAGAAAAAGTTAGAATTTATTATTATATATATTTACCCTTTACTTGACATTATAAAAATTATATAGTTCATTTTCATATGTCAGAAAACTTCAAATTGTACCAGGAATAGAATATTAATCTCCTATAAATGTCATCCTTGACATGTAAGAGGTCAAATTATCGTTATATGTTATAGTTCAAATATTATAGCATAATAAAATCGTTTTGGCGTATATTTGAGAGTCACTCGATCTGTTTTTACTTTGTCTGAAAGAATGGAGCATATGTTGATACATGTATCTCGTGTTGTAGACGAATACATTTGAATTATTTGTTCTTGTTTTGTTTCCTTGATACGGGGGGTGTTAACAATTGGGTACATTGTTTCAAATTTTATGGCCATAGTTATATAACCTGAAACGTATGTTATCCAAACGGGGTTATTATTTCAATTATATGTATAACTGTATAACAAACACCGTGTTGTTTTTGGAGTGATTTACGATAAGATATTAGAACCTGAAGACAATAGAATAACGTTAGTCTCATTAAAAATTAAAATCAAATCCAGATTTCTGATTTGACTTGCAGTAAAACTAAAAATTATGAAATGTTTAATAATGGAAATGGTAATAAACTATCTATAGTTTTATAAATATACCTGAACTACATTATTAATGCATGCACTTCTTTTGGCGCGTTAGGGAAAAATGATGAGAGTAACTTTTACGATGCGCGCGCACACCGTCACGAACAACCGACAACCTGAAGTTATTACGATGCGCGCGCACACCGTCACGAAAAACCGACACCCTGAAGTTATTACGATGCGCGCGCACACCGTCACGAACAACCGACAACCTAAAGTTATTACTATGCGCGCGCACACCGTCACGAAAAACCGACACCCTGAAGTTATTACGATGCGTGAGCACACCGTCACGAAAAACCGACACCCTGAATTTAGCTATAGACAACATTTTGTTTCTTTGTATTTCTTTGTATTAAAACTTTCAATGTATTAAATACCTTTATTCTATTGTTAGTGTCGTTTTTTCTACAAACGTAGAATAAGGCGAAAGATAAAATTTTTGAAAAGATTTTTATCTTGTTACGCTAAAGAAGTATAACTTCTAACGCGTGTACATAAGTACGCACACACTTTTTAAGATTATATTTTAAAAAGAATAAAAGTGCCGTTGCTTAATGATACGCTAGTTTGGTAATAAAAATAAGCCTTTAAAAGATATATGATACCGAGTAGTAATAGTTTTATTCCCCGTTCCAATAGTGTTGTGTTCAATCAATAACCGCATCTGTACTCATTATTTACGCTACCTGACCGTTAGCTGCTATGGTTGGCTGCTCACAATATGGAGGGTCGATAAATGCACTTATACAAGGACGAACATCTATCTATATTTAAATGTTAACTATTAACTGTCCATGTATTAAACCGTTCAGCATAAATTTCATACTTTGAAGTAATTTCATTACTCTCTATTAAAAAAGTGGTATATCTACACTAATATTATAAAGGAGGGTTTATTTGTTTGGTTGAACACGCTAATCTCAGGAACTACTGGAAACAGGAAACACAGGAAAAAATCTCAGTGTCAAATAGTTCATTTATCGTGGAAACTATAGGCTATATATCATCACGCTAAAACCAACAGGAGCAGAGCACAAGTGAAGAATGTTTCAAAATCGGGTTTTTTTTTTCTTTTTGAGAGCTTCCGCTGCGTGTTAGCGTTAGCGCAAAGTGACTATTTCGCGCGGATAAAGTTGCGGGCAGTAGCTAGTTATACAATAAATGACAGTTTCATGAAGTTAAAGACGTTTAAGTATTATAATTGTTACTAGTAAACCTACATTAAAAAAAAACAATTAGTATCAGAGGTCGCAATCTCACGGTTCGATTTTAAAAGGATAAAAATCTATGAAATATAAAATTTACTATATAAAAATAGAATTTATTAAGTAGTAGTTAACAACACCATCGTATAAGTATTACATGCCACATGATAATAAAAATAATTTCGAAAATCTTTACATACAATCGAGGTATTAGCTAGCAGTGAGGTCTTATTAGAAAAGAACATACTTGATCTGTAATAAATATGATATTATAATTGAACTGGGTGTGGCTTTTTAGAGTATTTTATTATAGATTTGAATTTCAAAGCTAGCTTTTGCATGCGGCTCGGAGGCGGTAATGTAAATCTGACCTAACCCTTGGGACATTACTTTTCTTCTGGACGAGATGTCCAGTAACTTTTGCTATTACCCCTGACAATTTATATGCAAAATTGCATTATGATCGGTTGAGCAGTTAAGATCTGAAAGCGTAACAAACCAACAAACTCACACGCATTTATAATATTAGATAGGATAAACATGACCAATTATATCTTTACTATTTGCGCTCGCGGCTCTGCACGCATTTCTTTCTATTATTATTTGTTGCAATACATCATTGAGTCATAGCAAAACGGGTGTTATCTAGACACACTATGGTCATATAAAAAGATATTGTATATCAAATTTCCTGGTAATAGGATGAATGAAATGATGATGAACAAATAAGTAATACTTACTTAATACCACGTTAATTGTGTACGTGCTGAATACTCAAGATAAAGTGAAAGTGGTCGGTATGCGAACCAGTCGCATTTCTTTTTCCCTATAACTCATACGGGCAGTTTGAGTGGAATATAAAATTACTAAAAAAATTAAAACTATGGTTTGCATTTGTAATATAACTAGCGGGCACGGCAGACGTTGTCCCGCCCTGATTATAAAAAAAATCCTTGACAAGTTATATACCAAAACGTTGCTCATGAATCACTTTATCCATTGGTGAAAACCGCTTGAAAATCCGTTCAGTAGTTTTTGAGTTTATCGCGAACAGACAGACAGACAGACGCGGTAGGGGACTTTGTTTTATACTATGTAATGATATTTATACATATTTTCTAAGTTAGATTTGTAACTTTTAAAATTACAATACGTTCATATTTAGTTAAATATTTTTATGAATACACAATATAGATACACTCGCGAATTCTTAACATAACCGAGAAAAATTGGAAAAGATAAGTAGGAAACAAATAATCTATACCAATATTATAAAGCTGGAGGGTTTGTTTGTTTGGCTGAACGCGCTAATCTCAGGAACTACTGGTCCGATTTGAAAAACGTGTTAGTGTTAGATAGCTCATTTATCGAGGGAGGCTATAGGCTATATATATCACGCTAAGACCATAAGGATCGGAGCACCAATGAAGAATATTTCAAAATCGTTTTTTTTCCTTTTCAGAGATTCCGCTGCGTGTTAGCGTTAGCCGAAAGTAAGTCGAAGTAAGAAGTAGCGGGCAGAAGCTAGTTAGGTAATAAAATATAAACGCCACTACATGACAGACTAAGATCCCGCCAAAAAATCAAATAATTTGAAAAAATTAATTCTAAATTAAAATAAATTGAAAAACAGCCAGCAATGTTACATAAAAAAGTTTACATTTATTTTACATATTAGAATAATCTTCAAAAAAGGAATCTATTTTTTATTGATTTTTGACATCCATAAGTTTAAATGTTCGCACAGGGTAATGTTCGATATCGAATTACAAATACGAGAAGTAAGTTGCAGACTATCTGATCACTTACCACATCAGTGTACGTAGCCTTTCTATCTGTTCGCTGGGACCTTTATAAGAGAGGTTATTAAGCTTATCTTCATAAACGATATGAATGTCCTTTCCACGTTTCAACATTGTACGCGCTTACCAAGTCAATAATAATTATTTATTAAATATTGTGAAATTATATATCATCAGTACATAGTGTAAAATAAAGACCCCTACCGCATCTGTCTGTTCGCGATAAACTCAAAAACTATTGAACGGATTTTCATGCGGCTTTCACCGGTAGATAAGGTGATTCACGAGGAACGTTAAGGTATATAATTTGTCAAAGATTTTTTTATTATCAGTGCGAGACAGCGTCCGCCGGGCCCGCTGGTAACTTACAAAACTGTTTCGGTTATTTATTTGATGTATTTTTGTTTCTACATCTTTATATATATAATTCTTCTGTGCGCGTGTATGTAACTAAACTCCTCTTAAGCGGTTGGATAGGTTTTGATAACATTTTTATGTGTGTTCAGGTGGATTCAATAATGGTTTAGAATCATAATTGGACAGGGTAGGTGGCGCGGCGGTTGACTTTTAGGATTTTGTTATAAAGACAGGACAACGTACTAGCGGGTAGTTTAATATATTTTTTTACATTAGTGCGTTTAGGATTTCGAAATGCGTTATTAATTACTAAATATATTGAATCCTTATTTGTATGTTGTACTATAACCTCAGTATGTCCAATTTGAAGGGGATGAAAGAAAATCCGAGTTATAGATGTTTCGTCTTAGCAAGGATTTTGACTTGAAATATTCAACTTGTTAAGGTTTAGTAGATTATATATTATTTAGTGTTAAGTTATAGAGGTGAATGAAATAAAAAAAAATTACAGATATTTATTTTCATGATAGAATTTGACGTACTATAACATAATGGATAATGCTAAATAATCTTTAATTAATGACAGCAGTGGTGTAACTCAGAAAAAAACCCGACGAAGATAAATTGTTTGCAAAAGCTATTTATGTGTCCTTGGTACCTAACGTAACAAACCAATGCAAACATGAGACAATTAACAGTGAACAAATTAACGATAATCTATATGGATACTATACTATATATAATATACCATATTAAAATAAGTTTAAGTGTTGTTCTTAAGTACAAACTACTACTACTTCAATTCAAGTAAAGTGAATTACTTGAAATATCGCGAAACATATGCTGTTGGTTAGTATAAGAAGAACCAAATAAGATTATGTAATATAGTAGCAATAATTTAATAAGATAGATTACAAAAGAAATGGTTAATAAAGTATCAAATTAAAACCGCAAAGGAAAACATATCATATTACAAACATATCATTAAATGAGCTTTATCTTACATAATTTGTCCCAGATCTATTGCTTTCACAGATGTTTTGGTCATAAAATATTTTATTACTACGCAAACAGTTATGATGCTACAATAAGGCTGTGTTTTCCCTGTCGGGTACATAGTGATATGGGTATTTATCACTGATATCTAATAATTACAAAAAATACTTTATTTATAATATTACAAATCTATATTTATACTAATATTATAAAGAGGTAAAGTTTGTGACGTTGTAGAGGGTAATCACAGGAACTACTGGTCCTATTTGAAAAATTATTTCAGTGTTATATAGATCATTTATCGAGGACGGTTACAGGTGATATATCATCACGCTAAGACTAATAGGAGCGGAGCACCAATGAAGAACGTTTCAAAATCGGGGTATTTTTTCCTCTTGAGAACATCCGCTGCGTGTTACCGTTAACCCAAAGTAACTATTCCACGCGGACGAAGTCGCGGGCAGAGGCTAGTAAATCTTAATATATATATTTCTTGTGTGGGTGTGTATGTGACTGAACTCCTCCTAAACGACTGGACCGATTTTGATGAAATTTTTTGTGTGTGTTCGTGGAGATTCGAGAATGGTTTAGATTCACAATTGGACCCGGTAGGTGGCGCTGCGGTTGACTTTTGGGATTTATATTTTTTATTATCAAGGCAGGACAACGTCCGCCAGGTCCGCTAGTTATATTATAATAACGTAAGTATACTACTAATGAATATAAAGCCAGTCATCTATATAGGTATAAATAGACAGAGAGAAAAGAGTATATCTGTCGTTACATTTCAAAATGAGCTATATCCAATTTTAAGCGTTCATATAACATTTTAATGTTTTTAGGATTTCCTGTTTTTATACACTGAGACCGTAGTTCAAATTTTGCCATCCATAAAGTTTTTTTTATGATCTTTATATTTAACATGTACGAAATTTGAAGAATTGGAAAAAAACGTAAAATATGAGGAACGGCTAAAATTGGATTTAGCTCGATTTGGAATGTAACGACTTGTAGTATATATTCCTCTTCTTTTCTCAACCGATTTAGTCTTTTGGTTTGGTAAATATTGACCAATTTTAGTTTTAACAATAACAATTACACACATCGTTTTTTTTCCTACACCCAGGGCTTTTTTGTGGAGGCACGCGGGGGCAAGCAGCGCCCTTAAAGGGAAATTCGAAAATACCGAAAAATTGCCATAAGTTGGTTTTAGTTCTGAAAATTTTAGAGCAATATCTTACTATTATATGCCGCAAGTACTGAGAATAACAAGGTATACATTTTTGCACTTATTGATACTAAAAATTATGGACTTACAACTTTCGAAAATTTGCGTTCGCCCAAAAAGGAAATGACACAAGAACCTATACGTATATTGAAACTTAAAAAAGTGATGGATTATGGTCGAATTTCGATCACTAGACGACAATTAGTTTAAAATTAAAAGTAAAAAAATATTTTAAAGTGTATGTATACACCATTTGACGTGTAAGATATAATTGTGTTGTGTTTACTTTAAAATGTCTTATTCTATCCTTCTTTTTTGTGGTATCAAAAGCATTTACTGAATCGCAGTAATCGAGTTCAATGTAATTTTTTATTAAGTACATTAAACGCCGCCTTTGATGTTTTGTTTGATCTCGCTATTTTTTTAAACACGATAATCAGCGTAAAAAATATAACCATTAAGTAATTTCCTTATAGTGAAGCAGTAAATACCATATAGGCATGCTAATATAATTAGTAAGTTACTTAGTTGTATGTTATATGAAAAATAAATTATAAACGATTTTCTTTTTATGTTCGAATTGTAAGTTTGCAATAAAAAACTAAATATGGTTTTTACAAAAACATATGTAAAGAATTCGAAGGATACGCTGTCTCCTCCCGCTTCTTTCTATTAAATATCTTATGCGTAAAGCATGACACACTCTGTGATATAACTGGATATCCATTGCGACCTGAATCTTGGAAAATCATTTTGAAAACGTTACTTTACAATCTAAATAGAATCGACGGTTTCTTACTTGGTCAGGTGTACCTTCTTTATAAGACTAAGTCCATACATGAAATATCGCATCTCTTTGATTATTTCTCTAAATCTCTTTGATATCCTGCATAGGCTGCAGTGACGTGCTGTCAACATCGTGGATAATTTAGAATTACTTCAGCTACAAAGGTTCCTTTCTTTGCTGAGCCTGTCTTATCGCCTTTGTTTATCCTTATTCCATTAGCTCTCTTCCAGTATGTAACCACGTGGGATTGTCTACGAAATCATTGCCACACGAAAGAAAGCATCTGCCTCAACACGAACAAAGAAGATCGCAAGTTTTTTCTTAGCCATACCATGAAAATAGGAAATGGTTTCGCTTCTAACGTGATTCCCGCTTTCATATAATATTAAGTTTCTAAAATGAGAATTTGAAGAGACATTTCAGAAAGCAGGGATTATATCGACAACTGCGAATGGGTCCATTAACTAATGGTCACCGTTGTTTTTGGACAATAGATAAGAATAGATAAGGGTTTGTGCCAAAAGGGCACCTATTTTTTTTTTGCTTTTTAACTATTAAGCTTGGAAAATGTATAGAACGTGATTGACAATAAAAAATTGCGCCTTTTGGCTTTCAAACACAATATCAGGTAACAAATCCTACAGTTATTTATCGAGCTAGTTATAAAAAAACTACAGGCTGTTACAAAAACCGAAGAAGAATGAAACTAAGTAAGTGGGAAAAAAAAAACAAAATATTAGAAACAACGTAAGAAGTATTAGATTACTCTTACATTGGATAACACATGTAGGTAACTTATGTACAAACAGAAGGCGAATTATTCTTACCTAAATACTATTAAACATCCAATGATAATTTCGGTTACATCATTAACCAGATTAGGCCCCCCTCGGCAGCGGCTCAAGCCTAGGTCCGTTCCCTTGGCGTGGAGCCCTTGAGAGCGCTGCTTGTGCGGTACATTGACACAAAATCTTATATCTGCGACAACATTACACATATCACCTCCACACACGTGCACGCATACACGCTTACACATGCAAGTGGAAGGGTTTTATTTTTTCCCTTATGAAACTGGAATAGTTTAGAAAATTATCCGATACCAAATATATATATGAGTTGTTAAGGTATATATGCCTGGTACACATATATGTTTCAACAACTCATATATGTATGAATGGTTAGCTTAGCTTAGGTTAGCTCAGATAGGTGGGGGGGGGGGGGGGGGGGGGGGGGGGGGGGGGGGGGGGGGGGGGGGGGGGGGGGGGGGGGGGGGGGGGGGGGGGGGGGGGGGGGGGGGGGGGGGGGGGGGGGGGGGGGGGGGGGGGGGGGGGGGGCGCGAATTGCATGTATCAGGCAACAGCCCAAGCCGAGGTGTGCCGTGCACCCTTGATCTAGCTGTCAAATAAAATCGGCTGAGTGCCTTAAGCGCTCGCCTTAGTAGTCCGGTGAAGCTGTTAAGACCTTGCTAGGTAAATAGCGTAGTCAGATCGAAAAAAAAAGTTACATCATTAACGAAACTAAGAGATCCATACCATTTAAAATTTTAAAACAATTCGATTGAATCACTGTTGCGAAACTCGTTAGTAGAAAGTTAATAGTAAGATATCATTCGTTTAATCTTAGCGCTCTAGAAGTACGAGCTTATCGAATAGTAATGCAATAAAACTGCAACGCGCATTGGTTTGTACACTTGTGTATCGAGTCCACAACTTTACATAATCGGTCCATGATTCGTTTACAATGAGTCGATAATAAACGATCATCTACCTATTTACACATTAAAGTCAGACCATTCTCTGAACATTTTTAATGACGACTTCGTGTCATATTCCGGTAGAATTTCTTACAGTGATTATTATTTATCTAATCAGCAGATATACAATGTTGTGTATACAGCTTGCATAGCGAGTAATAATAACTAATTAGTGGTGCAGTCATGCAACACGCTTTGAAAATATCGGCTATCCTTAGAGAGTCACTTAGGTAACTGTCGCGAAGTAATCCGCAAATATTAACCGGTATCTATTAAAGGAAAATGAGTCAAGGAAGTATAAGTATAAGTATAAGTCAATAAGGACTGCTGACAGACGTGAAAACTGAAAACAATAACTATGTTTATATTCGGTTTTGAATAACGAAATCAATTATAGTCTAAATTATTTAGATTTAATAATTTATAAAGTGAATTTATTATTACTAAATATTCATATCTTTTGACACCCCGAGTAATAATAAAATACATTTTTTTTTCAACTTATTATTTGATGGAACAAACGATGGGCTGCATAAGCTTAATATGTACAAAATATCAATATTACATAACATCCAAAAATTCAAATACGCATGTGATACAGCCTGGTATATACGATGTCTAGCACAAGCGCGATACGTCACGAGCTTGTTGAGGTTAACGGTGACGCGAACCAAAAAGGTTTTACCGTACCAAATCATTTTTCTTAAAGACGTTTTCACTTTAAAAATTATAACTTGTGTGTGTGTGTGGCACTCAGAAATGAGTGGTCGATTTTTACTAGATAAATAAAATGCTATTCTAAAGTCATTGGTATTTCTCGATTTGTGTGAATCACAAATCAAATAATTTTATCTGTACTAATATTATAACTCTGTGGATATGTTTCTAAGATGCCATGGATTCACTTCTAAAAATTATTTCACTAATAGGAGGTTATATTGTGTTAATTGATTTTTATATGGTAATTAACGCGTACGTAACCACGGGCAGCTGTTAGCTAAGTAAAATCATGTGCAACCCAATTGTATGTAAGTATAAAACCTTTTTAGATAAAGAGTTTATATAGGTACACATTTTATAATCAGATCACGCATTACTGTTTCAGCTAATGTTATACGTAGTTGTATTATAACGTTTATTAATGTATGTAATAAAAATATAAAATGAATAATATTCTAAATATTGTATAATAACCCTTCGTTAGTAATTGTTTGAGAATGCCATGTGAAGTTTAGTATTTCAAGCGTTTCAGATAACATTTCTTTGTAATTGTAATTTTATAGAGAACAAAACAAAGGCAGAGTCAAATTATGGCATATTAATTAAAACAAAATATATTTTATATCTTTATATAATATAAATTTAATGTCATATTTCAAAAGATTTGTATTGACAAGATATCATCACGAAAAAAAAATATTTCTATATCTATGCCAGTAATACCTTATAACTTCAAAATGTTGCCATATAAAAAAATCTATTTAAAATAAAATTAAATCGAAAATTATTCAACTTTAAAAATTCATAGTCAATAATTAATAATTGTTTGTTAATACCACATGCGGGCCTGCGATAACAGATAATAGTAATAGATAGGTAGCGATTCTGTTAGATGAATCTACAAAGACTATTTATCTCTGGAATTCCATCCAACCATATGTAACGTAACGTCCATTTGCTCTATATGTAATGTACAGTCTCCCTATATGAGAAGTAATAAGGATACCATTCTATTGATTACACAGGCTTTTTTATAAATTGTAATCCAGAATATTGGGCTTGATAAACATTTTCAGCTATGCAAAATGCTTCTGAAAAAATTAATAAACAAAACAACGGTTTCTAATCAAATTTAAGAAAATTATGAATATCGTTGTAGTTGTTGATCTATTTTTGGTGATTACATACATACGTACACTATACTCGTATACTAACATTCTAAATACTGTGTGACGTCATTAGCTAAAGGACAAACTAGACACGAGTCGGTTGATACCAGTGAAATTAAGGCTAACACTGTAAAGTTTAAAATAAAGTGACGAAAAATAGCAACTGTTGAAAATCTTTCCAAAAAGAATTACCGCACCATCACAAATATTATGTTTATGGATGAAGGAAAGAAGGCAAACGAAATAGTCAGATGGTTAAAAATACCTACCCATAGCAAGAAATTGGTTGACAATACAAAAATTATTTTAAAAGTTAACGCGTAAAAGGAAAATGTTACTTTTCAAATAACGATTTCGAGGAAATAGCGAATTCTTGAACAATAATATTGAAACTTTGGCGTCAATTGAAACGGAAGCTTGGAGGACTTTGACAAATACTTTTTAACTGTAATAAATTTTCACACAATAAATTAATTAATATATATTGATGTTAACAGTAGATTATTTAATGAAATTAATTATTAAATAAGAATGTATATTTTTTGTCCATTTACGATTCTATAATAAAAGTACATCATAATGATTGAAATATTCTTAAAACGAATTAATATGTAGCTATACTAATCTCATAAAGAGGTAAAGTTTGTGAATTTGCGAGTTTGTGACGTTGTAGGGGGTAATCTCAGAAACTACTGGTCCAATTTGAATAATTCTTTCAGTGTTATATAGCTCATTTATCGAGGAAGGTTATACGCTATATGTCAGACGCTAAGACCAATATGAGCGGAGCACCAATAAAGAAGGTTTCAAAATAATCGGGGTTTTTTTCTTCTTGAAAGCTTCCGCTGAGTGTTAGCGTTAGCCCAAAGTAACTATTCCACGCGGACAAAGTCGCGGGCAGAGGCTAGTTTTAAATAAAAAGATGATATAATGTACTTATATAATAGAACTTAAAATCATAAAAAATAACTATACCGATTTATAAATCTAACATAGACAAATTTTCTGTCATTTTTATTACATGCAGTGAAAAATATTTTTTTACACTAATATTCAAATTAGGTCTTTAAGATTTAAATCAATTTCTTACCCTAATTTAATTTTCTAAGATAAAAAAGCCTATATTACTGCTTATAATATCTGCTATCTGCCGGTGAAAGTTCTGTCAAAATTAGTCCATCCCCTTTGGAGATTATTGTGAACAAAAAGACAGACACGCAAACAAAAAATTTAAAAAATTGTGTCTTTTTATTGTAACTATCGTATATACTAAAAACTGTTATTTTGACATTACTAACAGGCACTTCAATTATATGTATTCGCATAGATGTGTACCTACTAAATCCGGCTTAGGCCACAGAGCAACAGTATCCTATATGTTAAAACTCTCCAATCTCCCTATTAATTTATTTCAAAACTATAGCTATACATTCGATTCTTTGTGATAATATAATAATTGTCTAGTAGGTATATACTAAAACAAACACCTGGTGTGTGATTCAATAAAATAACTATTATTCATTGATACTGCATGCGGAGCTTATAACAATCTATAATTAATATTCATATGATGATTAAATCCATCTGTCCGTAAGGTGTTGAAAGCTAAACAAGTACAAAAATTATATGAATATTATGAAGATTGAAGCAAATAATGTTAATTTGTATTAATGCTACTAATTAGGACCCTCGTTTTCGTTGTCCTTAAAATGTTTTTGTGATTTCATGGGAACTACGTCTTTCATCGACTTTAATAGTGTACTGTATTTTATTATTCAACTAGCGGGCCCGGCGGACGATGTTCCGCCGTGATAATAAAAAAAAACCTTGACAAATTATATATTAAAACGTTCCTCATGAATCACTTTATCCACTGGTGAAAACCGCATGAAGATCCGTTCAGTTGTTTTTGAGTTTATCGCGAACAGACAGACAGACAGACGCGGTAGGGGACTTTGCTTTATACTATGTAATGATTATAGTTTTATTATTATTACTAAACCTTTAACGATATTAAGTTACACTGAATCTTTATTATCATTACTGCTTCGTCCTTTTAGAAAAGGGTAACAACAAAATACATATTATAAATGAAAATATGAGTTTATTTGTTTGTTTTAACTACTCAACAGATCATTATGAAATTTTGCATACATGTTATCACGGGTACAGTAAAGAACATAGGTAACTATTCGTCCCGGAGAAATATATTGTTCATGAGGGATATATGAAATCAGCATTAACGCGAGCGAAGTCGCGAGCAAAAGCTAGTAATTATATGTCATACTACTAGAATATTTCTCAGGTTTTTTGTAGGTGGTAGAGCCACGCTGAAGATACTACCGGTTTCAGATGAATGGGTCGGCTCGCCCGGGGTCGTACCACCCTCTCACAGAAAACCGACGTTAAGTAACATTACTTGCATTATTGCGTTCCGTTCGGTCAGTGAGCGCCGGATACCCAACTCCCTTCACCCTCCTCACCTGCCCACTCCTCTTTCTCCCAAACACAGACTGGCAACGCATTTGCGACTCTTCTGGTGTTGCAAGTGTCTATGGACGTTGGTGAATACTTAACATCAGGTGACACACCTGTTCGTTTGCCTCCTATGACATAAAAACAAAAAAAAAAGTTTAGGTTTCCTAACGATGTCTTCTTTTACTGCCAGTCGATAGTGTTACCAATTTAAATTAGTAAATGTAAATTCCGAAAAATTGGTCTATGTCGGGGTTCAAACCTGTGGACATCGGATTGATATTCCACCAGTCAGACTAATCGAAGTCCAGTGTCTGCCAGTATGTCTTGTCAGAATTGGTTCAGCTGTTTCACAGATTAACTCTAACAAATAATAAATATTTCACTTATATTTATACGTATAGTTTAAATAAATGAGTATAAAATACAGTAAAAATACGAGTGTGTCGTCTAATTAATATATTCCTTTAATGACGTCATATTAAAAATGTATATTATTTTTTACATCATCATGTAAAAAATAAAAAGAAGCTATTGGATACACCACATTTTAATCCCATATTTTCCAAGTGTAAGAAAGTGTCGCCGTACAATGTGTGTTGTAAGATCACAGTCTTGTTTTACAGGTCAGCTATTTTCTCGGCACGACGCGATGCTGCTGTGTTAGCAAACATGGACACTTTTCGAATAAAGTCCGTTTCCTAATACTGGCGGCGGTCGTTTCCTATTTCCTAATGCCGGCAAAGGGCGGATATCACGAGTAACTATTGTTTCACCACTCGTGTTTGTCTGCCGCTTCCAAATGCCACTGGTCTATTCATACTCTAATATTCGGATTTTCGCTTAAAGTCGTATTCTTGTAGTAATGCTGAGAAATTTAGATGATTTCTTGATTTATTTAAGAAATTATATAGCATTGTGGTTTAAGTGGTCACATGTCGGTTTGTGGCTACCGCTGCGCTGATTGTTATGGGTTCAAATCCCGTATAGGATTATTATTCGTGTGATCTACATATTATTGTTCTGATTTGGGTATACTTTATGTTCATGAATTTTACCGTACGTATATCAAATCCCACGCTACACTGAACTAGATAATAGAGTGCGAGTTGTCTTTAAAAAAAACTTTGACTTTGTAAATGTTAATATCCGCTAAAACATATAATACTAGCGGGCCTGGCAGACGTTGTCCCGCCCTGGTTATAAAAAAAAAATATTTTATTTTAAATTCTTGACAAATTATATACCAAAACGTTCCTCATAAATTACTTTATCCACTGGTGAAAACCGCATGAAGATCTGTTCAGTAGTTTGAGTTTATCGCGAACAGACGAACAGACAGACAATGATGATGTAAATAACAAAATATTAAAAATTAAACAATTACGTTTGTATAACATATGAAAGCATATGAATTAGTTAACTCAAAAATAAATTTGCTAATTTACTTCGTCGTCTTATCGTGATTTACGTCTATATAATATGTAGATTATATAAATAATATTCAAATATTGGAAAAATGACGTATTCATCGTTGCATTTTATTATTGTTGATATAATAAATGTAACTAAAGAGATAATATTATAAAACATTATACACGTTTTCATGTATTTTCACTTAATAAATATAACGATTATGTCATGTCATTGGTTATAATGGATACGCCCCGAGTACTTGTATTGTGACACTAAATTACTGGTGATATTCAATGTAATATCAAACAAACCCATTTTGCATTGTCTGGCCTGCGCCCTGTCTGGTGACCTCCTTTTAAGAGCGGCCAGCCAGCCAAACAGCTGAATATATCAACGTATTACATATTATACTTCTATTTAAATTTGTTACTTATGTATTTGGTTACATTGAGTTTTTAACTTCATTAATACCCATCTATAGAAACTCATTCTGTTAACAATATACAGTTCAGCGTATTTGTATATCAAGTGAATAATATTCTGTAATTGTTTGACAACAAAACATTCAAAGCAGTAACTTTAAGGGTTTATTTCATTTCTCTTACAAATATGAGATACAACCAGCGATTTATTTAATGAATTACACACTTTTCATTCGCGTCATGATATACTCAGACTAGTTTGTTATTGACGTATAATTTTACCAAACATAAAGGAAATTCATTAGTCCCAATATACGTCATTTTCACAAGTATATGAAGAGTTGTTGAATTCAAACATTGATGGGTTAGGAATTATCGGACGTTAGTTGCCGCAATAGTTCTCGTTAACTGTTGTGTAATTAGTTCTTTGTACAAGTAATGTGATTTTACGGTTTACTGCATGCTTCTTGACAATATTAGGTAGTTAATATGAGTAATATTAGTTATTTATATTTTACTGTACATTACTTGAAGTTAACTACGAGTTAGATAGAGATTTTTCGTGATTTCATTTTAGTGTTACACTATTTGAAGCAAATCATGTATTAGCAACTATGTATATATGGAGTCATAATTAAAAAAAAAAGGAGAACAAGAAATATTTGGACAGAAGGTAAGTAAATACGAATTGTGCAATTAAATTCGCGCAATAATTATAAATAACCTCGAGTACATAATTGTTCTGACTTCAATAACGTATGTACGAAAATTAATGAATTTCATTCAATTAGTGACCGGAATTCTATATTTTAAAACTGTTTATTCCATTTTTTTTTATTATTTTATAAGATTTTAGCGTTTGACCACGATCTCACTTGGTGTGGTCCATGACGATAAGCATGCAAAACTTAGTGGGACTGGCTCTCAACTGTAGTTGTAGGAAATACAGTCATAGGTGATTGGCGACAGATTTATATCTTGAAGGTAACCGACATACTTAGAATAAGCTCTACCACCATTCGAAATAAAGCGAATATTAATTCAATCAAATAAATAACTACCAAATGATTTGGTACCTATATCTATACATATCAATATAATTGAAATGTTTCTTGTTTGAATGTTAATCTTCATAATGGTCGAACCGATTTTGACGCGATATTTACAAGTAGCTATAGGAATTTTCAGAGTATCTAGGTTTCATATCATTACGGGTTGCAGTAGAAACTGAGCAGTAATGATAACATTTATGAGAGGTACTATAAAATTGGCAATGGAGGTTGTAGACGTTATATACTAATTACAATTAACACAATAAAAGGTATCCTTAAAACTGATCCAGATTAAATTCTTAGTTCTCACGAAATAGCAAAATAATCTTGGTACCGATTAAAATAATAAGTATTCCAATCGGGAGAACAATCTGGCATTACAGATACTTTGAAAAGTGATTGACATCCGACAAAGCCTACTTATAAAGCAGGATACTAGATCAGTTAGAAAGGTGTACTTAGACGATAATGCGAACAAAACCTGCTGTCCGTGAAACAACCTAACCTTAACTGACAGCCTTATTTAAAAACAAATGACAACTAAATCGAAGTAACCTATTGTTATGGGTTTCTTTATTATGAAGTTTAATATGAATCATATTTGATTATATATGACTTATTTTCATACATTTCATTATAATATTATTGTTTTGTAATAAATCATTTCAATGCATCATGTTAATCCAGTTTACCAATATTATTGTGAAATTATACAATTACCATTAATGTTCGAGTGACATAATTATTGGAATCGTGTAGACAAACTAGTTAACTGCGGAAACGATGGGCGCAAACATAGTCCAAACTAAATTACTGAACATTAGCATTGGAATTTGAAATGTTATGTGTGATTGGTTAATAATGTGCAAATCTCAGTACAATATATGCACACTGTACACAGAATACAAAAAAAACATGTTATGGATTATTGTTGGAAACAATTTGTTTGTAATCGAAAAATGTTAGCGACGAATTAAGCGTTATTATGTCGCTGTTATTCTTAGGAAAATATTCATACAGGTATATTGTGATTTTTGGGGTTATTAAATTTTATTATGTTATTTTGGTGCTTTGAACATTTCAGAGTATTAGTAAACTTTTATTACAATGTCTTTTGATATCCTTTTACACGTATAAACTTAGTTCGATCAACATATAATATGGGATCTCGCGAATCATTAAAAACGAAGTTCTAGGAATTCGGTATCTTATATCTTCACCCTTCGAATACATTCTTGATAATTTAATGTATGCCATTAAATACTTTGAAAAATTGCATTTAGTAAAAGACCTACATAATCTAAATACAAGAAACTGTGACAAACTGGTCGTCCCATGTTTCAGATTTAGCAAAACCAGTAATAGTTTTTTTGGGTAATAGTATTAGGTTTTACAATAAAGTCCCAAAGCATGTTACCGATTTGCCGGACTGTAAGTTTAACCGCCACCTCAGGTGGGTTTTGGTGTCAAAAGGCTATTATAGAGTGGATCAATATATGAACGATGGTGTAAAAACCTCTTTGATTTGCATAATTAAAATTTATATAAAAAACAAGTAAGGAACATTCTATGTCATTCTTGGAAAAAACAGTGTAAGAATAAATGTCTTCAATATAGCAAATATATTATTTTACTTATAAAATCGGCTAGTGACATAGAAATCGAACCTGAACCCAATAGATGGTGATATCTGGAATTGACTCCTCTCTGTGCATCCACTAAAAACGGTTGTATGATGTATTGGAAATATATATGTTAAAAATATGTACCCAGTTCTTCTCGATGTCTGGGTCGTTATCCGAATCGGTGGTAGTTTTGACGTTCATAAGTACCTTATTAGGGCCTAAACTGAATAAAGTATTTTTGATTCGATTTGAAAACTAAATTTTATTTACTTTATGATATAAAACGAAGAAGAAGAAAGAAAATGTCTTTATTACTGGATAACATCACAAACAACAAGTTAAACATATACATAGCTTATTATAATATATCCAACAATAGCGCCCTCGTTCGACTAAGTGCTGCAGTAAAACTAGGTGATACTGCAGCGCTGATTTTCAATGGGGGCCCAAAGTAATCTACGGACGTGTAGTCGGCGTCTTTACAAAAATATAACAGAACTATAACATGTAAACAGTAAATAATAAACAACAAAAAATAAACATCGGAAAAAGAAACAAATATTACAAATGTGCCTGTCTAAAATAGAACTATAGTTTCACATCGGGTTTTTTATATTGTCCTTCATAAAGACAATGCCTTCGAAGCATGTATTAATGAACCGTTATAACAATCGGTGTTAGTAGTTTCATTTAGTACTATTCAGATTAAAAATAAACGTGTCGCCATTTAAATGATGTAGGTACAGAATGAGAAGTTTTACTATTATTTCTTAGTTAAAATCGTGTTTTCTCTGAGTGTTTCGAAAGCAGATCCACTGCGCTTTAGTATTACCAGTTTTCTTATAGGTAGTATACTCGTACTATGGCACGCTTACAAACAGGTTCAGTGTACATAAAGATTCCTTGTTTTATTATTCTTGAACAACTTTTTCTTTTAATTACTCGTTAATATAATCATAATTAGTAACCGTTTGGTTTCTAACTATAACTAATAATATCGATAATAGTATAACAATATCAGAATTTGATTCAAAATTCTCTACGGAAATAATTCTTTACCACTAAATAAGTTATAGTACTTATGCTTTACCTTTACCTATGCCCGGTTTCTGAGGTACTTTAATTGTAGTTTATCTGTTCAATAGCATTATCGGTTCGATAACTTGTCAAATTGCGTTTCTAAACACATACTCATACGATAAAAGTCAGTAAAACTCAACGAGCCATTTGACAGTTTATCTTATGGATAACTCTGTTGAGTCGATAACTATTGGTAGTTTAGCCGAGCATCTCAGAAACCGAGCACTAGTCAACAATCTTATACATAATAAGTACTGTATTAACACTGATGAAGGGACAATAGCTCTGTACTAGCGTATTCAGATACCGTATCGATTTATGTTGATTTGGATCGTGCAATGACCCGGCAGCTTTCGGTAAAGGAAAATCTATACTCATATTATAAATCTAGTGAGTTTCTTTGTTTGGTTGAACGCGCTAATCTCAGGAACTACTCATCTGATTTGAAAAATTCAGGGTTAAATAGCTCATTTATCAAGGATATAGGGTATATATAGCATAACACTAAAATCAATAGAAGCGGAGCAACAATGAAGAAAGAATGTTTCAAAATCGTTTTTTTTTCTATTGAGAGCTTCCGTTGAGTTAGCCCAAAGTAACTGTTCCACGTGAATGAAGTCGCGCGCAGAAAGTAGTGTCTTAATAAAATCATAGCTTCTGCTGACGTGACGGGCTTTCATAACTTCACTGGATTTTGGGGTGATGCTTAAGACACCTAATCGGAATGGTAACTAACGCCAGGGTACCAAAGTGGCCGAACTTCGGCTTGCACACGATATCGTAAATCGAGCTAAACTACCCATGCAAGCCAAGTTGAGCTAAGCATATAAATATACTTACATTGATTATATACACAAGAGTATCTTCTTATGTGCCGCAATAATACGAATATGTATGTCAAATCTAACAATTTAACAAATTGAAATGCTGTCAGAGCTTTTTTTTAATACATTCCCGGTTATCTACCACTCTCAAATTAAAAATATGTTACCTTATTTATACCTACAGGTTTGTTCCGGCGACTGTACTTGAGAGTCAATCTCTAGGTTAAAAGTGCTGTTATCTTTGATCACGTCGTCATGAGGTGAGATTGTTATCAACAACCAAAAGCTTATGAATAATTGTAAAAACATACTCAGAGAATAGGCATAACAATAATAGTTAAAATATCGCAATGGATACGATATATTTTAATCACTTATAAATTAAGTATCTGAGAAACTGCTTAAAATTAAAAATAGGAAAAACACACAAAGCACCGATTCTGGTTGCGAACTTAAACGGCTTAAACTAAATCGACGCTGAGGAAGTTTCTTTCGTTCGCAATTAGTTCAAACAGTAGGAAGAGTCGAGCTTCCCCGAGAACGGATGCGGTAATGCGGTCGCAACCCGATATCTGCAATGGAACACGCAATCTGAGACGCGAGAGAAATATCTTATACACCTTGAGCTGTTTGTTGGTATTATTCATATACTAAATATGTTAATAACACCGATAATCTGTGTGTGGTTTCCTTGTCAATGGGTTTCATGATAGGGATATAATATTATAATGATACAATATCTCCATGATTTGAATTGTAAATATGAGCGTATTCATTACTATGTAAACGTTTAACACTGTACGTGTACTAGAAATGACATTGTAAAATGAATAAGTACCTATTTTAGGCTTTATAACACATGGACTACATATAAAATCATAAAAAAGTTTGGTGGCTTAATTTCTTGTCTGTTTTACGTCACGTGTATACTCCGCAAGCGTGGAATTTATTTTGAAATCATAATGCTTCTATGCATGTGACGTTTTAATATCATAATATCATAGAGTTTTCCCAACAAAGATAAAGCGCTTGTTTGCTTCACGAAACCGAAAGCCACGTAGAGCTGGCCGTGTTAAAATCAACCGACACTAAGTTCTACACTCGCAACACGCTATGTCTAGAAAACAAATAACGAAGTGCCTTCTTTTGACTTTTCTACGAAATGTATTTGAAAAGAATTTGTAAATTTTAAATAGCAGTATCTTTTTTCTTAGCTTATTTTGCTGTAAAAAGCTCTATATGTTAAACAACGCTCAGGTTACATGTAGAAAGCTCCTGATATTTTTTCTAGTAATTTTAGTAACAGTTTAGTAAAGGACATAAAGAAAAATAAAAAAAATATTATTATTGTATTCGATTATACTGTCCGCATTATTCGTAATCAGATTTCGGTAAATATATTTAATGTCCAAACAAGCTGATTGTGCAGTTTAAAGAAAAATAGTTTTTAGGAAAAGAAGTTTATTATATTGGTATTTTCACATTTGATAATTTCTTATTCGTGATTCGATTAGACGTTTATTTTCTATATCCAAAACATAAAAGAAGTATCTTTAAAGTGAAACCAAATAATAATTTACCTCAGGGACCTGTTACTGTTAATTTTGTTTAAATTAATTATTTTTATTTTATAATCCGAAATAGTAAATTCACTGTCAATTTACTAGGTTATAAAAATCTTACCAAACATGATATTCAAAAATTAAATAGGTTTATATATCCCTTTATGTTTTAAGCACTCTAGTTTTTTTTTTCCGAACTGACTACGCTATTAGCCTAGCAAGGTCTTAACAGCTTCACCAGACTACCGCTCTATAGTCACAACCAATTTTAAATAGAACTGTAATTATTTGCAGAGTTAGTCGTAAATAAAATTACAACTCCTGAGAACTTAATTAAAGTTGACTTTATTGCCTACACTCTTCAAATCGTGACTACTTCGTATCAAACCTGAACAACGAACCCATCTGTAGAAGCAGTGTGAAAACTGCAACCTCTCGGCGGAAAATATGGTGAAATGGATGATTTTTTTTTTCTCGAACTGACTACGCTATTGACCTGGCAAGGTCTTTACAGCTTCACCGGACTAGTACGGCGAGCGCTTAAGGCACTCAGCCGATTTTATTTTTAGGTAACATGCTCAAGGGTGCACGGCACACCTCGGCTTGGGCTGTTACCTGAGAAATCCCGTCAAATAATTTACACACAGATTTGAACTCCGGACTTAACTCTCTATACATAGATTTGAAGCGTTCCGAAATGGATGATGCTTCCTCATTTATAAAACTGATAAGAGGCTACTAAATAAACATAAAAAAGAATAGATTATGCTTTAATGCAACTAATGTTTACATACATATCTTTACTTATTGATTCAAATATTTGTACAAATATAGACGTTGCTGTTGAAATTTATCTCAAGTATTGCCCAAATTATTTAGGTGCATTTTAATTTCATACATGAACCATTTAGAACTTTTTAGAATTTATGTAATCACAATTTTTATCCGTTGTTTGAAAACGTGATTAATTTGCTAATTTGCATTCATATAGTGCGGAATGTTTCAATGTTAATTACTGTTTCGTCATTATACGTTCTTTGTAATGTTCATAGCTTGCAGCTTCCATTTTTCGTACTTAATTATACAGTATTCCGGCTATTTATTTCTTCTTCATGATTAAAATTATCCTTTGTTTTATGTTTATGAGAATATTTAATTGTTAATGTAATAATTATACGTAGATGTCTTATTATTTAATTATTTATCGTATTTTTGATAACATACATATGGATGTCAAACCTCATTCATCACTTGAAAGGTAACTTGATCAGTTGATTCACAAGTCGAGCTTTCGTGTTAAGAATATTATTGCTTACGCTGTTTGAATGTTTTTGACTAAGAACATGTTCATTCTTATATTATTATTTGTATATTATTTATTCCTTAATTTAAAATGGTCATATAACATTTAATTTAATTAATAAATTTACAACGCTATTTTTATTAGATGACATAATTTAACAAATAGTATAGGAGTTTACAAAACTAATTTAAATACGAAAATCATCAACTATATGATTTGAAATATATACAGTTACGAAGGGGTAATGGAAATAAATCTGTCCAGTTTATTTACTTTGTGTGAGAAGAAAGTGATAGTACAAAATATGTGTACAGAATTATGCAATCAGCGCATACACAATTTCTTACGACGAACATGATGCTTTCACTATTGTATCATTAAACGGTCAGAACGTGGAAATAAAAATATCGAATTTTAAACTTTCTATACTAAACATTTTACGCAATTTCAAATATAACTAAACTAAACAGCAATTGTCCAATTTAAAATGTCAGACTAATGCTATTAAACTTCGAGTGTTATAGTCTAATCTGATTATTATCTTGCCATTATTTATTATTACATTTTATAACATATACACCGTTAGATACTGGTAATCTTTTGATACACTCGTATTTAAAAGGCTATATTATGCTCTTAGCAAACGATAAATTTTAGTCGCGAATTTTAACGTTGAATAGCTTCATAATCTTGGTGTTAATGATACTTGAATTAAAATATTTAAGAATTTTCACCTAAAATCATCAATTAATTATTAGTTCAAATTATATCAAATTCAAAACGTATGAAGTTAACAAGTTAAAAATGCTTAGTGTAACCATTTATTGGATCGGAATTAATAAATAGCTTCATTTCAATTTATTTAAAGGTGTTGAATTTTTTTAAACATTCAAATATATGTGAGAACAAAATTTCATAATACAGTTTTTGGATCAAAAGCAAAAAATTGAAGAGCAAAGATTTCCAAAAATCAATCCTTTCAAGTAACTATATTACATTACTTCGAATATTTGCGTGCGGTATTATGATATGGGTCGTTTTTGAACAAGCTCGTTTTTATGTTAAAAAGGTCTATAATATTGTTTAATATTCGATTGCAATATGACAAAAATATCATACACTATTAAGCATTTACTATACAAATTCATAAAATCTTTTATTTTTATTATTTATATTAAGAAACACCTCTTAAGTAAATTGGTCACTGAAATGTCACTGCTAAATATTTGAATAATTATGGTAAACGGACATTAGAAAGTGAACAAACCATGGATCGTCCGCCGCGGCGCAGCGCTGCTGATGAGAATTTCTGACTTGTATTAACATCTAATAGGATGGTTCTTTTATTTAACCGTTAAATTTATATAAAAACATTTTCTTATAAAAGTAAATTTAGAGATTACCTACTAGGTTAGCTTGCAGTACGTTGGTAGCAGTACTTTTTTCTGGAGAAAAGAAAGTATTCGTATGTCATTTTCTGACACTTGACGTGTATCTAAATTTTATGATGATGGGTTCCGTAGTAAAGATGTGAAAGCGTAACACACTCACATTTGCATCTATGATATTAGTAAATACATACGAATATTAACATTACTGCACTTTCGAGAAAGCGATGTAAAACTTTAATTCTTGTTGTTATTATCTATACATATAATAATAACGTAAATCTAAAGTGTTTATACTTTTTCGATTTTCGTGAAAAAATTGTTGCAGATGTCTAGGATAATAAATAGGATAAGTAATAGAATACATTTCAATCATTTTTAGAAATGTCTGTCTGTTTGTTTGTATGAACACGCATCACTGCTAAAGTACTGAGTGCACAATAAAACCACACCCGAAAATCATAAAACAAATCTTCGAGAATAACTTAATCTTTGTTTTATTAAAATCGCTCTACTCTATCAAAAAATATTGTAATTTTAATGACGACGCGGCGTATGTACGAGAGAAAAGTAGATAAGTAAATGGACTTAATACATTCAGATGACTTTACTAATCACTGATTTTTCCATCAGGTTTCACGCGGGCGTAGTCGCGGGTACAGCTAGTTTTTAAATAAATTTCCTTTATATATGCTATAACAACTGATCTTTCAGTATATTAACAAATGACATGAAAGGTTCCGTAGTTAAGATGTGAAAGCGTAACAAATAAACTAACTTGCACTTGCATATATAATATTATATTAAGAATATAAACATACTTACCCTTTCAAGAAAGCGATGTAATTTTTTAATTGTTATTATTTTAGAAATAGTTTTCTTCGTAGATTCTGTAAGAATTGAGCTTTCAATACATTTACAAATGGCATGAATTTAGATTAAAAAATAAAACAACCGTAGGAAAAAGGAAACTAATAAAATTCAATAATTCTGTTTCATTTCGTATTATAACACGATTGTTAGTTAACAAACAGGTTAGAAAAGATAAATACAATAGGTATTCGAATATAATTTGAAACTATATTTGTAGACATTTATACTACATTAATGTGGTGAAAGTGTATTATACACATTAGGTTTCGAACTATGTTTTTGCATCTATAAATTTACAACTATCATACAATTGGGTAGATACATAAGCCTTTCATGTCCTCTAATAGTCGCTCTAGTGCCTCATTATTATTACGTATTGTAGTGGAAGACACAACACGAATTTGAATGGAGACTATGTCCCTATTTGATTTACATGTGTTAATGTTCATGTAAATTTTGACAAAAAATCAAAGGGAAATTTTAGAAAGCTTTTGAATTGATTTTACGGGGCATTAATTTATTTCAATTAAATATACTAATAAATTATAGTGATTCTGGTTTATTCGATATTTTAAAATAATTAATAAATATAAAATTGTTCTGTGTTAAGGTATACAGATCGTGTTGTACCTAAATAAAATATATGATTTCAAAGTGTCACGGATACCCCCAAAAAGTGATCTACTCGGCCGATTAGTCGGCCTTTTTACCACTGACTAATCGGCTAGTCGACCAAAGTCATAATAGGCACATCTCTAATCATTTGATTCACGTCATTGCTTTGAAAATATGTCAGTATAACACAAGTAACTAAGTTATAAATGCAAAAAATATAATACAATGAAAATGATTATAATTCAAAAGATAATGCTTAAAAACTATCGTTAAGGAATAAATGTCAATATTACCTTGAATTCCATCCCGCACAATATTAATGACGATTCGAATTTAGGTTTTGTGACCTATTAAGTGTGTCGAGGGCGAAGCCATAAAACGACGTTTCCGTTCTAAAATTAATTTACTGGAAGACTTAATTAATAATAGCAGTTAATTCAACTCGATATAAGATTTATATTTGCTTGTACACGTAATTTTAGGCATAAAGGGATGTGTGCGAGTACCGTCCCTTAGAAAAGAGTTCAACGAACGCGTTGTATGTAATAAGTAATCCGTCATCAAGCGAAACCATTGCCCAGTTTATAAATACTTTTTTTTTTAGCTGACTACGCCGTTGGCCTGACGGCCCTTCATAGCTTCACCGGACTAAATTCTAGTATACAATGTTGCTAAAATATTTAAAACAACCGCAACCAGACTTTTTTTAATATGAAGGTATAAGAGTTGTTATAAAATGTTCGAACCCAACTTCGTATGTTTTTAGAGCACTTTTTACACCGTTTGGTAAGAACGACTTCGAGTTGATTGATATACCGTGCAATATTGATTGATATGTGTATCGTGTAGAATGTGTTACGTATGTTACAAATCAACACGGACAAGTTAATTATCATTAATCGTTTATAACGATGAATGTAGGTCAGTCGCTACAAAACGGCTTGAGATGACATAATTTCGAATTAAAAAACGTTATATATACATTTTTAATAAAAAATAATAGAGTAAGAATTAATAATAAATAACAGCTTCACGCTACCTACATAAATAATAATAGCTTAATAAAAATTACCTCACTCAAAAAGGTAAAGCAAAGGTGATCAATGACGTGTCTCGCCCACATCGAACACTTGACGATACGGATGTAGGAACAATGTATGCAAATACACTCACTTATTGGGAACGATGTGACCTCCGGAGACAAACGACACCTCAGCAGGGAGTATGTAGGGCACTGCACTCGCCGGATGAAAAGAAATCACAACAATAACACTACGTACACTACACTAGTCTGTAATGGAATGTAACTCAACTGCTCTTGTGTCAAAGATCAGAGAGGCACCGTGTTACGTGTATCAGTAATTAGCACATAAACGATAGTATATGCGGCGATATTGCATTTTGTTTGTAGAGAGGCATAGCCTCGTTCATCAGACGCGGACGAGGTACGAATGTGAGACAGACGGTGCGCCAGCGCAGTCGCCCGCGCCCAGTCGTGACGTCACTGTGGTATTCAAAATGGCCGCTTGGAATTCGAGAAGCCTACATGCAGCCGAGGTAAAACTTGGCTGGCTGGTAATATTGCGTTCGATTGGACTACATTACCAACACCTACGCAATTTTTTTTCTCCTATTTCTTATACTGTATTTATATATGTATCCGTTAGTTCTTGTATAGTTTCAGCATAGCGTAATAATATAAAAACATTGAAGATTTTTCATTATTTGAAAAATATTATAGTAATAAATTAAAAAGTCATAAATTTTAGATATATATACTTAAATACCGGCGGCCATAAAAAGTTATAGTTCATATTAGGGTAATGAATGACGTGTCTAAATTTTTTAAATTCTTAATTTGTTTAATAGTACACTTAACTTTAGTATGTATTGGAAATAATGCATGCAGTAAAATACTTTATGTGCACTTTTCAATAAAATCAAAGGATTAGGTAGCTTACATTACACAGCTACCAAAAGCAGCTCACTATTTGTAACTTGACGCCTTCGTTAATATCTTATTTAAATAACTAAAAGTATTAGAGTCCCAAAATTGGAAAGTTTCATTTAGTATGTTAAGTTAGTAAGCTGTTAAGTTCGTACCGACGAGTGTGAAATATTTACAATTAATGTGAACGAAACTGGAAAATAATATTTTCATTATTGTATTGCAAATTTTTAATGTAGTTTAAATAAAATAACATATGAATAAAATTAAAATATCAGCTTTTTTCACCGAATCGTTTAAACTGATTTAGATGAAAGTTTTACTTACAGATATAATTTTTTCAGAATATTATCCGGACTATCATTACGCTTTTTCACAGAGGTAAGGCACTAATGATAGAATTTAACAATGGTAAATTAAACGCATAAAAGGGTTTACACATATAGTTATTACAAAGAAAACAAAGACCTAAAATGTATCACATGACACAATAAAAGAATTTTTATGAGCACGTAGTTTCATAGCCCATATCATAGCTAGCAATCGATACAATCGGAGTGTACACATTTAAATAATGAATAAGACAAACTAGTTAACAAAATATATTTCACAGACCATCTTATGTTATTGATCACAGCAGCATATCACTGCTGATAACTAAGTCAAAGGCACCCGAACTCCTAAGGCCAACCAACATAGCTTGCAATTTCTGAAAACTGAATTGAAACACCTCAAATGCTTGTGCGTGTTTCAATCACACCCTTCAGACTGGAACACAACAATGCAAGTAGTAACTGCATCACGGTGATATGAGAATTCTTCTACAAAATAACCTTGCACAATTGTCATAGATAAATCTTTTGCCAGTAATCAAAACTATTATCATACAATGACTCTTTCTTTGGAACATAATAAAATCTATATTTAATTCTATAATTAACACTAAATACAATAGGTAAGAAACCAATAATTCTAAATAGGCACAGTCAACACTCGGAATACTTAATTTAGACACGCATTCTAGGTAAATGGGTGGGTGAACCGTGATAATACTTTACGTACGTTTGTGAACCGCGCCTAAGAGGGATTTAGCGTTAAACTCACTCATATATGTAAAACAAGTATTTAAATGAGCTTTTCACCGCGATGTATACGGATATGCAAGTTAAACGGCACTTGTCAGGCGATTTATTTTAAACACAGAACTCTTACTAGTTATTCCTACATGAGGGTACTACATCCGTGCGTTTACTGTTTTATCTGTACATCCTAACTAATCTATACTATAATAAAACTGTAGCAAGGTCAAATCTGTACATTAAATATTTTTTGAAAATTTTTATCGGGGTAGACTTTGTTATCGATATAGAAGCCAAAAATAATCTTTTTACAATTTTTGTCTGTCTGTCTGTCTGTCTGTCCCTGTGAACACGCATCACTCTGAAAGTACTGAACCGATTTTGACGAAACTTGGCACAGTGATAACTAATATTACGAGATTACATCTAGGATACTTTTTATCTCATAAAACGCAAGGGATTCTCCAGGATCTGCCTGTTTGTCTGTCCCTTTGAACACGTACCACTCTGAAAGTACTGAATCAATTTTGACGAAATTTGGCACAGTGATAACTAATATTACAAGGTTACATCTAGAATACTTTTTATCTCATAAAACGCAAGGGATTCTCCAGGATAACGGACGAAAGTCAAAAATTTGTAGTTAATGAAATTTTTGACGGATTTTGGTAAATTTTCATTGTGCTATATATAGCAGACAGATTAGCTAAAAAGATAAGTTATATTTCCCTAAGCTACTTTAAAAAAAATACCAAAAAAAAAAGATCGCCGGGATTCGAACTGTCGGCTCCGGCGGACCATATAATGTCCAGTACTTTATAACTGAGCTACGGCTATATGACATTTCTATGCGTAATTATTAACCACATATGGAAAAAAATATGTGTAAACGAAACTGTCACTTATATGTTGTTACATTTATTTTATTGTATAAAAAATGTTTGCTAAACAAAGGTGACAAGATTTTTTCCTAAAACATAAACGTAGATAATAGTTACATTGCATTGTAGAAGATGAATCTCAACTAGAGTTCTATCAGTACGTGTGTTGTTTCGATATTTGATAAAATTAGTTTTCTAAATGTTGTTGAGTCTTGAAGTAGTTGGGTTCAGGTTTGTGAATCTAAGATTAAAATAAATCAGTTGAGGTGTTTGCAGTTACCATATTATGTTGTATTTATACTAATATTATAATGAGAGGTAAAGTTTTGTATTCGAGGAATGCTTGGTACCTACTACTGATCCGATTTCAAAAATTCTTTCACTGTTAGATAGGTATATTATCCCAAGTTCAGTATCTCAGTAAAAAAGGTGGTTTATATGTTAAAACTAAAATAAATGTGACCAAATTAAAATTGAATGCAGATTTCACGTATACTTTACAAATTCTTATAAAACAAACAACTAAAACAAAATGGAAATTTGATGTAGATAAAGTTCAATTTTTACAGTATGTTAAGTGATGAAGTTACAAAGGGTACTGGGAAGACATTTATCGGCAATATATGTAAGTTAGTTTTGATCTTAACTTTGATGACACTACTTTAGGTAATGCTGCGAACAGATTCGAGGCTTATTTTAAAAGATTTCTCACATACCAACAGGGTATATGTTTGAGTGAGTCCCTGTATAGTTTGGATTCACGATTGGAAGTGCTGGATAACGCTGCAATAGGGTTTTAGGTTTTTTAAGATTATTTGCGTTTAAAAATACAATTGAAACCGGTAATAACCGATTTGGTGCAGACGAAGTTGCACGGGTCAGCTAGTATTATAATAAATAAAATGAGTTTCTGTGTTTGTCTGTTACGCTTTCACATCTTCAATACTGAACCGATCATCATGAAATATCCTCATACATAATATTGTCGGGGATATAGAAAAGGACATAACTTTACCCAAAAAAATGTATGTATGTATACCCATAATAATGTATGGTTCCTAAATTTACGCGAACAAAACCGCGAGCAAAAGCTAGTATAAATATAAGTGATGTCTGTCATTTGTCCGAGTAAATCTCTGAAACGGCTTAACTGATATTTTCGAGACGTTTACTGGAGACAGAAGATATTTTATAATATTATCTATCCCAGATATCGGTATAGTTTTCCATAGGAGCTATGCAGTATTGATAGAATTTAATAGAGTTAACTTAATATCGATAAAACTGTTATATAGGTTAAGTAGTAGTAATAAAATTACAGTTAAAAGAATACGTGTAAAATAAATTCCAAAGTTAATAAATAGTTCAAGTTAAAACGCAAGTTCTATCCCATAAGGAGTACTGTTGCCATCTCTCTTTATGTGTGTTCTACCGTTTGTATAAGAGGTTGTGTTCTGAGGAATTGTCCAATTGTTACTGTAGCGGCTTTCCACCATCGTACCGCTCGTCATCGGCAGGGAATTCATCCTCACACATTGGAACCGAAATGGTCTCGGAAGGTCCGGTTCCATAGGGGATTCCTTCCACGAACGATCCGAATATGGAATGAGCTTCCTGCTGAGGGTTTTCCTGGATTGTTACTATAGTATGGAGTTCTTCAAAGGGAAAATAAATAAGTTCTTCAAGGGTCGGCAACGCGCATGTGACACGTCTGATGTTGCAAGCGTCTATAGGCTTCGGTGACTGCTTAACATCAGGTGGCCCGCATGCTTGTTTGCTACCATGGTAGTATAAAAAAAAGTGTGTGTGTGTACTTATGTACACGCGTTAGAAGTTATACTTCTTTGGCGTAACAAGATAACAATCTGTTCAAAAATTTTATCTTTCGCCTTAATCTACGTTTGTAGAAAAAAACGACACTAACAATAGAAAAAAAGGTATTTAATACATTGAAAGTTTTAATACAAAGAAATACGAACAACAAATACAAAGAAACAAAATGTTGACTATAGCTAACTTCAGGGTGTCAGGTTTAAGCAGACAGCTTCATACTGTTAATTTTGTGTCACAGATGCGCGCGCATCTTAAAATTTCACTCTCATCATTTTTTCATAACGCGCCTAAAGAAGCATAACTTCAAAAATAGAGATAAAAAAGATAATTTCCGTTAAGCAAAGTAATTATTTTCAAGAGATTAAAGTCGCAGACACCAGCTGGTTTTATAATACTTTACTTTACTAGTCTTTCACATAATATAATTTATCTTCAGAATCTTGTGTGATAGACTAGATTATTATCTAAATGCAATCGATAATACTGTCCTTGTAATACTGGGAAACAGTGATCGTCGATCCTATAATAATTTTACTGTTATACTCCTATTAGTAAGGTATTATTGTTCTATGTCGGTGTACCAACAAATTTAAACTTGTAAATTTGTGACCACATATGTTCGTATGTGTAACGTATACTGTAAGGATTCTATGAAATCTATTTAAATGGTGAAGACAAAACTTTATTTTTTTCGAACTGACTATGCTATTGGCCTAGCAAGGCTTTAACAGCTTCACCGAACTACTGACGACTAAACCTTAACTATAAAACTCCTTACTAATAAAACACTAGTTATAGAAAAAGTAAAACGAAAATGAAAGAGATAACTAATGTAGTCATTTTTCATTCTTTAATCGTTTGATGAAATCACTAAAATATATATTTTCAGGCTTATCGTTATTTGGTAATTTGATTTAACTGAAATTTATATTTATGTGTAAATATTTTCATACAATAATATAAATTGACATTATTGCGTACACGAAACTCTTAAAAGTAGAGCAATTTTAATACGAAGTAAGCCAGAAAGTATGCTAAATTAGAACGGATTATTGTCGGGAGCACTATGCGGTGAGTTATGGTGAGCTGAAGGCCGATTTAACGGTCCGCGAAAACCGAGCTTTACTAAGAGAGAACGAATTGGGAATGCTTATGTTGTAGAGGTACCATGCCATGTAGCGAGTCGCATGGTTGGCTCTCTATGCAAAAAACATGCTTTGTACGAAATTTATTTGAGCTTATATAACTGCGTTGACAAGCAATAAAAAAAATTAAATGTAAAGGAAACTGCGTGTCACAGCTAGAACTATCATATAGATAAAACAAAATCTTTAATTAAATTAATTCGTACGTCTACGTATCAGTGACAGAAATACGTTGTAAAAGAATATAGTATTTTAGGAAAAACAATTTTATTATAGTTTACGTTTACCTTTGGTAATATATAGTCTCTTAGAACGGTAATTAAATAAAATCATTTAAGCAGTTAACTAGCATTAAATCCCTTGAAATATTCAGTTAGAAAAGGAAATTATTAATTTTGACATATTAACTAATCGGCTCGGTGTTTCATGATAGTTCGCGATTAGAAACGTCGGTAATTTAACTAGTTAAGTGGTATAAACGTGAAGAAAGTATTGACACTTCTTAGTCATAAATGGTGCACAGCTTTTACTAATTGTTAAACAAATTACTCAAATAAAACATAGAAAGCCTCATACTATTTATAAACCGGGTTTAGTAATAACTATAATTTATCTATTCATATGGTAAATACTAATACTAATATATGAATACTAATTTTCTTATATTGCATATATGTTTATCCTTGCTAATATTATTAATATGAAAGTAAGTTTGTTTGTCTGCTTGCTTTTTTTACGTTTTCACGCCCTGACTACTCAACTGAACATCTGACACTTTGACATTTCAACTGGCATTTTGCAAACACGTTGACACGGATTCAGCAAAAGGGCATAGAATCTTCACCCAGAAAAAATGTACTGTTTACCCGAACGAGCCGACCCATTCATGCTGAAACCTGTAACAACTTCAACGTGCTTTCAGCTTCAACTCTAGCACTCGTTATTATTATTATATTATATTCTCTCTTAATAAAACATTTTCGTTTGGTTATCTGAAAATCTTTTGTTATAAAATGTAGATATTTATTTGTGTTATATGATTTCGATTACAATACCCTTCCGTGATCTTTCAATATCTTTTGACACTTTATTAATATTTTATCAATGTTTGCACTAATAAGTATCGTATTATCTTTGAAATAAACTCATACGATGTTATTACAAAAAAGTGAAATACGTATTGAATACTTGGTTTAAAAAGGTTTCATAATAAATGCACCGCGCTCGCCCGAGGCAAGTTCGCGTTATCCTTTTTCGCAAGTCTAACCTAACGTAACCAAATCGATACAAAAGAGCAAGGTGGCGAACATTCAACGAGTGCGGTGCATTTAAAACGTAACCTTTTTAAAGCAACTATTTAATACGTATTTAACATTTTTGTAATAACACCGAAGGTGTTTGTTTCATTGTCTATTAATTTAATATTTACTTAATGTTCTTATACATACAAGTGCGTGCAAAGTTTCCCATTTTCAAATAAAAATCTTTATTGTTTCGTTGTATTGGAATATATTAAAAATTTTCACCTAACATGGTTCTCTAAAGAATGTAAGGCAGTAACGATACCAAATTACACGCGCTGCTGACATATTACAATGCAGTTTCAAACAATAGGCACAATACAAGATGTAACTAGAGAAATACATGAATACTAATACGAAAATGAAATTATAATAGGTATGAATATTTAGAATAGGAGAGTATGTGGAATATCGAAATGTGAGATAAAAATATTGGAGATTATAACATATCTCATATGGTTTATAATATGAATGTAAGATTAATCACAAAAAAGGAAAAAACCTACAGCAATGCGCAGGTTACAATAAATTGGGATAATACAAACGACATTAAAAAAATAGACTGACAATGTAATAAAAATAATACAAAGTAATTTTTTGGAAGTTCCTTAATAAATTCAATTCTAAATAACTATTTACTACTAACTTAGTAAAATGTACTTTGGCTCTCTCTGACCCTAACTATTTCATTATTAAATAGACCTGTGGCCAAAATATATATCCGCGTTAAACTTCTGGACCTTAAGGTTGTAGCGTGCAGTTGTATAACCTTGAGTCTCTTGAAAATGGGTTCTATTAGACAAAAACATATTTTCAAATTGACCGAACAGTTTTTGATATTACTTTATTCAAACATACACGTCTTCCATTTTAATAATACTTGTGTAATTCTATCTCTCTTCTTATTGTAATTTCCGATATAATAAATAATGTAATTACTTATATTACTTCCGTAATATATGATACTAGCGGGCCCACCCGATACGCTCAGGTGTGCCACAGGGCTCCATACTCGCGCCCTCGCTCTTCAATCTGTTCATCAGTGACCTACCTCGGTCTAAACGGGTCGAGGTAGGTTGCTATGCTGACGATACAGTTATTTACACTTCCAGCTTGCGGTCGGACTTTCTTAGGAAGCGCATCGAAAAGGCCGTTTGCACACTCGGTGAATGGTTTCGTCGATGGCGCATAGAAGTTAATCCTGATAAGAGCGCCGCGATACTCTTCGATCCTTTACGACGTAGTAATAACCTCGAGCCCATCAGGCTATACGGAACCGATATACCTTGGGCCGACGAGGTCAAATATCTCGGTGTTACATTAGATAAACATTTAAATTTCGAGTCACATATAGATAGAGTGCGAAACAAAGCCGCTATGGTCTTGGGTCGCCTCCATCCGTTGCTTTGTCATAGGAGTAAGATGTCCCTCAGACACAAGCTCACTTTGTATAAGACGTGTATCCGTCCCGTGATGACATATAGCAGTCCCGTTTTTGCGCATATGTCGAAAGATAATTTTCATAAGTTGCAGGTTCTTCAAAACCGCGTTTTACGTAAAGTGACCGGTGCCCCGTGGTACGTCAGGAGAGTTGATCTACATAGGGACCTAGAGATGCCTTCTATCTGGGCATACGTAAAATCACTTACGATTACTTATTTTGAAAAAGCCGCGAATCATCCCAGTCCGTTAGTGGTATCCGCCACAAAATACGAACCCGTATCAAACGCTGCGCGTTGTAAAAGACGTCCGCGACATATTTTTACCGACCCTCCCGATGAAATAACGGCAGTGAACGATCAGTACCAGCCTGTCTCTCCAAACAGAGCGTGCTCACGCCCACGCCCGCGTAACCACAGATCACGCCGCCGTGGTCTGGGGGTAAATTTCGCTCCCGCACACCAGACTAGGCCCCCCTCGGCAGCGGCTCAAGCCTAGGTCCGTTCCCTCGGCGTGGAGCCCTTGAGTACACTGCTCGCGCGATACAGTGACACAAAATCTTACATCACTGCGACAACATTACACATATCACCTCCACGCACGTGCACGCATACACGCTTACACATGCAAGTGGAAGGGGGAAGGGTTTTATTTTTTTCCCTTACCAAACTGAAATAGTTTAGAATATTATCCGATACGAAATATATATAAGAGTTGTTGAGGTATGTATGCTTGGTACACATATATGTTTCAACAACTCATATATGTATGAATAGCTTAGCTTAGGTTAGCTCAGATAGGTCGCGAATTGCATGTATCAGGCAACAGCCAAAGCCGAGGTGTGCCGCGCATCCTTGAGCTAGTTGTCAAAATAAAATCGGCTGAGTGCCTTAAGCGCTCGCCTTAGTAGTCCGGTGAAGCTATTAAGACCTTGCTTGGTCAATAGCGAAGTCAGTTCGAAAAAAAAAAAAAAAAAATGATACTAGCGGGCCCGGCAGACGTTGTCCCGCCCTGATTATGAAAAAATCCTTGACAAATTATATACTAAAACGTTCCTTATCAATCACTCTATCCACCGGTGAAAACCGCATGAAAATCCGTTCGGTAGTTTTTGAGTTTATCGCGAACAGACAGACAGACAGACGCGGTAGGGGACGTTGTTTTATACTATGTAATGATAAACGATTTCTATTAAACAATGATAAAGCATAGTCAAATGTTGTTTTATTTAGTCATTCGAATGCTTTTGGATGTCACTTAAAATATATATTGTTATGGTTTCATAATAATTAAACACATTAAATAGAGAAATTCTCGGATCTTCTAAATAAAATCTGTACCTAGTAACAAATGTGAGATAAATTTGAAATTAAATTATAGTGATTTAACTTTCTTAGTTATACACGTATAAATAATCACTTTAAAAAGCTGATGTAGGCAAAAATTTCATAATAAAATGGAACCGGGTAAAAATAACTCACTTAGAGCTTTTCAAAGGAATCTAAATATAGATATAAGTACCTTCAGATTTACTTACGAACGAGAAAATAATCTCCAATTTAATAACCTATTTTAGTCACATTTCCGTAACATATTTATTTATATAAATATAAGTAGATACCGAAAAGGATTATGACTGTTAAAATAGACGGTGTTTTGTTCGTCTAAGTATTTAAGTGTTATCTTCATTGTAACCTGTTCACTCGTAAATACAGTATGATTTCCCAGTAGCCATTCTTTTAAGTTGAAAAAATAATTATAGTATACAAGCTTTTGCACACGGCCTTGTTCACTTTAATGTAGATATAACCTATCCGTCACGGACAGCACGTATTTTTCTGAAGGAATGGGTACCCTACACCCTTTTCTATATCCATGGCAACTTATACATATTTCATTATGATCTGTTGTGTATTTATGGCGAGAAAGCGTAACAAACAAACCAGTAAACAAGCCCACATTCGCATTCATAATATTATAAGTCCGCGTCAAATGTTATGGCCGCCCTGAATATAGCTGCGTAGATCACAAATTTACGTATTAATAGGTATTTTATTATATGCATAAAATCGAGACAACTTAAGGATAAATAAATGCCAATTTAGATTCCTACAATACTACTTTTATTTTGTTTTGTATTCAAATCTTAATGATATTATGCGCAAGCCTATACTCACGGCTATATTCAGAGCGGCCAAAAAGTTTCCGCGCCAAACTTTACTACTACTTTGCTTACTACTTTGAAACTATAGTTGGGATAGATAATATGAAAAATATTTAACATATGAGCAACAATATGAAACGTAATAAGGTTGAAATAAATATATAGTTAAAAGAAAAATGCTGTTAGAAAATACTTGATCTAAATATTTTGTTATATGGAAGAAAATGTTTAATAAGGTACTACCACAAATTCTCATTAATTTGTCATTCATAGAATTAGTAACATGTGGCTTCTAAAATAGTAGAAAGTGGTTCAAAAATGAGGGTCACGGAAACAAGTGTAGTTAACACAAATGAAAGAGAATAAAAAGTAAACATTTTGAACTTACTATGATTTAGATAACCAACGAATCGTCGCTTTTCACATTAACATAACGTTTAACGACAGACATTTTTTGATAAAATTTATAATAATTATAAAAATTACTTCAGAAACGAAGTGAAAGTAATTGTAATTAATAAGTATATATTACTAGCGGGCCCGACAGACGTTGTCCCGCCCTGATTATGATTATTATTGAAATATCCCTGATAAATTATATACCAAAACGTTCCTCATGAATCACTTTATCCACTGGTGAAAACAGCATGAACATCCGTTCAGTAGTTTTTGAGTTTATCGCGAACAGCCAGACAGACAGACGCGGTAGGGGACTTTGTTTTATACTATGTAATAATACACAAATATTTACTCGTTATATATGATTTCAATAATAACCATCCATAAATGGATAATTATTTGTATATCGATGTAGTTTATTTTTTCAACACAAAAGCTATGAATTTATTTTACATAATATGACTGTAAAATTTCCTCAGCAACATATAAATATACAATACCAGTATTATTGTTTAATGCCTAACGTAATATACATAACGTACTTATCATTAATTAGTGACATATCTAATAAAAATATTGCACTATACAACTTTTTTGCATGATAATATGTTGACACTGACTCTGCGACCTAAACAAATAAATGAAAATCGATCTTTTGGCCAGCTAATAAATAAAAATATTGTACCATTAATTTCCAGCAAACCTTACTAATGAATTAAGATTTTCAAGACTCTGTGAATAAAATTAGGCTTGCATTTATATAAAGTAAATTGCTGAATATTAAATTTTATCTCTATATATTGATTATTTTTTGTATTTATTGAATGTAATGAAAATACATCCATTAAAAAATAATATTATGTCCTGTGCTTTTAAAAGAAGAAAATTGCAATTAGACTTTTCGAATGTTAAGCCTGAATTGAAAGCTACGTAACATTAATTTTTAATGTAATTTATAATTCATATTTTACGCATACCATAGCATAATTACTTTTGTTAGAATAAGTTGTAATGATAGAAAATCCGCAGTCGAACTCAGCAAAGATTCTAAAGGTTTCCAAATTCTCAACGAGAGAAAAAGCTCATATACAGTAGTGTAGTAAAAAGAGCGACAATATTAGGACTTAAATAAATCCAATCCTTTTTTTCATAAATATAAACCCATAGAAAATGAACCGACTTACCAGGTACATGCTCGTCATTGAAAGTAACGCGTACTATATGCGGTGTGGACACGTGAGGAGTGAATGAAGCTGCGTAGCGATGTCCTCCGAGAGACCGGACAGAGCTGGCCACTAAAGCGCCGTTACCGCCAGAAACCTCCAATTCCAAGTGCCCGGGACCAGCATTATTCCCGTCCACTATGAAATATTTAAATTTACTGTATAGAACTTAAGAACAATGAGACGTTCAAATTACATTGTCATAAGTTCCTTCGTTTTCATGATAATTGATTGTATTAATTAAATTTTTAGTTAAAAATATCTCAACACAACTAAGAGGTGGTGGTAAGAAGTTTTGGTGGGTGGTAGAGTCACGCTGAAGCTATTGCTGGTTTCAGCATGAATGGGTCTGCTCGTCCGGGGTAGTACCACCCGACCCATAGAAGACTGACGTGAAGTAACAGTGCTTGCATTGTTGCTTTTCGTTCGGTCAGTGAGAGCGCTGGAGACCCACCTCTCCTCCCCTCCCCTCTCCTCTCCCCACTCCCCATATCCCACAAAAACAGGATGGCAACGCACTTGCGACTCCTCTGGTGTTGTTAGTGTCTATGGACGGTGGTGATCACTTAACATTAGGTGACACACCTGTTCGTTTGCCTCCTATGACATAAAAAAAAAGTAGCTTCGATTTATCCACGTAGAATGCAGAATTAGCCAACGATAGTAGCGGAGTTTTAGGAAGTTTTTGTCAGTGCTTATGATAGCACTATCTACTAACATAGCTAGATATTTTTTTTTTTTATAATAACTAGCTACAGCTTTGCGTTTGGAGTTCTCTATTTATTTTACTACAGTTACAATCAAAAGAAGAAAAACATACACAATAAGTGATAAAAAAAATGCATTTGGTTTGATTTGGCTTGAAGTGATGATCGCTTAATTGTTAGCATATTTGGATACCGCGTCCATCGAAGTATGTTCTAATCCTTACATTTTACTTACTTACATTACTTTTCAGTGAAGGATATCGTGCATCGTGATAAAACCCTTAGCACATGTTCAAGCCTACCTGCCTAGATACAGTCCTCAAGATAAAAATCAGTTGTCAAGCACCTATGAATGTCTTCTGGTAACTGCATTTAAAATCCAGTCCCCCCTCTAGTTTCAGCGTTTTTGCCATCTTAGATGATATTCTCATTTAACGTTAGGTTAGATTGTAGTTAACCGATAAAAACCAATAAAAAATAAATTTTGTTCCGGTTTTACCGAACATCGCCTTTCAGGGGCAAAAACCCCAATGAAAGACATGCCTAACAACGTGAATGCTTCCACAGAATAGGTTTTGTTATCTTTCTGATATCATATAACTTGATGCAAAAATATATATAAAAAATAAGAACCATACCTATACATGTTAGTGGAACCAATTTTTTTTTATTTGTGGCCTAAAAATATAATTAAAAAATCATAAAAATAGCCAATATAATAGAATAGAGTGAAAACTCTTTAGATTATAAGAATTTTTTAAATCTTATCTTCAGATATTTGTGTCGATTTGCTGTCGTGACCTATTTGTATATGTGGAGCATGATTCATTTTTAATCAAGATACCCTTTAGCATCTTTTTCTCCACAAAATAATTTAAAGAATTCTTTATACGTGTGCTACCTACATTTGTTTACCTATATATTATTTCGATGTAACAAATACGTAAGTCGACAAGATACTGTGTCCCAGATGTCTAATATACCACGATCCTTTACGATCGGGTAGGTAGTTGTTTAGCTTCTTTACACCATAAATACGTACCAATAAATTCAACAGGTTGTCCGATGAGTCCTCTGTAGGTTGGTTTTACGATTATACCTTTGGCACCTCTATTGTTATCCCTTTGTATTGGCCTGCAGGAGGAGAAAGAATATACAAGCGTGTGTTTGCCGCATAGATTATGAATGAAATAGTGTTTTATTTTTAAACAAGTCATCCATTTACAGTACGGTCATATCTTTATACATATAATTCTTCTATCCGTGTGTATGGGACTAAACTCCTCCTAAACGGCTTGACAAATCTTGATAAAAAGAATTGTGACTTGTGAGGGTTCAGGTGGATTCAAGAATGGTTTAGATTCACAATTAAGGCCGGTAGGTAGCGCTGCGGTTGAGTTTTAGGATTTTTTTTATCATCAAGGCAGGACAACGTCCCCCGGGCCCGCTAGTAGCGGAATAAAATGACAACGGAATAACTGAACATCAATCTGTCAATATTTTTTTCAACCCAAAATTTTCACATCCATGTTCTATTTTTATACTGACAATTATAATCGAAACTTAGGCTTTTATGCCAATTCTTAGTTGTTGTTTTAGTAATTATCAGAATAAAATTTGTATGAAAGAAAATCTTCGAAAAATCGTATGGTAAAGGAAAAAATTTTGGTTAAAAGAACATACATATAAAGAGTGAACGACTCAGTATATCTTCCAAAATATTGACAGAGTTGAATGATCAACGGTCAGTTGTTTAGTTACTATTTTATTTCATTACATGATCGAACTGTGAAGGGAAAATTTGGTTCATCTCCGTCGTTTGTCATGTAGTTATTAAAAAAAAGTATACAGTTGTACTCATCCGATCAATGTATATATAATTTCTTTGAGTCGTTAGTCTATGAATGTTTATAACACATTATCGGTACTTAAGTATTAAAACACTATTGTATACAAAATAAAAAATAACTGGAATAAATGTACATTTATAATGAAGTAATTTATTATCTTATATACATACAACATACTACTACAAAAACACTAGGTTTGCATTGTTAATTTATTTTGGTACACACAAAATGGCGTAACTTTGAATATATGACACACGTAATTACTTCAGCGGCGATAAACATTGATTTATAATATCTCTGGTACGAATAGATTATCCAATATAATCGTACTACAAGGTATAAGAAAGTACTGGCACAGCAAAAAAAAAACAAAAGGATATGAAAGAAAACGCAATAATCTATTTGATCATATTCTATTACTGTTTGTGAGTGGTTACGCAAAAAGGGACCTGAAGAGATTGACAACGCTTTTTTCATGATTTTTGATTCTGTGGTCTATCGGCTTTGTTTTGGTCTAGTCAGAATATTTTTTGGTGCCGTAGTTTTTTTTTTATGATTTTTTTAGTTAGCCTAGGTCTAGGCAGGCCTTTGGAAAAATTACACCTTCCACACAGCGTACACTAGTTTGTGTGATGTCAGGTAAGTTTCTGCGATCAGTATTTACTTTCTTAGTTAGTTTAGTTACTTTTTCAGTTTAGTATTATTATTTTTAAGGTTATATCTAGAACTGACGAAGTCGCTCACTGACATAAAACAGGCCACGCCCCTAACTTGCGCTCGAGGCGTAAGTCATTTTGACTCAAAACTTCAATGCGATTTACTCGAAATCATTTATTTTCCCTTGAGGTTCCTTTTTACGTAACCACTCACTTACACTCACTCACTTTTAATACTTTTCATGTAACGAATATTTAATAACAATAAAATACAATTTCGATATCGTCACGTACTTTATTAACAAGAAGAATAAATTTATCTCCGTGAATTGAACCTATCGACAAGAGTAAAATAAAAAAAACAAAAGCGTACGTGCACTGAAAATTTCTAATCACAACGTGGAAATGTACCTGAAACGCGCGTGTGCCGCGTCTATTTCAGTGTAGGCCCCCCCGGTAGGGTCGCGGGGGGGCCTATTGGATAAAAAAGACTGCTTCTGTTGTTCTTTCTCCTCCACACTGCTATGCGAAGAGTCCCGTACTACGTATGAACTTTCACGGATTTCGCGCTTGGTGATCTCTTGCTGGGAACAAATTAAAATGTTGAATATATTGGCCTCTTATTAGAATAAATTTTCCATTTGATATTCTAGCTTGATTCCCGAAGTATGAAGGAACTGCCTCAAAGTGAGTTAGGTAGTTTAACCTTGAAATGGTTTCTACTTATTGTACGAAATATATATATTTAATTAAAAATGTTATATTTTATTTCCTTGTCAAATTTACATTATGCAAACTGAATAACGGTTAAAGACATAAAGTAGGAAGTAGTTTTCTGTGTGAAGTACTTAACCACAATGTTATCTTCTGTCAAATGACAGTACCGTTTTAGATGGTAATTTTTAGACCCAGAAAAGCCAAGAATGATTTTACTCGTTGTTGCCAGAATACACACTTATGTCATTGATTACGGATTTTGATAGAGAGATAGTGAGCACTATCGTGCACTACAAAATATCTCACCACTTTAATTAGGATATTTTCTTTTTCTTAAATCGGACTGTCAGTATTGGGTCACATTTTGACTTCATATCTAAAAGTAGCTAAATGTAATTTCTCATAATGTAGTAGAGCTCATATGCGGACGAAATATATGAAACTCATGAATTTTCTTGGGTAATTATTTTCTATAACTCAGTTCCCACTTGATAAAGGCGAAGTTCATCCTCTTAATCAAAAGCACACATTGCTTGTAAAATTTTAATTTAACATTTTGAGTGTATAGTATAAACCAATAAAAGATTCTCAACCCACATAAACATCTTAAGTTCTCCGAACCGTGCACAAACCGGGGCTTATAATATAATTCTGTGCTAACATAATTTTGTAAGCTTGTTATGAGACCTACGCATCTATATTTTGTGTAACAATTTATCATATTGTTCATGGGAGTTGAATGGATATGTTTTGGAAATGAAATTAATACCAATAATTATTCATTTTGATATATTATTATATCGCAGTGTATTTTCAAAAATTAATAAACTAAGACTTAACTGGCGTTTTATATACGTAGCTAACAGTAATTTTAATATCGATCCTGTTATTAAGAGTATGTTTATGATTTATCTTTGTGATAATTAATCTGATATGTACATTATAAAATCAATTTTTAGGTTAAGATAATTCTGAGAAGTGATTTAATTGAGTATTCTCTTTCTGGAAAGCTAATAACGGCTACAGATCATGAATAATAGAAATAAAGATGAAAAAATATCTTATTGTAATCTGTATGTGCAATTAAAACTATCAGATTACTAAAATCGGCTGAGTGCTTTAAGTGCTCGCCTTAGTAGTACGGTGAAGCTGTTAAGGCCTTGCTAGGCAAATAGCGTAGTCAGTTCGAGAAAAATAAAATCAGATTACTACCTAGATATCTACTCCTCGGCATCTTTCGCGTAATCTATGTGATTTTTACACAATAAAATATAATCCACAATTATGGAATTTAACTTAGTTTGCTATAAGTGAAATAATTTATAGAATGAAATCAGTGATTCCATTCAGCTTTATCTCTTCAAAATAACAATCGAATTAGATTTTTTTATATAATAAAAATAGAAATCAACATTAATTAGGTGTTAAAAGCAACGCCCTTCTAAGTTATCAGTACACTAATAGTATTTGTGTATATAAATTTATAGTCCACATACTTATATAATCAGAAAAGATAATATTTGAAATAAATTTACCCTAGTAGTGTATGTTTCGGAGTCGTGGTCGTCTGCCAATCGATCTAGGTGACGGTTGAACGACTCCCTCGAGTAATCGATGAACTTGTTGAGCTGAGTGTTGCGTTTTGTCTCCCTGTCTAGGGTGCTTTCTGAATGGTAGCGTTCAGACGGGCTGTTTGTTGACTCGAGGCTACACACATAAGTTTATAATTGTGGCGTGGAATGTAAATTAATGGTTATCAAAAACACTTCGGGTACAGAGTACGATATACGTGTTTTTATTTAATAGTGTTCAGTTTAATAGAATCGTTGGAATTCTGTATTATTTACATTTCAATGCAATAAACTTTTTTCGTTTTGGTTATCAAAAAATTAATGCATAAGTTTTTATGTATTCTAACTTTCAATCACGGATTAATGTATCATAAAATGTCTACAACAAATTATATTATTAGTAATCGATATATCATAATCATTATTTTTAGTCTGTAATTGCCTGTTACTGAATATACTTCTTGTACCCCACTCATCCCGGTCCTGGGCTAATTTCGTTCCGGGATGAGAAACGATTTTCACAATATCGTCACGCAACAAGGTGGGTGTCCGAAGCTTCGTTTACTTGTAATATTTTTATATAATAATATATAATAAATAAATTTCTTCTGTACGCGTGAATGTCACTGAACTCCTCCTAATCCTAAAGTAGTTTTTGTGAAAATTGCGGACATATAAACATACAAGTCGAATACAGAACTCCTTTTTTGAAGTCGATTAAAAATAAAAATATCTTCATTGGACATATTCTTGGATGTAGTTTACCTATTCGTACTCAACATTTGTCGCGTCTTTTCCACGGCATCCCAGGAGTCTTTGCGTGTGTGATATGATTTTCCACCCGGATCACCTGTTGCAAAATCATAACAATTTCTATTTATTGGTATATCTATTGGTATTTGGTAACTTTCTAATTGCCATGATTATAACTTAATACCTAACTATTAAGTTAACTTGTTCTTTTTGTCAATATTTTTATATCATAGGAGGCAACCGAACAGGCGGGTCACCTGATGGTAAGTGATCACCGTCGCCCATAGACACTAGCAACGAAGTGTACGCTCGTTTCTTGAGGGTTTGTAAGTAGTAATGGTCTGGAAACACCGTCGTCGGGAGTTGATTCCACAAGGTACGAGGCAGAAATGACTTTGAGAACCTCACCGTAAAAGACCACTCATCGAGGTGGTGTGGATAAGAGTTTATTTTTGTCAATATATTTTACATGACTGAAATTTGTCCTGAAGTTGAATGGGCATTGCTTTATTGATGACAGATTTTCAATTTCATAGTCTTACTAGTTTTTGCTCGTGTCTTCGTTGGCATTAAAGTACATCTGACCTATCTCTCGGGAACAATATCTTTCCTAAATGAAAGGTACCCTATCCCCCCACCGTGATTCGGGCACCCTCCACCGTTATATGGGCCCCGGGTGGTGGCCCTCGCCGAGGCCCGTGGAATAATAGGGCCTCGGTCTTCTCGAGGGCCACCCTGAGGCCCAACCTCCTTATACGCCTAACCACGAGGGTTGTGACCGTCGTGGCCAGGCGTACCAACTCCTCCCATTCCCCGCCCCGGTCTACGACTAAGGTGTTGTCCGCATAGCAGATGAGGCGCGCTCCATATGGGAGCACGCCGGGGTAGTCGTAGCCCATGTTCCAGAGGAACGGCATCAAAGCCGACCCCGTGGAACCCCTTGGAAACCCTCTCCTCGTGGCACGCCGAAACATCCACCCGTCGTCGTCCACGTAGGCGACCTCCCTATCTTCGAGGTACGCCTCCAACAGCCTCCGCATGTACGGGGGTACTCCCAAGTAACGGAGTGCCTCCCGTATAATTCCATGCGGCAGGCTGTTGAAGGCGTTGGCAATGTCCAGGCACAGCGTAACCGAAACCCTCTCCCTCTGGGAAGTTGCCTCCGTGGATAATAATAACAGTGACAAACTGAGCAAAAGACCAATTAACACACCTTATATATCAAAATCTAAATCAAAATATCCTTTATTCAATTTAGGCCCTGAGAAGGCGCTTATGAACGTCAAAGCTACAACCGGTTCGGAAAACAACCCAGTCATCGAGAAGAACCGGCAAGAAACTCAGTCCGGTTTTTATCTCTTAATGTTACATATTTTTACAAAACATAAATAATTACATTCATTATTAGTAGATGCACAGAGAGGGGCGTCATTTCCAGACGTCACAATCGTTCACATATTAATATTAAAAATGGATATTGTATATAATGAAACCAATTATGAAAGTTGAAAGAAAATTTAAATGCTATCCATTTTACTATAACTCGACTGGTTATCACAACAAACAATAAAAAAACGCCTGTAGATCCGCAGACACAGCTAGTATCATATAATTCAATATTACGATAGAATTAATGCAGTGATGCGTTGTTAATCGATAATAAAATAAAACTGCATAAATTACGAGGGTCATTCAGGTGAAACGATTCATTTGCCTTCTGCTGCTTCGAGCCGTGATACTGTCACGTGCAAAATTATAGGGTGCTGATTTATGAATTTTTCTTATCGAGGTTAACTTTTATATATTCAATAATGGATGTTGTGAAATTGATTTTTTATAGATCTTCATTATTAATCCGTGCAATTAACATACCTGTAATTTGTATAAGTTCTACGTATCTTGAGGTAATTTAAAAAAAATATATGAAAAGAGTGGTTTAGAGCATAAAAATATGGACTAACATTCTTTTTATATATCGTAATGTACAAATACAGATTAAAATTGGGTATCTATAAAGGTTTTTTTAATAGCTGCTGAATCTAATGTTGAAATATTGCAATATTCTGTATGTTTTGTTCCGTCATAAACTACACCTACAACGGTAACACTAGTTTTAGAATTTAATTTAATTGGCTTCACAGGGTAACAGTAATACTGACCTGAGCGCTTTTTCTAGAAGTGCAAGGTTTGAAACTCAATGAATATTGCTAATTAATATCCATTATAGCAATGCTTGAGTCACTCATAACATGGTTTCTCGTAACACAACCACAATAATATAGTTATGTTTAAAGTTCAATACATAACTCAATTATGTTGAATTAATTAATTTTATGTGAATCGTACATTAAATGGGAACGTGTTCGATCAGGATTTTAGAACATATTTGTTCTACAATTTTCTTGTTCAATATACTTTACTCCATATAAATAAAATGATATAGATCTATCATTGTGTGCACATCACGCAAACATTACTTGATAGATTTCAATCAAACTACTTAGTTTTGTTTTTTAGAAACTTGCTCCTAAATAAAAAAAAACAATCGCGATATCTTCATTTAACATAGGTTATTAAAGTTTTAAATGATTACGATTTTTATAACCACCACGTGTTCAGCGACGTATAAAGTGAGGTAAACGGTGTGGTGCGCATGAGCAGGGGAAAGAAAATAAATGGATATTGTTTACAAAGGCATTTTGTTTACAATTTTTTTTATTATTTCTATTTTAATTATTTTTCTTTCCTCTATTTTTATTATTTTTATTTCTCTTCTGTACATAAAATAGATTGTTAAGTTTCAAACAAAGAAGATGAAATTGTGGGTATCAGCTAGTTAATTATAAGTGGAATGTATATTTACTTGGGCTTCCGAGTCGCCTCGTGCGATCAGTTTCTAGTGAAGAGTACGGACTTCCATCAAGATTATCTTGTGACCCGCTGTACGAGCTGTACACTTTGTAGTTGGAGCGTTTTTCCACTACGCGCTTTGTTGTTGTCACTGGGCTATAACGTTCAGATGGACTGCTAACCCTGAAATAAAATGAAGTAAAAAAATAAATTAATTTTATAAATTTATACATTGACTAGCGGGCCCGGCAGACGTTGTCCCGCCCTGATTATAAAGAACTTCTGGACAAATTATATACCAAAACGTTCCTCGTGAATCACTTTATCCACTGCTGAAATCGGTTGAGTAGTATTTGAGTTTATCGCGAACAGACAGACACACAGACGCGGTAAAGGACTTTGTTTTATACTATGTAATGATAATGAAAGTATAGTCTTATCGGAATTCTTAGGAACATTTATAAAATACTAGCGGGCCCGGCAGACGTTGTCCCGCCTTAATTTTAAAGAAATTCTGGACAAATTATATACCAAAACATTCCTCGTGAATCACTTTATCCACCGCTGAAAACTGCATAAAGATCCGTTCAGTAGTTTTTGAGTTTATCGCGAACAGACAGACATACAGACGCGGTAGGGGACTTTGTTTTATACTATGTAATGATTTTCCAAGTTTCTAACAAATATTAATCGCTTATAAAGATAAACTGTGTATTTTTATAACAGTACTATTTATTATTTTACGTTATTTGCGATGTTCTTTTTACGAATATGGTTTAATACTTAACCAGTTTAATCAGTTTGTTAATTTGGATATTTATTGTAGATAAAATTTCTTCAAAAACATATCATATAATGACTATCTTAAAATAATGTTACAGATATCAAATTACGCGCTATAAAAAAATACTTTATTCTATTTAGGCTTCGAAAAGGGAAAACAACCCAGTCATCGAGAAAAACCCGCAAAAATACTCGATCTGGCTTATCTTTTCATCATATATATGTTTACAAACATAGATTGTTACATTCGTTTTTGGTGGATAATAGAAAGAAGCGTCATTTCCAGACGTCACCATTGTTCCACCCTAAATATTAAAGCCCGTTAGACATGGTGCTGAAACTTACTATCCGGGAAATAAATAACTGTTCACGTGACGATACCTACGAAGTTTCTTTGATCCAGAAATTGCAAATAATGGATCGTATACTATGACTTTAAATAGCTTGGTCACTTATAGTGCTATATTAATAAGTATATTGCACTCGTGCTAAACCGGGGTTGACCTCTGACTTAAAATTAAAAAAGTAGTGACTTTGGTGTTCACCTATACTTAATATTATAAAGCTAAAGGATTTGTTTGTTTGTTTGGTTGAACGCGTTAATCTCAGGTACTACTGATCCGATTTTAAAAATTATTTCAGTGTTAGATAAGTCATTTATTAAGACCAATAGGAGCGGAGCACCAATAAAGAATGTTCCAAAGTCGGGGTGGTTTTTCCTTTTCAGAGCTTCCGTTGCGTGTTAGCGTTGGCCCAAAGTAACTATTTCCACGCGGATGAAGTCGCAGGCAGAAACTAGTTATTAATATAATTAAAAATGTAATATAACAAATTTAAATATGGACAGTCTGTGTATAGCCTGTCAGTACTCGATAATGCAAATATTTGTTGAAAATACATAACAGAGAACTTATTGGGAATTCATCACGAAAATTCTGTGCCGGATAGATATTTCCAATTTACGCGCAGTATAAATTAACGTTGACGAATAACTTCTATTTCTAGTACACAGTTAGTATTTAACAAACCTGTTAATTGGACTGGCGGTTCTATTCAACGGGCTGTCTTTTCTCGTTAGAGGACTCGTTGTTCGGCCGACTGGACTTGTTGCTCTATGCGGGCTTCCTACTCTAAAAGGACTGCTCGATCGATTGATTTCCAAACGAGAACCGTTTCCTAGATGTTTCGATGTTATTGGACTCGCTGTCCTGTTCCTAGGACTTTCAGAACCGTATCTCGTACTAAAACCTTCCTTCTTGCTTATCTTCGAAGTTGAGTATGCTGAGTCTGTAACGTCATAGATTTTCTCTTTCATGTCTGGACCGTAGGACGATTTGTAATGCTCGCTCGGGTCTCGTTTGTCTTCGCGTCTGTCGATCGAACTCGTGTTATGTTTCGTTGTCGATTCGTATACGTTATACTGGTTCTTTGGACTTTCAGAGCGCAGTCGGCTTACTGGAATAAAATAAATAATTAATATTAATATCACAGTGAGTGTAATAACTTTAATATACACTCTAAATTTATTTTGAGATTACCTATTATGTGCGACATCGTCCACCTTAAATTATATATTCTATATATAAATAGGCGAAAATAGAAAACTTCAGTACCTTTTTTTCTTGTATTTGTAAACCCTTTTTTTAGTACCTAGCTTTAGCGTTATCATTAAAAAAATGTAAAACAAATGCTTTATTTCCATGAATGCCATGTATTGTATATATTTGAATAATTGAAAAATAAATGCATAATTATGTATTTGTTTGTATATGTTCGCCTCAGATGTGAAAAAACAAAAAAAAAAGATTATAGTGGTACATTCTTTCGTTGAATTATGGTCAAATTTCAATTACTACACGATCACTAGTTTCTTTATATAAATAAGCGAGGATTTATCAACCAATTTTATATAACTTTTTTGTTTAGTAGCCATTGACAAGCTCTAATGTTATCGTTAATTTTTTTTTTATCTTACCACCGACGAGTTAAGCCTTTATTTGTAAGTCTATATTTATCATACATCAGATACTTACGTCTATTAATCTACCATATTTGTATACTTTTTGGCAAAACCCTCGAGTACAACTAAAACTTAATAAGACTAAAACATAGATTAACATTATATTATAGAATAGCAAATAGTGGTGAGTTATAGGACAATATATAGTGCAAAAATATTATTAATTAAAAACAACGAGGCATACTAACTTTCATGGGGATTGAAGAAACGGTATTGGAGTCTATTTCTGTTATTGAAGTGAAACTTCTAATGCGACTTCCAACAAGGTTGCGTTTAACGTTCAACGCTCCTGGGGAGGGGGAATAGAAAGAGACAGAGCGAGAAATATAATCAAACATTTCGTATCTTACTTTAGTTATCCTAATCCCATTGTAAATTATATAGATTTGGATATTTCTCCACTCGAAAATGATAATTAAAAGATGCGATCAATTGTGAATTGTAAGCAATGTTAATAAAGTTTGTCTTAAATAAATAATATGACTTCACTAAAAATCAATTTCTACCCCTTCCTATTTTCATTTCCACAGTATGAAGTTTCACTTCTTCCGCGGGGAGGGACTCCACGCACTATTTTTTTATTTTACATACCATCACAATGTAATAAATATAGCGACTAACCTGGACTGGATATCCTAGCGTAAGCGGGCGATGACGGACTAGAGCTGTCACGATGCTTCTTAGAGCGAGATCCAACCCTGAATATGTGTGGCGAGCCGTGAACATCGTACCCGTTGAAATAGATGTATAACTAAAAAATATTATTATTATTAAATCTGCACACATTTAGACCATATTTTATTTATTTAAAATTAGATTTTGTATCGCAATCAACATTTTAATTGCAATGGAAATGTAATTAATTATCCTTATGTTATTTTTCGTTTTGTGAGCGGTGTGTTTTATTTTGTTTCAATTTATTCGTGAGGCTGCCGACTACACAGTGTGATTTTTTATAAAATGTTTGTAATTATTTAAACTTTATTGCATACTTATGAATATGGTAACATTTTATTAATACTTATTGAAGTTATACTTCTTTTGGCTCGTTAGGGAAAAATGATGAGAGTAAATTTTTACGATGCGCGCGCAAACCGTTACGAAAAACCGACACCCTGAAGTTAGCTATAGTCAACATTTTGCTTCTTTGTATTTGTTGTTTGTATTTCTTTGTATTAAAACTTTCAATGTATTAAATAGCTTTTTTCTATTGTTAGTGTTGTTTTTTCTACAAACGTAGAATAAGGCGAAAGATAAAATTTTTGAAACGATTTTTATCATGTTACGCCAAAGAAGTATGGTTTCGTATTTTGCGGCGGATACCACTAACGGACTGGGTGTGCGTAATCATGTCCACACGCGTATTTATTTATAAAAGTCTATGCATGAGAGTATATCCTAACTATTATTATTACTTACTCTGTGTTTTCCAGGTGCCTTAGGCATGAAAGTAGCGCGATACTTGGTGGCTGATAATCTCTCTAGAGCGCACATAACACTGCGTTTATCATGAACGATATCCAATTGTAAGTCGCCTTTGACACCGCATCCGCTTGTGTCTAGCTCGAAAGAGTGCGGCTTTAGAGGCTCAGCGCCATCCAAAGCTCCCGGACTAAGCCGGACTCCGGCCGGATCGAACACTTCACAAGTGAACGGACCACCCTTTTGCGAAAAAAAAGATGAGTTAATAAAAATAATTTTGAATTATGATAAATTTGAATTTTGAATTAATTATTCATTAAAATATAAATATACATTAGGTATAAGATAACTATATTAAACTAGCGAGTCCAGCGGATGTTGTCCCGCCCTGATAATAAAAAAAACTTTGAGAAAATCTTCCTCATGAATCACTTTATCCATTGGTGGAAACCGCATGAAAATCCGTTCAAATGGTTTTTGAGTTTATCGCGCAAATGAATGTGGACAAGCTCTGTGCAGATGTTTCAGAAATAAATTGGGAACCTCTGATAAATGCTAACAATATAGATGATAAAGTTTGTATTTTTAACAATTTTATCACAAACTTATATGATATTCATGCACCCATAAAACAAGTTAAATTAAGGCGACCTCCGGCACCCTGGATGACAACCGAGATCCGAATGGCGATGAGACGTAGAGACTGTGCTTTTCGTAAATTTAAAAGAAACCGTGTCGAGATGAACTGGAATTTATTTAAGTCCGCTAGAAACCGATGTAACCAGATCATACGCAATGCCAAACGTCAGTATATCCTTAATAATATCTCTGTTTGTTCTTCCTCGGCTGATATATGGAAGTTCCTTGGGACTCTTGGCTTTGGTAAATCTCAACATCTAGATCTACCTAATACAATAAAGTTAGATGATATCAATAACCATTTCACAACCTCCGATAAACTGAGTGATCTAACTAAAAGTAAGACAACTCACTACATAGCCGCATTGCCTCGTATGGACATGGTCCCATTCAAGTTTTCCACGGTTATATGTGATCAGATTAAAAAGTCCGTTCTTTCAATAAAATCTAATGCTACGGGTTGTGACAATTTGAGTAGGCAAATGATTATTACTATTCTTGACCAGATTCTTCCTATTATATCTCATCTCATAAACTTTTCTCTATCCTTTGGACAGTTTCCATCCATATGGAGTAAAGCCTATGTCCGTCCTCTCCCTAAAACTGCAAATCCTTCTCTTCCCAGTCACTTTCGACCTATATCTATACTTCCATTTCTTTCTAAAGTACTCGAAGCATGTGTGCACAATCAACTATCATCCTTTGTACATTGCAACAATATCTTGAGTCCACTACAATCCGGTTTCAGGCCAGGTCACAGTACAGTTACAGCTTTGCTTAAAGTGACTGGTGATTTGAGAAATGGAGTGGAGAATAAAATGATTACTGTGCTGGTTCTAGTAGATTTTTCCAATGCCTTTAATACTGTTAGTCACGATATTCTCCTGGCTATTCTCTCTCATTATAATATCTCATTAGAGGCACTGGCATGGTTCGCTTCATATCTAAAGGGACGACAACAATCGGTTCGTATAGATGGGGCTACGTCTAATTGGTGTGAGCTTGGTGCTGGCGTCCCTCAGGGTGGTATACTGTCACCTCTTCTTTTTTCCCTCTTTATTAACCTTTTAACTCATGAACTGCGATGTACGTATCATCTGTATGCTGATGACCTGCAATTATACACTCAGGCCACAGTAGATTCTCTATCAGCTGCAATTTATACTATTAACCGGGATCTAAATGCCTTAAGGGATTGGTCTGAGAGATTTGGCTTATCAGTTAATCCTTCCAAATGTCAAGCAATTGTAATAGGGAGCTCTCGTATGATTTCCAGAATAGACTTCAACTCGCTGCCTCAGATTATATTCAGTGGTCTTGTTATACCGTTTAGTACGGATGTAAAGGACCTTGGTTTATATATTGATGCCAAATTGGATTGGAGAACTCATATTTCCAAGGTTAGCCAGAAAGTGATCGGTACTCTAAAGTCTTTTTATCGCCTGAAAAATTTTCTCCCAGTTAAAACGAAAACCATGCTAGTGCAATCTATAATATTTCCTATAATTGACTATGGTGATGTGTGCTTTTACGATCTGAACGCTGACCTTCTTAACAAACTTGACAGATTACTCAACAATTGCATTCGATTTGTTTTTAATCTTCGTAAGTACGACCATGTATCGAGCCATCGTTCAGAGCTCAATTGGTTGCCCATACGCCAGCGTCGGAATTTGCGGGCTCTGACAACTCTGTATTCTATTCTATTTTCTCCCAACACTCCCTCTTACTTAACTCCACATTTTCAGTTCTTATGCTCTAATCATGACCTTAACCTTCGCTCTTCTAATAATCTTATTCTTTGCTGTCCTGTCCATACTTCCGGTCTAGTACATTCATCTTTCTATATCCAATCTATTCTCCTATGGAACGCGCTTCCTTATGAAATCAGGATGTCATCAAACCGTTTCAGTTTTAAAGTCAGGGTACGTCGGCTTTACCAGTGTCATTTAGCAGAACTATCTGGTTAATGTTGTATTTAGTACTTGATGTTGACTAATTATACTTTTATTTATTGTATTGATATTTATGTATGATGTTGTTATGTGTATGTATTGTATATGTGTAGTATATATGTATTATATATGTGTATATTGTTGTTGATATTTTATTTATATATTGTAATATTAAATAGGCTAAACATAATTTCATAAAAACCTCACCTTTTACACCTACCAATATTTATCTCTGCAACACCTAATGGTTGACTGGTAGAGAATGCCTTAGGCATTAAGTCCGCCACTGCGTATTTAACGCATAAAGTGTAAATAAATAAATAAATAAATAAAAGACAGACGTGGCAGAGGACTTTCTTTTATACTATGTAATGGGTATTATAATAGTGATAATCATAATACAATGAGTCAAACATAAACTTTAAATGATATACCTGAATATGCTCGCCTTTATAAGTGATGGCTATAGTCCATGTGCCTGCTTCATCTGGCTCGAAGGTAGCGCTTGAGGCAGTAGTACCTGGCGCCGAGGGTGGTGGGTGACGAGGCTCTAGTGGGACAGAATGTCCACTAGGCGAATGAGCTGTTACATCTATATCTTGCCTCCTTGGTGCTCCTGGATATTGTTATGATGTAACAATAACAAAATATTCGTTCCAAAATAAACTTTTCTCAATACGTTAATAAAGTTCAATATCATTGTAGCTTCCAAGTATACTCTTCCGAGTACTTTATTTTTTTGACCATACCTTCACTTAACATGTCGTGATACTGTTGAAATTTTGCCTTATATATTGATACAAAATTATCTTATTTTTAAAAAATATGAAAAGGTCATTCACCTGTCGCGCTGACTAGGACTTCGACAATACTGCCGGCCGCACACGGTGCCATTCCCGGAGGTGCCACAGTTACCAAACGTGGCAATACTCGGAAGAAGTATCGCCCATCTACTCTATATTACAAAGTACCGTCATTAATTACGTTATCAAATCAATGGTATTTTACTTAACTTAACCTCTGTCGAGTAAATTTTTAAATATTTCGCATTTTCCAAATGCTAATGCGAGTATATTATTAATTTATGGGCCCTTTTGAATTTGCAAGGCCAAATTCAAGAGTGCATATTTTTCTATCCTCAATCATATTGTAGACATTTTCTAAGCGTTAAATTTTAAAATAATCCAAAGCAAAAAAAATAAAATTATACGCCCTTTTGACATAGAACCCTATCCAAACTGCTATGATGATGACGCCCTTTTTGCATATTTGTCTTGCGCGATAAAATTACATTATAATTAAAAAGATAAAATAAAATTACAACAAAACCAAATCAAAAATACATATTTTATCAAATAATTAAAAACAAGCAAATACCTCATAAATATAAACAATAGTATTTTTTCAGCGTGTCATGTGATAGGATTTCCAATAGTATTTTTCCATAAAATAGAAAATGTAACCCTTTTGCATATCACAAATATTTTTTTATTACATTTCTTTGGGATCTCCATAATTTGAAATCTTTTGCAAATATCCGCTCTATTTAGTACACTGCTGCTTCACCGTCCACATAACTGTACCTATATGTAATTCAGTCAACCCTATAAATTTCCGTAAAACGAAAATTCAGCAGAAATAAATCCACGGACATAGTTGATTTTGATAAATCTCTTACAGTTAATAATATTTAGACTTATATTTTTAATTGGTACTAAAAACGTTTTTACTATACTTTGAATATTATAGTGTCTGTCGTTAAAGAGTAGAATAATTTGGAGAATTATCCAAAGAATATATTTTGATTAGTTTTTCTTGGATACTGTATTAAAGTAGAATTGCACACATTTGAAGATTGGAAACAGAACTTTGTGAATAGAGGGAGTGCCGCCGCGTTAAAAGTTCTTATCTCACACAAGACAATCATATTTGTGTTTCACAAGTTGGTATTCGTTAATTGTGTAATTGTTTAGTCCTCCGTGACTCAGGACTTGATCTCTAGTGAGGTAGCAAGAGGTAAAAAAAGATTCGAACTTTGACGTATAACCTCATTTTGTGTGTTCATTTGTTTAGATAAGCCAACTTAAATTCTGATTGAAGAAAATTTATCTAAAATTATCTGTAATAATCAAATATCTACCTTCCACACTGCCGCAGTACAGTTACATTAAACTCGCTTTTATTTATAACTATGTGTAAAATATTTTAGACTTGTTTAAATTTAATAAGAAATTTAGTTATGTTTGAGTAGCTTTTGCTGTCGGCTTCGCTCGCGATAACATAGCTTTGACCTATACCTCGGGAACAGTACATTTTTTCTGTATTAAAAGTGCCTTTTCTTTGCCCCTGACAACATTTACGTAAAATATCATGATGATTGGTTTAGTTATTTATGCATGAAAGTATAACAAACAAAAACACCAAGTTTAGTATTTATGATTATAGTTAGGATTCTATCAACGCCTTATTTACTTTATTTCAATATATATTTTTTGTGTGCGTGTGTTGGGTGGGCGGGGCGGGGTGTTTGGCCCGGTGGGGCGCTGGTGTTTGTTTTTTTTTTATCAAGGCAGGACAACGTCCGCCCGGGCCGCTAGTTTCAATATAATTATCTATTACCATTTTAAATTAAAGACTTTTCCGAAGTCAAAGTACGCTACGTTATACTTTCTGAGATGAGAATCGGTATTCTATAGCTGCATCTTACTCAATATCACGTAAAGTGCATTTACTTTGCCGAACTCGGATACAGAGAGGGTATTATATCCTTGCATCGCTGTGAGATACTATAATAGTTATAATATATACCTTATATCATCCACGGTGAGTACAATCTCATGCATTCCAGCATGTTCAGGAACGAATTCTCCTGCACCTCGCGCGTCTAATTTGAGCCTCGTTTCTTGTTCCAGAGGATTGATAATGGATACTTTCACGTCGGAAACGGATAGTTCATTGACTATACTCTCCACTTTTATATAGGTCTGAAAATTGTGGTTTATGTTAATATCACTTCTGCTTCACCTATATAAAATTTGCTGAATGTATGTAAGCGTATCACTTCAAAACGGCTCCACATTTTTGCCTAATTCTTTTTATGTTACTGTACAGCTGTTAGTACAAGGAGTTAATGAAAAATCGAACATATTAGTGATTAAAATTTCGTTAAAAAAATCTTCATATACAAGAAAGTAAGAGGCAGTAGGGAGATATTTAGAATGGTAATAGAATTGTCAGACTGGCGCTCAGTTCACTGAGGTGATGTATGTAACAGTCGTGTCATTTTATATCATTGCATACTATAAAGGGAAAATTTGGTATTGTTGAAGTGAAACTTCTAATGCGACTTCCAACAAGGTTCCGTTAAACGTCTAACGCTACCATGGAGGGGGTATGAAAACACTGTTGCGTTAAACGTTCAACGCTCCTGGGGAGCGGGAATAAAATGAGATAGAGGGCGAGAAAAATAATCAAACATTTCGTATCTTACTTTAGTTATCGTAATCCCATTGTAAATGTTATAGATTTGGATATTTTTCCATTCGAAAATGATAATTAAAAGATGCGATCAATTGTGAATTGTAAGCAATGTTAATAAAGTTTGTCTTAAAGAAACAATATGATTTCACTAAAAATCAATTTCTACCCCTTCCTATTTTCATTTCCACATTACGAAGTTTCACTTCTTCCGCGCGGAGGGACTCCACGCACTATTTTTTTATATTCGATACGACACCCGTGTGAAGCCGCGGCGAGTAACTAGTTACTATTATTTTTCGTTTGTTTGTCAAACAACATGAGTCCAAAAAATAACAATTTATATATTAATACATTAATAAGTACTAAGCTTAAAAATAAAATAAAATATTAATGTTATTTAATTCAAAATTGTTTAAAGATTAAAAGCCACATAATTGATAAAATATACTACAATATCATCTGATAGTAATTGACGATGTGGTCAAAGATAGTAAGTAGTGTATGGTAAACTCGTTAAGCTTATAGAATAAACAAACTCACATTCGCATTTATAACATTAGTTAGGATTGTTTGTTGATATAAGTCGTCAATATTTAAATCTCGTTACTTTATATGTATTATGAAATGTTTGTATGATAATGATAAATAAATAAGTAGATAGCCTACAACAGCGACGGCTGTCGATGAATTGTGGATCTCACGATGGTCGCCGTTGTTTTTGGGTTGCACTGTTCTTACCATCAGGTATAGTGCCGTCACATTGTCGTTCTACAATGAAAAAAGAATAATTATAATAGTACATCTGCTTGAACCTATAATTATTTTCTTATTTACATAAATAAATACTAATTTGTCCTATCTTTACGTAAGTTTAGTAGGTGATAGAGCCACGCTGAAGCTATTACTGGTTTCAGCATGAATGAGTCGGCTCGCCCGGGGTAGTACCACCCTCTCATAGAAAACCGACGTGAAGTAACAGTGTTTGCATTGTTGCGTTTCGTTCGGTCAGTGAGAGCGCCGGAGGCCTACCTCCCTTCCCCTCTCCTCTCCTCTCCCTTTCCCCCAAACACAGGCTGGCCACGCACTTTCGACTCCCCTGGTATTTTTAGTGTCTATGGACGGTGGCGATCACTTAACATCACGTGAACCACCTGTTAGTTTGACTGCTATGACATAAAAAAAAGTAAAATATTTACAATTACATTACTCTAAACAGTAGGGTGGAGTGAAAAAAACAAATTTTTTTTTTTTCTTAGCCTGGGGGTCAAATTTGTAGCTTATAAAAAACAAAAATTTTTGAAAAAAAAAAAAAAATTTTACTCAACATCTTGAGCCAGCCCACTCATTTTTAAAACTAATTACGAGTAAAAATATTTGGTTGCAAAAAAAAAATTTTTGAAGGCGTTCTAGAAACTTCAGAGTATCCTCTTTTATGCCAATTAAAAATCACAAGTTAAAAAAAAATTTTTGTGACTATTGTTTTAATTTTAAAAAAAAATCCCAAAAAGTACCATTCCTCTTTAGGGCACTAGAATAAAATTTGAGTTGGAAATGATCATAATTGCCAGTTCTTAGATGTTTTAAGAGATTCAAAGACAAAAAAAAATTTTTTTTTTGCAACCAAATATTTTTACTCGTAATTAATTTTAAAAATGAGTGGGCTGGCTCAAGATGTTGAGTAAAATTTTTTTTTTTTTTTTCAAAAATTTTTGTTTTTTATAAGCTACAAATTTGACCCCAGGCTAAGAAAAAAAAAATTTGTTTTTTTCACTCCACCCTACTAAACAGCTTACTAAGCGTAGTAGCTAGATTATTCTTACACTTACGAATCTATTTATACAGATAATCGATCGCCAAATGTATGTAAGAATATCATTTCAGAACGACTTTGGCATACTTTTTTTCTGTGTTTGTAATTTTCAAGACAAGGTTTGTATAAAATGAAACGTTTGAAAAATTTGGCATATAAAATATCCATATAAAAAGCGAGTAAATGAGACAGAAGTTATTAGAGAGATCTTCAAAAATATTTACTGAATTGACAGATTGACGTTCAGATGCTATTTTCATTTGCATGGTATATATTTGATTTTATTAGTTCAGTACACTTGTACGAAGCCGAAGTGGGCAGCTAGTAAATACAATAAAAACTTCTTGGCATTCAATTCGTAATAATGAAAGCTCACCGGTTCGCCAACCCTTCCGGATGTAGAATCAAGTGCGACTCGTAGCATATCATGCACCGGCGGTCGCGGAGCCACGTTCCGGAATTGCGTGGCCCATGCCATCACTCCTAAATGCTCCACATCGCTTTGGCTCATGTCACGCGCCGACAATACCGGCTGAACCCCTGCGTTTCGAAAGCATTATGTAGACTCCCAAGTTATTATAAACTAGCAATTTCCTACGGCTTTGAATTTTTGTTTTATACCTCTACGTATAAACATCGGATTTTCATCCAATTTTTTTCCCTTTTTCACCACTTTAGAAGTTGATAATAGTGCTCACCTATAGCGTAAAAGAAACCCGCATGCAAATTGTATATGTCAGTCAGTTTTTAATTCCGTATTACATATAGATAATAAATTATGTTCAAAATTAATAATCAAGTAACAAAATATAAGATATGACCCTTAGATTATCACGCTACTGTAAACAAAGTCTATATTTATCTCCAATAACTTTTATATAACTCTCCTTGTTGAGCAATAGGTATAGAAACTCAAAATTAATGATTTCGATGGAATTAATTTTTTTAAATTAATTTTAAGTAATTTTACGTTTATGTTATAGCTGTCATCCTCAGTGGTCTCAGACTTTATTGTTTACTAAATGTGTTAAGAAAGAAAGGCTTTAATACCAAGTTTCTTAGCAGCATCAATAGCCATTTGATTATTTTCTTCCCATTTCGCCGGGTCCCGTCGAAGTCGGCTCGGCGGCGGTGCTGGGCCGCCCACCGCTCGCACTAACTCATTCGCGACACGGCCATCATTCCAATCCGTCTATACACAAATAAATGCCGTGATAAAACAAACTATATTATAAATACGAATGCATTATTTTTTTTTTCTTAGAAATAAAGAAAGGACCCAATAGTTTGACATTAATAAATATTTACAAAATAACTACTTGTATTTTTCCATTTTTATCAGTGACCTTTTATACTTTATAACGATATCTGAAAGAGCCACTGAGCTTCTAAATCTTCCAAGCTGACGCGGTTAACTCGAGATCTCCTTTGCCTTTCACAAATGAAAATGCTTATTACTAAATTGATTAACCCTGTGCTAGTAGATACTCTATTTTTAACCGACTTCGAAAAAGGAGGAGGTTACTATGTTCGGTTGTATGTATTTTTTTTATGTATGTTAATCGATATCTCGGTCAATTATGAACCGATTTTAATGATTATTTTTTTATTTGAATTAGTTGTATTCAGAGGTGGTCCCGTAAAAATTTGAAGAAAATATTCAATCCCTAAAGGGGTGAAATTTCGTTTATTTAATTTTCACCCACTTCGTATCTACGTATCTTCGTGAAATTGCAACCGATTTATTATACCCATTAGAAACCAGATATATTTATGGACAGTAAAAATGGAGAAATAAAAAAAAAATAAAAAAAAAAATAAACCGCCTTCGATGTGAAACACAAATAAGGCACTAAAAAGCGAAAAATAACTGAATTATTAAATTAACCAAATAAATAAAAAATATTGATATTCGCGCTACCTAATAATATATTTGAAGTCGATTTCTTTTGTACGTGTGTATGTCACTGAACTCCTCCTAAACGGCTGAACTGATTTTGATGAAATTTTGTGTGCGTGTTCCAGTGGATCCGAGAATGGTTTAGATTTGGACCCGGTAGGTGGCGCTGGAGTTGACTTTTAGGATTTCTTTATTATCAAGGCAGGACAACGTCCGCTAGCTCTTATATATTACTATGGTTACTAAGTTATGTAGACGAAAGAGCGATAAATAAAACAAAATGGCCGCCAAAATGACCAAAAACACAATATAATTCAAATTACATAGTAGATACAGATATATGAATTTCAATTATATTTATTCTTGGAGGATACAACATACGTCTTATACACATGTTTACAGTGAACGACATATTTTTGCAAAATTTCATGCGGACGAAGTCGCGGGTAACAGCTAGTATAAAATAGAATAACTTAAATTATTTCTTATACGGTCATTTATCTGCCAGTAAATGTCCCGTAAAAATTGGTCGAACCTTTTTGGAGATAGCATTGCGGGCGAAGCCACGGTTAACAGGTAGTCTAAATTAAAATAAACTAAATTACTTATGATGTCCGCTATCTGCAGGTGAAAGTCCCGTGAAAATCGGTCCAACCGTTTAAGAAATAGCATTGCGAACGAAGCCGCGGTTAACAGCTAGTCTAATTTAAAGTAGCCTAAGTAACCCGCTGTAATTTCTATTATCTGCCAGTGAAACTTCCGGCAAAATCGGTCCAGCCGTTTCGGAGATTACCCGGAACAAACAGACAGATAGATCGAAAAAAAAATTGAATTTTTGTTATCATTATCGGGTATACTTCCATACCCAATCAGTAAAAAATGTGTTATTGTGATATTACATACAGACACTTCATTTTTATTTTTATTATTTGTATACAAGAATATTATAAACAGATGAAATAAATTCTTTTTTTTTTTTTTTTTATATCATAGGTGGCAAACGAACAGGTGGGTCACCTGATGTAAGTGATCACCACCGTCCATTGACACTTGCAACACCAGGGGAGTCGCAAGTGCGTTGCCAGCCTGTGTTGGGGGGGTGGGGGAGGAAGGGAAAGGGAAGGGGAAAGTGGTAGGGGAGGGGGGAGGTGGGTCTCCGGCGCTCTCACTGACCGAACGAAACGCAACAATGCCAGCACTGTTACTTCACGACGGTTTTCTGTGAGAGGGTGGTACTACCCCGGACGAGCCGACCCATTCATGCTGAAACCAGTAATAGCTTCAGCGTGACTCTACCACCTACAAAACACTCACTCACTCTTGAACATTCACGTCAAACTTTCAATCGAGATTAATTACCTAGTTACAATTCCAACGTAAGAAAACCAGAAGAGTTTATAAGTTGCAGGTTTCATTGATAACATTTGATGGGTTAAATTGTATAATACTTTATTATACTACATATGTTCAAATGTTTTACAGGCATACATCTCCATCTCGATCTTACTAGTTGGTAAGTGAAGATGAGGCCGACGATAGATCGCGCTTACCTAGCAGATGTCTTATCTCTCTTCGCTTGAACATTCCCAAGATATAGGTAGACGACATGACAAAACGCCGGCAATGAATTTTACTCTATAACCATTCATAAAATAAATATATATGACGATTGGTCAAAATATATGCCATACCGTAAAGTTTGCAATTCCTCTCTCCAATCTCGAATTGACCCAGTCGAGTGTCGATCTGAACCCAGCTGATCCAGGCTTCATGAAGTAAGAGAGGTAGGTCATGCCTGATAGTTCGTCTAGCCAAGGAGACGCTAAGTACTCCGGCTCTAAGATCATGGGTACGTCGAGCTCACGTTGTGCCAGCTTCATAGCTCGTCTGCAGTTTTCTATTGCCTCGTGTCGATCTAGAACATTATCAGTTGATTAATTCTCAAGGAAACATGTGTAATAATTATATCAATACTCATATATTATGTATTGTTTCAGATTATAGAGTCCTGATTCCTAGCGTAATATTATATCAAATATTATAGTGATGTTATTTTATCAAAGGTAATTTTGTCTCATATTCGTAGTGCTTCAGACGAAAATGTCTAAAAACTAAGGTTAGGCGTACACAAAGATGAAACGTTTGTTCGTTGAAAACTATGAAAATATGAACGACAACCGAAGAGAATAAAAATCAAAATGTTTCGATACAATCTGTTAACCATTTTTGTACAATGCTGTTTCCATTATTTTATAAACTAAATAACTTTATAAAATTCTCATAAAGATGTTGGGATAAAACGTAAACAAGATTTATTTCCATTTTATTCGTAAGAGCGATAAAAATAATGGTTCATAACAAAGGAAATTTAAAGACAACAGAAAGTGCCGCTATCCTAAACTGTTTTATTATATAGGTATAACGTGAGATTAACCATTTTTACAATGTAAAAACATGTAACCGAGGACCTACTTTCAACGGTATGTGATTACATATAAAACTGTTCATATGAACAAAAGAATTATACAGAGGAGTGATGTAACACGAACATTTAGATATTTGCACTGAAAAAAACTTATAAATTACCCTAATCTGCACAACTTTCAGTAATCAATTACGTCGTTCGCGTATTATTAACATTAATTTTGAAAATTGAATGGTGTAAATGTTGCGTTGTAATTTTTTTGTATATAATCCTTTTAGGGTCTTCATTTTATTTTATGTCCGTTTTAATAGAATTTAAAATGCTTGATTTATTTTAAAAAGGTGTATCTAAAATTGACTTATTAATATTCAAACATCTCTTGTTCTTTTGTGTATGCAATCGGATGCTTAATTAACAAAAAAAAAATGTACACAATTCAAACGATTGACTGGAAAATTGCTGCGCAAAATCAATTTCTGCGATATTTAAATTTAAAGTAGTCGCACGACTGCGTTGTAAATTGCTTAAGAGGAACGCTGTGGTTTGTAATGAAATCTGTCATAATCAATACTGACTGAGCTCGCGCCAGTGCGGGAAAACGCCGGGTTTGCAATAGTCGACAAGGGCTGAGAGCAGTACGCCGCTGTTCCAATCTGTCGTTAAGTTGTTGACGCGGCACTCAGGCAGTGCCGTCTGCAGCCACGATAGCATCAACTTTCTGTAATCAAACAACGATAAGCGTGCAATTTGCAAGCCTGAGCGATTAACGCTATAAAAACTGGAATCTCGTTTTTACCGTTCAATTTAATGTTCTACAATTTCATACCAAGAATAGTCTGTATTTGCGATTTTATTTGTAAAAAAGAACGAGACAATATATGTTATAATTTGCAAACTTGAATTTAATTTAGTTTTTACATAAATTATTAAATATGTGTAATTGATGTAGATGTTACAGATGAATAGATCACAAATACAAGTTTTTAATTGGATATTGAAAAACTTAAAATAAAGTGTATATCTATATTTGATATAAAGTAATATGCATTATAATCAGCTGCTTAAGCGTCTGTTGCATTTTAAAACCTTTATTCCACACAAAATCCTCCAGTTGAAATGAATCTAACCACGTCTCTCTCATTCCATTTATTGCCATTAAATGCGGCCGGCTATCCGATTAGAATCTAATTCATTTGAAACCGTGGAGAGTGAGAAACGATTGGGTTTGCTAATACCGGTCATGTTGAGCAATTTATCTAAGCGTATCTGCTATATGTTTACTTTAAATTCATCACCGTGATATGGGCGGTTGTTTGTGTGCAGGCATACCACGTTAATTGATCTTAAGCTAGTTGTTCACTGACCAATCTTATAACTTTTTCTGTGTGTGTATATACATAATGAAAATAAAGTTCCTTTGAGGGGCAATTACATCGAAATTACTGAACGTTCCAGCTTCAAGATTACAGCTATAAGATGCTTCCCTAGATGATTCTATTGCAATTATGCTATGGTCATTTTTGAAACCAATAGTTTATTTAATGCACAGCCAAGTTGACATATGTGAAAAAAGTTTAGCTTATGCGAATTCAGAACAAAATATTCACATTATGTTATTATGAACATTCAATTAGAGTTTTCAAATAGCAAGATAACTTTTGTATCCCAATTATTGTTTTGACAAAAAACATACTCTGATAGGTACATCGAATTAACTTCTTGGTTACAAATTACATAATACAGTAGAACCTCAATAAGTTAAAACCCAAGGGAAACAGAAAATATTTTAGGTAATAGAGTTTTTAACTTATCAAGGGTTACACTCGCACTTTCGTGCTAAATACTATAAATACTAAATTCAATATAGACAAAAATAACTTTAAATGATGATTTATGTATTTATTGAAATTGAGATACATAAACTAAATAATGATTTAAATTGACTCTTCAACTTTTTTATTAAGATTTTATTTTTATTTTTTTATGTTATAGCAGGCGAATGAACAAGTGGGTCACCTGATTTTAAGTGACCACCACCGTCCCTGACACCAGGGGAGTCGAAAGTGCGATACCAGCCTGTGTTTGAGGGAAAGGGAGGGAGGAGGGAAAGGGGGAGAGGAGAGGGGAGGTGGGCCTCCGGCGCTCTCAATTAAGTTTTATTTTATGGAAGTTCACAAAACCACAATACCTCTTAATAATTACATTAAAGTTTTACTCGAATATAATTATGCTATGTTCTTTTAACGCGTTTCGGTGATATAACATATCGAAGAAAAAAGAATTTAAGCAGTATATATACTAACTAAATATTATGTAACACCATCAAATGTGAACATTCATCTTTATAAAAAAAACGTTTTATGCTGTTTAGACACAGTTTAGCTTCCAAATTCAAGGCTTAACAGATACTGTACAAATAGACGTGCGAATTACATCACGTCATCGTTTCGTGAGTATACACTTCGTGAGAGAATTTGTTTATTTTTAATATCATTTTTTTATTATTACGGTAGCTCGGCAAAACAAATCCATTGGTGTTAAATACGCTACAATTAAAGAACAACCATGATCTAAAAGGACCAGATAACGTCAACCGTCGTTGTTGTAATGCCAGTCTGCTAAAATGTTCTTTCACACTTCACTTAACGGTTCAAATTATCTAATATTTCCACAATTTTTTTAATGTCATAAGTGGCAAACGAACATGCGGGTCGCCTGATGTTAAGTGATGAACGCAGTCTATAGACACTAGCAACACCAAGGGACTCGCAAGTGCGTTGCCAGCCTGCATTATGGAGAAGGGGAGGTGGGCCTCCGGCGCTCTCACTGACCGAGCGAAACGCAACAATGTAAGTACTGTTACTTCACGTCGGTTTTCTGTGAGAGGGTAATACCACCCAGGGCGAGCCGACCCATTCATGCTGAAACCAGTAATAGCTTCATCGTGGCTCTACAACCTACGATGCAGTTAAAATAATAATTTACAAATTCCTTTCTTCGTATGTTAGTTGTAAACTACTGTCTAGATGCGATTTGGTAGACTAATCCACGCGGTAGAGCAATGGAAAGGGAGTATTCCAAAAAGAAACAAGAATATTTTATACAGTAGTTGTATGTATAATTGATGAACGGACGGACGGCGCAGTGGTTTAAGAGTTCATCTCGCTGCCGCTATTACGCTGTTTGAAGTTACGAATCCCACACAGGACAATTATATGTATAATTCACAAGTTATTGTTCTGAGTTTCGATGTACTTTGTGCCCGTTAATTGTAACTTTTAAAATCCGCAGCGGCATAGCGTTTGATATTAATACAGGAGTTGTTTTTTAAGAAATGAAAAGTATTAATTTATATTTCTTTAAAAGTACTTTACTTTGTAATGTTGTTTATATAAATAGTAGCAGTTTTATGTTGACGACAGTTCCACTAATCACCGTTTAAAATTATGCTAATGAACAATTATTTATATTTATAATCAGATAAAGATATTATACCTTGGCGGGAATTTGCTTCTGCCTATCTGGTACCGCACAATCAGCGACCAAATTAGCCCTAAAATTAACTTCAGATTCCCGTTAACAATGTCAATATTACCTGAAACAAACAATGTTAAGAATATACACAGTCATCTAATTATAAAGTATTGTTTAACCCGCTTATTATGCATAGTTAAGTTAACAATAAACCAATTAAATTAGACCTTTGTTGAAGTTGCATTCTCACGATACTATTTGGAGGTACAAATTTAAGAACGGCATTAGTATATGCATATATATGTTGGCTTTTTATTACATGTTATTGTGGTCTATAGTAATTATATTTACCACCAGCTAGAACCTTCAAGTTGGTTGTCATTAAAAAGATCAGAAAAAATTACGTTAGACAATATGAGTATATGAGCTGAGTTGATATATTTATTTTAAAAGGTTACTCTGGTGATAATCTTCTTAAGTTTGAGAGACTTCGTGTGAAAGAGACATATGAAAGGTGAAAACTAAGCCTTTTATGTGTATTATTTCTTATATTTTAAATTGCAATTTTACCACTACTGCTAAACTCCTATAATCCTTTTACGGATATTTTTTTTTTTAAATGTTATTATTGCACAAACCGTATGGAAAAGTGTAAGAATACGTAGTTTACATAATCTCCTGAAAAGTTATCTAACTGGCAGTATCTACCTTGTCAATATCGATTCGGCCGTTTCAGAGATTAGCCCTGGTTCAGAAATCCAAAAATTTGTGCATATATATATATATATATCTAAATTAATGTCTTTCTATATTTGCAATATAGACTGGAGAATACAATAATGAGAATGAAAGAAGTCTCCTTTAGCATGCTCAGTACCTTACTCGAATGAACGTGTCATCATTATTTGCAAAGTGAATTACTTTTCCTCATATTTAAGTAGTACGTACCAATATTAACGAGCTTGACTCCATCGTCTTCAATAGCTTGCAAGGCTGTGGTTACATTTTCTAGCTTGTGATGCTGATTGCTCGGGTTCGGGTTCCAGCCCTTAAGTCGCCGTCCTTGTAATGCTTCCACTAACGAGCACAACACCCTACCATCACGAAGATCTTCTACCAAATCCACAACCTTAAGTAAAATAATATAGAAAATTTATAAATTGATTTTATTATATTATATAAAATATTATCGTGGTTATTAGGAATGTTTTATAACAGAGCTAAATAAAATTATCAACTAAACTATACACAAGCAAAATATTTCGAAATGTTCATCTAAATATTTATTACCTTTATATTTACAGGCTTCAGCGTCTCGTTAACCCAATTTCTGAAGGTGTTGGCTTGAATTTCCACCCAAAGATCTTCATGTCCTTTAATTGCCATACCCTTTGCAGCTGTCCCTTCAGGGCTACGCGCGGCAAGCCCGGCTTGTGTGATGCGCCCCGCCGAGCCCTCAGCCGAATGGGCTTTGAGTCCTTGGTGCGTTACTCTCACTCCTTCCATTTTGGTAAACTCTTCAGTTATTTAAAAATAATTGAAATACTCCACTCATGTTCTTTGGCACGGCGCATGGTTGTCATCTATAAAAAAAGTGTTTAGACTAAGAATGACAAACAGTTATTATTACCCTAGAAACAATCGAGATATGATATCACCGCCAAATAAACTGTAATTTACAACTAAGTCCATTGGGAACGATCTATTGCTGTTGTAGATAAGATTACTATACTTTTATAATATATATTTGCGAATTCGACAGAAATTGTAGAGACATTTATGTCCTACTGGCTTTTACTCGTGGTTCCACGCGCTTTAAAATAGTCAAAGATATTTTTCTAGGCCTCAGAAGCAGTAATATTTTTAGATGAAAGGTACCCTATCTCCTTGTCTATACCGCTGACAATGTGCACGCAAAATTCATTATAATCGGTCTAATATTTAAGGCGTTAACGCATTACAAACAAACTCACGCTCCCATTTATAACATTAGCCAGGATAACTTTTCTATCCGTTTGTCCAATTTTCAATCGTTACAGATAACTTTATTTCTTTTGTGACTTCTTACTTGATTTAGATATCTCACATATTTCAAGTTAAATTGCTAATGAACTGCCAATACATTCCAGTATCTTAGAGAGGTCTTCTTTAAAAGTGTAGGTACATTTATTGGAATTCAAACACGTATGAAATTATTTTTCTTGGAGAATAAAATAATTGGTATTTACAATGCATTTTTGTTATAAAAAAATAATTTAATTTTAATTAATTTTTTTTTAATATATTTTTTATTATTATTTTTTTTTATGTTCGCATGTAAAAAAATACGTAACTTATAATGATCGAGAATTAAATCAGTGATGATTTTTGAAGAATATTAATACGAACAAGATTTAACCAAATGTATGTAATTCGTATGAAATATTTACTTGTGTCAGTGAACATCAGACACAGTATAAATGGGTTCTAATGTGTCTTCTCTCCATGATTGATTATGGTTTCCGTTACTCTTGAGTGGTTTGTTGATCTTGTACAGAAGATACAATTTTTGTACTTAGGATTCCTAACGTTATCCAATTTGGCAGCTATTGTTAAGTATACTTCGACTCGAACAATTGAACTGTGTACTCTTTTCATTTTAGTATAAATAAATTTATTATTATTATTATAGTTCAATTTTCACTTTAATAAAATAGTATTTAATTCTGGTTAAATGTATAAGGATAATTAATGTCTTTTAGAATTAGAATATTTAGAGACGTAAGATATTAAAAATAAAATTAATCCTTCTCCTTGGTATTTAAAAGGTATAAGGATATCAAAAATAGTTGAATAGCCTCAAATTATTCTGCATATATTTTACCTTACTAAACAAAACATGCGATTAGGAGATCGGTAGGGCGCTAGTGCACATCTCTTTTTTACCTACTGCATACATGAAAAAAATCACTCACTTGTGTGTGTTATGTGTTCAAATCAGCCAGTAATAAATACTGTTGAGTTACCTTGCATGGTGATGGGATTTTTATATAGCCCGTCTGACTAATTATCAATTTCCATTCGAAAATGTGTTTCAAAGTGTATCTTTGTGTATTCAGATACCGTATCTATAATCTGAGATATGTAATAATGGATTTTGTTATTCTGCTATTTTTCGAAAATAGTTATTATATTCGATAATTTGTTGGTTTGTGCATGGTATTTATTTTAATTTAGGAGAATAACATATAATCATGTTTTTAATGCTGTTCAAAAAAATGAAAACCAACGAGGTAGTTATTATTCAATACAAGGAATTAATAGCAGCAAACTGCATCGTTCGCATTACATCGTAGTCAATAGAAATAACAGATAATTTACAGCAGAATAATTATATTCTGAATTATTTTAAAAGAATCACCTTGAGTTATCTGGCTAAATATATATATTATTTCATAGCTAAAAGATAAGAAGATCATTTCTATCTTCACTGTTTTCGGTAATAAAATTTCAGCCTAACAATAATTTATTTCCCGGTCACAAAAATGGTAGTCATCCAAAAATATAAAGGGCAACACTAAACGATCAATCACGTCGTTTAAATTTAACGCGACATTAGGCACGCGTGATTACGGATTATCACGGTTCCCCTGATCGAAACGACGAACAACCAGAATTGTTTTATAAAATTGGCAAACTATATCTATAGATATGTTTCGTAACCATCACCAACATTAAAATTAACTACACCGATATCTGTTTGACAAACCGGAGACAGAGTGATTATGACTTTACAATTTGTATTTATCGCGAACTGTTATTATTTGTAGTTTTTTTTTGTTATTACATTGCAACCTCGATATAACTAATCCGACGGTAACTCATAAATATTCGTTATATCAAGTAATTCGTTAAACTGAGGTTTGTTATATTGAGGAAAGGTTGGACTAAAATTTGTTATAAAGAGGTAAAGAAATACATAGTTTTATTCACCTTAACATTACGTACTCATCTTGTTATAGCGAACAACTTATACTTATAAATGATAACACATTTTTATCAAATTACTCTATGTATTTTCTATTTAAAAACAATTAGGTAGGTAACATATTATGTATATTATATCATGTAGGTAATTTAATGTTAATTTCAAAGATTCACACAACAAAACTCACAAAGAAAAAGTAAAAAATATTGATGGAAACGTTATATAGATGTTTTGAGTTGACAAAATTCGTTAACTAGAAGTATTTACACTTTTTTTTGATAGTTGAAAATTCGTTATAAAGAGGTTGTTTGTAAAAAAAAATCGTTATATATGACTCTTATGGACAATTCAAGGGGATTACGAAAAAACTGTTAAATGGAGGAAGTCGTTAAATTGAGGTTCGTTATATTAAGGTTGCACTGTATTATCATTAATATTTATTAATGTAATTAGTATTTAGTTATTAGTAATTCCTATTTAAGTATGTGTATAGGTATATGTGTAGATATATGTTCTGTAATATGTATTTGTATTTTAGATATATTTCAGTGTTAAATTCAAATTTATCAGAATTATGAATTTTATTTTTTTTTTACGTTTGCCCTACTTACAATAGTATTTATTGTTCTCCACAATACCGCTAGTTAACTGAAAAGAAAATGCCTTGTTACATTAAAATGGCCAGTGTAGAAATTAAAAAGTGTAATTAAGTTTTCATTCGTAAATGTTTTTCCTTATTTCTTAACCACATGGGTATAAGATTAACTTACAATTATGCTTGAATTATAAAGTTTGAAGTCTTAATACAATAAAGTTAAAATACAAGACGTAAGACAATATGCTGCTTGAATACTTAATAAATTTGTATATAAAAAGAGGTAATTGTTTGTCTTAGAAAGTAATTTCTGAATCTACAATACCATTATAAAAATAATTTTACTAATAGAACTGGCTATCTTTTTTATTATAAACATTCATTCATTCAATTATTAATTAGTAAGCACGAATTCGCGGGTGATGGCTAGTTATATATATATACGTATGCAAATACACGCACCCAATTACAATCATAAAAGATTAGAGAACGATTTTATCGTGTTATATAAAAAGTAAATGTCAAAAACTACGGTTAATTCAGTCCTAGTGAAATCCTAGTGAAAACTGTATCAAATAATACAATTTAACTGCCTATAACATACGATTAAATATCATTATCAACTACCGTTTTTGAAAATCTTTTATCGGGTTTTTTCATTTAATCAATACACTATTTTGTTTAATCGTGTAGTGTTTCTACAAGCATAATTGATCATATTTGACCATACGACGTGTTTATTTTATCCTATACATAAATTTTCCCTCCCTCACCCTGACACCAAAAATTCAAATCATTAAAATGATGTTGTTTTATCTACGAATGTACTGCTTTAGATTATCTTCTGGATCTTTCTATGTCGTATACAATTGAAATATTTTGCGGTATATATTTATTTATATATAGCTGTAGTGTTTATTTATCTAACAGACGGATTGCTTGCATGTTGGATACTTCCGTCTTATAAGAACAACGTACAACAACAAAATTAAAATTTGAGATGTACTGTACCGTAGGGATATTGGACCCCAACCATTTGTTAAATTTATACTAAGAATATAAATTTGTCCGAATTAAATTCCAGAACAGCGTCAATAAAAGAAAACAATAAATGAGAATATGATTTGGAAGTCCCACATGCATTTTTCAAATTCATTAATCCAAAATTCGTATTGCTTAGAAGCTTTTATTTAGCTTACAATTCCCCTTAATTTGTTTAGATCAAATCTTGCAAGGTGTATTAAAACGAGTTCCTCTAGACCTAAGACTACAATATTATATGTTTTTTTTTTATATTATAGGAGGCAACCGAACAGGCGGGTCACCTGATGTTAAGTGATCACCGCTATCCATAGACACTAGTAAAACCAGGGGATTCGCAAGTGCGTTCCCAGACTGTGTTTGAGGGGAGGTGAGAGGGGAGAGAGGGTGGGCCTCCGGTGAGTTCGGTTAATAATATACGAAAATGAAATTAAATCAATATAGCGAATATCATAATGACCACCATAGATTGAAAAACAATCCGATTAAGGTTTTTAGCGCATTTCTATGAAGGCTCGTGATACATAATACGTATAGTCGATGCGGTCAGGGATGCCAATTAACACTCTGTAGGTACACTGTGACTATTTATCCGGGCAGACATTCGCCTTACAATAACTGTGACACAGAAGTGCGTGTAACTGTAGATCAACGACATCTTGCCCTTTTATGTGACAAGCTGTGGAAGTCATGTTCCGGTGGCGTAGTAGTGTCGCCTCTTGTGACGTAGCGGTACCGGACGTAGTCAATAAACACTTGCTTTTAAAAATACTTTTAAAAAAATAATTTATTTTATATCATATTAACAGCTTATACGGATAAAAATAGTAAAAACATTTTATCATAGCAATCTCAATTTGTAATATTGTTTTTATACCATCCTAACAAATATTATAAGTGCGAATGTGTGAGTATGTTTGTTTGTTACCCTTTCCGGCCTTACCTCATCTATCGATCAACATGAAATTTTGCATACACATTGATAGGGGTACAGAAAAGCATATAAAAGAACTTTTCAACCAAAAAAATATTATTCCCGAGGGATAGGCCAAATTTACTTTAACGTAAGCGACGCCCTAAACGAACTGAACGAACTTAATTATCGAAATGTATCATTGCTGTACAAATTATATGATAATTAATAGAAAATTTGTTTCATATTAAAAATAATGTTAACAGTTACAGATAATATTTGAATCTTATGTGCTCCCATATTATAAAGCTCAAAAAATGGTTGTCTTCTTTTGTTTATTTGAACGAATTACTATCTGAAACTATCGGCTTAAATGCAAAAGTATTTGTGAATTATATAGTCATTAGTCTATTTATTATATGTTTATCAAAACCACACTACGACTCTCAGCAATAAAAGAATGACCACATAAAATATAGGTTATATATTACGCTAACCGAAAACAAAGTAACAAGTCTCGGCGCAGGATATCAGAGACTATATGCGGGAAGAATTAAATGCGAGTGTAACCGCTGAGCAAAGCTAGACAACGCATGAGTATTGATAATAGATTTTAAAAATCCTATACACCTAAAGTAATCAGTATAAATACGACACATAAGTCACTCCCGAGGACCACCTACACCTTGAATAAACCCATCATAGAATGGTACGAGAAAGTTACCAACATTAAAGGGCAATAAAATATTTATTTTCTATTGCAATAAAACTTTACTATTCATGTTATATACTGGTTCTCGTAAATTGTTATAATTTGCATATATTATGTAAGTTACATCGTCATTGTATGTTTTTATCGTAACAGCTTAACAAAAAAAATAAAATTACTATACAGTTTACGTAATGGCGTAGAATGTTTGACTAATTACTGTTGTTTTGGTTATTTAAAAATTTACATATATTATAAAGTATTTATATTTACCAAATGTCATAACGCATAACAAACATAAAGCAAACTGTGAACGCCTTTGTCGAATTTTATGATAATATTATATCATACAAAGTTCACAAGTTTACACAACATCGACGTTCAAGACACCAAGGGAATTAACTTAATAGTTGAAACTTCTGCAATAAATATATCAGCATTGCTCCACGAACAATACCCATAAATGAAAATTATGCTTACCCACACCGCAAATCTGAAGGCCGACAAAAGAGAACAATAAGTGTTCGAACATTATGTACGATGCGTGGGTCTAGCACGTTTAAATTGGAACATATATGCGGTGGCAACTGTACATGTATGTTATAGTTGTGTATTGTTTCATATCCATAACCATTTATTTATTGCTAGTAATGTCCCGCGGTTGTGGACGCGTCTTCTATGCAGAAATTATTTTACACTCTTTAGTTTATATTCATACTAGCTTCTGCCGGCGACTTCGTCCGCGTGGAATAGTTACTTTGGGCTAACGCTAACACGCAGCGGAAGCTCTCGAAAGGAAAAACCACCCCTACTTTGAAACATTCTTTATTGGTGCTCCGTTCCTATTTGTCTTAATAAATGAGTTATCTAACACTGAAATAATTTTCAAATCGGACCTGTAGTACCTGAGATTAGCGCGTTCAAGCAAACAAACAAACAAACCCTGCAGCTTTATAATATTAGTATAGATATAGATAATATAAAAGAATAACTGATTGTCGAAAGGAAAAATGATGTATGTTCATGCAAACTTTCATTCGCTTTTTCATCATCTTAGGGTTTGATTTCCAATAAGTCCGTCCTTAATGCTCACCTTTAGTGTAAAAAGAACCCGCAAGGAAATGTTCCCGGTCCTAGCCCCAGTAGTTTGGGATGTGCGTTGATACGTCTGTTTTATTCTTTTATAATTATATATAGATGACTTTATACTAAGTGTACGGCCTGAGTGAATCTGCGTTCGGCGGGGCGTCCAGCGGGGCGTGCAGCGTCCAAGAACGACGCTCGCGCGCTCTCGGGACACTCACGTATTAATGCATCTGTTTGACACGAACGCCCCACGCGACGTCCCGCTCGACGCTCGATTATAGCGTCCGCTCTGGATGTACCCTAATATATCTTAAGTCCATTTAAGTGTTGCATATTCGTTGAAGTTTGTTGTCTGCATATTTGTTGAGGTAACATTCACTTCTAAGCTAGGATTACCGACCGTCCCGTTTTTCCAGGACTTGTCCTGTTGTCGGGGTGTCCTGTATGTTGTCCTGGATGCTATAAATCCAAAGTTATGTAAAACATACATTCATAAATAACTATAATCGTTTTCTATACATATAATAAGAATGTAAATAAAACGTGTCTTTACTTTTTCGATTTTTGTGAAAAAAAATTTGCAGGAGTAAGTAATAATATTACATTTCATTCATTTTAAAAAATGTCTGTCTGTTGTATGAACACGCATCACTGCTAAAGTACTAAAGTTCACAATAAAGCACACACACAATAAAATTCATAATAAAAAAAAAATATTGCATGTATCACGCAACAGCCCAAGCCGAGGTGTGCCGCGCACCCTTGAGCTAGTTGTCAAAATAAAATCGGCTGAGTGCATTAAGCGCTCGCCTTAGTAGTCCGGTGAAGCTGTTAAGACCTTGCTAGGTCATTAGCGTAGTCAGTTCAAAAAAAAAACATAATAAAAATCATAAAGAATATCCTCAGGAGTAGCTTAGTCTTTGTTTAATTAAAATCGGTGCACTCTATCAAAAGTTATTGTAATTTGAATGACGGTTGGAGTTAAATACGAGAGAAGAGTAGTAATCTATACTAATATTATGAAGCTGAAGGGTTTGTTTGTTTAGTAGGTTGAACTCGCTAATCTCGGGAACTACGAGTCCGATTTAAAAAATTCTTACAGTTTTAGATAGCTCATTTATCGAGAAAGGCTATATATAGGCAAATATACCATCACACTAAGACCAATAGAAGCGGAGCACCAGTGAAGAATGTTTCAAAATCGGGGACTTTTTCCTCTAAAGAGATTCCACTGCGTTAGCCCAAAGTAACTATTCCCCGCGGACGAAGTGGCGGGCAGAGGCTAGTTTATCACATTGTCGTTGTATATAACTATTAAATACTGCTCTTATTTTGAGTTCTGTTTTTAAAGTTAAACGTTCTGGTATTCAAATCTTTCAAACTTGTTTTTCAGAAGTTGGAAATGCCAACCCTAATATAAGTATACCTTTTGAATCAATATTTAAGATGTGCGTGATAATCGAAAGAAAAGTAAATAATCTACTTTATCTCTACATATTATTATTTAGATGCAGAATTTTATTACCATAAATGAAATTTAACAGATTATGCAAATGTAAGCAGTATCTCCTTTGAATGCAAAGAAAAAATATTACACTGTATAAAACCAGGCAAACTGGTTTCAACAGTGGTAAAATTAACGAAATGTATTTAATGTCCATATATGTTGTTTTACCGTGTTAGGTATGACCACACAGGTTAGTGTCGTAAAGAATATGTTAATTCGACAGACAAGTGTGTTAGTTCGGAAACATCAACAAATAATTGATTGCGGTATGAACTTTTTTCGTGTTTTTTGTTCGTCAGGATACAACAACAAACAAAAGTATGATTGCTTCAATTGATCCCTTGAATTCATTCTTATATTTTTCGTATTCCCATATATGTATACGGAATGTAATTATTTGAGCGAAAGTACAAAATACAAGACAACAGAATGATTTATAAACTAACTAGCTTTTGCCCGCGGTTTCTCTCGTAGTAATGTAGATTTGTCCTATCTCTTGCGAATAATACTTTTATTCTGAATGATATTTACCCTATACCCTTTTTTGTACCCCTACCAATGTGTAGGTATGCAAAATTTCTTGATAACCGATTAAACAGTTAAGGTCTCTCAAATAAATAAGCAACAGCACGAGTAAGGATATATAGGACTGATCAGGATAACTGCAAACGACTTGCTACGCGTTAATTATGGGTCAGCAACGTGCATTATATATAGGCACAAAGCTGATGTTATAATTAAGAACATAGGCTACTTAATTTGAAGAAAAACTGAGACGCCGCGCAGATATAATCCTTTATAAAGACCCAAACGCAGTCAAATACGCAGGCGACTACTATTTATTATACAGATTGTTGATTATAACAGATTGTTATAATTGCAGCCTTGATACTGTCAGGTATTTGTATTTAATCTATAATATTGTCTATGTGCATACTCGTCATGGCTACTGAGACACGAAATAAAGTTACATACAATACGTTAATATTAGGTGTATTATAAAATACGGCCAACTACCCAAAAACCATAACATCAGGCGTGGAATATTTTTTTTCTAATTATCTTCGTTATTACAATAGTCATCGATCGTCATAATATTACAATTTAAGAAAAAGAAAAAACAATCAAACAAGTCTAGCGTGCATTACATATATCATACAAAATGGTGGACAATGGACAACTCAGAGAATTTCTACCACAAAATGCTTGCACCGCTGTATCCTGGCGTGTAGATACTGCTATTGCTAGGACATGGACTAGGACAATTCTAACTCATTTCTTATGGTCAACAATGTATTTATGACTGACCGCAGTTAGGACTGTGGAGTACATACCAATTTGAGATTAGTTATAGATAACTAATTAATGAAGTAATAAATATATTTCACATATTTATTTATGTATTTAAATGTTCATTTTATAACTTACCTTGATTGGTTTTCAGTAAAATTCAATATGAATATGAAAATTCCTTTGATCATGCAATACGAGTATCTTATTAAATGGAGGTAGAGAAATAAGTACGCAGTATAATTTTCTTCATAGTCCTTTGAAATATCGAGTTAATATTTCTCATATTAGCCAAAAGCACTTGGAGGATCTACCCAGTCTAAGATTTATGTATTTATTTTAGGATCGTCAACATGACAATACACTAGTAAGTATATAAAAAGTAGGACTATTGTGATACTTTATAAATGTAGTCATATTTAGAGACAACCAAGATAATGTATTTATGCCCTTATTTTTTTTATATCATAGGAGGCAAACGGACAGGTGGGTCACCTGATGTTAAGTGATCATCTTGACACTTGCAACATCAGGGGAGTCGCAGGTGTGTTGCCAACCTGTCTTGGGGGAGTAAGGGAAGAGGGAAGAGGTGAGGGGAGATGGGCCTCCGGCGCTCTCACTGACCGAACGAAACGCAACAATGCAAGCACTGTTACTTCACGTTGGTTTTCTGTGAGAGGGTACTGCCCCGGTCGAGTCGACCCATTCATGCTGAAACCATTAATAGCTTCAGCGTGGCTCTACCACTTTATCTTCTTGATACTGCAATTTCATTCATTCTTATGTAATTATTAACATTTTGAATTACTGTCAACAAATTTAAGTAAGTTTCAACAAATTCCGTTTATAACAAGAGTGTTCTATAGGGAGTAGTCGCAGCGCTATATCTTTAATTATCCGACACGAAATACATATATGATTTATTGAGGTATATATGCTTGGTACACATATATATCTCGCTAACTTATATACGTATGAATATGTAGCTTAGCTTAGGTTAGCTCAGTTAGGTCGCGAATTGTATGAACTAGGCAACAGCCCAAGTCGTGGTGTGCCGTGCACCCTTGAGCTAGTTGTCAAAATAAAATCGACTGAGTGCCTTAAGCGCTTGCCTTAGTGGTCCAGTGAAGCTGTTAAGGCCTTGCTAGGCTAATAGCGTAGTCAGTTCGAAAATAAAACCTTGCATCTGGCTGTAATAGGTACTCAAAGTTCGGCTCATCTCGGTAATGCTCGAGTCTTGTCGTGCGCACAATGTGACAAAAGCCTTCGATAAACTGAGCCGTGTGACACGGGCCGTCCTTAGTACTTCGTACAGTTCGAACTTGCTTACCAAATTTTATGTTCTACAGGTCAATCATCACGATTGCTTCACTCTTAAAATCATAGCCTGATGTTAGATAGCCTATAATAACCTATCTCACTAAATAATTTTTCATATCTGACTGGTGACAAAACTTTTTTGATAAAATTAGTTTAGATCGGGGGTACGTATGTATTTCAAAAGACGTATATAATGTATAAAGAAGCCTTCGGGAAAAGGTTTATGGCCCTGCAGTGGACCTCTTACAGGCTGATGATGATATAATATATAAAAGGCAAAGCTAATGAGAAACTCGGACAGTTAGATATATTTAGCACAATGATTATTTAATCCAGTACTTGTCAATATTATAAGATTACCGCCCACTATCAAAACATGCGAATATATCCATCATTTTAAATTAAACATTACGCAAGCAAAATACGAGTACGAAAGAATGTTTGATTAATTCTAATTTCATTATTTATTATCACATATCATTAACACACAGCGTCGGCACAAACAGGACAAGTCTGTGGGCTGTTTGTTATTGAGTGCCGATGGTACCGCCACCTACGAATCGGCGATTTGAATCGATTTATGGCGCTATAATACTGCGTGTGATCTTAACAGCGAATCTAATTAATTATGGACTAGGATATTACATATAAATAATTGTATAGTAATTTATTGACTGATTATTTTGATTTACATAGATCTATCTCATTATTATTAATTATTCAATAGTCATTGTTTTACCTATTATATTTATGTAGGTAATGTTCATCTATACTTCTATACTAATATTATAAAGAGGTAAAAAGTTTGTGAATTTGTGACGTTGTGAGTTTGTGAAGTTGTATGGGGTAATCTCTGGATCTACTAATCCGATTTTGAAAATTATTTTATCAGTAGAAAGACACGTTATTTGAGAGTGTCATAAGCTATATATTAACCCTAAAAGTGAAAAGACTTTTTTGCAAAGTAAGTCGGAGAAAAAACGGTCGAACGAAAATGATTCTTACGAACGCTGCCTCAACGACGAGAGATATAGGATTAAGTTCTAGAGAAAAGTTGTAGAGCTTGATAATGCGTACAAAAAAGTCAACGACAGCATAATATGTCTAACCTCAAGGTATTTTTTATTATTAAGGGCAGGACAACGTCCGCCGTGACGGCTAGTTTGTTATATTACGATTTTAATAAAAAAGAGGTAATTATTTTAATAAACATATGACTTACATCTATCAAAAATAAAATATAATATTCGTTATTTACCAAGTTGGCTTTTTTGACTTGGGTATGCTTAGTTTATAGTCTAAAACATTTAAGACTTTTTGACATTAAACGCCAAAAGAAAAAATATCCCATTATAAAAAATTTTTTTTTTTTTTATTTTTAAAAAAAAATTTTTTTTTTTAAAAACTCCATAATAACAGAAAAAAAAATTCGGGAAAAAAAAAAAAAAAAAAAAGCCTCCTATTAGGTCCAATTGTGAATCTGAACCATTCTCGGATCCACTGGAACACGCACACAAAATCGGTGCAGCCGTTTAGGAGGAGTTCAATGACATACACACGTACAAAAGAAATTTAAATATATATAAAAGAAGATAAGGACAACATTTATTTTTGCCGTTTTACCGTTACAGTAAAAATTTATTTTATCAAATTAAAAAAAAAAGTATCGTCATATAGGCACCGGATTTTTTTTCCTAAATGTTTTAAAGCTAACGATTTGAACGATACCCAAGTCAAAAAAGCCAACGTAGTAAATAATAGACATCACATACATATATCATATTGCTAATTAAAAGCGTAATTTACATTTATCTACATTTAATTATGTGATGACCTAATATCGTTTATGCTTATTGGAACATAAAGAAATTGAAATTCTACCTTTCTCTGTTCTCTTGTCTCTAATCAGACGGTAAATTATTTAATATATAATATGGACATAATATACTAAACATAATCGGTGTTATTACGAAAAAGTTAAATACATATTAAATACTTGCTTGACTTGACTTGAACTACCAATAGTTATTGGCTCAACAAAGTTATCTATAAGATAAACGGTCACTTGGCCCGTTAAGTTTTACTAACATTTATCGTATAAGTTATGTATTCAGAAACGCAATATTACAAGTTATCGAACCGATAACGCTATTGAACAGATAAACTAAAATTAAAGTACCTCAGAAATCGGACATCAGTCATTCAGGTAAGGTTGAATTTGCAAAGTTATAAGTTTATGGCAAAACTATAACCACGTATGTATATTGGGGAGTTTTTGCGGCCGGTTTTGACCGCTACTTTTATTCGAGACTGTAAGGTCTTAGGTTTTTATATGTCAATATAGTCAGAATAACTAGCTTGCATTGTTGCGTTTCGTTCGGTCAGTGAGAGCGCCGGAGGCTGACCTTCCCTCTCCCCCTCCCTCTCTCCCCTTCCCTACCCTCCCCAAAACACAGGGTTGCAACACACTTGCGATTCTCCTGGTATTGTTAGTGTCCATGGACTGCGGTGATCACTTAGCATCAGGTGACCCACCTGTTCGTTTGCCTCCTATGATAAATAAAAAAAAGACTAGTTACCACTACAACAATATACTACTGCAATAGTAAATGCTTTGTCTGAATTTAATAATTTATAATTGAAATTATTTACATTAGTCTGTTATTCACATTTATTGACACTCCGAGTAATAATTATATACAGCTATACTATGCATCGCTAGTATGACGCAAGCGCAATACGTCACAAGCATGTTGAGATCATCGGTGACGCGACCCATAAGTTTTTCACCTTTTTTTTTTTTTTTAACGTGGGGAAATCCCTTATCCCTTGGGGCGGCACGAAATCTCTATAGACTTCATCGTGCCGTCCCAGCGGTTGGCCCAGCAGTAAAAGCGCCGCCGCCGGGCCCCGTCCTGTTGGGAGACAGCCGTGTACACACCGGCCGTCTCCTCCGTCCACTGGACCTGTGCAATGGGAAGATGGGCCCCCCGACCCATCTTCCCTGGTCCGGTTACAGAGGGAGGAGGCGGTCAAACTGACGCCTCCTCCTGCCCGTCTTCCGTTCCGAGCGACTTCCTCGCAGAAGGAGGCCATCGCTTTCCACACATCCTCGCTGCCGATCATGGCCGCAACCACGCTCGGCAGCGAGAGGTCCCCTCCTACCGCCGCAGCCAGAGTGCGGCGTTGCTCCTCCCACGCAGCACACTCAGACAGAGTGTGCTGCTCGGTGTCCGGGTCAACGCCGCACTGATGGCATACGGCGGTCGGCTCCCTGCGTGCTATCCGGTGCAGGTACCAACCGAAACACCCGTGCCCGGTCAGCATCTGCACCAGACGGAACGTCAGGGAGCCCCATCCTCTATTACACCAATCCGGCAGGACCGGGCAGACGGCGTCGATCGTGTATCGACCGTACGGTGCGTCCGCCAGGTCCCACCTCCACCTTTCCACAACTTCCTCCCTCATCGCTCTTCTCATTTCCTCTATTTCACTGGGAGCTGGAGGCTCCCCCGACCGTTTTTTAACCGCCGCAACCTCCGCCTCCAGCTCCCAGGGAAGGGAGCCGGCCAGCACATTAGTTAGTAGTTTCACCTACCATTTTTTTTAAAGAAAGAAAGAAATATATCTATTGTCATAGTATAGGTGTACAAAAAAAGCCTTAACCATAAAAAAGTAAAACTATGACAAAGAGACCTGGCGTCAGCGTATCTCATAATCAATGTCTGTTTATTTTATCTTATGAGCTGCTAAGCCGTTCTTCTGGCTATAGACCTTTGTTAACTTGTTGGTTATACATGCATGACGAATATAGGCATAGTACAATTCACTTACAGTAGAAACGCGCGTCTCAACAAATGTATTTCGAATAGTATGTCTGTGATTCTACATCTAACAATTTTACATTTCTTTAATTACAATTACAAAGCGCGTGCGGAGCCACAGGCATCAGCTAGTGTATTTATATTGTTAGTGAGGACTGTTTTTTTTTAAATAATCAATTATAAAATATGTTGTAAGAATACCTTTTTTCGCGAACATTTACTTAGAGAGATGACATTGAGTAATGATATGCCAAGGTATTAAATTTATTGTACTATGTTTGCGACCTTTTTAGTCATGTCTTTTAAGTACGTTTGTTCTGTTGTTTACAAGAATAAGCAAAGTACCATTTATCTTCAATAGACTTGGTAATACATATATCTAAATGGAAAATGCCTTGAGACGGCCTGTCATGAAGGGATGGGCAGATTGAGTATATTTTGGTAATAAAAATACTGTCAAATATACTTTACTAATTTCTATTTGCGGTTTCGTCCGCATTAATATTGATTTGACCTATCCCTCGGGAGCAGTACTATTTACTGGATGGAAAGTACCCTATCTGTTTTCTATAATACTGATAATATCTATGGAAAATTCCATAATGTTCAGTAGTTAAGGTATGAAAGCGTAGCAAACAAACATACATTCGCATTTATAATATTAATAATGAAAGGATTATCAAAAGGAGAAAGGGTATTACTGTATTAAACTAAAATGTCGAAAACTGTATAAATCTTTAATATCACACTAAAAAGACCTTTTTTTCTAAATAATTGATACGATAATATTTTCTCATTTAAGCATTTCGTATTTCACGATATTAATAGTAATAATAATTAATATGAAACACATAGCTGGCATAGGCATAAAACTAATAGGTATAGAGTCTGATGATAAAGGTCTTTTTTTATATCATAGGAGGCAAACAAACAGGTGGGTCACCTGATGTTAAGTGATCACCACCGTCCATATCCACTAACAATACCTGGGGAGTCGTAAGTGCGTTGCCAGCCTGTGCTTTGGGGAAGGTGAGGGGGAGAGGGAAGGGAGGTGGTCCTCTGGCGCTGTCAGTGACCGAAAGAAACGCAACAATGCAAGCACTGTTACTTCACGTCTGTTTTCTGTGAGTGGGTGATACTATCCCGAGTGAGACGACCCATTTATGCTGAAACCAGTAATAGCTTCAGCGTGGCTCTACCACCTACTGAAGTCATTGATATACGGTGATTTAACATACTACTTCTCAGCTCAATAGTAGATTCACAATTCCCTTCATATTTTCAGCACGAATTTGTGTTTAATTTATACTTCTTATAATGTTAAATAGTAGAACTTACATGCGCTCACATGTCCAGAGAGTAATTATTGTTAATTTACAGTACAAAAGAACTTTTCGATTACGCTTCCTTATTCCCTGACAATTTAAATCTTCTTTGAGACCACGCTATGAAAAGATATGTAATTTACAATATAAGCCGTTTTCCCTTGGCCGATGAGGATAAGATTACGTTACATAATAAAATTATTATTCGGTATTCGTAAGTTACCACCACACCTTCAAAGAAATGCTGGAAATCTTTTAGTGATGTAGTTGTGCGCGATATAACGACCCTTTTCGACTCAACTATTTGTATATAGAGTAATAACGAACCTTTTAGCGTGGTATTAACAGACGAACATAATGAGGATAAGTCAATGGATACTTTTGCTCGATAGACACAGTCGTTTTTAACTGACTGTATAAAAGGAATTTCTTTCGAATGTATATATTACTCATTTTTGGCACATGTTGTAGCCCAAAGGGCTTGATAGAGTTTAAAAATATGGGATGTCCTTAGGCATAATCTTAGACTATATAATATTTAATGTAGACATCAGTGAATCAAAAAAGAGTACGGATAGATATAAGCTTATTTATGTCTATATATATGTGTCTCTGTTCTTTTATTGAAAAAAGGTTTTTGCAGTCGTCTTTTGTTTTTTCCTCATTAATAATAATATGTTATAATGTATGTCGCATTGTTCCTAACCTAAACATTAACGGTATTATTACAAAAAAGTTAAATACGTATTGAATACTTGCTTTAAAAAGGTTTTGAATTAAATGCACCGCGGTCGGTGAACGTTCGCCATCTTGCTCTTTTGTCTCGCTTTGGTTAGGTTAGACTTGCGAAAAAGGATAACGCGAACTTGCCTCGGGCGAGCGCGGTATATTTAATACGAAACCTTTTTAAAGCAAGTATTCAATACGTATTTAACTTTTTTGTAATAACACCTTATTTCTCATACCTTAAATCCACTAAACTATCATTTGTTCATATAATATTTCTAACATGAGTCTCTATGCATAATGAATGAGTAGTAGGAAGTCGTTTTTCGTTCCGGTATCGTGGTGCTAATGCGTGCGCGATGCATAACGTGACTAATCTACTCTTGTCACGGGAAAACATGTTTTTACTACTTACATGTTACTTCAAAGATTGTGAAATTTCGTATTAAAGGTAAATTGTCTAACTTATATCTTACGTATAGATACTGAGCTATTGGAATTTAAGTGGTATCACAATCAGTTGGGAAAGGTAATTGTTGTAATTTCGATAATCTTAAAATTTCAATATTTAGTTAATAAGTAAATACCGCTTTTATTATTCGCCAATAAACGATTTTACAAAATAGAAAATATTATAAAGATTGATTTAAATAAATCATTTTTAGAAATACGTTTTTTATATCTGAAGGGTAATTTGAGCACTTGTCATTATATGAGACTGAGCTTGAGGTCAAATGTAGGATTTTCACCTTCGAATAAACGGTAATGATAAAGCTATATATAAAAAAAAAACATTAGTAACACAGCACACAACTATCAACATACACAAGAATTTAAAAATATAGGTAAAATAAATTATTCGGTTTCTAGTGCTATGTACAGAATTCTGCAATGCCAGTGTAACGTTCTACTTGAGTTGTTAAGTGGCTACGAAGACTAACTACAAAGTTGTTAAGTGCTGTGAATGAGGCGTTTCGTTTTTCTTTTCAATTATCTCTGCCTGTGGAAATCGTTATTAAATACAGATTTATGTGTGAAATTTTACACATCCCTGTTAAGTAAATTAGTAACAAGAATGCAAGGACATTTTTTTACAAAAAAATCAGCATACTCGTGGCAAGACAATTTATATATAAAATAAAATTACTTCTTTAGACGAAGTCACTGATGTATTTGTACTAGCTAGCTGTCACAGCCGACTTTGTCCGCGTGGAATTTATTTAAAAAACTTCAGTGTGAACGTGCGCGTGGGATGTGCATGATTCTGGACACTACTTCTTTAGTTTATTATATACATATGCGCGAAACCAACTTTTCCTAAAGAAGCTTAAGTTACTACTTATAAAATTTGCTATATGTCAGTAAAAATACTGTCAAAATCGATACATTCGTTTCGGAGATTAGCCAGAACAAACAAATAGACAGACAGACAAACATTTCAATTTTTTTTTGTTATAGGTTCCGTATATATCTTTATAGTAATTTAGCAAAAAGATGTTTATTATTTTGATATTACAAACAGACATTTCAATTTTGTAAATACATTTTTTAATGTCTTGTAACGTAATTATTAACGTGTAATTAATTATCTTCTAGGTAATAATCGTATGAGTCTAATTAAGAATAGCTTCTACCATCTGTTTCGCTCGTCTTAATTTGACGTATTCCTCACAAACAGTACTTTTTTTCTGCAAGACAGGCACTCTATGTCCTTTTCTGTACCCCTGACAACATGTATACAAACTTTTATGATAATTAGTTGAGTATTTAAAGCATAAAACACAAATAAACAAACTAACATTCATATATATAATTTCAAACATAATAATTCATATTTTGAAATCAATCCGTACAAGTATTTTCACGCTAAAAGTACGTTGTAAGTAAATAATAAACAATGCGTATAATATAAACATCCAGATATAAAATCTTGAAATACTACCAGGACAAAAAAAGTCTTGGAAAAATCAAAGTTAAGCATCTGTAGATTTCAATAAATATGGAAGTTCTGTGGGTGTAAGAAAGGAATAAAGTTCAACAAGGGGTGCTAAAATTGTATAATTTTATTTTTAACAAGCGGCCGCCTAACGATGTAGTTCGTGCTTCGTTGCCTCCAATAATATGCTAGCCAACCACGTAGAAACGTTCGAGTACCTACGCGCTGTTATTTGTATGGGAACTGTACGTTAACGATTCAAGATATTTTTCTCATTTATTTAATAACCGTTCTAACATACGTTTACTTTGGTTTGGGTTTATTTTGAAATCAATAAAGTTAAGTGTATACAATTAAATTAATCCTTTTGTTTTCTGAAGTCAACTAAAAGTTATAGAAGCTTAAAATATACATAAGTTAATATTTATTTATCAGTCGATTAAGTATATGTATAGTATATTTAGACATGAATTAGCGATTATGGTTCAACGGTAGCATATTCAGGCACCGTGTCGCTAAACGTAGTTTTGAATCCTGCAATGAGCCGGCGTTATTAGGCGAAGAAAATCATGAAAGCATAGATAGCATGGTGCTAAGACCTTTCTTGCTAGCTTTTCAACGCTACCGCTCTCAGTTTGAAAATTTGTCGTCAAGTACATAAAGGTGTTATGGCAGCTCTATTTGAAAACCTATCTTTCTGTTCATCTAACGATATATCCCAGGCCATCTTGATTGATATTATAAATGCGAATATTTGTTTGTTACGCTTTTACCTCTTAACAAACTCAACCAATCATCGTGAAATTTTGCGTACACTAACTATATAATGGGTGTAGAAAAGATCGTAGGGTATCTTTCGCGGACAATAGTTAGTATTGTTACAATATCAGATGAAGTTATGGTCATACACAAAAACCTAAAAGTACATAAAAAAATAAGTACTAGTGGTCGAGATTCGACCATAATTCATTTTGACATTCAATAAGACCAAAGAGAATAATAATTATTTCAGTTCAATTAATTACGAATGTATATTATAAATTTATATACTATATTATTATAAAATTAACCTAAAATTTTACCAGTTAATTTCAAAGGGCATGTAAGGTATGGAACGTAAGTCATGTTAAAAGATTTGAATGTAGGATGGAAAAGGGTAATTGGAACGTAAGAGTAAAATGAAGAATGGCGAAACGTAATTTTCATTTACATGTGTGCATATTTTGTGTGTCATTCAAGCAATAATGTGTGTAATTTATATTATAATTAATTTAACGTATTTCTTATGTATTTTATATTTTAAAAACTTCTCCTCCATATAATCTTTAACTATGCCAAATTTCACGTTCATCCGTTTGCGGAAATCGCTTAAAAAGGGTTACAAAGTTTTCGCTTCACGTGTTAATATATAAATACTTTCTTTAAAACAGCTGTGAACTTGTTTTCAAACTTAATTACATAGTAATATGAAAAGCCGCTTTATACATATTTTATCCCCTAAAAAGTGTCGCACTATGACAGAACTTTTCAATGATCATTAAGGATTCCCGAAAGGATAAATTGAAACAGTTAACTTTTACCAATGTTACCACTATTTAACACTGATAAATATTCACTGGTACAGTTTATACTATCGTAACGTATAGAGATACATATATGACAGCCTCACGGGCGGGACTGGATCGTGATATTGCTATACACGCATCGTCACTCCCAAGTACCTACATGGGGTGAAATACGTGACGTCAACAACGACCTTTTCACACACAACGACTGCAATTCCATTGTCATATAGGACGTACTGAAGCCTGTTTAATTACATATTAAAGTCTTACGATGATACAACTTAAAAAACACCATATTAAATCATAACATATTACAAGCGATGACTTCATGATTGTCTCGATGACGGAGTGATTTAAAAATAATATTATTGTATTGCTTTAAAATGTACCTACGTTAAAAATTGTATCTTAATTCTATATATATATTTTTTATAATTAATCAAGTTTTTGTCGGATTATTGTGAACGTTCAGGGTATGTGTGAGTTTATTTTTTTTATATTATAGGGGGCAAACAAACAGGCCGGTCATCTGATGGTAAGTGATCACCGCCGTCCATAGACACTAGCAACACCAGGGGAGTCGCAAGTGCGTTACTGACCTTTTAAAGAAGTGTGTGCTCGTTTTTTGAAGGCTTGTAGGTCGTAATTGATTGGAAACACCACCGTTGGGAGTCGATTCCACAGGGTCAAAGTACGAGGCAGTAGTTATAGTTTATTATAAATTATAACATTTATATTGCAATAACTGATACTCGCAACTTTGTGCGCAAAAAAATAGTTACGTTGTCTCATAGGAAAACTGATCTTGGAAATTCTGATCGGCAACATTTTTGTGCTAACAAAGTGGTGGGGGTAAACACTGTGTCGGGTTGAATGCTTAAAACACCGGTGCTCGCCCGATCATCGAAGTTAAGCAACGTCGGGTGCGGTCAGTACGTAGATGGGTGACCTCCTGGGAATACTCCGTGACGCTGGCTTTTTGTTGTATTTGTTTTAGTTAAAATGTTTCTTCTGGGATATAAAAGTTTCTCTTATATCGTGTGTCATTATGACACACATTGTTTTTTGTAATTTCGTCATTACTGCTTTGTGATCATGGTAAAACGTAATTATACGTAACTTAGATAGTTCCTTAATATAGCAGAATCTTCAACTTTATTTATAATGTATAGACTATGTTATGTTAATAGAGAAGTACATGACCAAGCGGTTTGATGAGCTCAGAATTACAATGATCACAATTCTCATCGTTGAACGGATGATTCGATGAATAGTTGTACCTAACAATTATATAATACAAATCTATGTGCTCCTATTAGGCCATACACCGACGTAAGTAATTTTAAGTAACAATGTGGATGACTAAAATACCTTTAAGCGCAACCACACGGAACACAATGATCATTGGGAACGGATTTCCAATTTGAGGATATTTAACGAGACGACTAGTAAAAACGATGCTAATATGCACTTATGTATAATAATATGTGATTGTGTTATATTTTTGTATTATATAGTTTTATATAATTCCAAAATCAAGCATTTCGATTATTTATATATAGTATTTCCAATTTACATTCTTCGGAGTTTTTTTTTTATATTTTAGGGGGCAAACGAACAGGTCACCTGATAATAAGTGATCACCGCCGTACATAGACACTAGCAACACCGGGGGAGTCGCCAGTACGTTGCCAGACTGTGTTTAGGGGGAAAGGGGTTTGGAAAGTGGGGACGAGGGAGAAGTGGGGCGGGGGGTGTCCTCCAACGCTCTCACTGACCGAACGAAACGCAATAATGCAAGCAATGTTGTGAACTAATCTCTATTATGAGTCTTTCTTTCATATGAAATAACTAGATTACATGTTACCAAGATTGAGGCACACATACATACTGGTACATATGTGTGCCTCACTAAATATTATATGTATGATAAGCTTGGTAAGGTAGTAAGATTTGCATTGTTGCATCCAATTTGCCTAAGCCGAGATTTGACCACTTTGGCACTCTTGAGCTTGCTGCTTAGCTAGTGAACACCATAAGCGCTCGCTACATTAGTCCGGTGAAGCTGTGAAGGCCCATCGATTCGATAAGAAATGTTACTGGATATGTAATTCATTTTAAGTTATTATGAATAACACTATATTTCTTTTTTTTTAATAAAATAACACAGGTAACGGTTTATTTCCATTGTCTTGGGGCGTTGTTCGATCTTTTTCTACTGTAACAAGTATACGTTTTTCTTGTTACCTTACAGTTCAAAATGTTTGTGAAGTGCAAAAACAATTTTCTCTTTGAATATTGTTATAAACGAGTGACAACGAAGTTAATACAGAGATGAAACTATTATGTTTATAAACATGATATTTGGATAGACTCTCAGATACTAGACTTATTTGTTATTATGGAAAAAATCGGTATGAGTAAAAGCTAGTCCAAAATTAGTTTAAGAAGATTTGGCATGTAGTAAGAAAAATGTGTAAATATATGACCATTTATTTCTTTGAGTGATAAATGGAAAAGCGGGATGAAATTTTTTGTCGCAATACGTTCATAAAGTTTTAAAAGTAGAAACAAGAAAATCAGTATAGGTATATGAATTATATTTTGATTACGTATTAATATTCAGTTTAAATGAATTATTCATTTACATTTCCACAAAATCAGTGACTGTATGATGTTGTACTGCATCATAATAATCCAAATTATTTTGATTTTGCATTTATAATTGTATTATGAGTAAGATTAAAGAAGTAAGTAACCGTAATTTTTAAATTACACATATTTGTTTAGTAATCACGATAATAACTTAACATTTAATATTTAAGTTACTTTATTTACTTAACATTCAATTTATAATTCAACTATAACCATCATTAATCATCCTTATAACCTAAAGACACGTGTGTCAGTGGGTGGAGTGCGAACATATACCGGTGATGTCACTACCTTAACACTTCGTAATCTTGTCCACTATTTTCTTAGAAAGGTACCTTATTCATAAGGCCCAAGCCCCGATGACACACTATTCTATTTAACTTTAGTTATGCAAGCAAACCGGTCGTTAATACTTCTTGTCAGTTCATTCACGAAATTCGAAGCACCTGTTACAAAATTACTACGCTAATTTTGCGACCATAAAAATAAAAACTAACGCTTATCCATACATAATGTTATCGTGTCTAAGCTATGAGATATATAATAATATTACTATTGAAATGCACGTACTGCAAACGTCCTTGTTGACAGTGATCCTGCATTAAACTCAACTGTACAAATGCGTTACTAGAAAATTTACCTTGTTTATCTATTGCTACGAACACATGATTAGTTCTTTCTGTCACTTCACAATCGATACACTAGTTGATTGTTTGTTTTCGGGATTTTAGTGCACAGTGGTTCGTATTTGATGGTAGAGCGCGTATGCGCACAGAGTGTGCGGCCGAGGCGGAGGCACTAGCCGCGAGGAGTGACGAAGGCAGCAGGTTCCGCTGGAGGGACCCCGCGCCCCGCACTGAGGCTGCCCCTGCGCACGTCGAGGCATTCCGACTGTGACGACAACATGCCCATTTATGCCTTTGAACATGGTTGACGGTCACCGCGGCCATATGGTCGTTTGCACTCTATGATCAACTATTTCAATGAAATTCCATAATAACGGATTGTTAGCTGTGGGAATGAAAAAAATAAACAAGTTTTCCGAAATAACGATTATGTTCCAATGTTGTTGACGCATTTCTGCAAGGTATTCCATGATGGAACGAAATTTTATAGCTTATTCTTTACTAGGTGCTAGTAGTAATTTTTACGGCTGACGTTCAGGAGATCGTAAAACTTAAAAGGTAATAAACAAAGAAACGGTTACTGTTGTGATCTAAAGGAAAGCTATTTTTGTTTACTGTATTCTTTATATCCGTACATTTTGTGGGGTTTATTGCGGACGTAACGTTCGAAGTTTGACTAATTAACTTTGCAGCTAAGTAAGAAAGGTGTTATAGTATAGTTATACAGAATCCTTTAGATAATTAAAATTAAAAAAACGAAACGAAACTTTGCAACAAGTTAAAACAAAAGTTTGAATCATAAGCTGTTTATGATTAAAAATTCAAGGAAGCAAATACATGACATAAGACGTAGCTATATTATTCGACTCAGAACATACATTTTCAGTACTACACCCAGTAACACGAATATAATATTATGTCAATAATTCATTTGCATATTTTTTCTATCAAGTTAAGATCAGTGTAGGCAGATATATGTCTTCTGAATCTATACCTTTTAAAGCAACTCACTGCATTCACGTAATTTTTGCTTCTAGCGCCTTTTTAGGTGATATTCAACACTTTTCTCCTTTTCCATTAGTCGCAATGAATTTTTATATTTTAAAATCTACTTATATTAAACTAAATGACGATAATAATTATTTACGTAAGTCTATAAAATATATAAAGATATCGAATAATATTTCAAATGCCGATGCTAGCTTCACAAGTCGGTGGTACGGCCTGCTGAAATAAAATTGAGACAAAGTAGAGAGCAGGGCGGTAAAGCACTTGCAGCCGACTGGACCACGCCCTCGAGTTTGTTTTCATATACCTTTCAAACTGGCTCGGTTCAGTGCATTACCTTTTGGTAAGGGCCGGTGTGTGTATTCAATATGTATTCAGTTTTCAATAAGCCTTTCGCTTTAATAAGTTTATAGCAAAAAAAGAAAATCAGCAACTACCGGTTTATCGTCTTGGATTATATCTACTACTAGCCTCTGCATGCGACTTCGTCCGCGTGAAATAACGTTACTTTGGGCTGAAGCTAACACGCAGCGGAGGCTCTCAAGAGAAAAAAAAAACCGATTTTGAAACATTCTTCATTAGTGCTCCGCTCCTATTGGCCTTAGCGTGATATATAGATATATACCTTCCTCGATAAATGAGCTATATAACACTGAAAGAATTTTTCAGATCGGACCAGTAGTTCCTGAGATCGTACAACGTCACAAACTCACAAACTTTACCTCTTTATAATATTAGTATAGATTAGACGGAATACGATAATTTCGGATCAGACAAAATTTTGTTTTTAACACATTTAAAATGATATATATTGATGCATTGTAAAAAAGTTATGTTCATTTTATTCAATTTTTGATGCAGCCATTTAACCTTCAAGGAGTTAAAATAATTGAAACAAAAGCAAAAGGACGTATGTGTATTATATCCACTCAATAATTCTTTAATTCAGGCGGTTGTTTATTATATAATTGTTTTACAGTTTTTATATGTATCTTATATTTAAGTAGCGGGCCGGGCTGACGTTGTCCCGCGGGAGGTGAGAGAAGCCACCGTAAGAGGGTTTAACCCTGGGACGGTCTCCCCGCGCGCCCCTGCCGGGGCGCGCGAGAAGAATTCGACGAGACGAGACGTTGTCCTGCTTTGATAAAAAAAATCTAAAATTCAACCGCAGCGCCACCTACCTGGTCCAATTGTGAATCTAAACCATTCTCGGATCCACTGGAACACGCACACAAAGTTTACTGCAAATAATAATAGCCGCATTAAACTTTAGTGTATTTATCTTATACTGCGTTAGGTTTTTTCCGCCCGTTGCTGAAAAAAAAAAAACAAAATTAGTTTACTACGTCCAATACCAAGTCATCATTATTAGGAAAAGGACAAGGAATGGGGGCGTGTATGTATAATTAAAACAGACGGCGGAGAAAAGTCGAAAAGTTTGTACCTTGCGTTTTTAGCGTAGTACGTCTAACTGGTTTTTTGATTAAGTGTAATTTGATAAAAGTAGCTCATAACTGAACAAAACTAATAGGTACACCTTTCTTCGATTATCTATACATATAATAAAAGGCTAACAGGACGAAATCTGTACATTCAGTATTTGAAAGAAAAAGACTGGGAGGGCTTAGAGTCAATGACAGAACACATTTCTATAGTTTTTAAAAATTTTGTCTGTCTGTCTGTCTTTCGTTTGTACAGGAATCACGCAAAAACTACTGGACGAATTTTGAAGAAATTTGATATGGTAATAGTTTATACACCGGTATAACATTTAGTATGTTTTACATATATATCACATTCGTATGTCTGTTTATTTTACTTTTAAGAAAACATAAAAGAGAAGAAATTTTCGCAAGAATTACTAGACAAATTTCTAAGAAATTTCGTAATGTACTAGTTTATACACTGATGTCATACTAGCTTCTGTCTTCGACTTCGTCCCGTGTAATAGTTAATTTTGGCCTCCGAACCCAAAAAATCCTATTAGTGTTAGCGTGATGATAAGACCAATATGAGCGAAGCTCTAATAAAGAATGTTTCAAAACTGGGGTATTTTTCCTTTTGAGAGCTGCCGCTGCGTGTTAGCGTTAGCCCAAAGTAACGATTCCACGTGGACGAAGTCGCGGGCAGAAGCTAGTATATACTATAAACCTCAATACTGCTAAAAATGGTAAATACGCCAGTCTTCCTTTGAACGACAGACCACCTGATGGATTGACAACATATTTTTATTCGAATTATTTCAGTGAACTATTGAATCCTTTTTACAATAACCCTTGGACTGAAATTAAATGTAGTGCTATACTTCAACCTGGAGAGGTCTCAGAAAATTATCTGATTATAAGTTAACTAGCGGGCCCAGCAGACGTTGTCCCGCTCTGATTATAAAAAAATCCTTGGCAAATTATATACCAAAACCTTCCTCATGAATCACTTTATCCATTGGTGAAAACCGCAAGAAAATCCGTTCAGTAGTTTTTGAGTTTATCGGGAACAGACAGACAGACAGACGCGGTAGGGGACTTTGTTTTATACTATGTAATGATAATTTAACACGTTAAGCAAATATAATATGTAAGTTGTGTTTGTGGAACTAAGGATAGGAGAATGTTTTCGTAATTTATGTGGGCATTAATTATTAAAATAGCAAGCATCGAGCTTGAGCCTATCTGCGGAAGAGTTTAATTGGATTCAAGGGTCACAAAGGTTTAATTTGACGCGGGTTCGGTCGAGAGAGACCTTTTATGTTAAAGAGAATTTGTCGATTTTCAACCCGTCATGGGTTACCTCGCGATAGTGACAAAGTTACGTCTTGAAAGTGTTTTATCAACTTTGTATCCATTTTAATGGAAAAAATAAAGATTATTTTCTTTTGAATTTTTTGGTTATAATAAATAATATCGATGATGGCTTAGTCGCCGTTAGCTACAATTCTGAACATAAAAATCTGTCGCCAAGCACAGTCATTTAACATCAAATGCTATGATATAGCTATGAAATATATAAAAAACAATTAAATCATATAACAAAATAAGTTTCATTGTTAAATAATGATGACGATTAAGTAAAAATTCGACACTTATTTGTAGTCTAAACTTTTTTAATAATTCGAATGAAATATATAAGCTAAAATATTACGCACAAACAATGATTAAACCAAAAGGGACTTTACCTCTAATATTCAGTTGAACTTAAACATTGTAGGTGGTAAGCCACGCTGAAGCTATTACTGGTTTGAGCATGAATGGGTCGGCTCGCCCGGGGTACTACCACACGACCCACAGAAATACCGACGTGAACTGACAGTGCTCGCATTGTTGCGTTTCGTTCGGTCAGTGAGAGCGCCAGAGGCCGATTCTTCCTACCCCCAAACACATGCTGGCAACGCACTTGCGACTCCCCTGGTGTTGCTAGTGTCTATGGACGGTGGTGATCACTTAACATAGGTGACCCACCTGTTCGTTTGCCTCTTATGATATAAAAAAAAAACACTAAAAATTAAAAATATTTTTCTACTATTAACAGGTAAGCATTGTGAATCTAAATGTTATTTTACAGCAGTATCTCTGGAACTAACAATCCGATTAATCCATTTCCACCCACAGATGGAGGCTATGTTTTATTATTATTATGTTTCATAACTTTTTTTTCTGTGGACTCTTGGTCCACACCTTTTCCCTGCTGTCGTTAATATTATTAGTTACTAGCGGCCACGGCAGACGCTGTCCCACCCTGACTATAAAAAAACCTTGACAAATTATATACTTAAACCTTCCCCATGAATCACTGTATCCACTGGTGAAAACTGCATGAAAATCCGTTCAGTAGTTTTTGAGTTTATCGCGAACAGACAGATAGACAGACGCGGTGGGGGACTTTGTTTTATACTATGTAATGATGTTAAAAGTTTCATACCGTGATAAATAATAGAATTATATATGTCGGTGCCTACACACATTAAGCGCGTCATTGGGTCACGCTTGTCTCCCTACTACTCGACTTGTTTCGGTATAAAAGGAGCAGAGTGTACCTGAAAAAGTTACACCTGAAACTAGTAATAGAGAGGGAGCGAAATATTAGTAACTAAAACAATAAAAATAATTGAAAACGCGTTCCTTGGTTGACGGTTGACACTGTTGGTATGTAACTGTAAATATAAAAATATAGAATTAATTAAAATATGTTGCAGATTAACGTGTAATAACCACAATCGGTTCCACGTGTTTCGCTCCGTCACGGAGCATCTTCAGATCGATGTTGACTCTTCCGATGCAAAGAGGATATTGCAAGGGACCATAGGACTACTTTTTTTAAATTACAGTGTGCTATAATAAATACGGGTATAAAATAGAATATGAAGGCAACTAACACAAGGCCGAAATTTTCAAATCGTAGGATACGACCTAAGTAATGTTTTAGTACCAAGTAAAAATTACACCAAGGAAGGTTTTACCATGTGGCTCTGTTCAGATTTGTTATGTCATAAAACCAGCTCATAGCGATTCCACATAATTAGAAAATAAATAAGTAATATATAGAAAAGTTCTCGCTAACACTAATTAAATAAATATGATCTTCTTCGTGGTTTATTTCGTTGTTATTTATTTGAACTTTTAACTAGTATCTATATTTGAATACATAATATATTAAATAACAAAATTCATCAATCATCGTTCAAAGTTTGTACTTTGTATATCATTCTTATTAAAATAGTTACCACAAAAATAATAGTTATCTTTTTGTTTCTACACACTGTGAATGCAGGTAAAAATTGTATTAGGATTTATTATTTAATCACAGTTAACATAACGTTTTATATATAACTAGCGGTCCCAGCGGAAAAAAATCTAAAATTCAACCGCAGCGCCACCTACCGAGTCTAATTGTGAATCTAAACCATTCCGGATCCACTCGAACACACACACAAAATTTCATCAAAATCGGTCCAACCGTTTAGGAGGAGTTCAGTGACATGCACACGTACAGAAGAAATCTATATATAAAGATATTATATAAGTATACCAAGATACTTCATCTTGTATACCCCAGTAGATTATTAACATCTTGCTATCTTTAGGTGTAATAGACGTACAAATTCTTGGTTTCACACAAGTATAGTATGTAAGTGGTTTATAATTTTTATACTTATTATTAAATTGACGATGCAATGCCGGAAACTTTAGCTTCTGAATAAATTTACGTTGGTAACCTGCTAGAGGATATGTTGACATCTGGTTTTACGGCACAGGTGGTTCATTGTTATCATAAACCCATTTGTGCGGACACAACGGAAAATCTTATATTAATATCAAAAGGAAAACTGCACAATTTTCTTTATGGCATTTATATTCCTTTTTTGCCTCATAAAATTTATGAAGCTGAGAATGACATAACTTATGCTGGATGCCGCTAAACTTTGATATAAACTATCACTACATATTTATACATATAATAAAAATGAAGTGTCTGTGTGTAATATCAATACACGTTACTGATAACGAAAATGCAATTTTTAAAATTTTTGTCGGTCTGTCTGTCTGTCTGTTTGTTCCGGGAAATCTCCGAAACGGCTGGACCGATTTTGACCAAAATTTCACTGAAAGATAGCTAAATTTACAGCGGGTTACTTAGTCAACTCTAAATAATACTAGCTATTAACTGCGGCTTCGTCTGTAATGCTATCTCCAAAACAGTTGGACAGATTTTCATGGAACTTTCACCAGCAGATAGCGAACATAAAAAAAATTAGTCTATTTTAATTTAAACTAGCTACTAACCGTGGCTTCGCCTGCAGTACTATCTTCAAAACGGTTAGACCGATCTTCACGAAATTTTCATTGACAGATATTTATTCTTATAAAAAGTAATTCAAGCAATTTTAGCTTATACTAGCCGTTATCTGTGTCTTCGCCCGCAGTGCTATCTCTAAAATGGTTCGACCGATCTGCACAAGACTTTCACTGGCAGATCTGACCTTATAAAAAGTAATTCAAGCAATTTTAGTTTATACTAGCTGTTAACCGAGGCTTCGCCTGTAGTGTTATTTCCAAAAATGTTTGACCGATCTTCACGCTATTTTCACTGGCAGATAGCTGACCTTATAAAAGGTAATTCAAGCAATTTTAGTTTATACTAGCTGTTAACCGTGGCTTCGCCCGCAGAGCTATCTCCAAAACGGTTAGATCGGTTTCCTCGAGACTTACTGGCGGATAGCTGACTTTACAGAAAGTAATTTAGGCAAATTTAGTTTACACTAGCTGTTAACCGTGGCTTCATCCACAGTGCTTTCTCCAAAATAGTATGACCGATTTTCATAGGACTTTCACTGGTAGATAGCGAACCTTATAAAAAGTAATTGAGGTTACGAGGAACAGACAAGCGCTTATTTTTTGTATAGTAATAAAATCTTAATTATAATAGTAATGTATATTAAGCGTAATGTAAATGTAAATCTTTATAATAATATTTTAAGTTATTGTTTCATTAGTTCCTTATACAGTGTAAGTGAGCACTGAGGTAGTTATATTGTGGGTTAAGGTTCCAAATATATTGCTGATGACAAACTCATTTGGCAAGCTGTTAGTATCTATATATCTAATGTACACGTTACATGTTACTTTAAGTGGCGTGCGTGTCGTACTTACAGTTGCTTTTAAAGAGCATTTCTATAATTGTACATAGTCTCACAATTTTATAATTCTTTAATACAAATAAAAGAAACGCGTGCGGAGCTGCGGGTACAGCTAGTTAAAAAATAAAGTCCTCTACCACCTACCTACCTCTGTCTTCATATTTTTAATTACAAATTAAATTATTTTCGATGTTGATTATTGTTATTGATTGTAAGTTTCATTAGTCTCGTACAGATGGCGGTTTAATTAGTTTGTAGACAGAAAACTGTATGACCAACTGTTATAAATATCTCATAGATGGCGCCTAGTTTTAAATCTCTATCGGATTTTAATTTACTCTTGATAATATACCAAATACTTTATCATAGTTTTAATTCAACACGTAATAACTGAGCCACAGCAATACGTGGCCGTGTCAGCTAGTAATAAAATATACATAATATACAAACATACACGTAATATATAACGATTAGTATATAACACAGTATAAATAACTTATTAATAAATTAACTTTTTTTTTCGAACTGACTACGCTATTGACCAAGCAAGGTCTTAACAGCTTCGCCGGACTCCTAATAAATTAACGTAAAGCTTTATCTGTGTACGAACTCCATTTTCATGTTTACGTGCTAGTAACCTTTCTACTGCAACTCTCACTGCGCGTTATAAAATATATTAGAAAATGTCAAATGGAACGACTTCGGTTTTTGCATTGTCATGAGCTACGAATATGTCTTTGGTAATTTTTATTGTGAGTGTATAATTATTAAAGGTTTTCCTAAATCTGTGTTCGAAACATTTCACAATTGCTTATTATTTAATCTTCAATTAGGTATTTTAGTACTTACTATTCAAACTATATTATTATTATAGATATCAGAGCATTCTTAAAAAATGACATAACCTATAATAAAAAGTAAGTAAATTTCACAATGGTATTTAATGTAAAGATATCAGATTTCGTCTCCCGTACACTGAGCTGGAAATAAAGGAAAGTCTACGTCACTTTTCCTAAAGAATCGCGTGCTCCTTTATCTGAGTTCACATTAATTTTAGAAACCGTTCCTTATATTGTCATCTGATAAGAATGTTTTGGTCTATAAAATATGTTTTATTATAATTTATAAAAAAATATATTATAATTTAGTTATGTTAATGTATATACACAGATATTACCATTGCTATGTTAGTCTACTTCGCTTAATATCATAGCGTAATGTCTTATGGTATTTGGCTTGGAGCTTAGCGAATCATTGAAAGCCAAGTTTCAGGAATTCGGTATCTTCCCAATGCCCTCCCAATTTTGATAATTTAATGTATGATCGTCGTTATTTAAATACTAGATACAGTGACAAATTGGTCATGTCATGTATCAGGTTCAGTAAGACCAGTAACAATTTTTAGGTAATAGTGTTTTACAACAAGGCCCCAAGGACCATTATCGATTTGCCGTATAGTAAGTTCAAGCATAATGTCAGGCGAGTTTTGATGTTTAACGTGGACTAATAAGTAAACGATGTTGATGTCTGGAAATAACACCCCTCTTTGTACATCCCCTTAAGATGAATGTAAATATAATGTATATTTATAAGAATACTAGCGCGCCGGGCGTACGTTGTTCTGCCTTGAGAATAAAAAAATATCTAAAATTCAACCGCAGCGCCACCTACAGGGTCTAAGTGTGTATCTAAACCATTCTCGAATCCACTGGAACTCGCACACAAAATTTCAACAAAATCGGTCCAGCCGTTTAGGAGGAGTTCAGTGATATACACACGTACAGAAGCCCCCCCCCGAATTTGGATAAATTTAGAAAAAAAATTCAATACGAGAGGAGTACAAAAATCATATAAAGATTTTTGCCTCCGTCAGTGATTTTTTAAGAAGGGATAATAAACTACTGGTTGGAAAGATGATTGATTGATGGTGATTACTTGATTAATACAAATAAAAAATAAGAAAAAAAATATTAAATTTTAAAAAAAATAAGGAAAAAAAAAGAAAGAAAAAGTACTATGGAAACATAAACCACATCGAGTTTTTTGTTGGTTCTTCTCGATGACTGGACTGGTTTCCAAACCTGTGTTAGTTTTGACGTTCATAAGCGCCTTCTCAGGACCTAAATTGAATAAGCTATTTTTGATTTGATTATGTATTTATCTATCTTACAAAATTTATTAAACATATATTAGAATGACTATGATTTGCTCTTGTTGCCTTGGTCTTAAAGTCGAATAAAAACACTCCTATGGTCGACTGAATGTACCCGGATTTGTGTCTCAGCATCAGTAATGCTTACATGAATATTTATGGATTTGTATATTGTTATTACATTGAATTAAAGTATAAACAATGTCAGGGTCAATTAAGTAATAAATATCGGGAACAAATCTAAATCATAATAGGCAAACGAACACGTGGGTCACCTGATGTTAAGTGATCACCACCGTCCAAGTGCGTTGCTAGGGGTTGAAGGGACGGGGGAAGGAGAGGAGAGGTGGGCCTCCAGCGCTCTCACTGACCGAACGAAACGCAACGATGCAAGCACTGTTACTTCACATCGGTTTTCTGTGAGAGGGTGGTACTACCCCGGCGAGCCGACCCATTCATGCTGAAACCAGTTATAGATTCAGTGTGGCTCTACCTACTAAAAATTACATTATTTCAGATTTCACATTTTATACTTTATCTTCAAAACATTGTTCAATCATAGAGATCTTACACTCGTTTTGCTTAGGCGAGTTAACCATATAATTCAGTTTACTATATACCTCACCATCGATATTGGAAAGTATCTGATACCTTCAAATTTGTTCATGTGCAATAGTGTATACAACTTCGGGGCGTACGTGTTTTATCTCGATAGACCCATACGTTTCTTACTGATTACAAGTCAGTTCTCTAAGAAATTTCATCTAAGCTGTTTCGATAGCTGCGTATTTCTTATAGATAATTATTTCCTTTTTTCTTTCTTATATTTCTTAGTTTCGTATAGAAAGACATTGATTTATTCATCTATCAATAAAAACGTTGTCGTTTACTCGAGTGACGAAGCACGTGAAAAAAGTCTTGTACAAATTTCAACTTAAATAGGTTACACTTTGTATGCAGGTCTCTGTAACTTGTGAACGTATTATAGTTACCGTAAAAACTAAACTAATTATTCAATACTAGGTTATGCCCGCGGCTTTGCTCGCTTGAAAGCAAATTAGTCCTATCTCTCTGCAACAGTACGTTTTCTAGATTAAATGTTCTTCTCTCTACCCTTGATAACTAGTATGCAAAATTTTATGTTAATCCGTTCAGTAGTAGGTATGAATGCGTAAAACATTAACAAACAAACTACCTTTCGTATTTATAATATTAGTTAGAATGACTAATGTTATATTAATAAAAAAATGATCTTCCATTCGACATTTTTTAATGTTTAAAGTATCTTTAAGTTTATAGAAAGTAATAATTCAGTACCAGAAAATATGTACGAAGTATGTAAGAAAAATATTGCAAAACTCTGATTGAATTTTCATGTCTACTGGTCGCAGGTGAAAATTTTCTTTGAAAATATGTGAAAAGTGTGACGTAGGAATGAAAATGTTAGCGGAAGCGTACGTAACATATTCGTTGCAAACTTTCATATGCTTGAATTTTATACTATATTTATTCAACTATGTATCAAAACGAACATTACATAAACGCATTTGACACGAAAGGCATCAATCATTTCAACTTATACTTTTTTAAACTATTTTGCGAAATTAATGTTTAATACTTGTAATAACTAGTATAAAAAATAAGTTTCTTCGCTATATAATATATCAATTATATCTTAAAGTTGTTTTCGCACTGTTCGTATATTGTTGAACATTAAAAATAAAGTCAAGGCAGTCATAAGCTCTACGGACAGAAATGAAAACTCAAAACAATGGAACAACAGTGACGCGAAATCATAAGATTTTACCCATCCAAAAAAGTCAAACACGCATGTGATACATTCGAGTATATACAATGTATTAGTGTATAAATGCGTATACATGTACACAGGCCGCTATACGGCGCTAGTTTGACGCAAGCGTAATACGTCACGAGCATGTCGAGGTCATAGGTGACGCCAAATTTTCCCCTCACCAAAAATCGGTCAACGCGGCTAAAGAAGTTTTTACTGCAAAACTAGTAATTTTAATTTTAGTAACGAAAATACGCTTTGATACTAGTTTGTAACACATAATATAATTATGTATAAGTTGCGGGAGGCCGCTCGTTGTCCCAAATGAATTAAAACTTTCCATAAGTTACGGACTTGATGATTGATGAATGATTTATTTATTACATTTATATATTACTAGTTGCCCGCTCCGGAATCGGCTTGGTTGTACTGACAAAAATAATGGGACCAAAACTTCCTTTACAGTACGATCATATCATGACAAAAACAACTGAACATCAAATCTGTCAATATTTATGAAGATCTTATTGTCTTCTGTCACAGTCACCACGTTTTTATATGGAGATTTTTTATCCCAAAATAGTTACTTTTCCGTACGATTTTTTTAACATTTTTATTGATAGAAACCTTGTCCTGATAAATAATAACAAAAGTTTGAAAAACAATTATCCAAATACGTAAAGCTGTTCTGAAGTGGTGCACTTGGATATATTCAGTTATTGATTTTTATTTTTAACGACCTCTTACCCGCAGCTCCGCACGTGTTTTTTTTTAATTGTATTAAAGAAATATAAATGACGCGGGTAAAAGATAGTATAAAATAAGCTATGTCACCCGCTGTGATTTTAGCTATCTGCCAGTGAAATTCCCGTCAAAATCGGTTTAGCCGCTTCGGAGATTACCCGAAACAAACAGATAGCCAATCAAACAGACCGATAAAAATTTTTAAAATTGCATTTTTGTTATCAGTAGCCTGTATACTTTCATATCCAATCATTAAAAAGTTGTTATTTTGATATTACATACAGACACTTAATTTTCATTATATTTATAGATTATACATAGATTTTTTTTTTTTTTTCGAACTGACTGACTGACTTGACCAAGCAAGGTCTTAACAGCTTCACCGGACTACTAAGGCGAGCGCTTAAGGCACTCAGCCGAATTTATTTTGACAACTAGCTCAAGGGTGCGCGGCACACCTCGGCTTTGGCTGTTGCCTGATACATGCAATTCGCGACCTATCTGAGCTTTTAACGTGGGGAAATCCCTTATGGATACCCACCCTCCCGGGGGAGAGAGTGGGTTATGTCCGACTCGCACGGACTAAAACCCCACGGTGTACCGACAGACCGTTGTGTGGGGGCGGCAAGGGATCGTACATGCTACTCAACCTTGTAGAGCCGCCCCCACGGTCCGCCCGGCGGAAGGTGACCGCCGGGCTCCTACCTATAGAGGGACAGACCGGGTACATACCGGCTGCCCCCCCTCGTCCGCCGGACCTGTGCAATGAGGCTAACCTAAGCTAAGCTAACTATTCATACATATATGAGTTGTTGAAACATATATGTGTACCAAGCATACATACCTCAACAACCCTTATATATATTTCGTATCGGATAATTTTTTAAACTATTTCAGTTTGATAAGGGGAAAAAAATAAAACCCTTCCACTTGCATGTGTAAGCGTATATGCGTGAACGTGTGTGGAGGTGATATGTGTAATGTTGTTGCAGTGATGTAAATTTGTGTCACTGTATCGCGCGAGCAGCGCACTCAAGGGCTCCACGCCGAGGGAACGGACCTAGGCTTGAGCTGCTGCCGAGGGGGGCCTAGTCTGGTGTGCGGGAGCGAAATTTACACCCAGACCACGGCGGCGTGATCTGTGGATACATAGATAGGTACAGTGCATATATATATATTATGGATATATAATATATACTGTGACTGTGGGGCGGAAACTTAATCAATATAACACATTATACAGGAATGCCCAGTTAGAAAATGATAGGTGGTAGGGTAGAGCCACGCTGAATATATTACTGGTTTCAGCATTAATGGGTCGGGTCGCCCGGGGTAGTACTACCTTCTCACAGAAACAACGACGCGAAGTAACAGTGGTCGCATTGTTGCGTTTCGTTCGGTCAATGAGATCGCCGGAGGCCCGACTCCTCACTCTCCCCTCTCGCCCCTCCCGACTCCCCCCACACAGGCTGGTAATACACTTGCGACTACCCTGGTGTTGCTAGTGTCTATGAACGACGGTGATCACTTACCATCAGGTGACCCGCCTGTACGTTTGCTTCCTATAATAAAAAATACAACAATTACCCAGATTACCTAATTATTCTTACCAACTACGCCTTATAATGGCTGCAAGAATAAAATATTCAACTATAAAGATGGGTTACTCTCTTTAGCTATACGATTAAATAAATATATACTGAATCTTTTTCTAACTAAGACAGCCTGTTGAAATTGGAACCCATAGGAGAAACGGGAACTCTTTTAGAACCATTAGCTCTTTTTTAAGATTTTAGTTCATTCAGTTTTTGGTCAAGGGTGAGTTATTAAATTCATTCAAAATTAAAAGATAAAACGGAACTGCAAGCGTTGACTAAATTTAATGAGATGTTTTTTTTTTCACTATTTTAATAACATGGTATCTTAGTGTAAATAATTATAGACATTAATACTAGAAAAACAATATACTAAACAAACAAAGGCCTTTCATATTTAAACAAGTGTTTAGTGTTGTAATCTCATTGAGATTTGGTTCATTGTATTGAGCGTTGTTCGAGTTTGTTGTTTATCATAAATCCATTTTACTCTTAGTCTCTCTGTTCTGAAACATACATATTTTTATATAGTTATGAATTCGTCGTGGGACTGCGAATGGACTCAACTAAGTTATAACTTGGCCTCATTTCGCTCTTTTGCAGTCCGAGAATAATTTTATGTAATTTTAATTAAGTTACTTCGTTACATTTTCACATTTATTTTTAAAACAAAAAAAGAAATATATAGGTACATAATTGTTGGTGTTATAGTAACTATCGCTTAATAAATTTATGTTACTTATCACTGATTATAGCAGGGGTTCCCAAACTTTTTCAGTCTGCGGTGCAATTCCAAGGTTGGTATTTTGTCAACGGCGCGGCGCGGCGTCCTAACCTAGCTAGCTAGTCGAAATAGATACTGTAGATAGAAATACGTATAATGATACTAGTTAAACATGCACATATATTAAAACATCCACAAAATGGGTCTTTCTATGTTGGAAATTTAATGGTTTATGTTGTAGCCACAAATGATTAAGTTAAGCTACCGGAGAAAGATTAAGAAGTGTGCCTCACGGCGCCCCTCTTTACTTTGTACGACGCACTAGGAAGCCGTGGCGCATACTTTGGGAAACTCTGGATTAGTGTTGTTAATTTTTGTATATCGAAAAAATAGATTAGTCACGTACAAATCGATTAATTACAATATTTACGTATTACGAACACATATTACGTTTTCTTATCTCTCTTAATATCTTGAATTCATTTCTTACAGCTGAAAAGGTAAAAATTGTGAAATAAGACAGAAGTTGTGTATATGGGTGCAATCGTAAGCAGAATAAATAATAGTTAAAGATCTGCAATAAATACAAATTAAACGTTAAAGCTAGCCAAGCGAGCAATAGAAAATACATACCTACTATACTATGAATGTGGTTTCTAATTACTATTTATTTACACCGGAAGATACTGTACCAAGATTTCTTATACATGGTATTCGTAATTTAGGCAATTAAGTTAACGTAGAATTTATAATTCTAGGAAAGAAAAAGTTCCAATTCAACTGTATATTGTATTTCCATCCAAAGTCGCTCAAAAATGAATATTTTTGACTTGTAAAATAAAATGACGGACATTTCAATTGCGATTCATAACAAATAGAGCACTGTTTCAATAATATCATAAGAGTCGCCGTCGCGTCGTGAGCCTATTATAAATTTCGTATAAGCTTAATTTATGGACGCAGTATAACTAATATTTTAATTACGTGTTTTAAGCTCATTAAAGCTTCAGTAAATTGACATTGGAAAGTGAAACAAATGACCACATTTTGAAACCTTATATAACGCTTCCATAGTTAATGTTTTTATATAATCTATAGTAATATTATAAAGAGGTAAAGTTTATGAGTTTGTGACGTTGTAGGGGGGGTAATCTCAGGAACTACTAGTCCGATTTGAAAAATTATTTCAGTGTTATATAGCTCATTTATCGAGGAAGGTTATAGGTTATATCATCACGCTAAAACCAATAAGAGCGGAGCACCAATGAAGAATATTTCAAATTCGGGGTTTTTTTCCTCTTGAGAGCTTCCGCTGCGTGTTAGCGTTAGCCCAAAGTAACTATTCCACGCGAACGAAGTCGCAGGCAGAGGCTAGTGTTTATATATAATAAGGCCTTAAAATTATTTTAAAATGAACCGTATTTTTTCAATTATAGCTCTTTGAAGTTATCGTCATAACATTATTAATAGAAAGGGAGGACTTTACTAATTTCTCTCTTTCAGTAATCCAACTGTGTTTAATTCTTAGACTAAACATTTATTTAATGTTTTTTTTTTTTCAATAAGCAGCTTTTAATTTTTCGTTTAATCCTGAACGAAATGTGGGTTCATTTAACTGTTATTTTTCTTTAGAATATGTATAAGACTGCGGATCTATGTGCGTAGTTTACTAATGATTTTAAAAGAAAATCGATACCCACGTTAACGCTAGTAAAAATATATTTTCAAGTAACAACAACCATTTCAATTTATATATGTATATATATATATATATATATAGTAATAATTGCATTTGTTATTCAAAGTCCTAGCTTACGCTTCACCTACGTAGTTGCAGGCTTCTTAAAGATTCTAGAGGCATGTTGTCGTCCACTCGAAGATACGTGATTCGCTTGGAGATAAGCCGCCGACTTCCGCTTTCGAAGCGGGCATATCTCCTGTAATCAGTGTGGTTCTTTTAAAGATCATGGTTGACCGCGACACGGTATGATACACTTATATTGCTGTATATTATTAAATATGCAAATTATACAATAATAACATTAAATGGAATAAAAAAAAACTGACAAAAAGAACGTTTGAAAGACATCTAAATACTATCATGATTGGAGTATACTAACAAAGACAATTTCTTTATTTTCAATACAAAAAATAATGTTTTATTATGCTTTATATAAAAAGCAATGTTGGCAATGGAATTTTGGTGTCTGTGGTATACTAGATGTATCTAAGGGTTTCATCCGCCTAATTTTATAATATTATTATTATACTAGAAGGTCCGGCGGACGTTGTCCTGCCTTGGTAATAAAAAAATCCTAAAAATCAACCATAGCGCCACCTACCGGGTTTAATTGTGAATCTAAACCATTCTTGAATCCACTTAAACACGCATAAAAAATTTAATCATATTCTGTCTAGCCGTTTAGGAGGCGATCAGTCACATACACACGGACAGAAGAATAATATAAAGATTACATTATACGTCGGGTAATGTATAGGAGAAAGTTATAAAAGTATAACGCCATCATAAATGACGTCGTCTTTGTAATTAATAACATGTTTTTAGACAGTTATTCACTGAAGGCACTCAGCCAATACGGTAAACACCGCAGGGGTGTCAAAGTAGCCGGACTTTAACTTAGGCTTGTTACCTTACATACAATATCGCGTATATTAAGATGGGCTAAGCTAAGCATACATGTATACCTCGGTGAGACATATGCGTACCTTGATATGTATCGCAAGAACGCGTACAAGGATTTCGAATCTAACATATTTGGTTAGAACCGAAACAAAACCAAGAGAAAAAAGGTCCCTTGCAAAGCTTACGTATCCACTGTGTTTGCAAGCACGTATGTGCACAGACTAGTGCGTGTTCACTGTATAACGCTAGCAGCTTGCTCGAGATTATACTGTACCGTACCATGACATCATATGCAAATCTATTGATTTATTTTTAGCCATCTGTCTTCTGACTATTAAAAAATTAAAATTTTGAGTGCTAAGTAAATCTTAGCGTCATAATATAAAAGTTCGGGCATAAATTGGTTAGAAGGTAATGTCAATTATTTTTGAAACATCCAACTAATATTATAAAGCTGAAGAGTTTGTTTGCTTGTACGCGCTAATCGCAGGAACTACTGGTCCGATTTGAAAAATTATTTCAGTGTTAGATAGCTCATTTATCAAGAAAAGCTATCATCACGTTAATACCAATAGGAGCGGAGCACCAATGAAGAATGTTTCAAAATCGTGGTTAACGTACGTATTATTTAAAAATATTTTCACCTTCTACGTAAACGAAGTAGCGAGTTAAAGTTAGCATTAGCCCAAAGTAACTATTCCACGCTGACGAAGTCGCGGGCAGAAGCTAGTTATAAATAACTCAAATTCGGAGATGACCGGTAACTTATCCGTCACTCGCACTTACACTCGGACTCGCACTTCGGCAAGATACAGATACCGGCGCGGCACGATAATCGGTGCTCCCTGGAAACTGGACTATTTGTGATGGACTATTGGAAGTTGGTGAACTTTGTGAAGACCGGCAACAGTGGCGATGAAGACTACAAGGTAAGTTAACCTTGAGTAATTTGGCATTATTTTTTTGAGGTATCTACTTCCAGGCGATTAAAAAATAGAGTTCACTGCCTAGAATAGATATCCCAGCCAGTGTGGATGTGGTGGTTCGCATCCCGCATACTCAACCCATTACGTTTTTAGTAAAACAAAAACATTTATGTTGGTTGACCGTAGCGTACAATTACTAAATAATGTATTTATAAAGCACATAACTCTAATTATGACTTGACATTTCAGGTAATTGGAACTGTTATTAAGTTACGATAGAGGATTGAACTGACACCAATCAATGCAAATTATGATTGACGTTATTCAGACACGAAATATAGTAATTTGAACTTGTGTTCTTAATAAATTGTTCACTAGGTACAAGAATACGTACATCGATTAAGTTGATATTATGATAAAAAATGTTAAAAATAATCTTTTCGTTTTTCTGTAATATACATCGAAAATATTTAATACAGTTGTTACTAAATTTTGTACATAATTTCAAGAGTCATATTGTATTTATTAAAATCTCATACATTCTCCGATTTGGTAACGATTGCGTTATTAAAACTATAATATTTGATTAGACTTCCCATATTCTAGAAAAACTAATCTCTAAAACTAAATTTCGGTTCCTGCTTGGGAAAGAATATATTTCCTTCCTTCAAATGAATTCCGTAAAACTTCCCAAGTAAATCTCATCGCAAAGAGCAAAGAGTATTACGTCACATTAAAATATAAAAAAACACAACACGTTAAAATAAATTATGATAACTGTGTTCACTGGAAATTTGGAAAAGTCTCAGAATTCAATTTGACAAGTTAATTTATAATATCCTTCGTATCTCACCGGGAAAAATATTTCATAAATATAGAGTGAAACTTCAGGCCGGTACACTCGAGCCGGTAATTAGTTTTAGATTGGTGGCTGGCAAATGTCAGAACGAGCGCAAAGATCACAAAGACGCTTATAATAATGGATTTAGCGAGAAATTGTCACCGCACTCGAATTAATGAGAATCCTCCAAAAATCCTGTTACCTAGTGGTTTATTTCTGGTTGCAGTTCAATTTATCTACTTTATAAATTTTGTCATTTTTTTTTCGATTCTTTCGTTCTATATGCGTACTTTATGTTTTTGTTATCTTTATCTGTATTGATGGAATGTATCCAGAACAAATTAGTGAAGAAAAGTATAATATATGTTTTATATAATACACTAGCGGGCCGGGCGGACGTTGTCCTACCTTGATAATAAAAAAAAATCTAAAGTTCAACCGCAGCGCCACCTACCAGGACCAATTGTGAATCTAAACCATTCTCGGATCCACTGGAACACGCACACAAAATTTCATCAAAATATCGATTCAGGATCGATCGATCGATCAGGAGGAACTCAGTGACGTACACGTACAGAAGAAATTTATATATAAGATAATAAGTATAAATTATACTTTTTTGGTGAGGATATGAAAAAAAAACTTTTAACATATTTTAAGCGTTTTGAACAGAGTCGAAAGATCAAATGACTAAATGAAAAACTACAAATATAAATATGAATAAATAACGTACAACAAATTATATACTATTTAAAAGAAATGGTTTGTGTAATATTTCAAAGGAGACTGTATATTAATTAACTTAGTAGTGTATTCTTAAATCGCCGTGTGAATCTTCCGTTTTAAGCTGAACCTTACTCCATGGTGTGTTATATCAACACATACAATAATCGTTTCAAGCAAAAAATTCACTCTGAACAATTTCTCATAATGCGTGAAAAATATCATATCTTCATAAGTGTGGAATAAATAAAGCATTTCTTTAAAGTCAGCATTCCAATTAATAAATGAACTCAAAAATTACTGTCAGATACTTATTGTACAATTCCGACTACAACGTTGACTTCGATTACCAATACAAAAACGCATGATTTTATGTATAAAGCTGTTAACGTATCACATATCTTTGTGTTTTTCATTAATTGTGCTTGTTCATCTCTAGATTTATTTGCATGTAAGGCCTCAACAGACACGTACATCACAAACGCCTGTTGGAGCATCAATTCGTGGATTTTGCTTTTATTTTGTACTAGGATACAAGATTTCTCTCTGCCTCTCCACGAGACATTGTTAAATGAATATTTTTTTATTTGATTTTTTAATTTTAATATTTTTATTTTATTTAGATTAACGTTATTATTTTGTGTTACCGTCCTTTTAGTTTCAAGTAATATCGAAATATTTGAAGTTTGAGATTTTTTTTCTTTTTCTCGTACTGACTACGCTATTGACTTAGCAAGGTCTTAACAGTTTCACTGGACTACTAAAGAAGTTTGAGATTTAAACACTATTAATGAATTAAATATTGATAACTATATAAATCGATTTTATAAATATTATTTTTATGTTTTCGTCACTATGTAATATGACACAACGCTTTGGAGTCTATGGACATACCTTCTACCGTCTAGACCTTTAGCATGGGTGTTTACTGATTGTTTATTCTTATACTGTGTGGTTATTTACAACGAGCACTTGACAACGATCACAAGAGACAGTTGTGGAAGCTAATAAAATGGTAAGCCTAGTAAAGAAACTGATTCGAACACTTTGGAAATATATACGCGCAGATGCACATACACACCGGATTTTTTTTATATCATAGGAGGCTAACGAACATGTGGGTCACCTGATGTTAAGTGATCACCACCGTCCATAAACACTTGCAACACCAGAAGAGTCGCAAGCGCGTTGCCACCCTGTGCTTGGTGGAGGGGGAGTGGGGGGAAGGGGTGAGGGGGAGGGGAGGTAGGTTATCCGGCGCTCTCACTGACCGAACGAAACGCAACAATACAAGCACTGTTACTTCACGTCGGTTTTCACCCATTCAATCTGAAACCAGTAATAATTACAGCGTAGCTCTACTACTTCTGAAAATCTTATCTTTATATATGTCTTCATTTAGCTGCTTTATTTCAGGTATGACATTTGTATATATATCAATGGACGAATATAGTATCATTGATAACACAAAGCTATCAGAGAAATGTTTCTGGGTCACCCCATTATGCGCTTTTCCGTCTTTTATCCCGTTTAATGACGGTACAACTTTTATGTCACGAAATTCGGAGTTAATAATTGTGGAAATTCCCAGCACTGTATTTATAATGGTCACCGGATTCTACAATAACCGATCTGTCCGTCATCGCCGATAACGTTATGGTTTTTGTATTCCGGGAGTGTTCCCTGTCAAGATAACTCTCGCTCCCATTGATTTTCCTGCAAAGGGATGGAAAACAAAATATATACTAATAAAAAGATTGAAGATCTTTTGTTTGCTGATTAATCTTATAATTTCATATAAATTTACATTCACATTTTAATATACTCTTTGTATATTAGTGAATGTACAATATAATATCTAAAATAGTTATCTAAAGTACCTACATATATGTTACAATACATTATCTTAGTCGATAGTTAAAAAAATTAAAACCTTCTGACCGAACATGTGGTCAGTAAATAAGGAAATTTATGGCTAAATTTAATAAAATAAAAGTATAAATACTTAACGGTTTTATTATTCCATCGTATTTTGTCTGAGCATATGTAAAATACCACGAGAACTACGCTTATATAATATAAATAATGTATATAAGAATATAGTGATATATCAACAACAACAATCTGCAATACAACGCTTGTCGCCAATAATTCTGATAAGAACATTGCATGCCACAGAATAGATATATTGACATCGAAGAAGTTTTTGCCATAAAAGCTAGATATAGTTACAAAAATACGTATAGTCAGCTGGTCGGTCAGAGAAACCAATAACACTCTGTAGGTACTGACTATTTATCCGGGCAGAGCTTCGCCTTACAATAACCTCCAAATAGAAATGCGTGTAGATCAGGGACATCTTACCCTTTATGTGCCGACCTCCCCCACCAATGAAGTCTCACACCGAGGTGAATAATGAACAGTCGACAACTTCAACTGATAACGTTTGAGGTCATTAGTAACACCCCCGATAAAGTCAATAGCGCGGTATCGCAGGTCAATAGTGGCTCCCCTGGGTGGCGTATCGTAGCGGTACCGGACGTAGTCATTAACAATATATATTATACCCTACAATATTTAAAAACCCCAAACGATGTGGTTTATTTATACGGTATCACAGAGTACATATCTACCACACTAAATTAATATTGTAACTTATACGATAAAAAACTTTACGGTAACCGTAATGTTTTCTATAATATTATTTAAAATAAGCATAGTACAATATTGTTTAATAGTTTTCCGTATGTGCAGTAAAATGCCAAAGGCACTACGTTTATATTTGAGTATGAACAACGCCCGTCCAAATGATGTCTAGACAACAGACAGTGAGCAGTGTCGGCACGGCGTCCGCATACTGCACCCCCACAAGCAGACGGCGTGCAATTCGTCAAGAGACCGCACCGCACTGTAACAAGACCATCTCATCGTCTGCACCCGCTTTTTGTTCTCGACTAAGAATAAATTGCACGAAATGCAAAACAAGCGATACGATACTCTGATACACGAGGAACGTTATTGATGGAGCCTGAATAGTGCTCCGTCATTTTATCTGAAGTTGAAACGAGGCACGTTGTTAGTATGAAATCTATTGTACGTATAAACTTGGGTTATATCTCGAGCGGCGTTTGTTTCGAAATGTGATGAATATAGACCACTTATATAGTTACAAACGGGTAATATAAAGCGGTTCATGTGTATACAGTTGCATTTGCCAAAATAAAAATAAGATTTTGGAAGCACATGGTAATATTGGCTGTTTGCCACAAGAAGGACTTAGGGAAAATTTACTGCCCACAAAAATTCTGCGTCGGTAAAGTGCGGCTTCCCCTGGGACACGCCGGTTAGATTAAAGTTTCGTTAATATGGTATGGTTTGTTGCGGCGTATTTCCCACGAGGTTAAAATAATACCGTTTCAAATACAGAACATCTATAAAGGTTGAGTTTCATAAAAATGTTTAACACGTAAACGAATGGTAAAATTATATATAATTCAGAGTCAAGTTACTGTTTGTGTTGTAGAAAACTTAGTTGCGAACGATTTTCAACATTGCACCGTTTGGAATAATAACGTTTAGAATAAAACAATTACTATGGGTTTTCAATTAAATAAGATATTTTATATACAATATATATATATATTTTATATTACTACCTCAAATATCATATCTTAGCGTATTTGTAGTTAAACACAATGTATTTTTGAAGGCAATGAAGTTGGATTCTGATTGTTATATAAAATACATTAAATTCCAACACAAAAACTTTAAAGAAAGTCATTTATATAAATTGAAAACCATATTACAATTTGAAAAAGAATAGTCATTCACACATAAATTCACTGTCAAAGTAAACTAATCCCCACATTCTGAAGCGAGGGATTTGTTTAATGTTTTAAGGTGGTTCCAATCATTGGAATTGGCAAGTGCCTCAAGAGCATCCAGACAATCTTGGCAAATGGGTTCATTAACTGAATGCGTTTAGTCCCCTCCATCGTAACTAGCGTCTTCACTTCGGAATTCACAATCATTGAATATTTAAATAACGCAAGGAACACTTCGTATTCACATCTACGGTAGACACGAAATTGGCGACTCATCTATGTAATTTAGAGGGGCAGAAAAAATCTACATAGCTTTGTCAATTTCCAACGTTAATGCATTCATTATAATCGTAAAATCATTTATACTAATAATATAAAGAGGTAAAGTTTCTGACTTTGTAGGGGGTAATCTCAGGCACTACTAAACCGATTTTGAAAATAGAAAGCTACGTTATTTGTGAGTATAATAGGCTATATATTAACCCGAAAAATGAAAAGACTTTTCTGTGGTAGTCGGATTTGCAAAGTAAGTTAGAAAAAACGGTCGAACGAAAACGATTCTTACGAACGCTGCCTTAACGATGAGAGATATATGTTTGAGTTCTACAGAAAAGTTGTAGATCTTAATAATAACTACAAAAAAGTCAGCGACAGCATAATATGTCTAACTTTTATATTGAGTTTTTGGCGGGATCTTGGTCTGTCATGTAGTGGAGTTTATTTTTTATTCATAATCTTGTGTTACTTGACTCTATATTGTGTAAAATTGGTGGTGTTTTTTGTAATATAGTTTGTTTATTATGCATAAGTGAAGTGAATGGAAAATAATGCCACGGACCATGAATTCTGAGATGCCACAAAAATTCCATGGAACGTTCTAACAAGATGACCACCATATTGTTAGTTCATTGAAATTATATCAAGAAACTTGTAATATTGATACTCACTTGATAATGGCAGTAATAGTCTACTAGAAGACTGGTTGCCAATGGAATAGAAGAAGAACTTGAAATACTATTAACTATTCGACAATGGGAGTAATAATCTAAAAGATTGGTTGCCAAAAATAAAGTTAAAAAAAAAAAAACCTTTTATATTTCTGTCACAAAAAGTAGTTTTTTATAAATGTTTACCGCCCAACAAAGTGGGCACGGGTCACTTAGTAGACTAATAAAATAAGTGAAGATTGCTTAAATAGACATTCTTGGATTAAAAATTTTGTTAAAAAAAGGAGGATCATACTATTATTTATAAAAACGTTTACCTCAATTTTAATCACGGACTAAGGTTTAAGTGCTGTCCTGTTCAGGATAGTAAGTAGTCTTTTTTTTTTATCGTAGCTCGGCAAAATGACTGTACTGTGCCTGATGGTAAGCACAGTACAATCCAAAAACAATGGCGACTACCGAGAGACATATTATCCATCGCCGGTCGCCGCTGTCATGCCGGCCTGCGTAAGTATCTCTTCACGTTGCGCTTGAAGGACCCCATGTCATAGGAAGGAGGAAACACACTGGCCGGGAGATTGTTCCACAGCTTCACGGTACGGCAAAGATAAGATGTTGCGAACTTTTTAGTTCGTGCCCAGATAGGATTTACCGTAAAACTGTGGCTCCGAAGACCAGCGCGTGTGGTGCGGTTATGAAAAGGAGAGGAAGGGATCAAGTTGAATAACTCTTCAGAACACTCACCACGATACAGACGGTAGAACACGCTCAGTGAGGCAATGTCTCTGCGCAACTGAAGCGGCTCTATGAACTCTGTAATGTCTGCATCATTAACAATGCGGACAGCCCGTCTTTGCAACCTGTCCAGGGTATCCAAGAGGTACTTTGCCGAACCGTCCCAGAGGTGCGAGCAGTATTCCACGCAGGGCCGAACTTGTGCCTTATAAAGGAGATATAGCTGTTCAGGCGTGAAAAACCGTCGCACCCTGTTCAGGATTCCAAGACTCCGAGATGCTGTGGAGATCACGCTCTGTATATAATCCCTGGGATTGAGGTCGCTGCGAATATCTATGCCTAAATATAATATCTATTGTTGATAATGGACTGTCACAATTTGTATGAAGCGTTAAAAGGAAAACTCTAGTTGAAGTTTTAGTATTATTTTGCAATTTACTTTATCTTGCATTTTATATTGCACTTCAAACCGATTTCATCTAATTCATAGATTCGCTTACCATGAATTCTTACATCTGCAAAAAAATGTTGTGGTAAAGTTAATTAATATACAGTGTAAACTCTTTACTCTTTACAGTGTAAAGTTATTTACTCAAGTGTAAATTCTTTATAACGAATTTCAAGGGACCGAGCATTTTTTTTCATTATGAAGACTTTTCGTTATACGGAGGGAAGAGAACAAATTAATGGTTTTGTGGTAAACCAACCAAATTGAATTACTTTCTACATTGTAGAAAATTTTTCCTTATAACGAACAACGTTATGAAGAGTTTACACTGTATTCAAGTACTTAAATTTTAACTCAACTTAATCGCAATAAAGTATTCTAATGTCTTTGATATAGGAGATGCCCGTAATATTTTGATAAATGTCAGTTCGATAAGCTTAACACAACAGACCGGGCGATAGTTTTCTCACGGTCTGTATAATTAATCACAAGGTAGTCGGGGTAGGTGCCCGCCGCCGACGTTCATAAATCATCTAGACTGGACCATAACGAGCAGATACTGAGCTGCTGGTATGAATTTACTTCCACTGCCATTTCATGCACCAGCCCTTTTAATATTTTGCTGTAGTAATTAATACTATTTATTTACATTAAGTGGTTATATGAAATGATAATTAAAATTCAATTATCAATTAATAATCGATTTAATTAAAGATAAATATATTAGCAATAGAAATAATTAATTCTATAAAATGATGAAACATTTAGGTAACCCTAATAATAACAGCGAAGACTGATAATAAATTGTACACTTCTCAATAATTGACGCTTTTTGGGTTACGTTGTGCTTATAATTAAGTACATAACCTTCCAGAGGCGTCATTATTATTGTATTAGCACTCATTATCAATGATATGGGGCCTCCAAGTTACGTATAAGACCCTAACGAACGTACACAATCTTTCGTAAAATATTACCTACAAACTTAAAATTTACACTTCGTGGAGGGCACAATATACTTCAGCAGAAAAAAGGTTTAAGACTAATTATGCCAGTAGTGCTATAACTTTGTCGAACTACAATTAAAAAAAAAAGTTCTAAAAATGAACGTAACGCGTAACGAACGTAAAGCCCATATATTATATACACACTACACATATTACGTATTATATTTTTGCTATTAGTATCGAGTATACTTTCGAATCCAATCATTTTTTATTTTATTTTTTTACACAGCCAATTCATTTTTGTTATATGTATAGATTAACAGCCTTTAACAATAGAACAGAATTATTGAAGCACAGAGTATAACAGATTTGCATTTGTTTAAATATAGTTAATTTTTTTATACAAGGAGTAATAATTTCAGAGACAATTTAATGTGTAAAGTAAGAGTAGTTGACCGAAATATTTACAACTTGACCAATCCAATACAGACAGAATTAACTTTGAAGATATGACCCTGCCCCGATGTCATGTCCTCTTTATTCTCTTACATAGATATAGAAACTGGCATATCTATTCCAAAATGAAATTAAAAAAATAACCGTATATTTGTAATATATAAAGATTTTAATTTTGTATAAATATTAATAGAGTTTTTGCTTTATGCGTTTACGAAAGTCTTGTGTTCGCGTCAAAGGTGACTGTGAAAAATCTGGTCTATAATATAATGAAAAGTATGTATAAAAAGTTGTTTATTTAAAATAGAAAATAAATAAATTACTTGTACAGCGTAGCTTTAAAAATAATACACTTTAATGTTTATATAAGAAAACTCAAATGATATAAAAGTGTAATATCATATTTAAATTTTATAATCGAGGGATATAGCAGACGCCACAATTTTATCATATTTGCTTTGTAATATGCAAACGAATTTGCATAAGAAAATCTGGCAACGTAAGCATTTCCAGTGGCACAATATTACGGTTAGAAATATTTCTGATATCACAGTGTTTTGCTTAAATTCTCTTGTATATTTTAATCATAGATTTTTTTATGAAGTCTTAAGAAAGTCTTTGACATTATTTAATGCTAAATATAACAGTGATTATCGTGTTTCTCAAATTTGCAAAAGTATTTTCAATATAAATTGTAATTTATGAACTAGGGAAACTAATAGAAGCATATTCAAATAATAGATTCATAGAATTTTAAACGCTTGCCAATCCAACATACGAAGATTCACTGTGTGATACACAAGTTATTGTTCTAAGTATGAGTGGACTTTGTATTTATTAATTGTACGTTAGGTATCTGTGTAGTCTCCCGCGAGACAGGGCTAGAACCCCACTACAATAGATGTCTTAAAAAAAGGAAAAGAAACTGTAGTTAAAAATGTACGAAGAGTTAAAGCGAACAATGTTTATTATAATCCTTACTTTATCTATTCGAATAACTTCAATAAAACCTGCGCCTAATAATACCATAATGCTTACTGCACTTTTATACGTAGGACTTTTATTAGAATGACAATTCGATTTACAGTATGGAGTGATTCAATTAAGTTGAATAGAAATATTTCCGGTTGCGGTTTGCTATGCTTCACATATATGTTTGTTTTATTAGAAGTTGATGCTACGGGATATAAAAATAAATCAAATATACTATCCTGTTTGCAGGTTGATTTCTCTGAAAATGTAACCAGCAATTTTTACTTAAGTAACCAGACCCCTCGTACCTTGATTCCTACAAGAGAATAAATAAAACTTTTTATTAAAAATACAAAATGTAATACTATTTTTTATTATGAATATAATGTAACCGTAATGTATCATATAACATACCTGAAATGGTATGCATTATAATGAAGGTGCGCATAAATAAGTCCGTCACACAAAAGTTAAATTAGTGGCCCTATATTTTAACGGCCGGGAAGTCGAAATCATTTTTCACCGTAAAAAGGATTTTAGAATGTCACAGGTTAAATTAAAATACTTGGAATTTAACAGAGAGCATTTAATTTCTCGTTACAAATAGTATTTTTTTCTAAATTACTTCATAGAACAGATTCCAATTACATTAGTACGTTGATTAGTTAACTATGCCTTTTGACAACGAACTTGCCATCTATCCTCAAGAATCGACCACAGCATTTTAGTCCGAAGTCTGAGGTTTATTTATGTTAGCGCTGTGTACTATTTCTGGACTACCGATCACCCACAAGCTAACTCAATTAACGGAACTCTATTTACATTTAAGGAAAGATAAGTCCTACTACAAACTGTGGTTTTCTGAGCAAAGCATACCAACTATAAAAATTATCAATACAATATTTTGAAATCTCTTTTTTATTTATGATATATAACATATAATAACATAAAATATAATAATATGCCAACATTTTCATAGTGAACAAATGATCTCGCATCTGTTTTAAAGGGTCATTAGCTTAGTGGGACGTGGGCAACACCGTGTGTTGGACAAATCGACAACATTTACATGGCGGTCAGTCGGCGGTTTTCAGACTTCGGGATAATGCTCGGGCTCTTGAAATCGAATTGCGAATCTTTGTGCGTTAAATCGTTAGTTTCACGCTAACATTAATTTTGTTAATTCTTGTATTAAGGATACTCATTGGTCGATAATTCACAAGGTGTTAGTTATACTAAACACGCTGAGCCTTCGGATCCGCGTGCGTTTTTAAATTATTTATTGTAATTACTGTTTTTTTGTAATAATAGTTGAGATAAAGTAAAATGGATAGCATAAAAACAATATCCATGAAAAAACGCTATTATATCTCATGGTGGTAGATCAAAGGACGATGGTCTTTATCAATTTCAGACATACATCCCTATGTGTAGAAAATAGATTTATAAAATTAATTGAACTTTATTACTTACACCAAATCGCTTAAATATAATGCGGTAGATACTTATTGTTTTAGTGATGAATTTCATTGTCTAATTCAATATATTGTAGACTTGCTGTGCCCGCGACTTCGTCCACGTGGAACCTGATGTACAAAATAATGACGAATAAAGTCATCTGAACGTATTTAGTCCATTCGCTTATCTACTTTTCTCTAATACTTAAGTTGCAGCGCCATTAAAATTACAATAACTTTTTATAGAGTGGACCGATTTTTATTAAACAAAGATTACTCCCGAGGATATGCTTTATGATTTTCTTATATCAAGTTTTATTGTGTACCCAGTACTTTAGCAATGATGCGTGTTCATACAAACAGACAGACAGGCATTTCTGAAAATGATTGAAATGTATTATATTACTTACTAGCGGGCCCGGCAGACGTTGTTCTGCCCTAATTATAAAAAAAATCCTTGACAAATTATATACGAAATCGTTCCTCATGAATCACTTTACCCACTGGTGAAAACCGCATGAAAATCCGTTCAGTAGTTTTTGAGTTTATCGCGAACAGACAGACAGACAGACGCGGTAGGGGCTTTGTTTTATACTATGTAATGATTCCTAGACACCTGCGATAATTTTTTTCACGAAAATCGAAAAAGTACAGACACGTTAGATTTACATTCTTATTATATGTATAGAAGATTGTTTAACATACAAATATAAGTGTATTCACAATATAATCAAAATAAACAATTCCATGATTTTACAAACAAGTCATATTTAATAATTATAACTAAATAATAAAATTACTTAGCAAACAAGCGTTATGACTTCTGTCGAAGTCCATGAAGCGTTAATTTTTAATTGCGTTTAATGCTTTGTCAATTTTCGCGTTTCCATTGAACTGTCCTACAAACTGAGGGTTTGTGTTGTATTAATAACTGAATGTCGGCACGTTATATATAATAATGAGACGTAAGCAATATTAATATAGACAATTATTAATCGCTTAGTCATTTCTCCATTACACTGTATTTATCTACTGTAATAAACTTTTTGGTATTTGAATTTAACTGTGAAGTAGTATTAAATAGAAAAATATATAATTAAAGTATATAATATTCTTTGTTATATTTGCGATATTATCTAAAAAAATAATGTATTGCTAGCTCGTTTCTTTAATATCAATTGAAACGTCAGTCGGTAGGTTAGAAAATGTTTATTTCTCATTATACTGTATTGTAGCTTAACCGAATACAATTGCTATTGAAGATATTTAAAAGAAACTAAAATAATATTATCATTACATATTATAAAACAAAGTCCTCTACCACGTTTGTCTGTCTGTCTGTTCGCGATAAACTCAAAAAGTATTGAATAGATTTTCATGCGGTTTTCCCCAGCGGATAAAGTGATTCATGAGGAAGGTTTTGGTATATACTTTGTCAAAGTTTTTTTATAATCAGGGTGGGACAACGTCTGCCGGACCCGCTAGTAAGTTATAAAATACATTTCAATCATTTTTAGAAATGTCTGTCTGTTTGTATGAACACGCATCACTGCTAAAGTACTGAGTTCACAATAAAACCACATTAAAATAATAAATCGTATCTTCGAGAATAACTAAGTCTTTGTTTCATTAAAATCGGTTCACTCTATGAAAAGTTATTGTAATTTTCATGACGACGTAGCGTAAGTACGAGAGAGAAGTAGATATGTAAATGGACTTAATACGTTCAGATGACTTCATTAATCACTGTTTTTTACATAATGTTCCATGAGGAAGTAGTCGCGAGCACAGCTAGTATAATATAAAACAAATTAAACATCGCGTACTAGACAAAGCTCAGTCGATGACATATGCAGAACAAAGAAAACTAAAATCTATTTGTTGTTTGCTCTAAATCTTCTTAAAGGAACGCATGTGCGAATGCTAGTATTTGATTATCAAACCTAATCGTGTGATTATAGATGTTAATATTGAGAGTCATGAAAATCCAATTAAAAACAAAATAATTAAAAAGAAATACATTTTCAATAAACCGCCCTGAAACATGTTAACCACTGAAAAGAGTAGAAAAGCACGTAGAGTTCTGCCTGAAATTAAATTATGTATTAACGATTGTAGATGCATTTGAATTTTCATACGTATTTTCTTTTACCTGTCGTTAGGTACTCGTATGGTTGGACGCGGGAATTGATATGGATTAGCGCTATCCGTTGTCCGGTTTTTATTTTCTGTTCACGAAAAATTTACTCATATATTTTTTAAATAGATTCGTAATATCATTAACAAAGACATATTTCTATAAATAACGTTTCACTATTTATATAAATATAAATTAATTACCGATTTTGTATAGACACCTCACTTCAGAACGGATGGACATATTTGGATAATTATATTTTGTTATATTTGCAATAAATTTATCAATACACTTATGCGAAGCCGAGATGGGCAGTTAGTATTTAATAAAAGTTTCAACACAGGCCCCAATTTATTCGTAGTCGATGTACCATTTATCCTCACAAAGCGTTTTGCATCTTTATTTATTATGCGAACCGCAAAGGAATGGATCGCGCTACCTGCGCCTTTTTTCCAAAAATATGCAATATAACGGTCGTAAAAGAAGAGTGAATAAGTTTTCACTGAGAGAATGCGCTACGTCTTAGGCCTCGTCTTCACTTATCCATCTGGTGTGGCTGAGATCAAGCTTCGTCCAGTGTAATGTAAAAAAAAACATCTTAAAAAAAATGAGCCGTCACGGGACGTCTGGCATATGTAAAACATCGAAATTGTTCGAATCGAACGAATCTCAAATTCTCGAGCAATACTACTATACATGTACTATATATACATATACTAGTAGATTCTCGTAATATGCGAGCTCAGTGCAGCAAGAGAGATTGCGCATGGCATCGCATCGCCACGTCTCACACACACACCACGGCCTGTATCGCCACGCCAACAATCAGGTTTACCCTCGCCTTAGATGTTTCACATCAAAAATATAAGACTAACTACAAACAATAGATGTCAAACAGTGAATCAAGTTCTCAATTAAGCATATATTTTACTACTTTACCATCATGATCATTATTTTGTTCTGCAATATTTTTCCTTCTAAATTATATTTTAATGATACGAAAATAAATAAAATGTTTTTACATCCATTCCAACTCGTATGAATCGGTAAGAAATGTGATTCGCAGTGCTCATTAGTGCCGAAGGAAATCGCGGAGACAACAAATGGCTGCCATTTGTTACATCTACACCATCCGCCATTTTTATAACTACGCCGCTACGGAATTTGTATTTTGAATAACGTATAAAGAATTCGAATTACATTTACTTTCCAATTGTAATACTTCGATAATCGCTTACTATTGAACAAAATAAACAGATATCCTCTGAATATTTATTATGTTCGTAAACAATTTAAGTAAAAGCCGAGAGCGGAAAACGGATTCGTAAGGCCTAAAGCTGTATTTATCATTTATCTTGCAAAGTGTTTAGTGGAGAGTGTGGATTGCCGGGGCGGCGCGGCGCGCTGTTCTGTTAATTACAGATTGCAGTACAGTATTTAAAGATAATAATTCCGGCACTGCAGAAAGTTAAGCATTGGAAATACTATATTACTGGGTAATATTTCTTTTTATTTAGAGGTCCTTATTGTAGTACTACTGTTCTGGTACTGTAGTGGTTTGACTGGTGGAATGTCAATTCGTAGTCCGCTGGTTCGAATTCAATTATATTTACTAATTTAAATTTAATTATATTATATAATAATTTAATTTAATTATCGACAGACAGTGAAATAAACATCGTAAGGAAACCTGGATCTGAGTAATATTTTTGTAGTAGGTATCACCATATCTGGGAAAATATAAAACTATGGATTTCTCAGAATTTGAATAAGTCGTTGGTTGGCATCGCGATTATGCCCATACCTTTTTTCGAGAAGAGGCCGATGGCCCTGCAATCCGTCTTCTGCAGGGTGATACTGAAAGACTGTAGTATTATTTATAGATATGTATTTAGTTTACGAAAGAGGATATTATTAAACCCATTTTATAATTTACTAGCTTTTGCTCGTGTTGACATAGATTTTCAAAATAAATTATAGCTTATGTTGCTCACTGATAAAGGGTCTTTCTATATGGCCAAGAATTCTTAAAATTAGTTAAGTTTTTTCTGGGTTTATCGATTACAAACAAACAAAACTCTTTTCTCTTTTTATATAGTATATTTTATTTATAGGTAGTATAAAATAAGAATATATTGATTTTTTTTTTCGAACAGACTACGCTATTGACCTAGCAAGGTCTTGACAGTTTCACCGGAATAATTTGAGACAATTACTGTTCCAGTACAATTGAAAGTTTTAAGCCGTTACATGGATTTTTAAGTACGTAAGTAGTAAAAAATTACTATTAAAATTCGAAAATTAAAATTAGATTATGCTAATGACTTATAAAGATATTACGATGAAAAATTATGAAATTTTAAAGCATACTCGGAAATGTGCTTCGCGAGAATTAATGATGTTTTAATAGCAGGCGGTCGCGACATTTTGACTTACTTTAATTAGCTACATTCATAACTTATCTATGAAGTATATAATAAATTAATTTTTATTGCTAGTTTTGAAGCGAAGATAGCTCAGTATGTGGGTGATAGAGGCACGCTGAAGCTATTACTGGTCTCAGCATGAATGGTCCGGCTCGCCCGCGATAGTACCACCCGACCCACAGAAACACCGACGTGAAGTAACAGTGCTTGCATTGTTGCGTATCGTTCGGTCAGTGAGAGCGCCGGAAGCCCACCTCCTTTAAAAAGCCGGCAACGCACTTGCGACTCCCCTGTTGTTGGATGGATAGGTGGCGGTGATCACTTGCCATCAGTTGTCCCGTCTGTTCCTTTGCTTCTTGTAATAAAAAAAAATGACTCGGTGATTACCGTATTCGGAAAAGTCCTTCAAAAGCAAAGCTTCGAATTTTTGCGAATGGGCTATCAATGAAGGAAAACATGATGATTAACGTGGTGGTAGGTTTTTTTTTTCGAACTGACTACGCTACTAAACTAGCATGGTCTTAACAGCTTCACCGGACTACGTGGTGGTGGGATTTTTCTAAGTTCGCCTGATTAGCTACCATCTTCAAGTTGGAAGTCTGTCACCAAGCACGTATTCCGGCAAATGCACTTGACAATCAGTCCACCTCTATTACCATCATCTTAAACCGCTTAAACCACACCGTCATATAACATAACTTATAATTGTGGTCAATTAGATTTGAACCGGGCTGCTTCTGTCGGGTGTGGTGTAGGTGTACCCCGGAACACGCTCATAGTGCTGCGTACAATTCATCGTGGAGACTTTTAGTCGGTAGGAGTCGCCTTCGGGCCCCGCTCCACTGCGTTTAGTAGCGGGGCTTGACACTACTCAAAGTCCCCCGGGGCTCTGAATGTCTCATGTAAGATCCTTCACCAAGAAAAAAAAAGGATTGTGGTCAAAGGGTACAATTTCTTGGGCGTGTATAAACCTAGAAATATATCACCTATATGTGATAGGGTGTAACTAAAAATATTTCATCAAATATAATAATGTAACTATCACTAAATATTATAAAACACAGTCCTCTGCCGCGTCTGTCTGTCTGTCTGTCTGTTTGCGATAAACTCAAAAATTACTAAAAGGATTTACATGCAGTTTCACCAGTAAAATTAAGTGATACATGAGGAAGGTTTAGGCTTATAATTTGTCAAGTTTTTATTTATTATCAGCGCGGGATAACGTCCGCTGGGCCTGCTAGTTAATAATAAATGTGTATAATTGAGTAGCACTTTTCAAGTATAGAAAGAAATAGTTTTATTGGTGGAACCAAAGCAAAACAATTAAATTATACATATACCTAGTCTTGCCATAAATACTGAAACAAAGAAAAAAAAATTATATTGCAAATAGCATTTATTACTTTTACAGTGTGTGTTAGTTTAATACATAAATATAAAAGAATTTAAAATATAAAAAGCTTATTCGAAGTGGTTGTATTGGATGCAATACAATCCTTTAAACGTTGAGGTCAGGTATCAACAGAAGCACGCACTCTTTTCATGGGAAAATTCTTCACTGCCAATCGTACGGATTGTTTTAAGGACTCCAAATTATCATGACGTTTAGAGCAAGCCGTACTCTCTAAAACTGACCACAAATCATAATCCAGCAGATAAAGATCAGGACTAGACGACGGCCAGTCTTCAGCTCTGATGAAGTCCGAAACGTTCGTTTCCAACCAAGACTGCGTAGACCGGCTCAGCCACTCCACAGATTGTACCACCCTATTCTTATTTAAATTATCAGTTAAGAAATGACCAGTACGTCTCTTATAGGCTGCAAGTCCCAAGTCATCTTTTAAAATACGCGACATGGTTCTAGGTACTATCTTCATCTCCCGAGATAAAATCTTTTGCTTTCGGACAGGATTTCTTCGAATTCTTTCCCTTACTGCTTTGACCACCTTTTTCGTACGAACACTACATGGACGGCCAGATCTTTTTCTGTCACAAACAGAGGAGGTCTCATTGTACCTATTAATAGCCCGGTATACAAACATTTTACTAATACCAAGCGTATGGAGAGTTTTAATTATTGCATTTGGCTCCATGCCTACTTTGTGTAATGCAATCACATCGATTCGGTTCTCTTTATCACCCACTCCATTTTAATATCGCAAAATATTGTACAATGTATTGGCGCCAAAATGAAAAAACTCAATGAATGAAATATAAAAATGACAGATTCCAAATTCAAATGTAATATTTTATTTATTTTAAATTGTAACAGTATTTATGGCCAGACTAAGTATATTGGAATAAAAACACCATTCAGCTATATGCTGCAGCAGTACAAGCAACACTGCAGCGTTGATTTTCACTGGGAGTCCATAAATATATACTTCATTCATAAAAAGAAGCAAAATAATTATTGAATATGATTGAACAAAATACAACACGCTTTGTGTATAAAACCTAAGCTACAGAGTGATATTTCTTTATGACTTAGTACTTACTATTTGGAAGTTTTATCGTTTACGGAACCGACCGCATCTAATCGGAGATAAAAATTTTGTAGATTCAATTACCTTGAGATACTTTTTATTTAATTTAGTAACGACCAATAACATTTATTGTGGATTGCAACTGATCTTTTAGTTCGCAACAGTAAAATTCTACTACATTTTTATTTCTACGTGGGAATGAATCGCCGAATGTGCGGATGGAATATGTGAGGAACGGTATGTATATAATTGGTGTGCTACTGAGATGACATTTCATAGAAGAAAATCGAAAACATATTGTGTGTGACAAGGGCAAGACAAAGAAGATGTAGAAATAATATACAGTTTAAAACTTTATACCTGCTAATATTTAATTGTAGTATTACTAGCTGAGCTATTATTATTTGTTGATACACATGTTTATGAGGTATAACAAAATATAATTGTGAAATGTTCTCTATTTGCTTTAATTAAAGTAGTGGTAGTCGAGTGGTCAAAATCAATCATAATAAAGGGTACAGAGTTTTTTATTCTATGTATAACATAATAATATATGTTGTAATATAGATATTGATATCTGCATTTCTTTTTTATTTATTTTTTCTCAGCGGTAGAAACTGTATCGAGTATTTTACAAATATTTCAGAATATAAACGTAAGGATTCTAAAGTATGACGAATGGAGACTAATAAATAAGGTTTTTGTAGGTGATAGAGCCAAGCTGAAGCTACTATTACTGGTTTCAGTATAAATGGGTCGGCTCGCCCGGGGTAGTACCACCCTCTCACAGAAAACCGATGTGAAGTAATAGTGTTTGCATTGTTGCGTTTCGTTCGGTCAGTGCGAGCGCCGGAGACCCACCTCCCCTTCCCCTCTTGCCATCCCCTCTCCCTCTCCCCCCAAACACAGGCTGGCAACGCACTTGCGACTCCCATGGTGTTGCTAGTGTCTATGGACGGCGGTGGTCACTTACCATCAGGTGACCCGCCTGTTCGTTTGCCTCTTATAATATAAAAAAAAAGATGTGTAATATAATGTAATAAAAGTTATATTAATAACAATAAAGGTCATCAGTAGCTACTACACAAAACGGGAAATCGGTTGGCGTACAAAGGAGAACAAGATAACGAGTTGCTTTAATTTCGCCTATTTATGGATAGACTAGGTTTTAATCTTTTAAAAACAAGATTTTTAATTTTATGAGTGTTATATTAATTAAAACCCTATTGTTTTATTCACTTTATCATAATACAATCGTCACACATAACCTTCGATATACATAAGGATAGCATAGACAGCCTAGAAATATATATCTGGCTTATGTATATTATATTCGATTTAATCTAGATATATTATGTATATTTATATTTGATTTAATCTAGAGTTTTAATAGACTTTCTATTTTTTAGTTTTATGACTATTCATTATCCCTCGTATCTTAGTTACTTTATTATACAGCAAGCCTCTCAGATAGTGTTCGAGAAATATATAGATAACCTAGAAATATATATCTGGCATTTTGACATAACAAAGTATATTTGATTTTTATGTAATTCTAATTATTACAATCGTTTACGTCTCAGACAACTGTTGGTTACCGCGCTGGGTCGAAAGAAAATAGTTTATTCATACAAATTTTCTTACATTTAAAGTATACACAGTACGGAAATATAATACACACTTTATAATCCCCTGACTACCAAGTACCTCTACACCACTTACAGTTTTCTTGTACACGATACTTGCATTACCCTTCACATGTACGGTAATCGTAATCATCTAGAAGCGGCATGGGGCTGTGTTATAATGGTAATATGGAATTTTATTACGTATACAATATTCCTTTCCCTGGAGTTAGTTAATCTTTTAGTGTATTTATAGAAGCTGATGTTTCTTTGTCCCCTATGCTTTTCTTTTCGTCTGACTGTGATACAATTTTGATAACTAATTATTATTGTATTGAATCGTCTTCGTAGTATATTGGTTTAAGTAAGAGTAAAGCTATAACAGAGACATGTGTCGTATCTAACTGAATATTTGTATTTTCGTATCTCTCTGTATATAGAGGACATGCAACGTTTTGGTCATAGCAGTGGACAGCGTGCGGTAGACCACAGTGCGGTTCCTACGTCAAGGGATCTCGCTCCCGAAATGCTATCAGTTTAAAATTAATACATTTCCATGTGTTTTTCTATACTAGGTATTTTATAAACAATTTACATAATCGCTCTTAATTGATGCATTACGTGTCGACACATATAGAATCTCTATTGAATTAGAAGTAAGTTAGTATGTCTGCTGTTTGTGCATCACAGCTAATCGTGACCATTAGATATATGATAGTAGCGAACATGAACGACTTATTTTGCGTTAATCGATGCAAGGAAGGTGGTTTCCGTGTTCGTCCGTATCAAAAAAGGAATTGTATCGTATCTAAATCACCTGGAAACTTCTGACGTCAGAATCGTACATAACGTTCAAGCGATACCAGGTGGGTCGCTAGTAAATCATTACATAGTATAAAATAAAGTCCCATACCGCGTCTGTTTGTTCGCGATAAACTCTAAAACTACTGAACGGATTTTCATGCGGTTTTCACCAGCGGATAAAGTGATTCATGAGGAACGTTTTGGTATATAGTTTGTCAAGGATTTATTTTTAATCAGGGCGGGACAACGTCTGTCGGGCCCGCTAGTAATATTATAAACATAAAAGGGCTCAGCCTACATAACGTGTTTAAAAAACTAATAATAAAGTTCAGTCGTTGCTAACGGTTTGGTTTCTATAAAAAAAATGTGATCGTATATTATATATTTTATACTAGCTGTGCCCATCTTCATCCGCTTCATCCGCTTGAAACTTTATGTAAAAAGCAGCGATTTGTAAAGTCTTTCTGAACGTATAAAGTCTTACTTATCTACTTTTCTCTCGTACTTAAGTCGTGTCGTCATTAAAAGTACAATAACTTTTGATAGACCAAACCGATTTTAATGGAACAAAGACTAAATGTTACTCGAAGATATGCTTCTATCATGAACACAGTAAGTTTGCAGTGATGCGTGTTTATACAAACAGATAGACAGACATTTATAAAATTGATTGAAATGTATTTTATAACTTATTCCTAGACACCTACAACTTTAAAAAAAAAAAATCTAAAAAGTCTAGATACCTTATATTTACATTCTTAGTCTATACTAATATTATAAAGAGGTAAAGTTTGTGACGTTGTGAGTTTGTGGGTTTGTGAGTTTGTGACGTTGTGACGTTGTGGCGTTGTAAGGGGTAATCTTAGGAACTACTGGTCCGATTTGAATAATTCTTTCAGTGTTATATAGCCCATTCATCGAGAATGATTATAGGCTATATATCATCACGCTAAGGCCAATAGGAGCGGAGCACAGATGAAAAATGTTTCAAAATCAAGATGTTTTTTTTTTTGAGAGCTTCTGATGTGTCAGCGTTAGCGCAGAGTAGTAACTATTACTACGCGGACGAAGTAGTATATAGTATATAATCTATATACTAATATTATAAAGAGGTAAAGTTTGTGAGTTTGTGACGTTGTGGGGGGTAATCTCGGGAAGTACTAAACCGATTCTTTTACCAATAGAAAGCCACGTTATTTGTGAGTGTCATAGGATGTATATTATCACGCTAAGAACAATAGGAGCGGAGCAACAATGAAAAATGTTTTAAAATCGGGGCTTTTTTTCCTTTTGAGAGCTTCCGCTGCGTCTTAGTCCAAAATAACTATTCCACGCGTACGAAGTCGCGGGCAGAAGCTATTAACTAATTATATTATCTATAATCTATACTAATATTATAAAGAGGTAAAGTTTGTGAGGTTGTAGGGTGTAATATCTGGAGAGTCGGAGAAAAATGGTCGAACGAAAACGTTTCTTACGAACGCTGCCTTAATTATGAGATATATATGATTGAGTTCTAGAGAAAAGTTGTAGCTTGATAATGCCTATTACCGCCCAACGAAGTGGGCACGGGTCGGCTAGTATATGTATATAGGTAGATATGATATAGAAGAAGATTACTTCTAAAATAAATGATCAAAGTATCTTTTTTGAAATTGACCGACGTTGATAAGCTTCGACAGACATGAAAGTTAATCTGATATTTCAAATTGATGATATTTCTGTATTCATTTTTAATTAAATTACTAATATTTATAAAATACTTTGAAACTTTGATATCATGTTTTTTTAAGAGAAATCACTTCTGAACGTTTGTATTGAAATGTAAAAATTTCAACTCGTTAGAGAATTAAAAGATACATACGAACCCACCGGCGAGAACAAATTTTCCGCATGCAATCTACTATAACTAAAAAAAATAAAGAAAAAAATGTAACAGAACAGAATAACTGTGAGCGAATGAGCATTTGGTATTAAAATTAATTAATCGAGTTACTGTGTTTTATGTATGTGCGTTTTATAAGTGGAATTAAACAAGCACTAGTTGCCACTTTGTAATTTTTAAGAATTATTTAAAATTTTTATATTTAATATACACCTATGAATAAAAAAAAGAAAGTTTTTTGTTTTTTTTGTAACGATATTTTAATTGTTGTAGCGTTTAAATTTATATTTGTTTTATAGAAAATAATTTTCTAATAGAAGCTACGTAATCACCGTTGTGGTTTTATTTCTCTTCCCGCCATTGAAAAGCTATTAAAATTTTAATTCCAAGCATCAGGGGAGAGCGCGAAAACGTTGTCGTAATAAAGCAATAAAAATTCATACTCAAACAAGATTACTTGAAGTTACGGTCATGACGAAAATAGTACGTTTATAAATAAGTACGATTTGTGTAGAATGTATTACTATATATAGGTATATATATTCAGATTTTCCTATTTTTCCATTCATATACTATTTTTGTGATCTCAATGAATATTAATATTATTAGATATATAGAAACTTCTATTTATCATTTTTGGAATACGCACCTACATTTCTTTAATGTTATTTTCTATTGGCTAAAATTTTGCTACAATCACACGGTGTGTTAAGTACAATCAAACAAAACAACACGCTAAGTGTGTGTGTGTTTTAGGGCTGTAAGAGCATCAAATATATGTGTTAAGGTTCGTCGATTTTATTGGTCTAGCCAGACGATCGCTAGGAAATACCTTATCATTATACTATGATTATATTTTATGCCGAAAACGCAAGTTCAAGCTCAAAAAACATTCTAATCCATTTTAGAACTAAAAAGTTCGCAACGTCTTACCTTTGGCGTACCGTGAAGCTGTGGTACAATCTCCCGGCCAGTGTTTCCTCCTTCCTATGACATGGGGTCCTTCAAACGCAACGTGCAGAGATATTTACTCAGGCCGGCGTGATAGTGGCGACCAGCGATGAATAGTATGTATCTCGGTGGTCGCCATTGTTTTTGGATTATACTTTGCTTACCATCAGGCACAGTACATTCATTTTGCCGTCGTACTATTAAAAAAAATACGATCCACGTCTACCACTGTGCTATCCATACTTGACACAATATACATCTGCCGATACAACATTTATAGGTATAAATAAAAATAAATAATGTTTGCCCGCACTAATCTCATATATTGTCCAGCTACACCGGTTTTGACGAGATTGTTAATGGTTGACATAGGATTTTTCAGAATATTATTTCTACATATCATTACACTTTTCTATAGTACTAAGTAGTAATGTAAAAGTTATTATAAGTAACTTAAAATTAACAAAAATCCTCCTACATTTTATTCAGATATAAGATATCATTATTATTATCATTACATAGTATAAAACAAAGTCCCCTACCGCGTCTGTCTGTCTGTCTGTCTGTTCGCGATAAACTCAAAAACTACTAAACTGATTTTCATGCGGTTTTCACCAGTGTATAAAGTGATTCATGAGGAAGGTTTTAGTATATAATTTGTCAAGGATTTTTTTTATATTCAGGGCGGAACAGCGTCTGCCGGGCCCGCTAGTTATATCTATTAAACAGTAAAACCATATTCACAGCATCAAGTCGGGAGCACTAACTAATAAATAAATATAATTCTGCCCGTGACTTCGTTCGCGTGGAATATCTACTTTGGGTTAACGCTAACACGCAGCAGAAGCTCTCTAGAGAAAAAAAAACTCCGATTTTGAAACATTCTTCATTGGTGTTCCGCTCCTATTGTTCTTAACGTGATGATATATACCCTATATCCTTCCTCAATAAATGAGCTATATAATACTGGAAGAATTTTTTAAATCGAAGCAGTAGTTTCTGAGATTATCCTCTACAACGTCACAAACTTTACCTCTTTATAATATTAGTATAGACAAATTGAAACTTGTATAACATAACTTGTTGGTATCATTCTTCAATGTTTAACATATTAAAATTGTATATCTCTAAAAGTGTATCCGCAATTCTAATTCATACATATAAACCTGACAGTTCTACGTAATGGCAGTTCAATCTTACTTTTATACCTTAAACACCATTTTTGCGTTGTGTTGTGAACAACAGAAATCTACAACCAGGTCAGAGGTAATCTCTCCTAGATTGTTGAAACCACGTAGCAACTAACTCTAAATAAAATATTTTAATAACAAATAAAAACAGTGCAATCGATGCTTTGTCAGTCCATTATTCAGTACTATAATACATTGCCCATATGAATCCTAAACTAATTAGTGTCTCTAAATATAAACCAGGGGGCGTAGACAATTTATGTGAACTAATTAATAAGGGGGTTGATATGTAAGTTCTAAATATAACATCTATAGAGATAATATGACGTCATAGCATTTCTATCAGCGTAGCTATTTTCTCTTCAAGTGTATAGAGTTTTTTTATGTGACACTGTGCTAAATTATTATAAAAAGTTAATATATTTTTAAAGAAAAACAAGAGACACTGCAAAAATACAAGTTTTTGAAGTTTTTAATGAACCAGTACTTCATTTAGTATTGGTAAATCAAAACTTATCAAAACTATCCTTTTTCTTCTATTAATTTATAGATATCATACTTATATATTGATATCGAATATCTAACAAAAACTCACATTAAATGCTAAAATACATCAAGTCGACTAAAGGGTGCCAGAGAAATAAGCATTCGTACAGAAACACACTCGAAAAATTAAAGCAGACACAGGACAAGATTAATAACGATAATGTCGTCTATAATATTATTATCGTAAATGCTACTTACATAATTAACTTTTTATGGCAATTTACTGACGCTAAGCAACTTATAATATTATCAAGGAATTGAAATTGCCACGACGCGCTGGCCTTAATTTATAAAGTGACGGGATTCCATTAAGATGTAACTTCAATATGATATTTTAGTTAGTCTTTCGACATAAATAATAACTATTTCTCATTCGACATTACCTCTAGTCGCCTTATCAAGCGTTTCGTTTTTGATTTCAGTTGTTTTAAAGGAACATATATGTATATTTTGTGAACAGTTTTTCACATAATATATGTGGGAGATGATAATGATAAAACAAATACTATATATTATAAAACAAATTCCTCTACCACGTCCGTCTGTCTGTTCCCAAAAAACTACTGAACAGTATTTCATGCGGTTTTCACCAATACATAAAGGTTTTTTTTATGAGGTTTATTATGAGGGCGGGATAACGTCCGCTGGGCCCGCTAGTACTTTATAATTAGTTTGTTAATCATGAACAATTTACAACCGCCTTTTCAAATCCTGCACCTTTTCAATTACACGTCTTTCAAGCCCTTGGCGACTTTATAGCAAAAACTATAATTAGTGTTAGGCTTTTCAATTGTCACATATATGCTGCTAATATCAATAGTAGGTACAAAGATAACTCTAATACGCAGTAAAAATATTGCTTATCTAGTAAAACTTTAGTGTGGTAAACAAAAACTGTCCGATTTCACTATAAGTCGTAATGACAGTTATATATCAATAACGAATTACGCTGTGTTATTTTATAATGATTATTAATATAAATTGTTCACTTATTCAGCTACTGAACAATTTGATGTTTTGTATCTAGTTATAATATGTAACATTTCATCAATAATGAAATGAACAGCCGTTGGTCGTATCGTGACATTGAGTACTAGCAACGGGAAGTGCTATTCCTTTCACACACATTGTCTATTGTATAATACTAGCTTGTAAGCCCGTTGTGATAACATACGCCGACCATTGTCATTAATAATAAGGGGCATTGGATCAATGATATTATAACGATATATATACGTCGTAAGCGCTTCAACAGCGTTTTGTTAAAATTTGGCTAGTTAGCTTATTTTTGACGACCGCCACGTCACTTCTCCCGTATCTAAGCAACACAGCACACAGTATTATCGTAACATTTGTTTTGTCAAAATATTATGTAGGTAACGTACCTTTACATATAATATCATTGACATCAGATAATCAATAGCAGAATACAGCAATTTCTTTGCGTAGAAAACATATATTATATTAATACTGCTATGATAATGAACACTTCCAGCTGTTACTATAAAGTTATTTTGAAAAAATACTTATGAGAATTATTGACGCTTACGTAATTTAGTCTTAATATAGATAAGGCGACACTCATTATTTATAATTAATGAAAGGAGCCAACGGAAGAGATACCTCACAGATACGTCACAGAAAGTGTAGTCTAACATTTTCGAGAGAACGAACAGAGTTAATTAATGAACTTCGTAGTGTATATGGGAGAGGACTGTTATTCTTAGTTTCTGTTGCACTGGATAGGAAATGGGAACACGATTCTCGTGTCCATATTTAGACTTTCAATTCGATAGAGCGCTTCAGCGGTTTGCTTTATTTAGGATTTCATCTGCATTTGTTGAAACTGTATTCATACGTAAATAGAGATTAGTTTGTATGAGCACAATAATGATCGACGTAAGTTCGAATACTATAATTAACCTGAAGTTTCGGTGAAGAAAAATATCGTGATGAAAATTTAGCACGTGCTGCCACCATGGTACTTTATTTTAAACTCTTAAGAAAACTTACAGTTAAACAAAAAAAAATACATTACTTATTTAAACATAACCGAAGGTCATTTACAAGTTTCCACATTTCCACAGGAAATAAAAAATCATGTATTGTAACAATGTATGTTACGTACATTGCATCGTAGCAACAACCAGTAACTAACAACCACTAAGAAGAAAATCTATCGCCAAGCACCTGTCAATTAGTTTTCTCTAAACTAAGTATTTTACAGTCATGGCGTAGGTCATCACATGACATTCGATAACATTAATGTCAAAACGCCACAACATACACTAAATAAAGTACACAATAAATAAAAAACAACAAACGTTTCCTACGTCACAAGGTGTCATTTTGTATTTACTGAGCGACGCAGATCTGGTACTACTCTTGTACTTCTTACTCTGTCATAATCTCAGCTCTAATCGTGATCCATTAACAGTGGCTCTATCAATCAAAATAATATGTAGGTAATGCAATTATAAATTGCTATGTTCACAGACTCTAGACATATAAACAAAATTGATGTTTATTGTTTGGTTTAATCTCCGAAACGGATGAACCGATTACAGATAGAGAACTTTCTAGAGTATTATCTAAGTACCATATTATTAAACTTCTTTAAAAAGGTTAAATAGTATTTATAATGTGTAATATATGTAAATAAAAATCAATGAAGATGTTATGGATTAAATAGCAATGACAACATTATAACATTTGTTAAAATGCTAGATACATTAATGATATAGTTTCCGTGGGAAAATAAACCATTTTCAAAGTCGCAAACATCAACTAGTTATAAAGAAAAGTTATAGTGCAAACATTTCTTCTTTATTTATCTCCTTCTATTAATTACACATTGTCATGGTAGAGTATGAGTGTAGATTATGTGTATTCAGATTAGAAATTCCTTCATTCAAAGTACAGAATGACGAATTATTGATTAGCAATCGCTTGTTACGTTTCCGCAAAATGTCTATATGTCCGCATATAATGTAAAATTTTACATTACATTTCACATAACCTATATATATTTCTTCGGTGAGCAAAAACATTGTATGAACATACAGATTAAGTTCACATGGAAATTATTTCAGTATAACATATTTAGGAAATATGGCTATCCCCCATTAAGGTTGACGTTTATCTGAGTTTTAGCTTTGTTTAGAAAAACGCTGTGGAAGATTGTATCGCCCGAAATTACCATCAAACAAATCGGGAAAACTCGTGACAAAACTCAGGCTCTTCTCGTGTTAAAAATTATTGACTGCGTATATAATTCTTGATTTTTTAAAACGGGAAATAGTCTATAGATAAAGATATAAAGTGTCTGATTGGAACTAAATACAAGTGACCTATAATATTTAATTCGTTCCCTTTAAAAAAAATACACGAGTTATACCTATGATAACTTAGACACATATCGTTACCGTTACAAAAAAGTTAAATACGCATTGAACTCTTACTTAAAAAAAGTTTGCTAACAAAAGAGTTTCTTACCCTTGTTTACAGATTATGATTTTAATTTAGGTATTCTCTAACACTTGTCTAAGTTGACAGTTCTTATTTTATTTTGACAGTTATTTAATCTGTCATTATACTGTTGTTCCTTACCTTACGCACTTTAACATAATATATAAATGTTATAAATTGCTTATTTTAACAATGACATCAGTTTATCTTAACTAAAATGTCATAATAATGATAACCAATTTAATTTATAATAAGTAAATTTTCTTAATGAAGATCTGAACGAAAATATTATTCATAAATTGAAATTGTTTGTAAAATATCTGTATGTAACGGAACGTTTTTGAATGATTAGATCGAATTGAATGAATGCTATTCAGAGCTGCTTGCATAAACAACAGATGTTTTTTTATGTTATTAAATGTTCAGCTAGAAACTGCTTGGACACGCTTTTGTAATAAAGTATTTTAAACATGACTTCGACTAGATTATAAATTTTAGGCACTGCTTAGTAAAACTTGTGTTATACTCGTGTTCAATTTTGTTTTTGTAATAAGACCGGTAGTATTTAAAATGGCGCCAAAATATAAAAAAATAGATGAAACAAATAGCATTTTAAAGACAAAGCGTTCCATTTTTAAATCATTCAAATCGTTTTTATATATTCTTAATGTAAGTGGCGTGTTCTCGAAAACTTTTGTGCTGCCTATGCCTATATATTTTTAAAGCATTTAAACATAGTCTTAAATATATGCTGCTATAACTGTAACTGTAAATGTAAATTTTAATCAGTCGTCAACACTTAATAAGTACTACTTTATAATACTAGATATTACCAACGGGTGGCAAAACATTACAATTGTGTCAGACTGGATCACGAGTCACGTTTAAGCGTGCCGAATTTAGACTTCAGCCAATACTTATTTAGTACATGTAATGAAAATGATATGCGGTTTTACTTTTTTTTTTTTTATTTACTATCCGCTGTTGGCCTGGTCTTTACAGTTTCACGAGACGTTTTGGGCAAGCGCTTTAGGTACTCCGCCGTATGGCAATATGCTCTAGGATGCCAGAGTGGCTGACCCTCAGCTTGACCCTTGCCTTGGATGCAACAATCATGAATTGAACGAAACTAACCAAGCGAGCTAAGCCAACCATACATGTATACATTAGTGATACTCATAGACATACTTTTATTTGAGATGCACGAATGTGTACATGTATTTTTCATAGTATTCATTATGTCAGTTTGGTTTGAGACTACTAACCAAAAAAAAGAACAAAAAATGTCTCTTATAGAACCAATGTACCAACCGCCTACGTGCATTATGGTGAGTGTGGTGAACTAGCGAATACAGTGTTACTTTATCGCGCTGGCAGCATGTTCGTAGACTGCGCTTCAGGGGATCGAACCTATGCTTGAAACGCTACCGAGAGGAGGCACGGCGGGTGCGCAGAAGCGAAAATGACAACTCATCCACGGCGACGTAATCGGTTACTTCGCGGGCATGAACTCGGGGTTTATTTGTGATTAGGTAGCTACCACCCTATAGATAGAAATCAGAAACAAACATTATATTTTAAATTGTTTCATTATGGGACGTATATTCAGTTACCGTGAGGCATATAGTCTGATTAGACTATATGCTATAGGTATACGCTGTAGTTTTTGAACTGTAATGTGCTTATCACCAAATACTTTACTGTGCTACAATTAAAAATAATAAAAGAAACTTCTTTACGAATACGTGCGAGGTAGCCTAGGAGTGCGCGACATTGCCGATAAGATTAAAGAAAGTAGGCTGCGATGGTATGGTCACGTGAAAAGAAAGCCACCAGACTACGCAGGGAATTTAATACTCCAACTATCACTTCCTCGTCCAAGACCCCGAGGGAGGCTCAAAACAAAGTGGAAGGATGTAGTTTTGAAGGACATGAACGAGTGCAAATTACCGAAGATGATGTCAAGGACAGAGCGAAGTGGAGAAGTAAAGTACGGAAGGCTGACCCCACCACCATGTGGGACAAATAGTCAGGAAGAGAGAGAGAAAGAAAAGAAACATCTTAAGCCAGAGAATGCGAAGTCATTAATACAACCTATTACTTACAGTACAACAGTACAATCAGCACAACGTACAAAAGGTACAAGACGTAAATTATTGATACGAAAATCTTGCAACAGATATCTAACCACGGAGCAGATTGCGCGTTAGGGGGAAATAAATATTAAACAAGTAACTCGAGCCCCGGTAACCTACAAAGGAAGCAGTATTTCGGTGTTTCTTTTCCATCGATATGAATGATCCTTAGATGTACCACACAAGTGACATTTATTTTACATAAAAATATTATCTATGAAACTATTGAGTCGTATAGTTTGAAAGGCAATTCCCTCTTCTGAAGTAAAAAAAAATCAATGCTAGTGTATTTTCTTCATACATATAGAATACATACAGGGATATTAATCGCTTTAAATTATTGAGATAAATAGCTATGAAGTCATTTTTTATAAAAAAATTAGTATTTTACCTAAATATTTAAAACATATCTTTCTACTTTACTTCTAACTAGCGACCCGTCACGGCTTCGCTTGGATATAATGTACTGATGTGGCATTATAAATGTCTGATGAATTTAGATCTATTATTGTAGCTTTGATGTACCACCAGCAAAGTTTTAAAAACTACGTAAGAATCTTCCCACAAACTATTTTTATTGGGCACGACATTCATTCTGTCATATCTTCTAATTATATACATTGATATTAAAAGAAAGAGTCTTAGAGGTGGTAGAGCCACTCTGAAGCTATTACTGGTTTCAGCACGGGTCGCCCGGGGTACTACCACCCTTTCACAGAAAACCAACGCGAAGTAACAGTGCTTGCATTGTTGCATTTCGTTTGGTCAACTTATACAATAACTACGATACGAACGCCATCTACTGTAACATGTAACGTGTACATTAGATATATGAATATTGAATACTAATAGTATATCGAATGGGATGGGATTTATCATCAGCAACATAACTGCAATTTCAACCTACTGCATACCAAACCAGTGTACACTAACACTATATAAGAAAGTAATGAAAATGATAAGCTATTCATTATCGAACAATATATCTTAAATCTTTTATTATATAGACTAGCCGACCCGTGACCACTTCGTTGGGCGGTAATAGGCATTATCAAGCTACAACTTTTCTCTAGAACTCAATCATATATATCTCATAATTAAGGCAACGTTCGTAAGAAACGTTTTCGTTCGACCATTTTTCTCCGACTCCCCAGATATTACCCCCTACAACCTCGCAAACTTTACCTCTTTATAATACATATTAGTATAGATTATAGATAATATAATTAGTTAATAGCTTCTGCCCGTGACTTTGCATGCGTGGAATAGTTATTTTGGGCTAAGACGCAGCGGAAGCTCCCAAAAGGAAAAAATACCCCGATTTTTAAAACATTTTTCATTGTTGCTCCGCTCCTATTAATTTTAGCATGATGATATATAGCTTATGACACTCACAAATAACGTGGCTTTCTATTGGTAAAAAAATGTTCAAAATCGGTTTAGTAGTTCCTGAGATTACCCCCTACAATGTCACAAACTCACAAACTTTACTTCTGTATAATATTAGTATATAGATTATAGCCCCTGCGCGCAACTTCGTCCGCGTAGTAATAGTTACTACACTGGGCTAACGCTGACACACAGCAGAAGCTCTCAAAAAGAAAAAAACATCTCGATTTTGAAACATTTTTCATCTGTGCTCCGCTACTATTGGCTTTAGCGTGATGATATATAGCCTATAACCATTCTCGGTGAATGAGCTATATAACACTGAAAGAATTATTCAAATCGGACCAGTAGTTCCTGAGATTACCCCTTACAACACCACAACGTCACAAACTTTACCTCTTTATAATATTAGTATATAGATTATAGCCCCTGCCCGCGACTTCGTCCGCGTAGTAATAGTTACTACTATGGGCTAACGCTGACACACAGCAGAAGCTCTCAAAAAGAAAAAAACGTCTCGATTTTGAAACATTTTTCATCTGTGCTCCGCTCCTATTGGCCTTAGCGTGATGATATATAGCCTATAACCATTCTCGATGAATGAGCTATATAACACTGAAAGAATTATTCAAATCGGACCAGTAACTCTTGAGATTACCCCTTACAACGTCACAACGTCACAACGTCACAAACTCACAAACCCACAAACCCACAAACTCACAACGTCTAATGCCTTCCTAAAAACTAAAGCCTTCCTCGATAAATGAGCTATCTAAAACCGAAGGATTTTCTCAAATCGGACTGGTAGTTCCTGAGATCATAGCGTTCAACCAATCAAACAAACAAACAAATTCTTCAGCTTTATATCTTAATATATATATTTCTTGTGTGCGTGTGTATGTGACTGAACTCCTCCTAAACGACTGGACCGATTTTGATGAAATTTTTTGTGTGTGTTTGTGGGGATTTGAGAATGGTTTAATTTATAATTGGAGGGAGGTGGGGCTGGATGAATTTTAGGATTTTTTTGTTTTAAGGGAGGAAAAAGTCCCGGGTATTAGTATAGATATATACTGTTGTCTAAGTATCTACTATGTATGTAAATTTCTAGTATGTACGTCCCGATAGTAAATTTAATGTATAAGAGGGTTGTATAAGAGTGATAGCTTTTGATCACGGGTTTACTCATGTTAATATAGATTAAATATAGCCTCGAGAACAGTACTTTTTTCTGGATTAAATATACCTTATAATCGTTTTTATATCTCTGACAAGGAGTATGTCATCATGATGGTCGGTTTAGTAACTAAGGCGTGAAAGCGTAACTAACAAACTCACATTACACATTGGTATCTGTAATATTAGTAAGGATTTTTGGAGTTCAATAAAATAAAATAATTATATTATAATAATCTTTTTATTAACAATAAAATGAATCATGTGCGATACATAATTGAATTTCCATTTCAAATGCACAAGCCTGATTACCGCAATCTACTGAACCGCTTTCCCTCATCTATCCAAATAATACAATATATTAAAATGGCTCTATCGAATTAAAAAATGCCTTTATATATTTAAAGTAAATTACAATAAAATATTTGATCCTAGCCATGTGACAGACAATATTATAATGCAAGTACGTTGTAAAGATTTTGAAGTCAATCAGTCGCTGACACAATATTTTCTTACAGATACTGATGCGTTTAAAAATAATTATATAGTTTTATATATATATATATATTAAATAGCAAATTTTCTCACTCTTCTGCGTTCGAAAGAAAAAATCTTCATTTAGTTACTTCAGAGTTATAAAACGAAATATTTAATATAATAAAAAGCACTTGCGATTTTCGATAAATATAAGTATGCGATTGCATAATGCATGACTCTTATAATTCCATAATTGAGAAATATGTAAGAAAATTTATGGAATATATAATAACAATAAATATATATATTTTATTTACAATACCAATTTTATTTAATCGCCTATCTATTATTATTCCAGGATCGTGCGAAATTAATCCGTATGATAAACCGATGTAATTTATATGTAATTAGAGGTTATAAGTATATATTATCAAACTACACTTAGCTCAAGAGTATGTGGTACCCTCATACGGGTACATTGGCATGAGCCGAAACGTAGTACATTTGGACCTCGTAGACATTTTTACTGTAAAAACTTATTATAATCCTTACAACAACACCACGCTCGTATCCTTCGAAAAATCCGCATCGGGTAACTTTTACTTTCAAAATAAATTACAATATCAATGAAAACAGCTTACAAACACGCATTATACATATTACAATAATATTTACAATATACTGAAAGTTGGATTAGCAAATCATTTTTATCCTCGTACTGTGGTATTACTTTTTCATTTTCAAAGTTTCTATTAACGTATTAAACAAATTTTACAATAAAGGGTACCTAAATTAAAATAATATCTAAACTTCAACAATAATAATTATACATGTGAACTCATTAAAACACATAAATAATAGTATTTAAATTTAAAATAAATTCAAATAATACAAGTATAAAACATTGCTGTTTAATTTTCAAAAATTTTTACATGAAAATTTTTATCTACTTAAATATTACGTGGCAGTAGTCATTTTTCAAATATCAAAACTGACTAAATTACCAATTTTATTACGCTACGTCTCCTTAATACATATATATAAGTAATACTCAAGTTTATTCAACAAATTACAACGTTACTATTTTCGATTTACATTTTATAAACTGACAAAATAGTTCCAGAACGGTAATTATGCCTTTACGAGTATACACTGATCGTAAGAATTTCTTATTAATAAATAAATTAATTATTCCTTAGAAAATGATGTATTAATAACATTTAATTAAATAAAATCTCAATACTTTAAATCGGGTAAGATATAATGTCTCAAGTCTTCTTGGATATTACAATAATTAAAGCTCAAATTTAATGGATACGAAAATATCCATTTTATCGTTCTTCTATTTATGAGTTAACATAAAATCCTTATCCGTAACATTCATTCCATTTGGCCTTAGATTTTGGCATTCAATATTATTACAATACTGATTATACGATATACAGCATTTCTCGTACACAAAAGTTCAAATCTGAGAGTGATATATCCACCACTTTTGGGTCATTTTATAGCTTATATTAAGATCTTAACAAAAACATAATCGATATATATATTTTAATGTTGTGAATTTATTAAGATAAAAATCAATTAATTAAGTTATGTGGTACGTCATAGAAAAACAAGGCCGCCCTTTAGACGTAACATAAAGGTCGATAAAGAAAAAGGTGCGTTCAAATAAAATAAAACACGTCGTGTTTATTACACACCAGTCACACTGAACAGTAAATACTTCGATATTAAATTTAAGATAATATTGTCTCGACAAAATCTCACTCCACAACACTCGTCGAATATCAGCGAGTCGTATATACTAAGTATATATATATAAATTTGATAAAGTTAATTCGTATTTAAATATTCCGTAATAATATTTACCCGTAAAAACACTAATCGTTCACCGGACATTCGGAGTTCAATGGGTTCACTAAGGTCCGAGGCGGGGACTAGTTGAATATTGACGACGCAGTACCGTAACCGAGGGAGTATTATGATGTTACGGTGTAGGGGTTGGAGAAGATTAGGTGTTTTTACACCGTTCGTCAATAAACAGCAGAAAGCTGCGGCCGAGGTACAGGTAGCGGCTGCGGCCTTTCTGAGAGCGGACACGCTTCAAGCCGCTCGAGAGAGGCGCGCCGTTAAATAATGCTCTCCCGGTTACGCTCATTCTCCTCTTGCGAACTCAGCGAGCTTCCACCACAAATCTGCATTTCGATCTCTTGCAGTCTGATAAAAAAAAATTTCATTCCCACGGGAAAATTAAACATACTATATTCGGTCTCGTAAGTTACCGTTTTACGAGATATTACTAGTCACTGAACTATTTTATTTAAATACTAGCTTCGTCCGCGACTTCGTCCGCGTGGAATAGTTACTTTGGGCTAACAATAACACGCAGCGGAAGGTCTCAAAAGGAAAAAAAAACGATTTTGAAACATTCTTCATTGGTGCTTCGCTTCTATTGGTCTTAGCGTGATGATATATAGCCTAGCCTTTCTCGATAAATAAGTTATCTAACACTTTCAACTAGGACCAGTAGTTCCTGAGGTTAGCACGTTCAACCAAAAAAATAAGCTTATAAATATTAGTATACTCATAGATTATTATTACTTTTCTCTCGTACTTACCTCGAGCCGTCATTCAAATTACAATAACTTTTGATAGAGTGGACCGATTTTAATGAAACAGAGACTAAGTTACTCTCGATGATATGCTTTATGATATATTTTATTCTAAGGTATTATTGTGGATTCAGTACTTTAGCAATGATGCGTGTCCATACAAACAGACAGATAGACAGACAGACATTTCTAAAAATGATTGAAATGTATTCTATTACTTATTCCTAGACACCTGCAACAACTTTTTTCACGAAAATCGAAAAACTACTGACACGTTAGATTTACATTCTTATTATATGTATAGATTATATATACCTTTGATCAACTTCCCACTGTTGTTGGCTCAGTTTAGCTGACATGGCAGCGTTTTCTGTTTCAACTGTATAAAGTCGTTCACGTAGCCGTTTAATCTCACACTCGAGAGCGTCATGCGAATCCAGCAAGACACGGGGAGCGTGAGTAGCGACCGCGGCACTGCTGCCACCAGCTGCACTGCTGCGCGCACTCGACGCGCAAGACGCTACTGGGGATGCTACACGTAGAGGACTTACTGACGAACTGTATAACAACATCAAATTAAAAAATAATGTAAACATTCCCTTTATTTGCACATAATAATTAGAATTATCTAAAAGAAATACTCAATAAGTAATTAGAAATATAAAACTTTTCAGAGAGCTAGCTACTCTATATTACTGAAAATAGAAAGATAAGGTTAGCTGTAAGACTCTATAAGTAAAAATTAGCGGAATACCAGTCGGTGGGCGACATCTTTTTAAACTTTAATGGGATACAATATAGTTGTTCTATTGAAGTTTATGGGCACAAGATCTAGTTACATTTTGCACCGCGCAACTTATTGGTGCCCGGTACAATAGCTCGCACAGCCTTTGGACCACTCCTGAGTAAATATTATTAATACTGTTCCTGCAAGGAAATAATATAAAAAAGGTTATCAGTACTCTCAACTTGATTCACTATTACGGTACGATGTTGATTTTTCAGATCAATTAGTGTATACCTAACATGTTGACAACCAACACTAGATTTTAATATCTCGACATATTTATATCATATATACCTACCATTAATATTTTACAGAAATTTACTTACCGTCAAGAGAAATGCATCAACTTTTCAAATCTAAGACATAAACAAATTTGTATACAATCATTTATAAAGTGTCACCTATAAAGCTGGTCCCGGTAAGAAGGCGGGTGTGAAGAGTGTATGGGAGGTAGAGATGGCGCGGGTGGTAAGTGCATCTCCTCTATGGGCACTCGGCCGCTCGTCTCCACGAGTCCAGGCGTCGACTGACATCGACCCATGGCCACTATAAGAACGATAAAATTATCATTTTAAATTTTAACACTTTACTAAAAACTTACCAGTATTTCTATTGAACCATAAAACGTTTTAGCCACTCATAAAGTACCAATGAAGCATGAGCGATGTGCTCGTTTACCGATTGGTAAGGTAGTTGTTATCCACACCAAATTATTATTAACATATATGGCGAAGGTAACTCTGTCTATGTCTGTTATTTTTTCACGACGAATCCTCTGAACCGATTGCAATGAAATTTGGCATAGGTGTAGTCTAGGACATGAACAAGGATGGACTACTTTCTCTACTTGACTACTCAAATGTAGCGAAAAACACGTATATAAAGTCGTATACATAATTCGTATTGTTGTCACTTTCTTTGCGTAAATGTTTAATACTGGGAATATGTTGCAGACATTTTTTTATTTTATTCGGAAAAAAATAAAATAATACTCGAAATGTTTAGTAAATAATAGAATAGTGAAGTCAGGATGACGAGAATTAAATATTTTGATGTGATAACGTCTTATAAGTTGATGAGCGCCGGTTGCACGCACGAAAAAGAATGACTCATAGTCACGTTCCGCTTGAGCCGAGCGTACTAGCGAGAGCGCGGAACAAGCAATAGAGAGGCGCGATCGGCCTAAACGTTGGGCTTGTGATGTAACTATCTATATATTGAATAATTCAATTCATAAAAGTAGGCAATTTTTCAACAATGTTTTCTTATGACGTTATCGCGTAAAATTATTGTCCGTAAACCGTCTTTACCGACTACGATTTAAAAAAATATCAATTGGTTATTTGTACCTTTCTCTAGCGGCGCTTTCTTATATTTCTCAAGTCTCTTTACAGCGATGGCTTCGAGGCGCACTCTGGCTGCGGGGTACTCCTTCAATACGTCCCACATATCCTTCTTGCTGAGCACGAACAAGTCCGAATAACCGACAGAACGCACCGACGCTGTCCGACGGTTGCCTGTCGACGTGTCATCCACACACTCCGTGCCAACCGGTGCTCGGTCCCATACACTTACGACCCATTATCTTACCCGTTTCAACTATGCTCCCATCCAAAATAGATCGTAATATGCCAGAAAACCGAACACCGTGGCAAGGTACACATTAAAAATAATACACACTTTACAAAAAAACAGGATTTTTATAGAAGTAAATTAAGCTGATTCTAGGAAAAATATTTTTAACTACCTTGTCGTTCAGGTAATGTGCAGGGTAAATCTGAATAGTAACGTTCACAGTTCAAAATAAACCGATCATAAAAGAATCATAATAAGCCATATCTATTGGGACTTCCTCTGCTCCATTACAAAGACAAAGCTTTAAGGTAGAAAAAATGTACTATCATTAAAAATAGTAAGTAGTATAAGATTCGTAAAAGAACTAAGCTTCTACGATTTTAAATGCGTAGGACACTAAACTCGAGTCAAAATAAATAATTAATCGATACACAAGTCGAACTGTAGATATACGTGGGTGACACTTAATTTAAGGAGTAACATGCACCAAGAGGTCACGCCAAGTATATAAGGTTTCCGGGGAGGATGCAAAGCGATCGGGGACACTGCCTTCAATACAACCAAAGGAGGTAAGTAACTAAAAGGCGAACGCAATTTTACCACAAGACGCTACAAATTCTTGAGAGGGATCTAATAAAAAGCCAATAAATTTTGAAACCATAATTTAAATCAGTAAAAGCTCACCATACAATATTTCTTCGATTGAAGTATCAATATGAAAAGAAAATTTTAATAGCATATAAAATAATTGAAAATAAAAATAACAATCCAGAAGCGAATACTGATTTGAGAAATTAATAGAAGTTTTCTTTTTAATAAAAGCATTTTCTAGAATTAATTCTCACGAACAGGTTAACGCTAGTCATCGATCCGTACGTATGATATGAACAAAACATGGACGAAGAATAGCGGTAACGTAACGTTCATGAATGATGTCCCAGAACCTGTTGGCGTTGCGGCCGCTCCCTCGGCCTGACTGCAGCGTCTCCTCGAAACGTTTGCTTTCAGAACTTTTCAACTCGTAACAAAATATATATGTATAATGGCGTGGCGTCTCGGGCCGTGGCGATATTTACCAAGTTGTTTACCTGCCGTGCCCATGTTCAGTATGGAAATTTCGCCAAAATAAGAACCCGCCTTGAGAGTTGCCAGAACAGTCTTTCCGTTGTCGCCTACCACCTGCAGTTTCCCTCGATTTACTATGTACATCTCTTTGCCGACTTCACCTGACGGAAGGATTTTACATTAATGAATAATTTCACATCTGAATCATAAAATATTGTATAATTTAGGTAATTTGCAATGTTAACTGTCTCTGCTTAAATCGACTTGTTTATTTAAATACCAAATAATAGCTGTCTGTATATCAAAATAAAACTTAGAATGATTTGAATGTTGCAATAACCTTTTCTGCAGATGTAGTCGCCTGGTGAAAAAAGCACAGGCCTGAGCCTTAATACCAGCTCACACAGAAATCCCGCCTCCGTATTTTGGAAAATCTCCACTCTACAAAATAAAAATACATTACCATAAATAATAAAATATGAAACTGTTACTTATAACAGCGTGTTAGAAGGATATTCCAATTTGAATGCAAACAGAGCACAGCTTAAAACAAAAGCTGGGAAAAGACCATTTGATGACAAAAATTTACGGCTCGTATAAAGGAACACTTATGCATAATTCATGGACGTAAAAAGCGAATGTTTCTCTTTTTAATTATACAGCACGGTATATTAAGCTTGAACTGCCTGCGGATGGATGGCTTGCTATATCATAGGAATTAACATCTTTATCTTTATTATTATTACACTTCCATGAAAAGATCAGAATGTTACAAAAAACACAATCTTAGTAACAATATATACAATTACACGTTTTAAGAGACTTACTAATTCAACATAATTACATAAAAAAGTGTGTAATTTCTATTTACATTTATTAAATTATAGGGTCACGAGGATTGTTTAGAATAAAATATTCATATATCTCTCCATAAGAAAGTATGGTACTTTCGTATTAAATACAACGCGCTGGCCGACCGCTACCGCGGCCGGCTCGCGATATCTTTTTACACAAGTCTACCTTTTTTTTTTTTTACATGTGGAAATCCTTACGGATATCCACCCTAGCCGGGCAGCTGAGGGTGGGATATGTCCGACTTGCACGGACTAAAACCCCATGGTGCCTCCTTACACCTATTTGGCCAGGGAGCAGGAACTGCCTACGGCACTGCGTCTGCTCACCCGGAAGGTGCTGGCTCCTCATAAGGGGCCCCTTCTGCGGCCTGAGTGGGTCAAGATAGTAGACCCCTCAGAGAGGGGCGGGTGTTAAACCCCCCCCCCCCCCCCGACGAACTGTACGAGTCGCACGGCACAATGCGCCTCCACTACGTGCCTCCTACGTACCTCCACTGCGTACACAAGTCTACCTAACCTAACCAAGTCATCAAGTTGGTAATATACAAAATTACCAATTATTGTTCGGAGGTGATACATAACCTCAAAACTTTGTTCATGAATACGCATACTAAAAACTGATAACTAAATGCGCGTGCAAACAACAAGATTGCTCTTTTGTTTTTCTTTAGAATTGCTTTTTTGTGTTTTTTTTTTCGACTGCTCTTTTATTTCGGTTTGGTTAGACTCAAAAACAGCGGATCTCTTGGCGGAGCGAGTACAGTGCATTTAATACGAAAGTATTTTGTAGAGCAAGATGTGTCGTTAATTTTGTACCGAAATATTATTTCATGTCACAGGTTTCCAGGAACAAAATAAAACAAGTAATTTATGTTATACATAGCAGATATTTATACAAAAAACTTCGCCCAAAGAAACCTTCTGAATAATGCATAATGGAAGATCAAATGGAACTGGAATAGCTACTCAATAAAATTTCAACCGACGACGGTCTTAACCCGAACTCAAACAAGTCAAATTAAATTAAAGGTTAAACCGTTCGAGTGCCGGCACTAATTTTCTTGATCTAGTGACAACTTCATTGTCATTGTAGTGGCATTCCGCCTATCCTTCCTAATAATAACTGTCAGCGCTCGGTATTTAAATTACGGATTAAGGAAGTTACTAGAGATGCGACAAATGAATTGTAATTCCTCGTTATGTAGTCTATGTATTGTTATACAGAATAAATAAGATCAATAGTCGTATTACTTGAAATAATAATGAAATACAAAAGAGAACCTCCTTTCTGAATTTTATATTTTCAGCTTAGTAGTTTCGAGTCCGGCTTTGATTAAAGAATATATTTTTTGATAGTTTATTATTTAATGTTACTACAAATATACTCCGTATAAAACAACTATTTATGAAATACGATTACATGAATATTTTTCCTAATTAATTTAAGCAACAGTTTAAAATAAATTCTTCCAAAAACGAGCCTTTGGACTTTTGTCGAGAATAAAGTTGTCGGTTGAAATCCCACAGAGCAAACTAATTGTATAAATTAATCTGAGCAAGGTTTTTGTGGATTGGTTGATTCTATTCTCGACTCGGTAAGCGACCGTAAACCAATTAGCTTGTGAAAGTCCCACTACTCGGAAAAGGCCTTTTTGAGTGAAAAGGTATGAATTTAATAATCACTCCAATTCTGGAGATTTCAAACTCTGAGAGGTCGATATTTGTATGTGGTAACTACACGGTGAATATTATTCAGATCCCTTTTTTTGTATTTATATAAGCGTCTTGGATAAAAAACAAATCAGTGTAATTTAGATCGGTCATTAACTGGTTTTGTACTGAAATGTTATTTTTACACATTATGAGATTCGACATTTTACCATTTCATGTTGGTAAGAAACTTGAGAACAAAAATTAATACAGTACCTTTTTAGGGTGTCTAGGTGTACGTTGATAGCAATTTCCGCCTTGAGCTTGTCCGGAAGACAAGAGACTGCCTTTTCTTCATCCGAACACTTTTGCGTTAGCCATAGATAGTCAAACCACTTGATCACCTTTACTTGCAGATGTGTAGGTACTCGTCTCATGCGCATGTAAGTCTTAACACCATCCAGTTTTGCTGTAACAAAATTAAAATTTAGTGTCATTATTTAGTGTGAGTGGTCAATAGGCTTTATTGGTTGTACCATACAATTTATACAAAGATACCATTTACAATTATTTCATAAAACGATTTATGTTAAATATCCAGTAGTCCAAGTCCTGGGAATTCGAAAAACTTACTGCTACGAACTATCTAAGTATTAAGTGTTAGGATGAGTATACAACAGAACAATGTTTACTGCTTTTGAAAAGACAAGAAGCAATAACAAAGGTCAACCATACAACAATAAGTTCGAACATTATAAAACTAGAAACATTTACTAACAAATTGTGAGTAAAGGTCTTAAAATTATGCAACGCGGACGCTGCGTGTAAAACTAGTGTTTGGCCGAAAGACTGGACTCAAACAGTTAAAATCTATTCGAAAGTGTAACGCTAAATTGGGCGATTTATATCGTGGCATATGCTGATAATATGCTGCTCTAAATGATAGAGGTGGTAGAGCCACGCTGAAGCTATTACTGGTTTCAGCATATTTGGGCCGCCTCGTCCGGGGTAGTACCACCCTCTCACAAAAAACTGACGTAAATAACATTGCTACGATTCGTTCGGTCAGTGAGAGCACCGGAGGCCCACCACCCCCTCACTCGCTTTTCCCCCTCACCCCCTTTTCCCCCTCCCCCTCCTTTCCCGTTCCCCCCAAACACAAGCTGGCAACGCACTTGCGACTCCACTGGTGTTGCTAGTATCTATGGACGGCGGTGATCACTTAACATCAGGTGAGCCGCCTGTTCGTTTGCCACCTATGATATAAAAAAAGACGCTCGATTAGCCAATTATCTAGATCATCAAATACTGAATGAAGTAGAAGTTCTGATAGCTCTATTTTAAAAATTATATTATGCTTATTTTCCGAGCTAATTTAGATTATAAACGCATTAGTATATATAACCACGAAACGTTAGAAACGAACGAATTTACTTATATTAGGTCTTTACCTATGAAATTGCCGTTTTGTATGAAAAAAATTAAACGATTTTTTTTCATGTATTTTTTATTTGTATTAATCGAAGTAATCACCCATGCAATCAATGCATCTTTGCCAACGCAGTGGCAGTTTATTGATACCCTTCTTAAAGAAATCAGCTGGACGGAAGGCAACAAATTTTTCAAAGGCATTTTGTACTGTCTCTCGGGTATTGAATTTTTTTCCCGCCAAGGAGTTATCCAAATTCTGGAAAAAGTAGTAGTATGTAGGCGCAAGGTCTGGTGAGTAGGGCGGATGACGGAGAACTTCCAACCCCAGTTCTTGCAACTTGGAGACCGTCTGCTATGTAGTATAAGGTCGCGCGTTGTCGTGCAGGAGCAGCGGAGACGAGCGATTGACCAATGCTGGTTGGAAATGTGCCAGCTTCTCCATCATTGTGTTCAGTTCTTCACAGTACACATCTGCAGTAATGCTCACCCCGTTTGGTAAGAAGCTGTGATGAATCACACCGGCGCTAGACCACCAAACAGTGACCATCACTTTTCTAGGAGTAAGTTTTCGTTTAGGGCATTGTTTAGGTGCTGAACCAGTATCCAACCAACTTGCTGAGCGCTTGCGGTTATCAAACAGAATCCATTTTTCATCGCAGGTAACAATGCGGTTCAAAATTCCTTCATTTGTGTGTCTGTTGAGCAGTGTAAGGCACGTCTCGACGCGTACTTCGCGCTGGCGATCATTGAGTTCGTGGGGCACCCATTTGTCAAGCTTTTTTACTTTGCCAATTTGATGCAAATGGACCAATATTGTTTTGACGCTAACGTCGAAAGCTGCTGCTAATTCAGCCGTATATTGTGTATCATCAGCTTCCACAATCGCCTTTAATTCGTCATTGTCGACCAAAGTTTTCGGACGACCGCGAGGTTCATTTTTCAGGACGCAATTCCCAGAACGGAAGCGAGCAAACCAATAACAGGTGGTGCGTTGGTTTGTAGTTGTTTGTAGTTGGTTAGCTTCTTAAACGTCGTTGATGTTGCGTGCCGCTTGTGCCGCGTTGCTGCCACGACGGTAATCTTATTCCATAATTACTCGAATTTTTAACGTATCCATGATGACAAAAAAGATTGAAATGCGATGAAAATGTAACACTAATCAATAAACAAATGACTACCTTTGGGAAAAAAAAATCCATGTTTTTAAATTAAAATTAATTTGAAATTAGAATTCTTAGCCAAACAAAAATTATTTTGATTTGAAATGGCCAGTACTGCAGAACGGCAATTTCATAGGTAAAGACCTATTATATTATAAGAAAATAGGTGATGGCTCTTATACACTTTGCCAACTATTCCAGGTTCTGCAACATCCCTCTTAGTAACAGTCATTTATCATCCTGTCATAAGTTCGTGCCTACAAAATGATATTATAATATTTTGTAAATCGCATATAATCATACCTGTCGGCACCTAGGAAATATGGTAGTATTATTTGCAAAGAAATAAACTTTATAGTTACCTTCTCTGACATTAATTCCCTTTTCCTAAATATTTTCTTTATTCCTAGAGTGATATAGTAAATAGAAAAAGAATATAAAGTGTCAATTGAAATGATGAAGATTTCTTAACTTTATCGGTGTTATTACAAAAAAGTTAAATACTTGGTAAGGGGTTTCGAATTAAATGCATCGCGCTCGCCCGAGGCGAGTTCGCGTTATCCTTGTTCGCAAGTCTAACCTAACGTAACCAAAGGGAGACAAAAGAGCAAGATGACGAACATTCAGCGACCGCGGTGCATTTAATTCGAAACCTTTTTAAAGCAAGTATTCAATACGTATTTAACTTTTTTGTAATAACCGTGTAGGTTTTAGAGTTTGACCACAATCTTATGTCATGTTAAATTAACATACGGTCTGGCGATGAACACGGTAAAGGTAGAGGAGGACTGATTCTTACGTAGAACAATCCCCAAATATAATAGCTTTCAAGTGAAGCGAACTATAAGTGTTTGGCAATAAATTTTCAACCTAAAAACTGTAGTTAAATAGTTGAGTTTAGTAAAAACCCTACACCGTGCTATGATTTATCACGGTATTTTTCTTCACTGAAAGTTTCGTCTCATTGCAGCCGTTCGAACGTAGGTGGATCGACAGGGGGTCTGAACACGCTGTCGTCATTGTATATCATTTAATCACACTTTTATAGTATTCGGTGAAATAAATATATCTGTTTATAATATAATCTGTATATATAAATTTCGTCTGTACGTGTGTATGTCACTGAACTCCTCCTAAACGGCTGGACCGATTTTCATGAAATTTTGTGTGCGTGTTCCAGTGGATCCGAGAATGGTTTAGATTTGGATTCGGTAGGGGGCGCTGCGGTTGATTGTTAGGATTTTTTTTATTCGAGACAGGACAACGTCCGCCGGGCCCGCTAGTGTAATTATAAAATTCATATCTTTTAAGTTTGCAGATATTTAGTGTGATTATTAAAATTCGCTGATAAAGTTCTGTAACTAACTAGCTTTTACCCACGGCTTCGCTCGCGTTAATTCAGATTTTGTCTATACCTCACGAATAGTACTTTATTCCAGACCTCCTTTTCTGTACCCCTGGCAATGCAATGCCAAATTTCATGATGAGTAGTTAAGGTGAGAAAACGTAATAAACAAACTGACAATCACACATTCGCATTTATAATATTAATAACGATAATTATTATTTACATGTGTAAACAAAATCATAAAATTTTATAATATACTAGGTTCTGCCCGCGACTTCACCCGCGAGGAATAGTTCCTTTGGGTTAACATTAACACGCAGCGGAAGGTCTCAAAAGGAATAAATTATTCCGATTTTGAAATATTCTTCATTATTATTCTTCATTCTTCTCCGCTTCTACTGGTCTTAGCGTAATGGTATATAGCGTTCCTTGATAAATGAGCTATCTAACACTGAAAGAATTTTTCAAATCGGACCAGTAGTTCCTGAGATTACCCCCTACAACTTCACAAACTCACAATTTTTACCTCTTTATAATATTAAGTATAGTATAGATATACGCCAATAATAAAGAGCAATGTTTTTTCACGTCCGCTAACACCAATTTATATCAAATCATCAAATCTACTGAAACAATTTACGTAAAAGGCTTAAACAAGTCTTTACTATTCTAGCCCTTTACTTTTCAGTACAACGTAGACAGAGTGTGTGACAGAGACAGTGAACCGACATTTAGAGTAATTTAATCTTCCTCAAACAAGGAACGGTGCCCGGACTGCGGTCGCCAGTCTCTGAGACGGCAGACAGCCAAGAGAAACAAGCCACGTGTACGACACGCTACATTAGTTCTATTTAAGCAATTTTCCAGGCACACAACGAAAATTAACCTTATTTAGTTAACAAAGCGTTACATTTCCTGTACCGTAATGAGGTTTTTAAGTTCACGCCGAGCGGAATAAGAATAATTTAGAAATCCTCTCAAATTATAAAACAACGAAATGTATTCCGAGTGCTTTATTTGAATAATAAGAAACGCGGCTTGGGAAATACATTCAGGCTCGGTTAATAATTTGACGTATATTTTTGTGAAATCAAGCATTTGTGTTATTGATTCTCAGGTGCTGCCAGTTTCAAAGTTGGCCTAGGAATAAACTATAAATAGAATGAATCAAATTCCGATTAACATATGAATATTTAATTAGTATGGTAATATGAGTCTTTAATTAGTATAGCTTAATTTATTACACTTATAGCAAAATAGGTATGAATATTGTTCAAATAGAATAGTGTTCAAATAGTCATGCTATATAAATGTTATGGCAATTGGTTGTACAATATAAAAGTTGATTAAAAAAAAACTTTTTGGTTTTCCAACCTTCATCATGGTCCATCAAACGGTGTTCGAATTTATCGATCTATAATGCAGCAATATATTTTTTATATATACAGGCCATGACTGAAATAGACATTCCTTCATATTACAATCTTTCTTCGTATTAAAGTCACTATTATATATACTATACTAGCGGCCCCGCAGGCGTTGTCCCGCCCTGATTATAAAAAATATCCTTGACAAATTATATACCAAAATATTCCTCATGAATCACATTATCCACTGGTGAAAACCGCATAAAGATCCGTTCAGTAGTTTTTGAGTTTATCGCGAACAGACAGACAGACAGACGCGATAGGGGTCTTTGTTTTATACTATGTAATGATGAGAAAAATGACAAAAATTTTCTAGAATTTTTCCTTTAACGTACAAAATGTAACACAATATTATATAGTACAAACATTGAAGTTCGATAACCTTTCATACTGCGTATACAATTCGACTACAGGATACATCCGACATTTGAATATAAACCGGGTACTTACCATAGGAGCGACTGCGTTCGATTGTTTACATTGCTCCTGCCCCAGGCGTTACTACTATACAATCTACGACCTCCAATTCCCTATTGAATTTAAGGTACACTTCCGAAAGCTATCAGAAATGTACATAAATAGAAAGGAAGTGGATTAATCTCATAGTCATAATTTAGTTCAAGCCGGTATCTATAAATAACGAATGTGACTTGAATTCTCTTCTCCGTGCGATGTTAATAAAGATTTAAGAATGCGCGCCGTAGCGAACGTAAGTACGCAACATATTGTTTGACTACATAACTTGACAAGCGATAATACGTTTTTATTTATTCGTTAAGTAAAATGCTAAAGAGTTCTGAACACAGAATATGGCATTAATTATCAATCTTTGTCATAAAATGTAATAATTTACCATTCAGTTAATAATAACTAATAATTATAATATAATAATATATATTTATAAATGTATATTTTTAAGCAGTGTATAATATGAATATATTAATACGTCAAGCCAAAACTTTGTATCCCTTTTTAAAAGAATTGCGTGAATGGATGAACGTGAAATTTGGCATAGTTAAAGTTTATATGGAGGAGAAGTGCAGAAAGCTATTTATTTTATATAAAATGCATTAGAAGTACATTAAATTAATTAAAATATGCATTACTCACACTACTGCCTCAATTTTACACAACATATACACACATGTAAATAAAAAAGACATTTTGACATCCGTCAATAACGGACTTCAAAAAAGGTTGCGAAGGAGGTTGCTATGCTCGACTGTATGTATTTTTTAATCGACTTCGAAAAAGGAGGAGGTTACTACGTTCGGTTGTATGTATTTTTTTTTATGTATATTAATCGATATCTCCGCAAATTATGAACCGATTTTAATAATTCTTTTTTTATTTGAATTAGTTATATTCATCGGTGGTCCCATATAAATATGAAGGTAGGTTAAATATCGTTTATTTGATTTTCAGCCACTTCGTCTCTACGTATTTTCGTGAAATTGGAACCGATTTATTATACCCATTGCAAACCAGATATATTTATGAACACTAAAAATGGGGAAATAATTTTTTTTACAAAAAAAAATAAACCGCCTTCGATGTGAAAAACTAATAAGGCACTAAAAAGCAAAAAATAACTTAATTATTAAATTAACCGAATTAAATAAAAAAATTGATATTTGAACTACCTAATTATATATTTGAAGTCGATGCCATTGATAAAAGGACCCTAATAAAGTTCAAACTATAAAAATTCAATGAACTATGGTCGAATGTCGACCATTGGGCGCCCACTAGTAATATGAATTGTGCAAAATAAAAATTCTAATAAAAAATAAAAATAAATTACTAGCTCAATAACAATTTAATAACAGATTATAGATCGCCACTATATCAAACGAATATATAATGTTGCATCTTATTTGATTTTCAATCTATACTTGTAAATAAAATCGACATGTCTGTTATTTTTTCGGGCTTACTTAACAACGTAACTGCAATAAATTTTGAGATAATTATCTGGCATTATAGTGACAAATCAGTAATAATAAAATGTTGAAAAAAAAAACTTTAAAATCGGTTAAAAGTTATAACAGAATAAGATAAATTGAATTTGTAATGACAAAAATAGACATAAAATAAAACTACTAGTAATCCGAGTAAAAAGTTGTTCTCTCGGAATAAGAAAGCCAATTTCTTCAGAATGACGTCGCGTATACCAGTTACTTAACAATAAAAACAGCATCAATTGCTAGTAACATACATAAAATACCATGTTACTTTTATTAAGAAACGTAGAATCCATCAAATATATGGTAATTGGCACTGTTGATCATGCTCGTTGGGAAGCGCATGGGGGTGCATGCGTTTAGCGTCCGATAGTAAAAGCCGCGCGCTGCGTCGTGCGGCGACGAGAAGATCAATTATTATTGTCGAATGGTAGGCTCAAGCGGTGGGCGCGTGGGGCGCGCGGAGCCGACGACGGCGGATCGATGACGGGCGGACGCGCGGGACGCGCACTCCCGTTGGGATGGGGCGCGGCGCCCGACTTTCGCCAAGCTATTTATAGCATTCAAGCCGCTGACCTATTTCGCTGCAGCGCCGCCGAGGAAGGTCACGGATTCAGCCTGCTCTCTGCCGTCTCGGCGCCATTGTCTTTTCAAACGAGCTGCAGCGCTAATTAAAGTTGTTGACACTTTACGGCTCTTTCTCTTTAAAATGTAACTCTACACTTACTAAGAATTGATTATTGGCTTTTAGATAAATATTATAATGTGACTTAGACTTTAGAAGTCTTGATAATTACAGTTACATTTTAATAATTGTTATTTAAGCAGAGATGATCATTTGAAACGACGCACGTTCCAATAGCAGCTGTGTATAATGACACGTGTCCCTACATGTATCTACGTCTACGTGTTTAGTACACTAATGTGGTAGGCGCAACACTTGCGCTAGTGTTATACCAAATTGCATCTCAGCCTACTATGTTTTATCACACGATTTATTTAAACTTTCGCAGGCTTATATGATGTATGTTACGCGTTAGTGAATTTAAAAGTTTGTACTAAACGGTATCGGTGTCTACGTACTTTTCCGCTTTAAATTCTTGTTTTAACACTGCATTAACGCTACAAAAATCACTATGATATCGAGAAATAAGTAGTCATTTAAAAAATGAATGACCTTATATTATATCTATTGTATTAAATATTCCCGAATAAGAAATTTCACAATCGCAGATCCTATAATGTAATAAAACTATAATAGCTACGGGCTCAAACACTTTGGAATGATCGATCAACTTATGTTTATTTATCTTATGATGTATCTTTTACATAAACAGATATTGTGCTATAATTATATGACTTCGCAAAGTAAGTAATAATAACCAGAAAAAATCTATTTTATTGGCATATTTTATAGCGAACAGTATAACAACTTAGTTATAACTCAATAATATATTTTTCCATTCTCTTGAAAAAGAAAACACAGTGCGTAACTCGATCCTCAATTACCTTTTTCTCCTTTATCATTTCGTATTCAAACTTTGCGTTGCCTTTAATAGCAAAGTCTAACATATTACCTTATATATTGGTATCCTTTTATCTTTTAAGTTTCGTGTGCCTTTTCTGTGTATGTTTTATGGTATTATATGGAAAATAGTGGTTCCATTTGATGTTTAAACTAGATATTAAATTATATTATTAATTAAGAGATCATTTTCTTCTTTAATCCTAGTTTTCTTCTACTTATTAATAACTAGCGGGCCCGACAGACGTTGTCCCGGCCTGATTATAAAATATCCCCGATAAATTATATACCAACGTTCCTCAGGAATCACTTTATCCACTAGTGAAAACCGCATGAAGATCCGTTCAGTAGTTTTTGACTTTATTGCGAACAGACAGACAGATAGACGCGGTCGGGGACTTTGTTTTATACTATGTAATAATAATGATATATGAATTTCGTATGAGTTGGATTTTAATTTTATTAGTTAACTAGCTGACCAAGTCATGCATTGCTGTGGCTCAGTTATTACATCATTACAAACTGATAAGAATTCATAATTGTTGTTGATAATATGACCAATAAACATCATTTAACGATTTAAATATTTTTTTTTAATATAAAAAACTAATTTTTGTTTCTTAAATATAAAAGTTAGACATGTGCTGTCATTGACTTTTTTGTAGGCATTATCAAGATTTACAACTTTTCTCTAGAACTCAATCATATATCTCTCATCGTTAAGGCAGCGTTCATAAGAAACGTTCTCGTTCGACCGTTTTTTTCCGACTTACTTTGCAAATCCGACTACCACAAAAAAGTCTTTTCATTTTTCGCGTTAATATATAGTTATAATATATATTATGACACTCATAAATAACGTGACTTTCTATTGGTAAAATTAGTTCAGTAGTTCCTGAGATTACCCCCTACAACCTCACAAACTTTACCTCTTTATAATATTAGTATAGAAGTATAGATTAATATGAATTAAATATTAATGATTTTGTAAGAGATAAAAAACTATTTTTTTACGATCACGATATTTTGTAAAACTTGTGTCTCAGTGACAGCATGCTCAAGCACCGCATTGATTGACGTAGGTTCGAATTCTTGCAACTTATTATGAAAGAAAACATTACAACGAATTTTGTAGTATTGTAGTATGTATTTATAGTAGGACACTCTGTGATTTCGTCTAGCTAGCTACCACTGTCAAGATGAAGATCTGCCCCTAAACAACTTTAGGGGTTGTGCGGCAATTACGCTCGTGAATCAGTCTTCTTGTGGGTTTGACGCGTTTACCATCTCGGGCTATACAGTCCTTTAATATCAGACGACGCTCTGGACGCTCCGGTGCGGGATATTGTGGATTACAACCTAAAGATGGCCATAAAGGATCAAAATAAAACTGCTATAAAAACAATAACATCATTAAACCCAAAATAGTTAATAGTTAAATAAAACTAAATAAAATAATATAAAAAATTAAAAAACGTTGCTCACGGATACGATTTTTAACGTACACAACACATTACACGAAAGCAAAAAAAAATGTGTGTGTGTACTTATGCACACGCGTTAGAAGTTTTACTTCTTTTACGTAACAAGATAAAAATCTTTTCAAAAATTGTATCTTTCGCCTTATTCTAGAATAAATAACAAATACAAAGAAACAAAATTTTGACTATAGCTAACTTCAGGGTGTCGGTTTTTCGTGACGGTGTGCGCTCGCATCGTAACAACTTCAGGGTGTCGGTGTGCGCGCGCATCGTAATTACTTCAGGGTGTCGGTTTTTCGTGACGTTGTGCGCGCGCGTCGTATATATTTACTCTCATCATTTTTCCCTAACGCGGCCAAAGAAGTATAACTTCAAAAAACATCAGACGACATTATGGTGAAAGCCAAAGCGTATAGAGATGGTATAAAAATATTGTTACACTCACCCTGGAACTCCTTCCTGGCAGTACTCACTGAGGTGACGATGTTAGCGACATGCCCCAGAACTGTTGCAAAAAGCAACAGGCCGAACAATAATTGTGCTATCACAAACACGTACTCCCCTTTACTACGCGGCCGAGGTAAATCACCTGCAAACATATTACTCATTAACAAATAAGATAAATATGTACTAAAAGTATCAAACGATTCATACATTATGACCAAGTTTCATACTCTACTAAACAAACAATAAATGACAATACCGGAATGTTCCCGGACACGCCTATAACATATACATATATATTTTGTAATATTGGTAGTGTTTTTTTACGTAATAGAGTTTGGTTATTGTACACAAGTGAAGTGAATAATACGAAGTATGATAATAATTTTTTTTTATGTCAAAACGTGACAAACGAACAGGTGGGTCACCTGATGTTAAGTGATCACCCCCGTCCATACACACTAGCAACACCAGGGGAGTCGCAAGTGCGTTGCCAGCCTGTGTATCGGGAAGGGGTAGGGAAAGGAGAAAGGGGAAAAGGGGGTGGGCCTCCAGCGCTCTCACGGACCAAACGAAACGCAACAATGCAAGCACTGTTACTTCACGTCGGTGTTCTGTGAAAGGGTGGTACTACCCCGGGCGAGCCGACCCATTCATGCTGAAATTACTAATAGTTACAGCGTGGCTCTACCACCTTCAATATATGTAATATATATATTATGTATACCTTATATATAATAATACGATAATATGAAGAAATTATACCACAGACCATGGATTCTGACTTGCCACAAAATATCCCTGGAAAGTTCTAACACCACGGCCACCATCTTGTTAGTTCATTGAAATTATCGCAAGAAAGTTTTGATGTCATTATCTACTTAACTGTTGCAGTAATAATCTACTAGAAAATTGGTTGCTAAAAAAAAATGTAGCCTCTTATACATAAAAAAATTTCGAACTATAAAATTTCAACTTTTGAAAACTGGAATTAGCATACCAACTATATGCCGAGATCCAAAAGAATTTGGGTTTGGAGTGTTTACAAGGTGTATAAGTAGGCTCATATACCATTATATGAGGTGAAAATATTCAGAAACAAAATTAGCGTCGCCTGTACATTGGGTTTCAGACACATGACCCTCGATCAATTTTGCTATTTGATGAACAAATATACTTAGTGTAATTGCAAAAATGCGATAAAGTGCATATACATGACGTGTTGACGCAATGTCTTCGGAATAAAACAAAATGGGAAAGTCTTAGAAAGCGCTCTGCTCTACATATCACTAACTTAATCAAAAAAAGAGTTAACTCAAAATTTACGTATTTCGAGTTTTCACCATAAAGAAATTAACGTTACGAGAAGAATACGTCCAATGTAACAGGCACTTCAATACAATCAAAACTACATAGATGATATATAAAATAGATGACCGTTGTTCCTTTTTTGATTTAAAAATGTGAAAAACTTAGTCTCGGAAGAACGTTAATAAAATAAAGTGAAATGAATTAAGCCGATGTTTTAATTAAAAGTAAGTATCTATTGCTTCAGTTTATGTTATTTTATTTTAAAATATATGTTCGAAGTTTTTTCGTTAACATTGTGACTTAATTCAGTTTTATGCTAAATATCGTAGTGCATTATGCTGTTACTCCGTCTTTATTAAAAAAATTGATTAGATATTTAATAAAAAAGTGAATTAACTACGAACTTTTTTTAAATGCTTATTTAAACGTCTTTATGTTACAAATGATGATATTTTCTACAAGGATCAAATAGCAATATAATTACACTACTTTACTTTAAGGACTGACTTATAGGGCTTCCATTTATTTTTAAGTAAAATTAAGTGGAACGTGTAAACACGGTCAAACTTTAAACACATTTTCCCGCAAAAAAATTTCAGATAGTTCTTTTTTTTATTAAAGGTGAGATACGCGAATATGGATGCTATTTATGTGTCGAAACCCGCCTGTACTGAATGTAGCTTTCGATGTAGATCTTAATTATTAATAGTATTGATTAAAAAGCGTATAACTTGATATACATGGATTTTTTTTCAATCAAATACAATTAAGTCGGTTTCGAGCAAACTGCTGATTTTTATAAGACATAACAAACACACAATTTAGCGACATTACTCGCAATCATATATAAACAAGGGCTTTGCTTGTCATGTGACAAGTCATATAACAATAACATTAATTTTGGTTTTTTAAGTTACTAGAAATTTAAATATTTAATTAAAACATTGCTGTTACAAATATTAAATACCAAACTTATTCGAAATACTAATTTTTGTCAATAAAATGAAAGAAAATAATTGGCGCTATCATTACAAAGTTCCACGGTTATCAATTTTAACGATGCGGTTACCGTGATACGCGGTGAGTGTCGCTGTCAACCGTAACAAGCGACGTCATTTGACCGTAACAATTTAATTGCAGCAAATTAATTACATGGTTCTAGTGACAGCTTACGACTTTGTTCAGGAAGATCACGAGGTATAGGTATTCCTTTGTAATAACAAAATAAATTAGTAAAATTATATAATTGACAAAAGAACAGTAAATAACAAACTATATTTGAAATTATTTTTCAGAAGGATAGTACACAAATTCTTAATGTAATGATAATCAATTACATTGTTCTCTTTAATAAGAGAACATTTGTTGTATATTGTATGAGAAACAACGTTATGGTACTCTCATACCTGCGTAACGAATCTTCGGCTTTTTGTCGCGCTAAACACTAACGTCGAAATTAATTCTAAAAAAAAAGAGTTCGCACTCCTTTGTTATTTCAATAATAACTAAAACATAGCGCTTCTAACTTCTTTGTATCTGTGTAAAAACCGCGGGCCCAGTTGTCGTGCTGCGTCTTTGGTCATGCAGCCCGATAATTCGTAACCCATGACAATAATGTGTTCTCGCACCTACATTTATTGCGACAACAGACAACATTTCGTAGTGATATAAATATACATACAGGTATGGGAGTAACATTTAGAGTAAAATTATATAATAAAGTAATAAGGCTCTTTAAATAAGTTTTTATAACAAAACCGCCTTCTAGTAATCAGCCCGGCCAACAGCAAAGTAATTTCAATAATTAAGTCCCTTTGCTTCAACTATCTATTATCGCAGACTAAAGTAATGATAAGAGTGCAATGTATTATTTATTTCGTAAACCTTAACCACGCTTTTTCATATATTTATTTTTAATAATTGACATACTGAGGTTTATACTGGATCCGGTAAATGACAACGTAAATTTCCTTATTCATTTTCCTTCTATATTGGCTTTATTCGAATCAGTATGAATAAAAGCCTCGTTTTCAAGTTCTTTATCCCGCCACCTGTGACTGGGGTGGGATATAAGAGGGGTAAAAATATTATGAAAATATTTTACAATATATTTTTCTGGTTACCAATCTTACTAATGCTTTTAATAAAAGTACTTGTTACTTTATTTAGGAATATAGACTGTTTATATGTTTATATATTGCTTGTAATATAAGAAGATATTTTAGTAACACTATTGGGAGTAATGTTAAATTTTGTCTTAAATCATAATTTTATTCTCAGAGAAGATCCGACACATATAACTGCACTATACATGCGAATTTCATTTACTAATTATTTTCGAAAAAGTAAAAATTAATGATTTTGTAACATTTAGCTGAAAACGAGGTATTTAGTTTTCTAATTTTATCGTTTCTAAAGATAAACAAGACAGCAATATGATTATCGTAAAGAACAATTATTTTGTATATTACGTAGTCTACTAACTGACTGATAATTTTCAGTGTCACTGTATCGCGCTAGCAACGCGCTTCAGGACTCCGCCCTAGGAACTGGTCTAGGCATGAGCCGCTGCCAAGGAGGGTTGCGGAGACTGTGCTGGAGCGAGATTCACCGCCAAACGACGGCGACGTGATCTGCGGTTACGTGACTGTGGGTACGTGCACGCTCTGTTCGAAGAGTCGGAGAGGTACTAGTCGTTCGCTGCTGTTATTTTATCGCTAAGACCGAAAAAGTTATTTCTCGGACGTCTATTATAACTTAGGCCATTGGGTGCGGTCGTGTGATTCACAGTGGATACCACTATCGGGCTGGGATGACTCGCGGCTTTTTCGAAATATCTGGTTTTGAAGAGCTTTATGAACGCCCAGATTGAGAGAAACTCCAAGTTCTTATGGAAATCGTTCTTCCCGACATACCATGGGTCACCAGCCGCTTTCAGCCTATGGCCATGGCGGCGTTGTTTCGTACTCTATCGATGTGTGGTTTGAATGTGAATTCACTATCGAGGGTGACACATAAGTACTTCACTCGATCCTGCCTGAAGCGTAAATGATTGTAACGTAAGCGTAATAACCTATCTCAACCTCCGGGGATCGAAGTAAATCACTGATGAACAGATTAAATAACCAGGGTGCGAGAATGGACCCCTTAGGCACACCTGAACCGATCAGGTGGAGGCTTATAACGAAGTCTGGCTCGTATGAGCTGTTGGCAGAACATATAACTATATAGAAGCTTGATGATAAAATTTCAACTTCAGGGTAGAGTTAGCCAAGTGATCATCACAAAAAGTTATACCACCACCTTTACACTTGTTTCGTAATATATTCCAACTTTTAACATTCCAAACAATACAAATACCTCGAAGAAGTAACAATAAAAAAGGATTGTGTGGTTTTATGAAACCACGGTAAAAGTGAAACTTTTTTTCACACTATAGACATTTAACTAATAATAGTCTATACACTACACGGTCAGCTGCTGCGAACTATAGGCACCGCCATATTGGCCCTGGCTGCTCTGACGAGTGCCTTTCACTTTATCCCTACTCCGCGGCCGACCATCACGCGACATGCAACACACAGACGAAAAAGTTTGAGACGATGTAATAAAAGTTTCACTTTAAAAAATACACGGCAAAATAATTTGGCACATATATTATATCGTTAGAAATTGTACAGCACTAAACCATACGCCGAGAACAAAGAGCGGTATCGCAGAACATGTAAATTGGACTGCTGTTATTCGCAACTGAATAAATCAATCGAAATATTCATATTCAATTGAGAAAGGTAACGTGTCCCAAACTTTACTCCACTGAGATTCGCACAACTACATCCAATAACGTCTGTAGCAATAAAAGCTTGATAGGTGTTTGGATTTTGAGTGCCTTTACGGTGATTGACAAAGACATATTGCTTGGTTACGTACAAAGAAATTTGAAACGAGAAGATGAAACATTTCTATTAGAATTGTGTTTAGTAGATCAATTGAATTTTATCTGATTTATCTTTTGATTTCATAGAATGCTAATATTATTCTATTTGAAATATTGAATCATCGTTAGGGTAAATCGAGTATGTATAAGAACACTATTTTTTCCAGTATCAAGTCAAAATGACAAAGATATCTTCTTTCAAATAAAAAAAAAACAATTTTTAAAATAGGTCTAACAAGGTATGTTTTCTTTGACTATATCAAGACAATGAGGATAATGTAATGCAAAAACGACGGCAATTACTGAGAAATATGTAATCCAATGCAACCGTCACTGTCGTGCCGACCTGCGAGCTGCTCGATATCTGAATATAAAATACCTGTTCCCTAAAAAGCTTAGCCGATAAAAATAGTAATAATGTGTGATAATATCGTAATGGTTATTAGGGTGTAAAAAAAATAACGATAGATAAAACCGACTTCAAAAAATACATAAAAACGTCTTTGTATTGGATACTTATAAACATTTCAATATATCAATCAATATACATTTTTAATTAGATTTTGAAGAGTTAGTTCCCTACGCTACCTTCGAAATCCAAAGTTCAATGTTAATGAAAGTAATATGGGATCCCTTGAAGATATCGTTTCCTTTCCAATAAAAAAATAATTTTCCAAATCGGGTTACAAATCACCCATGTTACGTCATAGAAAAACAATACACAGGAAATGAGAAGCTCCTCCTTTTTGAAATCGGTATATTAAGCATAACGTTTACTATAATAGCCCAAAACATCAATTTTAAACAGTCATTTAAAATCCTCGTAAGAGTATCAAACCTAGAAATTTTAGCTTAAGGGTGTAAGTAGTTTTAGTGCACCAGGACGGTCGTTTTAATTAATTTCATTTTACCCCAAAAGATATGTTTAATACGATAACATTATCTCTAAGACACGTTTCAGTTTTTATACCAATTTCTCCTCTCATAAATTTCTCAATGAACGAACTCTTCAAACGAATGTAAATATACAATAATAATGTTACTCGATTCCCAGAATTTCCGTAAACTAGACGTAACAATATTCATACGAATAACGAAAAAAAATATTTTCGTAGGCCTCTCCGGTGAATATTAATTCCATTTAAAACGATGTGAGAAAACGTAAATCGCTTTACAGTTTTACATTTTCAGTTTTACATAATTACATTCTGCATAGTATAACTTATAACATTAATATAAAAAATAAGTTTCCTTATATTGTCAGTAACCTAAATATAAATAAATAGTTATACTAAAGATGTGTGTCTGAAAAATGACGAGAAAAAAGTTCTTACGAGCTCACAAGTTTTATATCGCCTTATGCACTTATCGTCTTATACTGCTATTAATTTTTATCGATACTTTCTAAACACTAATATAAGATAAATTATATATAAAGGCATAAACCATAAGAACAGTGATGACCACCAAAAATAAATGTGTATAGTACAAGCAGTTATTCAAAGAGCTATCGATGACCGATGCAGAAAGAAGACGCGTTAAATTCATGAAATATCGTGCACGAATTGTGACCAATATATCGTATTTTATATTCAACCGATACGTATACCTTATAGTTATCCTATTGATATTTCCATAATTATTATTCAGCAAAGCTCTTGGTTGGAGGCAAGGCCGACCTGGTTGTCCAAGATGGTATAAGGGATTTTTTTCCTTTGTTTCTAAATGAAATCGTAATCTACCTACCTTTTTTGATGGATAACTAATAGATAAGGATTATTACGTAAATAGGTAGAAAATAGTATTTTCTGCTATTAATTACATGTACTTAGGATACTGAATGAAAATTTTGTGAAAGCATGAATTGATATGAAATTGTCATTTTTAACACGAACAATGTTAATACTTTTGAATAAATATATGTAAGATAACATCTTATCTATGCGTCTAAACGTATACACTTCATTCGTTAGTCAAAGTACAGTTAGCATATAATCGCACTAAAAAGTAAGTGGGATATTATTGTAACCTGTTTTAATGCGTCGCTATGAATACCGACCATTACCCCGTACAGCGGACGTTACACTTGGCAAACTTGCAGAATGATCGCTAATAAACCGAACCGTCTCTGAGACACATTGTAACACAATTTTATTGTTCCTGTAGAGATGCATTCTCCAACGTTGATATAAACTAAGTTTCCTACCGGTATCAAGCAAGATAATAAATATATATGTGAGGTATAAATATATTTTAAAGTAAGTCTAACAAGTAAGATTATTATAAAACCTAATTTCAAAAACATTTAAACTTTTGTTAGTTACCTATATAAATGACTAGCTGGCCCCGCGGCTCCGCACGCGTTTTTTTTAAATGTATTAAAGAAATGTAAAATTGTAAGTAGGTGTGTACATTACATAAACTCTTTTTCAAAATCATTTGTAACTACGACACGCACGCCATCTACTGTAACATGTAACGTGTACATTAGATATATGAATACTAATAGTATGCCGAATGAGATGGTATTTGTCATCAACAACATACCTGGAACTTCAACCTACTATATATCACACTCGGTGCTCACGAACACTATATAAGAAGGTAATGAAAATTTTAAGTTATACATTATCGAAAAATATGCCTTAAATCTTTTATTATACAGATATAATATGCCCATATTGTCGATATACTTTTAAGTTATTCTTATACGTTCCTTTAATCACTGAGTTATGTAGACGCAAACGCGGTAAATAAAACAATATGGCCGCCAAATTTACGAAAAACATGATATAATTAATATTACATACAAATATATGACTTACAATTAATTATATTTATTCTTGGAGTCCAGTAAAGCACACGTCACACGCCGTTGTAACATATTTTTGATCAATTTCACACGGACGAATGCACAGGTTCATTACTACATTGTGTACCGATTCCAATAAAAAAAGAATCATTAAAATCAGTTTACAATTGACGAAAATATCGATTAACATACATAAAAAAAACATACAACCGAACATCGTAACCTCCTCCTTTTTCGAAGTCGGTTAAAAACAAAGTTCTATGGTCTGTCTGTTTATCTGTTCGTAATAAAGTCAAAAACTACAGATCGGATTTTCATGCCGTTTTCATCAGTAGATAGAATGATTCATGGGGAAGGTTTAGGTATAATTTATCAAGGTTTTCTTTTTATTATCGGGGCGGGACAACGTCTTCCGAGCCCGCTAGTTATATGCCCGTAAAAGTCCCGTGAAAGTCGATCCAACCGATTAAGAGATAGTAGGATATTGCGAACGAAGTCTTGAGTAACAAAATAAAATAGACTAAGTTACTTATTATAAGATGAGTTATCTGCCAATGAAAGTCCCGTGAAAATCAGTTCAAGCATTACGGATATTCCACTGCGACCGAAGGCGAATAAAAAACCTAAATTACTTTTTATGAGGTCTGCTATCTACCAGTGAACACCCCGTGAAAATCGATCCAACAATTTTGGAAATAGCAATGCGGACGAAGCCGCGGACAAATAAAATAGAATATGTCAACCGCTATAATTTCGGCTATCTGCCAGTAAAATTATCGTTAAAATAGGTCCAACCGTTTAAGAGATAATCTAGAACGAACAAACAGACAAAATATAATAATATAAAAATGTAGATGGAATATAAAAAACATTTTTTTTTCATTTGTAGCCATAAGCCATTCATCAAAAAGTAGTTAATTTAATTGTACATACACAAACTTTATTTTTATAATCTATATCTATATACTATAATAAAACTGTAGCAAGGTCAAATCTGTACATTAAATATTTTTTGAAAATTTTGATCGGGGTAGACTTTGTTAACGATATAGAACCCAAAAATAATCTTTTTACAATTTTTGTCTGTCTGTCTGTCTGTCTGTCTGTCTGTCTGTCTGTCTTTCTGTCCCTATGAACACGCATCACGCTGAAAGTACTGAACCAATTTTAACGAAACTTGACACAGTAATAACTAATATTACAAGGTTACATTTAGGATACTTCTTGTCCCATAAAACGCAAGGGGTTCTCCAGGATAACGAAAGACAAAAAATTGTAGTTAACGTAACTAGACTTTTTTGCGACACCTTAGTACCAGAGCCAGCAACGTTGGAAGAACGAGAATTTTAGAAAAGCTGGTTCTTTAATATGAAGATATATTATGCCCTTCCAAACAGGATTCGCGATACCTGGTAGCCGGTTAACGTTGTGTTTTTTAATGCGCATCATACCTTTACAGGTCAATATTTTGATTTATAAATAATTTTAGGAAAAAAAAATGTCGGTTACATTTTAACGCTATTAAAAACATGAGTTTATCACTGCCAGACAATTTTGTTATTGACAATAATGTGCCCGATGATATTCTTTATAAATAAAATAATTCAATTCAAACCATTTTATTTTTTCCATTGAAAGAACATATTTCATTTTATTAACCATTATGATATTGAGTTTCACCGTAAACACTGAAAAAAACGATAAAGTAGCATATGACTTAAGACTGACGTATCTTGAATAATGCGTTATAAAGGTGCTTCGCAATTTCGCTTCTTTATCATAATAAAATGAGGTAAACATATCAATGAGTTGCAGAATCTGTCTAAGTTTCTAAACGTTTTAAAGCATTAGCCGGTTTTATAGGGATGTTCATCCATAATATTTAGTTGTTTATACTTAATATTACACGCAGTCGAATTGACTATGCGAGCTTTCTTTATGATAGTAGTGCTAGGTTAACCTCTATAAACTTGAAAAAGTAAAAAGGCATGAGACTTGGGGGTTTATTAAAAGTACTCTAATCATGTTTGGAAAGCGAATTGAGCATATGTCCGTTTAGGGAATATTTAGTGGAAAATTAATTTAAATTTAAGATTGAAAAAAAGAACTAAAAATGTAAGAGACTGTCACCCCTTTAATCACTCTATTGGTATAAAAGAAAAAGACATTATTAGTTTCTATTTTTTCTCAATATAAAAATACTCCAATTAAATAAGTATTAAAATGAAATGTTCTTCGCATGGGTGATAAATTGATTTGCAAATATAATTAAAATAAATGTAGATGGTATTTGGAAGCCAAAGCGTAATAGATGTTCTTAAAATAAAAGATATTTGTCTTAATATATAAATAAATAATATAAAATTTTGTTAAAATATAAATGATGGATGAAAGCTGGGAATTATTTAGGAGCCGCATTTTTTGAGTAAATTCAAAACTTTTATGAAATTTAAATTGATGAAAATATTTCAATTATGCAATGAATTGATAGCAATTGCAAAGGCTTAATCATTTGCAAATAATGAGTCCATTAGATTGTTATTTTATCCGATTAAAAAGTGTTCTTAACACGTAGCTAATATACCCCGACTTTTGAGGAACTGATAGCTACACTATTGAAGATATAGATTTAAAGAAAGAAAAAGTAATTGTTTTAAATGGTCCCTCTATATAGGTATAACTGGAATGAAAGGCTGTCTTTTAGAAGAGAAGGTCCTCGAAGGAAAGGAAGGAATATTTTACCAACTTACTTGGATGTATGCTAGTATTTAAAAATAGTGTTCTCAATTGGAAGGAATACTTTGATGAGGTCTAAAAAAAAGGAATATGGTAAGAACGCCTCTTAGGTAATGGATTGATGAAGTACGATTTGCGTGAGTGCAATAAGGAATGAGATTCGTAGGACACATACGTGTAAAAAGTTGCCCCTGATGTGTAAAGTACCATACTTGGAGGCTGTGAGTTGATGATGTGCACCACATCTAGAGATGTGTGAAGCGAAGATATTAAATCTTGGCTTATGCTTCTGGTTGTTACATGGTTTGTAAATTCGTTTTGTCTGACCCCATTTTGAAAGATACTAAAGAATTGTAAAAAATTAATATAGCTATTGTTAGTTTTTGTATTTTATTGTTATTAGTTGTTGTCATTTAGGCGATATAGTCTCGCAAGCGACTAAGCTCATTAAAAATAATAATAATAATATTAAAATTAGCTCTTAAATGGTGTCAAAACTTATTTTATTTAAAAAAAATAGACGGGAAATTATTGTTAATAAAAAAATGTCTGGAATAATAATTTATGTTTTAGTAGGTTTAAAGTTAGTAAAAAAAAAAATTAAAAATTATATAAAAATCAATATTTTTGCTGTAAAGGTGCGATATGCACTAATAAACGCAACGTTTCGGAGCAGGTAGCGACGCTGTGGAAGAAATAAAGATATATAAAAAACTGGCTTATAGAAAATTTGTCGAAACGTTGCTAGTTTAGAAAATAGTTATAGGAAGTGAATTTGACGCGTGTGCTCATATCTTTTTAATATTTATATTTTTCTTCAATAAATGGAGTGTGAAAAAGTTTTAATAAAGTTAAAAATAGTTATGATATCATTCAGTGTTTATTTTCATTATTTATTTTATGAATATATTTTTCGTTTAATTTACAATTTAACTGTTCAACTTGATATTTTATAATGTAAACTCTAAACTGATTGTATAGTACGTCTAAAAAAGGGAAGGACTCTTTAGAAACTGGGTGTCTATAGACCTAGTTTTTTCAATTTCGCAATATATATAGTGTTTTTATTTTTAACCGACTTAAAAAAAGGAGGAGGTTATCAATTCGACTGTATTTTTTTTTTTTTATGTTTGTTCCTATAACTTTGGACTGGGTGACGATTTTGATTTTCTTTTTTTATTTGAAAGCTGGTACTTCCCGTGTGGTCCCATTTTAATTTGATCCAGTTCGACAACGGATCTAGTGCAAAACGTTAAGTTTTAAATTTGCATTAAGTATGTAACGAAAATAGACGAATAACTAATATCAGTAATGATTTGATGATTAATTTTTTATTGGAAAGGAGTACTTAAGGGTAGTTTGATGAGAGTTTGGTTAGGTTTGATTATGGGTCCGTGAAAAGTAAGAAAACTTTAAGAAACGAGCCTCCTTTTAAGGGCGGCACGCTCTGTGTTTCCTTCGTGTCGAGGTTCATGGGCGGCCGTGTCACTTCATAGGTGACCCGTATGTTCGTTTGCCACAATATTATAAAAAAAACTCTTCAATTCTTAGGAGCCTTTGTGCTTTTTGTTGCTGTGTTGCAAATAACGAAGCATTGTAATTACATTACTTAAGGTGTATTATGTGTGAAGCGATGGTAGCCGAGTTGGTGGTAGAAAAAATTATCGCGGATTATTGATAAGGTTGCGTTCGTACCAAACGTTCTTATTGTACAACCAATTGAAATAATATCGCATACCATACCGATAGTACCATCCGAAAAATGCGCATATTTTAATAACTTAAGGGGACGGAGTTCGCGGGCACTGCTAATAAAATATATTTATGTACAAAAAAATGGAAAAATAAATTAAATTTTAAAAAAAAGATAACCGACAATATCAATAAAAACCATAAGACACTAAAAAGCGGAAAATAAATAGTTTATCAAATTAACAAATTAAATAAAACATATGAATATGTGTGCTACCTATAGATATATTAGAAGTCGGTGCACTGAAAATTGTATCATCTACATAGGTACAAAAAGTTTAAGTTCACTCTCGCGTCTCTGTAATACTTTTCTACCTGGAACATATTTGAAATTTCGGTTGGCACCGCTTTCCAATACATCTCTAGGTAGCACACATATTCATATGTTTTATTTAATTTGGTTAATTTGATAAACTATTTATTTTCCGCTTTTTAGTGTCTTATGGGTTTTTGATTGATATTGAAGTCGGTTAATACTTTTTTTTGAAAATTTAATTTATTTATTGAACCCAGTAAATGATGCTACGAACGGGTTGTAGGCTTATTTTAAAAGATTTCTCACATACCATCTTGGTATATGTTTGAGTGAGTCTCTTGATAGTTTGGATTTACAATTGGAAACCGTAGATGTAGCTGCAATAAGGTTTTAGGTTTATTAAAATTTTTCGCGTTTAAAAATACAATTGACATCAGTAATAACCGATTTGGTGCAGACGAAGTTGCACGGGTCAGCTAGTACGTAATAAACTACAAATAAAATATTGGAAATAAAACTAAAGTAGAATAAACTTTTTTAAATAGGAAAACAAAATAAACTTTGAAAATGTTTGCGATAGAAACTTACCACGTTACCATGACAACGTATATAACACTAACGCTAACGAAATCTCTCAAAAGGAACAAAATGTGCCCGATTTTGAAACATTATTCATTGGTGCTCCGCTCCTGTTGGTCGTATCGTGATGATATATAGCTTAAAGCCTTCCTCGATAAATGAGCTATCTAAAACCGAAAAATTTTCTCAAATCGGATTAGTAGTTCCTGAGATTAGCGCGTTCAACCACACAAACAAACTCTTCAGCTTTATATATTAGTATAGATTGGCGTGAATATTAGTAGTAAAAATTTTATTTTTATTATTCCACCTTTTTAAAAATTAACATTTATCTCAATGTAATATCACATAGCTTAAGTAGTTACCTATTCGACAATGGCAGTAATAATCTGGAAGATTTGTATTCAAAATTAAAAAAGCAAGAAAATTACAGTACTCCTTTGTTCAGAGAAAGAATTAGCTGTTCATTTTTTCCCATCGGTTAACTTTGCTTTAGTATCACTGTTTTTATAACAACAAATAAAATCAAATTGCGTCCTGTTTTCTAATAGGGGTTCCGTCATAACACCAGTTTGTAGTTACCCAAATTTTGATTTCAACAATGAGCCCACTGGCCAACCGAACGATGAATTGAAAATCATTGGCAAATCATAGGATACTGGTTTCAAACCAGGTTGAAATCCAGTTTTTAATGTAATGTACAAAAATATACTGACTCGTTTACGTAAACTTGCACGAATTTAAAGATCACTCGAAGTAGTTACAATATGAATCCACTGAACAATGAAAATAAAATCACATCGAGGCCTGCCTTCACTTGAATATATTCACAAATGAGGGGACCCTGAATGGAGTTGTTACTTGTGATAAAAGTGCATCATCTATGAAAATTGAAAACATCCGTCACACTAGTTGCACAACGAAGAAGTATTTAATTACAGTTTCTTGAGACCTACCGGGCACAACAATTACCGCAAATATTAGCAAAGGCATAAATTTCCATTAAAATGGCGGAAGTACATCAACAACAATGCCCAGTACTTCGACTACTTAAATATATGCTTTTCAATAATAAAAAAAAAATCTATATAACACCAATATTTCATAGGTAAGGACCTAATACTATCAATTACTATATATAATAATACTCTACACTCATTACGATTTATCTAGCTTCCTTATATTAATATTAAGCTCGGAATAGATAATGAAGCTAATCTACGGGAAGAGCTTGACGTAATCTCATTTACACCGGCATATAAGTGAAGAGTATGATATATTAATTATTCCCCAATAGTTTATAATACACAAATAATTAATATCGATTATATATAAAAAATAATTAAAACATACTTTTAGATGAGTGCTGATAAACAAATAATATATTTTTTTTGTTTGTACAAAACATAGAGCCATAAAATAAAAATAATTTCAGACACTCTATAAAACGTATAAAGTATATAAAAATGTTTAAAATATATACATAAATACATTTTATATATGCTTATATTATAATTTACTATAGGGGATAGAAAACACCTGAACTATAACATATATCAATGTTACATACATACATAAATACGTTTCCTCTAACCAAGTATAGATTTCATATGCAAAGTATTACATTATAAAGCTTTTGTGGTAAAAGAATAGTTCCAATTTTTCCGTGTTACGTTTATTTCTGCCCAAAAGTATAGCAAGTTTATACTTCATATACGATTTCATTTTTTACGACCAATGTTATTATCCTCCTGGCAAATATTGTTAAATGTTCTGTAAACATTATTTAAGAACATTTTGCCTTATCGCTCACCCCGCCCTAAAAAGGGTTAACTGAGTATTTGACGACAAAGGCACAGCGTTTGTCCGAGTCAGAGATAGATACAATGCCGACATATCCATTTTCAACAACAAAAAGCCCTGGACATAATATATTTTGCGTAACTCATTCTACTTTCGTAATAAATATTTCAAAGCTTTTCTATACAAAGTAAAAATGGAGGAAGTAGTAATTATAAGTTGAATAATCGATCACTCATATCAAAAGAGTAATAAGAATATTTTTTTCTTAATATATCAATCTAGATATTAAAAAACCTTTTTATTAGATTACTAGCGGGCCCGGCTGACGTTGTCCCGCCCTGATTACCCCCCGCAATCCCCCTTGTGGGTGGAATTTCGTAAAATCCGTTCTTAGCTGACCTCTACTCGGCGAAAGGAATATTCCTACCATATTTCAAGTCGCTACGCCTTATGGTTCCAGAGATATCGTGATGAGTCAATATATAGGTGGGAATCTCTATATATATATATAGAAGATCATGGCTTAAAAAGTGTGAAGACCGATGACATATTAATTCAATGTCCCGTGGGTCCTTGCTATCTTTCTATAAACAAGTTTACATAAAGTTGTACACTATATAAAGACGGCAAGCCCACGGCACTTTTTCTAAATTGTGTAACACTTTCTGAATCTATTTTATAATAACTGTACACTTTGTAACTCTATCCCTTTATAGTACAACCATTATATGAAACAAAATTGCTACTGAACAAGTGATTTTTGAAAATCCCATTATCTTGTATATGACTCATTTTTATATGGAGGTTTATTAAACCAAAATTTTCACTTTTCCGTACGATTTCCCAAATATTTTCTTTCATACAAAATTGATAGTTATAAACACAACAAAAAAAATATTAGATAAATGAGGGGAGCCGTTCTTAAGTAATGCAGTTACATACATTCGGCAATTGATTTTTATTTGTATATAAGATTTTACGAGAATTCCACTGCGATTGCTAGTATTACGTAATTTTTGGCATTCAACCAAATATAATATTGTTATTATGCACAAATGAAGTGGATATATAACAATAACTAAAAACATGCATTTAGTTTCCATAGAAAGTTTCTTTCAGTTCCAATAAGGAAGCCTCCATTTTGTTAGAACCATTGTTTGAACTTGGAAAATTAGAAAAATTTTCTTGCCACATAACGTTGGCAGAATCATATATAACGTTAGTATTATGTAAGAAAAAGAATCTGTGTTGAAATAATTCTTCAACTGATTATCAACAAAAATATAGTTTATCTAAAATCATATCTCTACATATAATAAAAATGTAAATATAACGTGTCTGTATTTTTTAGATTTTTGTGAAAAAATTGTTGCAGATGTCTAGGAATAACTAATAAAATATACATCTTAATTATTTTTAGAAATGTCTGTTTGTATGTTTGTTTGGACATGCATCACTACTAAAGTACAGCGTTTACGATAAAACCTAAACATAATCATAAAGCATATCCTCGAGTAACATTTAGTCTTTATTTCATTAAAGTCGGTTCGCTCTATCAAAAGTTATTGTAATTTGAATGACGGCTCGAGTTAAGTACGAGATAAGAGTAGGTAAGTAAATGCAATGCAATCTCTTACAAAAATAGGATATTGTAAATAATATCTAAGACACAGTAAACGGATAGACTGTTTTTTGCATTACGTTCCACGCGGACGAAGCTAGTCAATTTTATAAAATCCCAAACGATGTTATCACAAAACTCTCTACCACTCGGGAATGTTCAATTTGTGCCGTAATGTTATCACGTTTTACTATTTCCTTCTTGTGCTATTTTCACTTTGAATCCTAGAAATGTCGTCAGAATACGTCCCTTTTGCATTTATTGTTTAGTCGCAGAAATTTCAGAGGAAACAAGCTTTTACTAGACTGGTACTGCGTTAGAAGTCATTACACCGGTGTCATTCTCAATTGTATTGTTCAAATTGTAGCACCACAACCTTTAATAGAGAGAGTTCCGTTTTTATATATCTCTATTTTTAATAAAATATTTTACTATATATATGTTATTTATTACTTTTAAAAGTAAAGCAAAGCTTTTTATGTAGAATTTAATCGGTAATGATAATAAATATTCTGGAGAACAAATTTCATTTTTTTTTATAATGTACGCATATACTATTTTATTTGATATACATTAAATATATATATGTATATATTATACTTGGTAGTAATAGCAATTTTATACAATCCTTACATAAAAGGAATACTTAACTTTTGCCATTGTATTAAAATGCTATCACAAAAGCTCTCCAATTTACATACAATAATTACAAACAAAGCCCAGTACGAATACGTAAATACACCACAAGGACAATTACAATTAAAGAAATCGTTTGAAATTTATAAAAATACATATAAATCTACACATTTGTACATAAATATAATATCGGTACAGATGATATTAAAGGATATATAAATGTATACTAGAATAGAATTCACACACGGTCATACGTATATGTACACGGCCGTAAGTATGTATACGTACGTATAAATACTTAACACACAGACAAAACAGACAATTACCCTTATCATGCAAAAGTCAGCTATGTGTTGGAATCATATCGCACGACGTCAAGCAAAATAGAGAAAAATATTTAAAAGAAAAACAATATAAAAGGAAATAATTTACCATTACAAACACTAAATATTCTGTATAGCGATATTAATAGTTATCAACATGATCATTTTATTTGTAAAATCATTTCAGTGTATTTTACATCTGGATATAGCTTTATACTTCAATGTATGATTTCCAGTAAATTTAGGGACGTTTTCAGATAAATGTAAGCCCGGTTTAATGCCTCGAGTGTTCCCCAGTGCGGCACTCAAAATGATGGCCATTAAACCGGCTGCCTCTCTACATGGAAACACCTTCCTTTTCACTGAACATTGTCAATAAGCATTACTTAACTCATAATGTTATCAAATTGGGTTAGAAATGCTTTATTGATATTATTTTGAGGCTTATATTTAACTTACCATCGAACTTAGGGAAAAAGTAAAGATTCAACTATGAACATGTACAGAATTTAATATTTCTTCTTCAATCGTTTTTGTATTTAAGTGCAAAAACTCGTGAAATTATTTCTAAGAATTATAAACTTTTATTTTTTAATATTTCATAAGTATTTAATACTATATAAATTAGCAGATACAATAGAAAAACATAATCACCAAAATAAATACAAGCATAATCTATACTATAATAAAACTGTAACAAAGGCAAATCTGTACATTAAATATTTTTTGAAAATTTTGATCGGGGTAGACTTTGTTATCGATATAGAAGCCAAAAATAATCTTTTTACAATTTTTGTCTGTCTGTCTGTCTATCTGTCTTTCGGTCCCTGTGAACACGCATCACGCTGAAAGTACTGAACCGATTTTAACGAAACTTGACACAGTAATAAGTAATATTACAAGATTACATTTAGGATACTTCTTGTCCCATAAAACGCAAGGGGTTCTCCAGGATAACGAAAGACAAAAAATTGTAGTTAATGTAACTAGACTTTTTTGCGACACCTTAGTACAAGAGCCAGCAACGTTGGAAGAACGAGAATTTTAGAAAAGGTGGTTCTTTAATATGAAGATATATTATGTCCTTCCAAACAGGATTCAGGATACCTGAAAGCCGGTTAACGTTGTGTTTTTAATGCGCATCACATCTTTACAGGTCAAAATTTTAATTTATAAATAATTTTAGGAACGTTTTTTTTCAGTAACTTTTAAACGCTATTCAAAACATGAATTTATCACTGCCAGACAATTTTGTTATTGACAATAATGTGCCCGATGATATTCTTTATAAATAAAATAATTCATTTCAAACCATTTTATTTTTTCCATTGCAAAGAACATATTTCATTTTATTAACCATCATGATATTGAAATTTCACCGTAACCAATGAAAAACAACGATAAACGTAAACATATCACTTAAGACTGACGCCATCTTGACTACATTCGTCTATAACAGGCGCTTCCATAATTATCGGTGTCTTTATCATACAGCCAGTGTTGCGCTAAACTATAGCTATAGCCAAGTTGTTCTATACATATTATTTTTAATTTACTCTCTTTATGTCTACATAAAATAATATTAAAATTACAGCTATCTTAACATGGTTTGAACATACTGTTTTTATTTACAGAAAATAGCATTGGGCACATTATTGTTAATAACAAAAATGTCTGGCAATAATGATTTCATTTTTTAGTAGCGTTCCAAAGTTAGAGAAAAACAAAACATTCTAAATTATATAGAAATCAATATTTTTGCCTGTACAGGTGCGATATCCACTAATAAACGCAACGTTTACCGGCAGCCAGGTAGGCCGCACGCTGTTTGTAAGAACATAAAGATATATAAAAAAACTGGCTTGCTGGAATTCGCTGTCGAAGCCGTTCCTAGCTCTTAGACAAATAGTTACAGCAAGTGACAATTGACGCGCCGTGTTCATATCTTTTTAATATTTATATTTTTCTTCAATACCATGGAGTGTGAAAAAGTTTTAATACAAGTTGAAAATCATTCAGTGTTTAATTTATGATTATTTATTTTATGAATATATTTTATCGTTTAATTTACAATTTATCTCTATCAACTTAATATTTTATAATGTAAACTATACTGACTGTATAGTAAACGTCTACAAAAAAGAGAAAGGGACTTCGTTTCAACTGGGGATCCATAGACCTCTCAAACATTTTTTTACATTACGTTATAATTTACATTACGCCAATATATGTAGGTTAGTTTTTATTTTAATTGAACCCGGTAGATGATGCTACGAACGGGTTGTAAGCTTATTTTAAAAGATTTATCACATACCATCTGGGTATATGTTTGAGTGAGTCTATTGATAGTTTGGATTTACAATTGTAAACGGTAGGTGTAGCGACAACCGGGTTTTAGGTTTATAAAAATTTTCTACTTTAAAAATACAATTGAAACCGGTGATAACCGATTTGATGCAGACGAAGTTGCACGGGTCAACTAGTTTAGTAAATAAAACAGATCACTAACGTCATTAACTCCACATTTCATTCAATCCCCGAACAAAAAACAAATTTATTTCAATTTATAAATTCAATATTGTATTCATCCAATAGGATGTAATAAATTCCCAGAAAAAATATATCACTAGTATTTTCGCGTAGTTCACCGTATTTTAAGCACATAAAAATCTTCAATTTATATTTTGTTAACGGAATAAACAAGAGCTATCTTTCCTGCAATTATCTCCCTATTTATGGGCGGAAAATGTCAACCTCCGGGAAAGTTGCGGGCCCCTTATTCCTGTACAAGGCAGAGGGAGAGTTACCACCATATTATTAAATCCGCTAATCATTATGAACTGGTAACATGATATTATACTGAAACATTTAATTAGCAATGTCGTAAATAAACTAAGTTAAGATTTATAGGTTTAAATGTTAGAGTAAAAAATTAGCAATGCTAGAATAAAACTTTCTGAACACATTTTGATGATTCAACTGGAATTTAAACCAAGCTTATCACTGTAAGCTATTAAGCTAATTATTGGCACAAAACTTCTGAGGCAAAAACAAATAAACAGATATTATTCAGTTAAACATCTTCTAATTTGCTTTATCAATAACCTTTATTTATGTCTATGTAAGCGACAGGTATAGTAATCTATTAAGTGTATAGAAATTATTAATCATATACCCTTAATTATTGTTTGGCATACTTACTAGCGATCCTCTCCGATTTCGTATGGGTACTTTTTTCGCGAATATCTAAAATGAGCCTGGATGGCCTGATTTGTCCCTCAGTGCAGTATTTCCATACCCCCATACAAGGTAAACCATGAACCTGGCTGTTGTCGATCGTTCTCAATAGATCGCTTTTAAATGCACCGTTACATATACGTACGTACACACAATGATTATAAAAATGTTTATTATTGAAATGGGAGGCCAAAAACCACACATACACCAATAAAATCTAGCAGCGCACAATCCACGAAACAAGTTAAGGAGCCCGACTGTCCGTTGTAGGTGTCGCGATCGCGCGAGCTCGGTATCGCGATCTACTTGTATATAAAGAATATTAAAATGCTCGAACAGATACTATAAATAAGTTTGTATATTATAAGTGAATTTAGATTCATTTTTTACACTTTAACATTTACACTTCAAAGTCAAAGAAGTCGTAAGTCTTGCCACACAAATAACTTTTTGAAATGAAAACTACTACAGCCGCGTTCAGCGATTTAAAATTTAGTAGGAGAAAAACTTGTGGGTTCACGTCACCGATGACCTCGATATGGTCATGGTGTAGATCTGATATTTATATTTTGTATTGAGAATGTGCAGTCCATCATATGTTTGATTAATTAATAAACTGTACAAAAATGTATATAATTATTGCTTAAAGTGCCAATAGTGTGAAAACTAAACTAAAAGATTTAAACAAAAACACAGTTATTCCATTGTTTTGAGTTTTTTTGTTGCAGGTAATTTTAAATCTCTGTTAAGTTCTAAGATATTAATTGAAATGTTATACTTTATTCACAATAAATGTTCAATGTAACTATAATATTTAATTGGATAAGGGTAAAAAATGTATTATTCAAAGTAGCGTCACAAACAGTCTATTATTATTATTTTTTATATTTCATAAAAGAAAAATGGTTGCTATGTGTAGTCCTTAGATGATAGATATACCATTACGAACTTTTCTGTAGGTAATTTTAAGATACAATTTCGTAGCACTTTGATTTGATATATACATAATTTGAACTCATAAGGTTTTGGAAACTAACGCTAATGCAATATAAGCACGCAAAAATATTGTAAGGCATTGATTACAATGCGCCAGCTTTCCCCTCTTTGTATGAATACAGTAAGCATGTATTATACATATAGATACCTTCCGCAAGAAATTCTCTAAAGGACAGTAAAAGCAGTATAGACATCTATTGCGTAGTTTAGAAGATCTAAGGGAATAGAGACAGACCCCAAAAACGACTTTGTTTTATAATTTTTCTTGTATGTAAATATTTCCCATAAAAATAATTTCCTTGACATACCATGGACATTTAATATATATATTTTGGGTGTGTATGTGATGACTCCCCTCGACGGCGATTTGATGAAATTTTTTGTGTGTGTTGTGGAGATTGGTGGTTTAGTTCACAATTGGAACCGGCAGGTGGCGCTGCGATCGACTTTTAGGATTTTTTTTGTTTTCAAGGCAGGACAACGTCCGCCCGGTCCGCTAGTAAAATATATATTAAAAAGTATATAACTAAACATAGTATGAAACAACGTATAATATTCATCGCTGGATTAGACTAACAGTTTATTTTCATTACGAAAATCAGTTTAAAGTTAGGTCATGAGATTAAACACATCGATAACAAAAATAACTACCTTGAATATAGTTATCACTTCTCATGACAACTTGACAGGCAATTGCGAACCAACTTCATGGTGTCGCTTTTTGATATCGGAGTGCGTGCGCGTCGTAAAAAATTCACTCTCACGATTTTTCCCAAACGCGCCAAAAGAAGTATATCTTACAAAAAGTATGTAAGTATGTAACCATTATAATAATATTCTTTTATTTCATTTTGCGTTATTAAAGAGTATCTAGCAGTCTTAAATATACACTTTGAATGTCACGTCGAGTCAAGCCGCGATCGATATCTTCAACAGCTAAGTGTTTCGTAGGCACTTTAACTGAATAGCGCTTTAGATAAAAGTCAATGTAGCCATATCATTTTACTTTTAATTATTATTATCATTTAAATAATTTAATAAAATAACGAATACTTCATCGGCAGTGTTATGTTCCAGTGTAAATGGAAAACTTCACAAACTGTGTATTTAAGAGTGGTAGAATCTATGAAAGATTTGAGTAGGGTTTGAAAACAATTGTTTTCGTACTTTTATGTTTAGTCACGTACTAGCCCACAATATATCACAATTCAGTTCACCGGACTAGCAATCCATTTCTTATTACCACACTTAGGACTGCAATCTTATTAAGTATTAATTATAGATATATATGAGGTATTCCATGCCAAATCGACCACTTTTGAACCTTACCCCTTTAGATTTCGCTGAAAATTTTTTATCTTTTTCTACTCGATGAAAGACGTTTTTCAGAATTTTTTCAAATTTTTTTATCCAACCCAAAAAAAGTTATGAAGCTTTCAAAAAAATGGCTCTTTTATTTTCAAATAGCCATAACTCTCTCAAAAATTGACCTTTCGTGATGTTTTTTTTTCAAAATTTATGTTTTTAATTGATTTTCTTGAAAAAAAAATTAACATGATCGCTTCTATGAAATAATCGCGTTTTTTGTATAAAATCGTTATTTTTTCGAAGTTCGTCGTTCTAAATTTTTTTTTTTCCTCAAAAAAAACTTCAATCAATTCTACAATTATCCCCGTGTATCCCAGAGTGGGCCGATTTTTTTTTTCTATTTTTTTTATTTAGTTGAAAAAAAAATTTTTCAACATTTTAAAAATGCAGAAATATTTTTTTTCATAAATATTATTTATATAAATAATACCGAATTGTTTACCAAAAGATCACCCAGATTATGACAGGCTCTACAAAATAAGACCTATAGAAAAAAAGCTTAACAGCCAGTTTGGTAAGGTGCCTATAGATCAAAGACTGTCAATTGACGAACAAATGTGCGCCACAAAAATGAGCCACTACATCAAACAATATTTACCAAATAAACCTCACAAGTGGGGGTTCAAACTTTATCTACTCTGTAGCTTACAAGGATATGCTCATAAGTTCGAGGTTTACTCTGGAGGAGGCTCGAAAAATGAAATGTTAGTAGGTGAACCAGACTTAGGAGAGACAGGTAATACGGTTGTAAGGTTAGCTAGAATGATACCACGCCACATAAATCATATAATATATTTTGATAATTTTTACACTTCCCTACCCCTTGTGACATATTTGGCAAAACAGGGCATTCATTCATTGGGAGCAATACGTGTTAACTGTCTACGCAACTGTAAGTCGCCTGATAAAAACACCATTATGAAAAAAAAATGTACCCAGAGGATTTTATGAGGAGAATGTGGCGACTGTAGATGGTACAGAAGTAAGTGCTGTTGTGTGGAAAGATAATAAGCCAGTCAACCTCCTTTTTACATATGTAGGTGCAGAACCACCCACCACAGTTAAACGTTTTGATAAATCTAAGAAAGAGAGAGTTGACATTCCATGCCCAAAGGTTATTCAGGAATACAATGCACATATGGGAGGAGTGGACCTATTAGATTCATTCATAGGTCGTTACCACATCACACCGAAAAGCCGGAAGTGGACCATGCGTTTGTTTTATCACTTTCTGGACCTTTCAATTATAAATTCATGGATTATGTACAAAAAAGTAAATAAGAAGAAAGGCAACGATAAATTTCTCAATTTAGGTAAGTTTAAGTTCGAACTTGCTGAAAACCTTTGTAAGATAGGTCTTCCTGTAAATAGCAATAAACGTGGTCACCCTAGTACTTCTTCAATTCAAAAGGAACTTGAATTGAAGAAGTTCCGAGGACCAGCTCAAGCTGTTCCGGCCAAGGACGTACGACTGGACCAGACGAGCCATTGGGCAATTTGGTCAGAAAAGCAGCAGAGGTGCAAATTTCCAAAATGCTCTGGTTTTACTTTGAAAATGTGCCAAAAGTGTAAGGTATCTCTGTGTCATACTAAAAAAAATAATTGTTTTTATAAATATCATAATGAGACATAAATAAATTAATTATAAAATAACTTCTGTTTTTTATTTCATCCATACTTACGTAACTTCAATGGTCGCGCAATGTTTTTTGAAAAAAAAAATATAAATTTGGATGCTAGATTTTTTTTATTATTTTTCCTTTATTATAATACTGATCTTGCATTAAATATGATTTTTTCGAAAGGTTTGGAAAAATCACACATTTAAGGGTTAAAATCATATAATTACATTAATTATGTTATATAAATAATATTTATGAAAAAAAAAAATTCTGCATTTTTAAAATGTTGAAATTTTTTTTTTCAACTAAATAAAAAAAATAGAAAAAAAATCGGCCCACTCTGGGATACACGGGGATAATTGTAGAATTGATTGAAGTTTTTTTTGAGAAAAAAAAAAAATTTAGAACGACAAACTTCGAAATAATAACGATTTTATACAAAAAACGCGATTATTTCATAGAAGCGATCATGTTAAATTTTTTTTATTTATTTTTTCAAAAAAATCAATTAAAAACAAAAATTTTGAAAAAAAAAAAACGTCCCGAAAGGTCGATTTTTGAGAGAGTTATAGCTATTTGAAAATAAAAGAGCCATTTTTTTGAAAGCTTCATAACTTTTTTTGGGTTGGATAAAAAAGTTTGAAAAAATTCTGAAAAACGTCTTTCATCGAGTAGAAAAAGATAAAAAATTTTCAGCGAAATCTAAAGGGGTAAGTTTCAAAAGTGGTCGATTTGGCATGGAATACCCCATATATACTGTAATATGTAACCAATATAAATCAGGTGGGCTTCGTGCCTCTATACTACTTCTCATAAAGAAAAAAATAATAAAAAAATATATTAAGTTATAATTATCATCATTTTTATCGATGCAGTGTAAGATGTAATTCCCTCCACTGTCGATATCTCTAGCTAAGAGTACTACAGACCTTAATTATTGGTTGTATTATGTTACAAAATACGTATAGTCTGTCTGACAGTCAGGGAGGCCAATAAACACTCCGGTGGTACCGTGACTTCTATCCGAGCAGAGCTTCGCCTTACAATAACTTCGACAGAGGAGCGCCTGTAGATCTTTTTTTTCTCGAACTGACTACGCTATTTGCCTAGCAAGGCCTCAACAGCTTCACCGGACTACAACCGGACGACATCTTGCCTTTGTAACTGTCAAAAGTTTGGAAGTCAAAACAATTACTATTTACTCAAATTTCCCCAAAATAATTTAGTAACAAAAACATAATAATAACAATCAAATTATTATTATTTAAGTAATACGTCAATTCTATATAATCGTTCGCATTTATGTAAACAATTGATGTATCTTTAATATAGTGGTGCTAATTTTAAAGTACCGGTCGCGTTGCAGTCTCGCCTCTCGAATGCGTCGCAGCGCCGCTACCGGATGTAGTCAATAACAATTATTTGTCATACCCTCATTTCTTAGTACTTAATATATAATGAAATATGTCACCAAATCCTTACCAATGTTATAAATGTGAATGTGAGTTTGTTTGTTACGCTTTCACGACTAAATTACTGTACCGCCCAACATGAAATTTTGCATAGTCACTCTCGGGAGTTCAAAAAAGGACATAGGGTATTATTTATCCAGAAAAAATACGAGTACTTTTCCCAAGGGATAAGTAAAAGCTACACCTACGTGGGCGAAGCCCCAAACAAAAACTAGTATTTTAAATTTACCCGAGTGCGCAGAAAAATGGAGATGTTTTTTGGGTTCTGTAACTATGTTTATTTCTTTGTGACGCTTTGTAACCCATACCGTGCCGTACCATACAAGACCGTACGGTTTAATGGTATTAACATGTGAAGTGAATAAGTGAAGGGATAAAAATAAATTTTTACTTACCAATATTCAAGTGAACAATTTGTATAACTAAAAATTGTGTATTTTTTGCAGTGGACTTCATTGTGTTTTTTTACATTCATAGTCCTAATTTTTAAGCTTATTTAACAAGCCATATGATGCAACTACATTAACTTTATTGAACCGACAAGTTACAGGTGCCTGTTCGAGTTTGACTGGGTATTTCATCTATATACATATGTAGCAAACTATATTAGCTGTTTATATTATGTAGGAAGTTATTCATAAATATTATTGTTATTTTATATGCTTTTTTTACATTAAATATAAAAACTGCAAGTTTATACCTTTTAAATTATTAACAAAATACAGCTTGTTAGAAATTAATTAACTAGTTTCATATATTACATGTAATTTTGTACATTTTAGCTAGGTTGAACAATAAAGTTAAAAATCTAAGGGTAATGTCGAAAATTAGCCGATGGACGCAACGGGTGTTAATTTGAGAATAAAGTATCATATTATTACAATTTACGGAATCTCACTAAAGCAATATAAAACTGAATGGATCCATTCTACATAATTTTAGATTTACACTTGTAAAGTGCCTTTGTTTTTATTGTACTATATTTGTATGTAAAGTATAGTAGAATTAAGGTTATATAATGAGTATACAATGAAATAGCTTAATATCACATTATTTGATAAATTAAAAACAAGAAATGATTAAAAACTATAGCACACTAAACGGATTGAGTATACAAATCACATTGCGTTAGTACACTTGCCAAAAAAATAGCACAAATAGATAAAGTTCAATTTCTAAAATAGTCAAATTCTGTATATTAGATTAGTAAATTAGATATAAGATATAAGGGTTGAGAAGTATAACGGATAGAGACTTACAATTAAAGGCTTCGAATCATCTATGGGATAGAAAAAAAAAACAAAGAAGAAAAAGGTCCTGAGCTGTTATTTCTTTTCGAACTGGCTATCGCTTTTGGCTTTACGTGTCTTTACAGCTTCACCGGACTTTTTTGGGTGAACGCTTAGACAATAACGTAATAGACGTATGGCAACACGCTCAAAGGCGCCAAATGGCTGAACCTCGGCTTGGGTTGTTGCCTTGAATACAACGTCACGACTGTTGAATCTAACTAAACTAAGGTAACTAAATTAGCCATACATATATGAGTTAGTAAGACACGCACGTGTAGGTGCATGTGTTCCTAACGAACACAAAAAAATATTTTGAATGTTCGTTGTCGTTATTTTATCAAGAGTATCGTAAAAGTTACTTCGCGGTCGTCTTGGTACCACATGTCATCGTGTTGACATAGGTATTCACACTTCGACAATTCACCTTAAAACTTGATTCTCGTCGGATGGCGAACCCGCTGTAGCCTACAATATTCTATGTCACGTCATCCATTTTATTAGCCATTTTCTTATTAGTCATTTCGATCTCGCTTAGCTTAGTTTATGATCTACACTATGTACGGTAATTGCTCCGCTCCTGAGAATAGTAACCTATAGCTTTCCTTAATAAATAAGCAGTAATTTCTTAAATAAATTTTCAAAAGTCACTTATAGTATTTATAGAATTACCGCGTTAAAACAAACTAAGAAAATCCCTTGAAATTTATAAAATTTTGATAAATATTGAGTAATCATCTTTTAGTGTTTATTCACTATCGTATCGTAAAAACAAAGTTGAAGACGTTGAAATCTTCTGGCGCTTGACGGCCCGACTGCATCTGACTGTGCACTTGAAGACGTGCCGTGCCTCGCCCCGTCGTCGTGTCGATAGCAAAGAGTCTCGACCAACACTTAAAACTCAATAGCGCTTAGGTTGAAAGGACTTCAAGAACACTTTTATATTAAGGTTTTGCATTTCATTAGTTTTATAAGGATAATTGGAAAAACGATTTCGTGAAAAGTACAATACTAGCTGAGACGTGGTTCTGGGCGCGTCTGTTATTATTATTTGTTTTAATTACTACAGTGCCATTTAGTTGTAAGTTATAGCAAAATTAGTAGCGAAAAATTATTCTCTGTGTTTAATTATCGTTGCGATATTTAATATCGTTATATATTTGTAACATAAATTAATGAATAAGAAATAAAAAGCGTGTGTGTACTTATGTACACGCGTTAGAAGTTATAATTCTTTGGCGTAACAAGATAAAAATCTTTTAAAAAATTTTATCTTTCGTTTTATTTTACGTTTGTAGAATAAACGACACTAACAATAGAAAAAAGGCATTTAATAAATTGAAAGTTTTAATATAAAGAAATACAACCAACAAATACACAGAAACAAAATGTTGACTATAGCTAACTTCAGGGTGTCGGTTTTTCGTGACGGTGTGCGCGCGCATCGTAAAAGTTTACTCTCATCATTTTTCCGTAACGCGCCAAAAGAAGTATAACTTCAAAAACCTTTATTAAAAATACATGATGTTAAAATCGAATCCAATTCCGCAATTACAATAAATAAACAATTATAACGAAACATATAAAATATTTCATTTAAAGCAATATCAGTTAAATATGATATTTTAGTGTTATACAATGCAAATGCACCTGGTGCATTTTAAAACTTCTATAAATATTTAGAACATCGATTTAAATTCGGTATCTGTTCCCAAATCGCAGCTTTCCGGTTATTTATATCCGATAAACTAGTAGCTGCTCTATTCGCATTGTTCGAGACAGTAAATTTGTCTTGTTTATGGGCTTCGACCGACTGATAGAATATTCGGAAGTTACTCCGAATTTACAATACGGATATCACTGGAACTTTATAATCTATGGCCATCACAGATCATTATCGTTTAACAAATCTATTTAACCTTGGGGTAGATAGGTAGCGAAGATGAATGTACGAGTCATAACTCAGATATAAAAAATTGTCTGATCTATTTAATTCACCCTATAATTTAATCTTTGTTCTGTCTAATTTAGTCTAATTCAAAACATACATCATTTCGTAAAAAAGATTAAGTAACATTAAGGTATCATTATATTTGATGGCATCGTTAATTTTGTTTAAACAAAAACGATAACATGAAATAAAATTTTAAATGTTTAAATAAGAATGTTATAACTTGTTAAATGATTTAAAGAAGGAAATGAAATGATTTTTGTAACTACAAATTTAATATTTTTTTTATAAATAAGAAAGAATATAATTAAAAAATAATGGGGAATTTTTTTTTCTTTTATATTTAAAAAAAAAAAGAGGGTGAGATTTATATAACTTAAGTCAAAGGGGGGGGGAATATATAATTTTTTTTTTAAATTTTCCGCCGGAATAAAAAAATAACCTTTTAAAAAAAGGGGGAAAATGTATATAAAATAATAAAAAATAAAAAAAAAATAAAAAATATATTCTTATAAAAAATATAAAATAATTAAAAATAATATAAAAAAATAAAAATTTTAAAAAAAAAAAAAAAAAATTTAAAAAAAAAAAAAAAAATTAAATATTTATTAAAAAAAAAAAAAAAAAAAAAAAAAAAAAAAAAAAATAAAATATAAATAAAAAAAAATAAAAAAAAAAAAAGAAAAAAAATAGGGAAAAAAAAAAAAAAAAAAATAAAAAAAAAAAAAAAAGAAACCCTTTAGATCGCGTTGATTGCGTGTTAGCGTTAACAAAGTAACTATTCCACGCGGACGAAGTCGCAGGAACAGCTAGTCTATACATAAATAGGCATTAGGGATACAGTTAAGAACATCTCCCTCCTCTGTTTCTCAGACGATTTTCTCTCATTCTCTTTTTTATTTTGTAACTGTTGACGAGCTTTACTGTTATCAATTGGGAATTTTTCATTTCTATGGTTGAAGTTCGACTACTGGACGAACACTCGTTTACTGAAATATTCAAGACTTGTTGTGAACTCCTGACTTGAATATATTAATCGACAATCATCATCAAGTAAATAGGACATTAAAGGGTCGGCGACGCGCATGTGACACCTCTGGTGTTGCAAGCGTCCATAGGCTGGGGTGACTGCTTAACATCAGGCAGCCCGTATGCTTGTTTGCTACCATCGTGGTAAAAAAAACACTTAGAATCATTTAAATTTGCGAATACATATTACATATTACAATATGTATTATTATACAAAATCGCCCTTACCGTTTGTGGATGTTTTAGGTTTCTAATTCTAAGTATCTGATAGACTAAACTTTATATATGAACTTCATACTATAAAATTTATATATCACAAAACTGTCGTGACTAGAATTACCAACTGCCCACGTCCCGTGCCTCGCGACGTCCCGCCACAAAAACCCCGTCATAGGCAGATATAACAAAAAGAACAAATGGAAATCTAATTGCCGAGCTTATTTTTTATTTGGATATCTTACGAAAGATTAAAAAATAAATATTCACATGGACAAAATGAGTATAAAATAGTAAAATGTTCAGATATTTGGAGTAAGTACAAACGTTTAGAATTATATTACTTCGATTTTTTATTGAAGTTGTACTTCTTTTGGCGCGCTAGGGAAAGATGATGAGAGTAAATTTTAACGATGCGCGCGCACACAGTCACGAAAAACCGACACCCTGAAGTTAGCTATAGCCAACATTTTGTTTCTTTGTATTTGTTCTTATTATTTTTATGTATTAAAACTTCTATCTAATAATGTTTTTCTATTGTTAGTGTCGTTTTTTCTACAAAAGTAGAATAAGGCGAAAGATAAAATTTTTGAAAAGATTTTTATCTTGTTACGCCAAAGAAGTATAACTTCTAACGCGTGTACACACACACTTTTTATTATCTAAGAAAATAAGTTTGGTATGTTTAACGTTTTTGAATTTCGCATTCTTTTTTAAAATACAATATGTACAACATGCCTAAAACATATATATTTATTAACATGACTACAATCTTGTATGTGAAATAACTATTAGGAAACAGAACAAGAGCCTGTGTTTAGTTCTCTATTAATAAACCTACTATTTCTGCAAACGTACCTTCCTATCTTTGTGAGAAAAATTTGCTGGGTTCCACTTTTATTTCTCTGTTTCGTCTCGTCTGTCAATTGTATATTTCCCGCCCGTCTGAGTTCTATATTCGGCAACATAATGAAGCCACAAATATAATATATACACATATATATATGTGTGTGTGTCTGTGTGTATATATATGTATACAGTGGTGGTCGTATAATTAGAAACACTACCAACGGTCCTTGACATTACGTAAGATACTTCACCGATTGTTCAACGATTTATCATTTATTAGAAAAACAATAAAAATCCCACTATATAAGTGCAGTTTCAATATTACATTACGGACAAACATTTAAATCAACTTTAAGGTATGAACAATAATGGTCAACTAATTAGAAACATCAACAAAAAGGTATAAAAAACAATATTTTTTTGAGTATTAGTAATTAGTATTGTTATTTACGAAATAGCAGTAAACACAGCCTACCAATAGTTATAATTAATATTTAGTGGCGTATCCCTTATTTTCAATAACAACACTGCAACGACGTGGCATTGATTCAATCAATTTCATACATTTTTCTAGGGGGATTGAATTCCATGCTTCAACAAATGCTTCATATAGTTCGTTTTGACTGGTGTTACGTTTGTTTGAAACTTTCTTTTTAACAATATACCCGAGATTTTCTATCGGGTTTAAATCCGGACTATTTGCTGGCCAGTCTAAAACGGATATATGCTGTTCGCTAAGGAAATATTTGACGCTATTGGCCGTGTGTTTAGGCTCATTTTCATGCTGAAAGATCCAGGTTACAAGCAAATGATCGCCCGAGTAGGGAATCATTGTGTGCTGTAAGATATTTTTGTATTGCCATTGATATATTGTACCTTCAAACTTCCGAACGGGTCCAACTCCACATCCGGAAAACATCCTAAACTTTAATGTTACCGCCACCGTGCTTGACTATACTCCTTGTGTATTTATAATTAAAAGCATTGCTTACAGGACGTCTAACATAGCGCTTTCCATCGGAATTTACCATATTTATTTTTGTTTCATCTGAAAATAACACTTTTTTCCATTCTCGTATCGTCCAATTAACATATGTTTTAGCGGAAAATAATCGCTTCTTTCGGTGTATCTTGGTAAGAAGCGGTACCTTTCGAGAGATTCTTCCAAACAATTTAGCTTCCATTAATCTTCGGCGTATCAGTTTTGATGAGATGTTTCTCCGGTCATCAGGCGAAAAAACTTCAGTTTTAGTCTGGTTGAAGCTTTCAATTGGGTATTTTTTAACAACACGAACGATTAGCGTATTTTCTCTGGGAGAGGTTTTTCTTGGCCGAGCCTTTCTAAGAACATTTTCAACAGTTCCATGTGTTTTATAATGATCAATTGCATTAGAAACTTTATTAACAGAACAATTTAAATACGCGGCTATTCTTTTGTACGCCCACTTATGAGCTATATGTAAATTAATAATTATTTGCCTAGTTGTCGCATCACAACTTTTATTTTGGCCCATATTGAACAAAATAAAATTCAGATTAAACTTTGAATTGCCGCCATAATAATAGAACAAGCCAAGAAAGACATGTTATTCTCCAATTTCAAAAAAGAACGAGTTATGGATGTTTTTTTTAATGTTTCTAATTAGGCGTCCAAGCGGCCAGTAACAGAAAATAAACTCCTACATGTGTAAGACTCATTTTGTAATTAAAAGTAAGATATGTTTTATATTTTATTAATTTCATGAGTTTTTTATTTGAGTGGCTATATTATTGCATGATTATTAATTATTGAATGTGTATATTTTTTACGAACATGTGTACGTTGAAGTTATACTTTCTTTATTCATAAGAAGTGTTTCTAATTATATGACCACGACTGTATATATATATCTATAGATATAATAAAAATGAGGTAATATCAAAATAACATTTTTTTAATGATTGTATATGAAAGTATACACGTTGCTGATAACAAAAATGCAATTTTTAAAATTTTTGTCGGTCTATTTGTCTGTCTGTTTGTTCCGGGTAATCTCCGAAACGGTTGGACCGATTTTATCGAGAATTTCACTGGGAGTCAGCTAAAATTATAATGGGTTACTTAGGCTACTCTAATTTAGACTAGCTTTTAACCATGGCTTCGCCCGCAGTGCTATCTTCAAAATGGTTGGACCGATTTTCACGGGACTTTCACTGGTAGATAGCTCACCTTATAGGAAGTAATTTAAGTTATGCTATTTTACAGTAGCTATTTCCCGCGACTTCATCCACATGAAATTTAACGAAAGATATGTTGTTTACTGTAAACATGTGCGTAAGACGTGCGTTGTACTGGACTCCAAGAATAAATTTAATCGAAATTCGTATATCTGTATCTGTGTATGTATTTTGAATTATATTGTCTTTTTGGTCATTATGGCGGACATTTTGTTTTATTTACCGCACTTTCGTCTACATAACTCAGTAACATATTATAAAAATATTGTATCGATTTCAATGAGCACTATTTAAATTATCGAATATTAAAATCTGTTTAGACAGATAGAAAGTTTTATATTTTGATTTATATTTATGCAAGATTTCAAGACGTCAGCTCATTCATTGTTTAAAATTCAACATTATAATTATTAATAGTAATCTTGAAGATAGAAGAGGTCTTTCTAATAAGACATTAGACCATAAACGTACTACTTATTGACAATTTGGGCATATTATATCATTATAATAACATCTTTAAATCATTGTTTCATTAGTTCCTTATACAGTGTAAGTGAGCACTGAGATAGTTATATGATGAGTTAATGTTCCATATATATTGCTGATGATAAACCTCATTTGACACACTGTTAGTATTTATATATCTAATGTACACGTTACATGTTACTGTAAGTGGCGTGCGTGTCGTACTTACAATTGTTTTTAAAGAGCATTTCTATAATTGTACATAGTCTCACAATTTTATAATTCTTTAATATCATTTTAAAAAACGCGTGCGGAGCTGCGGGTACAGCTAGTATATAATGTATACATATATGGAAAGTAGTTCATTTTGTTACGTAAGCATGTTGTAGTAGGTACACAATTTTATAAATCGGAAAAATGTGTTTTCAAACACAGGTTATAAATAAATTAATAAATAATATATAATTTTCAGGAAAGAATTTCCTACATTCAAAGATTCAATAAAGTTATTCAATAAATACTAACAAGTCAAAGGTAAAACCACTGATATACGCTTGCAATAAACAAATTAGTATTGTTTGATAAAAAGCGCAACGTACAATTCACTAGGTACCGGGGAAACTACAAACTTTGCTAAACTTTCCAACTCCTTGGAAATACTTCATTAACTTGAGTTTTCATATTGTGCAATGCAAAGGAACTGTGTAAGAAGTCAGCTTGTTAGTAATAATATAATAAAAAATGTTATACAACTACCTAGTTATTCATATTTTAGTCTTTGTAGCTAACGGCATAAGACAAACTTTGGTCTACGTAATTAGAGTTGAATATTTTAAAGTATCGTTTAAGATATTCTTAATTTTTAATTTTTATGATTTAATAATATATATCGACCTTTACTTAACACTAGTTGTTAATAATACAAACATGTGATGTATTTCTCTCTACAAAATAACATAGAACTATTTATTATCTTGGAAACAAAACAAATTTTGACGTGAAAACAATTATGGTTTTTTATTTTACTTATTTTATAGGAGGCAAACGAACGGGCGTGTCACCTGACGGTAAGTGTACACCGCCGTCCATAGACACTAGCAACACCAGAGGAGTCGCAAGTGCGTTGCCAGCCTGTGTTGGGGAGGGGAAAAGGAGTGTGGTGGGTAGGGAGAAAAGAGAGAGGAAGTGGGCCTCCAGCGCTCTCACTGACCGAACGAAACGCAAAAATGCGAGCACTGTTACTTCACGTCGATTTTCTGTAAGAGGGTGGTACTACCCTGGACGAGTCGACCCATTCATGCTGAAACCAGTAATAGTTTCAGCGTGGGTTTGATATGGGATTGGTGTTCGATTCTTCTCGTATCAAAAAGTATTTGCAAAGTATATGACTACGGGTTTCGATCAAGTTGAAATAATAATCAAATTCAAACTATGTAGACTTTAAACGACTACGCTGCAAACTTTCTTCGCCTCTACCAGCTGTGTTGAAAGCGTTGGAAAAACTTAATTATATAAGCGTTGGATCTTGAGAATTAGAGGTAGGAGTTTGTTAAATTTTATTTAATGTCCCGTCAGGAATTTCGAGGAAGGTGATATAGCTATATCCTATTACTTAAGATTACAATTATTATCTATCTTCTATACTATAATGAAACTGTAACAAAGCCAAATCTGTACATTAAATATTTTTTGAAAATTTTGATCGGGATAGACTTTGATATCGATATAGAAGTCAAAAATAATCCTTTTACAATTTTTGTCTGTCTGTCTGTCTTTCTGTCCCTGTGAACACGCATCACGCTGAAAGTACTGAACCGATTTTAACGAAACTTGACACAGTAATAACTAATATTACAAGGTTACATTTAGGATACTTTTTGTCCCATAAAACGCAAGGGGTTCTCCAGGATAACGAAAGACAAAAAATTATAGTTAATGTAACTAGACTTTTTTGCGACACCTTAGTACAAGAGCCAGCAACGTTGGAAGAACGAGCATTTTAGAAAAGCTGGTTCTTTAATATGTAGATATATTATGCCCTTCCAAACAGGATTCAGGTTACCTGGTAGCCGGTTAACGTTGTGTTTTTTAATGCGCATCACACCTTTACTGGTCAAAATTTTGATTTATAATTAATATTAGGAAAAAAATTTTCGGTAACTTTTTAACGCTATTAAAAACATGAATTTTTCACTGCCAGACAATTTTGTTATTGATAATAGTGTGCCCAATGATATTCTTTATAAATAAAATAATTAATTTCAAACCATTTTATTGTTTCCATTGCAAAGAACATATTTCATTTTATTAACCATTATGATATTGAAATTTCACCGTATACAATGAAAAACAACGATAAACGTAGACATATGACATCTTGAATACATGCGTCTATAACAGGCGCTTTCACAATTATCGTTATCTTTATTATACAGTCAGTGTTGTGCTAAGCTATCGCTATAGCTAAATTATTCTATACATATTATTTGTAATTTGCCATCTTTTATGTCTAAATAAAATAATATTAACGTTACAGCAATCTCAAGCACATTATTATTAATAACAAAAATGTCTGGCAATAATAATTTCTTGTTTTAGTAGCGTTTCAAAGTTAGTGAAAAACAAAACATTCTAAAATTAAACCGTTGCTAGCTCTTAGACGAATAGTTACAGGCAAGTGACAGTTGAGGCGGCGACGCGACTCGTTGCGTCATATCTTTTTTTATATTTTTTTCAATACAATGGAGTATGAAAAAGTTTTAATACAAGTTGAAGACTGTTATGATAAAGTAAGTGGTAGAGATGATTTTTTAATTTTATTTTTACTTATTGTGGATGTGTAGAGTCTATGTACCATAGGTTAGGTATCGTAATAGAAAAATATAGAGAGGGAGAGACTGTATATAATATATACACAAATAAAATTTTCATTTCAATAGCAAACCTATTCAAGGATTACCTATTAATGTATTAACTTTTATTACCTTGATTATCACAGATCATTCAGTGTTTAATTTATCATTATTCTTCACATATAAAAATCAATATTTATATGTTTGTCCTCTATGCAAGCCGAAACTACTGATCAGATTGTGATAATAATTTAGGAGGGTATTCTGGGAACGCCCGAGAAGGTTCCTGTATAAAAAAATCTATATATATAAACGTTTTTTTTAAATATATTTATGAAATTGTTTGCCTTAAAGAAAGAAAGGTCTTTTTCTTCTTATTGACACTTTTTACAATACATTTGATATTGTTTTGACATGTTTAACATATTTCAGTGAAACATCAGTTATCACAATTAATCAATTCCATTTGCATCAATGTAGTTTTTTAGGAATTTATGTAGTTCTGGCATGGATACGAGGTCATAGTGTGATCCAGGGTAATGGAGCTGTTGATCTTATCGCTAAAGAAGCTATCCAGACTGGATATTTCGATCATTATAAAACCTATGTTCAAGATTTATCCTCCCCAAACAAGACTGATTTGTTACTGTCATGGAACTCAAACTGGAATTCGTATTCTACCAAATTAAAGGCAAATCTTATGCTTCCATTTAGGATGACATTCCTGATAAGCCATGGGTTTATAAATTTCGTGACTATTGTAAGTTTGCTGCGTCTACTATCTGTAGACTAAGTGCTCTCCAGTGCATCTTGCAAAGTTCAGAATCAGCAACAAATCAATATGTGTATGGGGGTCGGATGAAGGCACTCTAGAACACATTTTTTCGATTAGTCCAATTTAGTATTTCACTGTATGACATTTTACCTAACAAAATACTACGCCCGTCTGATTTTAACAAAGGCACGAAGGTATGTATTTTCTCCTTTTGTCACTACTCTAATTTTATGTGTTTTAACAAAATTAAACTTCAACATAACACAATAACTAACAGTAATTATTATGTAAATATATATTTATTTAAGGCTTGATGTCTGTAGTGTTGTGTTTGTCTTTGTGTATCTCAGTGGTATAATCTGGAAGAACTAAATTATGTAATAAAAATGTAATATTATCTATAACTAGCGGGCCAGGCAGACGTTGTCCCGCCCTGATTATATAAAAATCCTTGACAAGTTATATACCAAAACTGACCCCTTGAATCACTTTATCTACTGGTAAAAACCGTATGAAAATCCGTTTAGTAGTTTTTGAGTTTATTGCGAACAGACAGACAGACAGACGCGCTAGGGGACTTTGTTTTATACTATGTAATGTAATGAAGTAACTCTCCCATGACCAATTTGACAATTGTAGAATTCATATCCATGAAGCTCCAATACTAAAAAGTTGAAATTTGTGAGTTTGGATGTTCGGGGTTATCTCTGATCCGATTTTGAAAATTATTTCATTGTTAGAAAGGTATATTAGATTTATTTTTATTTAGGGAAATATATATTATATAGTAAATGTGGCCTGGAGGTAAGGGTCAAAGGAGCAACCCATTGGATATCAGGAAGACATTTTTTGCCAATATATATATAGTATAGTTTCGAGTCACAATTGGACCCGATAAGTTTCGCTACAATCGGGTTTTAGGTTTTTTAAGATTTTTGGCGTTTGGAAATAAAATTGGAACCGGTAATAACCTATTTTGTGCAGACGAAGTTGCACGGGTCAGCTAATACGCACATCAAAAAAGTCTAAGCAACATGCGTGCTATTACAAATTTTACCATTTATATTAATTAATTTCTAAGTATTTACTCAAACAAAGTGCGTAGGTAAGTAAACTTTTTGTTATTGATGACATACTGGCTGCTTGTAAAAAAAAAAATGATTGTTTTGTTTTTTCATAAAATTCAAATGACTGCGAATTTGTTCGAATTTAAGTGCGTTTTAATTGCTACGTTTAGTCTTGATTTTATAATTTTACCAACCATTTAAATAAAGTTAGCGACAAAATTGAATTGTTGGATATTCTATACGTCATGAAGTGACGTCATTTGATGGCATATGAAATGCAAAGAGCTGTAGGGATGTTGCAAGCGGGAAGTAATCAATCTCAGGTATCTCGACATTTTGGCATTCATAGAAGAAGTAGAAGTTTGGCAGCGCTACAATAATACAGGAGAATCCGCTGAACAGCATCCAGGCCGTAAAAGGAGTACAACCACTCGGAAGACCGGTACATACAACTGACTGCAAGACGCCAGCCGATGTTAACCTACGAGAGATAAGTTTGAGGCTACAAATTTCAAGTGGTGTTGATGTAAGTCCTCAAACTGTGCGAAATCGACTGCATGAGTACGGCCTACAAGCTCGACGCCCAATCAGGTGCCCATCGATACGTCACGGGAATCGCGCTCGTCGATATGAATGGTGTAGAGAACGCATAACATGGACCCAGGAACAATGGGATAAAATTATGTCTTCCGATTAGTCACGATTCGGGTTTAAGCCTGATACAAGAAGGGTGCGAGTGTATCGTCGGCCCGGAAATACTGAAAGGCTCAGGTGCGTTCAGGAAGTTCATCCATACAGCGGCTCAAGAGTTATGTTATGGGCGGGTATTATGAAGAACAGGCGAACTGAGCTCGTTTTTGTAAATGGAAACATAAATGCTGAAAATTACATTTAGGATATTCTCAGACCTTATGTCTACCCATTTGCACAAACCTTTGGCTCCGATTTTAGGTTAATGCATGACAATGCGCGTTCACATACAGCTCGGCGAACCAGTGAATACTTTGCAACGGAGAACATCCGGGTATTGCCCTGGCCTGCACAATCGCCAGATCTCAACCCCATCGAGCACGCATGGGACATGCTCCAGAGACATGTTTTTAAGGACTTGGACGGAGCGACAACAACACAACAGCTGAAGGATTTGCTACAATTCCATTGGGAGCGAATACCGCAAGATGACATAAACAGTCTCATTAATTCAATGAATAATCGTTGCCGACAAGTTCTGAATAGCAGAGGAGCCCATACTTTGTATTAAATTGTTCTATTCTTTCACAATAAATACATTTTCTTTAGAAATTTCATTTTGTAAGAAAAAAGCTTAGTTTCTTATGTATCTTAGTTTCTACAGTATATTCTAATATTGTTCATTTCTGTTATTACAGCCGTTATTTTTACATCATAGAACCCTAAAGATATTATTTTAAAAATAAAATACAACGTTATAATGTGAAGAACCATCCTAAAATTTAAATTAGTACATGTTGCTTAGACTTTTTTGATGAGTGTATATCAATAAAAGGATATGATATAAAGTTGCTTAAGAATTGGATTGTATCGTAAAGCTGAAGTTTGACCTTTAAAAGGTCATAATTATATTTACAATTACAAACATTCTATTACGTGTTGAAATAAATAGCATTAGTTTTAAACAGTTAATTCTACAAATACATTCTTTTATCTTAATAAACTTAGGTCCATATTTTTACATAGAATAAAAAGTGAAATTTACAAGTCATGCCTTTTAATGTAATTTTTTTCTTAATAAAATTATAGCGTATAGTATGAATATTAAATTCTGTTCTCTTATATATCTTTCTTATATTTGATCAATTTTGGTTTTGGTCAATAAAATGTATAGTTAGTTTGCTACATAGTATGCTTGTTGTGTCATAGATATTTATTGCTGAAAAGAAAATTGCTGTAACTGTACGAAATAAAAAGTATACTAGTACTAGGGACCGGGGGAGTTGTCCTGCCTTGAAAAAAAAAAAAAAACCAAAAAGCGACGGAGCGCCACCTGCCGGGCCAATTCGTGTTGCTGTCCAATCTCGAATCTCCACGAACACACACAAAAAATTTCATCAAAATCGGTCCAGTCGTTTAGGAGGAGTTCAGTCACATACACACGCACACAAGAAATATATATATTAAGATATTGATAATAATGCAAATAATTAAAATCACAAAGTTTACATTTTATGAGATATTTTCTTTTTTACTTTGAGATCACAATGTATACTGCTTGAATTATATTTTTTTTAATATCATATGAGGCAAACGAACAGGTGGGTCACCTGATGTTGAATGAATTTTGACATTTTGACAGTGATTGAATTTTGAATTGAATGAATGAATTAAAAATTTAAATCAGTTCTGTATTGAACCGAATTACGTTCAATAAACAAACCACCAACAATATCAAAAACTCTATACACATGAACTAGAAAAGTTTGCGACTATACCGAATTACTTCGTATATACTAATCTAAGACTACATGATTTCGATCTGGAGTTAGCTTACATGTATAAGAAAAGATTCTGATTGGATAAGTTACCTACTTTGACTTCGTCTATAAGCTAAACATAAATACGGAAAGTTCCCTAATACTTACCTACGTGTTACGATAACGACTTATCTATATATTTGAAATAGTCATTACATGGTATAAAACAAAGTCCCCTACCGCGTCTGTCTGTCTGTCTATTCGCGATAAACTCAAAAACTACTAAACGGATTTTCACGCGGTTTTCACCAGTACATAAAGCGATTCATGGGGTACGTTTTGGTATTTAATTTGTCTAGGATTTTTTATAATCAGAGCGGGACGTCTGTCGGGCCCGCTAGTTAATAATATCTTTAAAATATTAGATGTTCGAAAAACCCATTGTTAAATCGGACATTACAAGGACCTTTTTTTCATAAACAACGATCTAGTATGTAAAGATTGTTAGGATACAAGCTCATTGTTTTGCCTTCTTTATTTTTTGTCCATTATAATGTCAAAGTTTAACTCGTTGGTAACTAATATGTGGTTCCCTACCCACATGAAGCCGACGGATTCAGTAGCGGTATACACGCTTTCACATAAGAATAATTCGGGGTAAAAACTTGTTAAAAAATTGGTGTCCTGTAAAGTCGGTTTACGGACGATAATTTTACGTAATAACATCATAATAAAAGACGCATCGGCCGAAGGAGTGAAAGAGATATAGATGCGTCACAAACCGAACGCTTAGGCCGATCGCGCCTCTCTAGCGCTTATTCCACGCTCTCGCTTGCACGCTCGGTTCAGGCGGAACGTGACAATGAGTCGTGCTTTTTTGTGCACGCAACCGGCGTTCATCGATTTATAAGATGTTATCGCGTCAAAAACCTGTTAAAAAGCAATTAGAACGTTTATATTTATTATTCCATTTTTTTATATATTTTTTTATCTTTATATTTTATGTGTACTTTCAAATGAAAGCATAATCTGATAGACACCGTATTTTCTTTTAAAAGGTAGATTTTTTATGTACCTAATCAATAGTTTTTTTTTATATTATAGGGGCAAACGAACAGTCGAGTCACCTCATGGTAAGTGATCACTGCCGTCCAAAGACATGAGCAACACCACGGGAGTCACAAGTGCGCTGTCGGCCTTTTAAAGAAGCGTGCGCTCATTTCTTAAAGGTTTGTAACTTATAATAATTTGGAAAAATCGCCGCTGGGAGTCGATTCTACAGGGTCGAAGTACGAGGCAGAAACGACCTTGAGAACCTTACCATGGAAGACCTTAACCCATCCAGGAGTTAGTATACAAAAAAGCTAACAATCATTTTATTTTGTGATAATTCATACGTACAAACTTAACCTCAAAAACATCGCGACGTAAAATTGCATCGATAATCTGTTTTTTGCCAACAAAAACTTTGATATAATATGGAAACTTTCTGTTATATAGCTGTAAATTAGAGCGAAATAAATTGACGTCACGTAAACCGTATCGTAATGTCACGGTTCGATATAAACAGAATATACCTAACTTTTATGCTAGATACCAGTAAAATTAATGACTAGAGATTTAAAAATACAGGCTTCAATTTCACATTCAAATTCTTATAGCATGGATTCTTACACTATGCGATCGAAGTTTTTTCCCTATTAAGTGACGTTACTGCGAATGCAATCTTAACATTCTAGACGTTTCGATCAGAAACTCAATTAACGGAATAAACTTCGTGGTAGCCCGCAGGATTCAATAAATTATAGTGTCCAAAACATTATCAATATTTGTTAAAACATCGGTCAGTTTGTATATTTACAAATGCGAAGTTGACTTAAATATGTGACATAATGACAATTAAATGGTTTGCAATCGAAGTTTTTCTGCTATCGAGGAATGTTAATACGAATGCAATCTTCATACTGTAGACATTTCGTTCTGAAACTTAATTAACGAAATAGCTTCCTGATAGCCTGCACAATTCAATACATTGTAGTACCCAAATCATCATCAATATTTGTTAAAATATAAGTCTGTGTTTATATTAACACATGCGAAGTTCATTTAAATATAAGACATAATGGTAATCACATAGACTTGTAAAATACAGTAGAACCTCGTTAAGTTAAAAACCAAGGGAAACACAAAATATTTTAAAGTAATTGATGAGTTAATATACAGTTCCTATTTTTATCCAAATGAGCCGGAAGAAGTGGTAAAATAAATTACATATATATATATATATCATAGTAGGCAAACGAACAGGTGGGTCACCTGATGATTAGTGATCATCACCGTCCATAGACACTAACAATACCAGGGGTGTCGCCAGTGCGTTGCCAGCCTGTGTATGGGGAGGGTGAGGGGAAGGAGGAAGAGGGAACGGGAGGTGGGCCTCCGGCGCTCTTACTGACCGAACGAAACGCAACAAAGCAAGCACTGTTACTTCACGTCGGTGTTTCTGTGAGAGGGTGGTACTACCCTGGGGGAGCCAACCCATTCATGCTGAAACCAGTAATAGCTTCAGCGTGGCGCTACCACCTATATATATACCACCTAAATATATACATGTTACATAAAAATAAAACTGTATTTAAAGTTAAGTCTACTGAAAAAAGTCTGTGAATTTAAACAGTTCGACCATCGAGACATCAATTTGATTTTCTATGATAAATAGAGAGGTGATTGTATACTTATTTTTTGTGTTAACAATTTAACTTATAAACACGTGCGATCGATAAATTTCATTGACAGACAGTTTATCTTATAGAGCTCATCGAAACATTTCTTTAAGTAAGTGAGAGCTAATACTGAAATTACTAGTTTAAGTTATAGAGGTTTCGTATTTTAAGTAACAGAGGTTTTGGGCTCAGAGGGGGAAAGGAGCAGATTATTTTTTGAAATTATCGGAGTATTTACTTTATTCAAAAATCAAAATATCCTATATTCAATTTAGGCCCTAAGAAGGCGCTTATGAACGACAAAGCTACCACCGGTTTGGAAAACAACCCAGTCATCGAGAAGAACCGGCAAGAAACTCGATCAGGTATATCTTTTCATGTTATATATTTTTATAAAACATAAATATTTACATTCGTTATTAGTGGATGCACAGAGAGGGGCATCATTTCCAGACGTCACAATCGTTCACACATTGATCCACCCTATAATAGCCTTTAAATATTAAAACCCGCTTGACATGGTTCTTGAACCCACTATCCGGCAAATCGGTAATGTGTTTTGGGACTTTGTTATAAAACCTAACACTATTACCTAAAAAACTGTTTTTGGACTTAGTGAGCCTAAAGCATGGAATGACCAATTTGTTGCTGTTTCTAGTCTTTAAATTATGCTGGTCTTTTACCAGATCCAGCATATCTAAGTTTTTGCGGACATACATTAAATTATCAAGAATATATTGGGAGGGCAGGGTTAAGATATCGAATTCCTGAAACTTAGTCTATAATGATTCGCGAGGACTCATATTATAAATTGCTCGAACTGCTCGTTTTTGTATTCCTATCCATATTCCTATATGGTGTCCACCTCAGCTGCTGTCCCCCATAACAAAATACCATAAGACATTAAGCTGTGGAAATAAGCGAAGTAGACAACCCTAGCAGTGGCAATATCTGTTAGCTGGCGAATCTTTCTAACTGCGAATGCAGCAGAACTTAATCTTTCCACTTAAATTTGAAACTTAAACTAAACTTAAATATTGAGGTTTGTGTTATCGAAGTTCTAGTGTACTACACCAGAAAAATATGACTTTTAATATAAATTAATATTTTAAATGAGCATATTAGTGATTAAAAATATGACTCACCTATCGTCGTAAGCGCCAACGTGCACCAATAGTAACTTTGCAAGTATTGTTTCACAACATCAGCCGTCTCCGTGTCGTGGTACACCCAATTTTTACTACCGAACCCATTATTTTTATATATTATATGGTACAAGCACCCATTCCAATGGAATATCACTAATAAATAATGAATTAAACTTGTTGATCTAAACAAGTTAGGATAGTTCGTATGTCTCTCGGTGCGGTCCATGAACGCCCAGAAACGATAAATTTTCACAAGACGGAACGAACGTAAGATTGAGTTGAAACCGATAGAGAGATAAAGAAAGTCCAGCGGGAGCAAGCACAGGCAATCGATATAAAAATATGTTGAGTTCATGTAATGTGCTCTTAATTTGCCAGTGTCCGTTTGCAGCACACCGTCTTCTAAATAGCCCGTACGGAAATGAAACAGTATGTCCGCCAAGTAAAGGAAATCCGAGAAGTAATCAAGGCAGAACCACACTATCAACGTTTCCCCTGAAACAAAAGAAATTACGTGTTATTTTGTTATCCGTGTACATAAATGTCTAAGAAAGTATTACGAACAATAAAGTAATTATATTATCTCACAAAAGGTACAACTTTTAAACAGTATTTTAATATAAAAATGTAAGTATAGCTTACTATTATTGTTCACTTAAAGCTTAGTAATTTTATGGTGAATGTTGTGGTGAATGTTATGGTGAATTTTATGGTGAAAGATAAGAAGTAAACATCGTCTATAAGATATGTCTTATAAGATAAGTCTTAGTAGAACAGTTCCGCTTACGCCTTTCACACTATTTGTAAAGCGAATATCATTATCTAATCTAATTTGTTATCGCATCTAAAACCCATACTAATTTTAGTATATAAGAAGTCTCGTCCTAGTATGTTTCTAACATATAAACTGAGGATTCCGTACAACAAATTAATAATATATTTTGTTATGTATTCACAAAATAAAAAATGTGTTTTCATTATTGCGTTCCAATCCTAAACTGAAATCTGACTCAGACTTGCTTTATTTTTATTATCTATTGCATTATTATAGAATCTATACTATGGTTATATATGTCCACACCTCCCTAGGCATTTATTATTTTTTTGTTATTAATTTTATTTGCTGTAATAAGCAGTTGAGTTATAGCTAAATGGTTATTGTGTAAATTGTTAACATGTGCTAGCTATCGCTTAAGCAGTACAGAAGTCAATGTGTTGAAGCGCTATCTAGCTGCCTACTATTGCAAAGTACAATAACAATGAAAAAAAATATTTTTATAGTCCAAACAAAGCCATAAAAAAACAAATACAAGTCCGCGTTAATGTAGATTTGATTGTATATTTTTTAATGATAGGTACCCTATGTCTTTTTCTGTACATCTTACTATGTGTATACAAATTTTTATGATGATCGATTGAATTAGTAATTAAAGCGTGAAAGTGTAACCAAGAAAAAAGGAAACTCACTTCCTCATTTACAATATTACTTAGGATTACGCACTAAATAGGCAAACATCTTTGAAATATACATTTCGCCACCTACGTTTATTTCAATGTAGCAACTGAAAAGAAAATCAAATTCTTAAGAATATGTTTTCTTTAATACCACTTTTTGTAAGTGTTACCCAAACAACGCTTTAACACTTGACATTTCCAGTTCCGATATCAAAATTTCCCACTCAGCCCTCGAACGCAAAATTCAATAGCGTTTTATTCCTACTCTCATCCCCGGATGAATTCGAATGATACTTAAACGGATAAAAATCCAATTTTGATTCTGTAGATTATGCAAAAGACGTCTCTATTTAGATAGGAACTTAGATTAGCAGCGACGATCTGGACTGCACCGGCTTAGTGGAATGCACATAGTTTCCGCCAACTCGATCCGTTTAGAATTAAATTACTACCTAGATAGCTTGGCTGCCTCGTGACGCTGACAGTGTAAAATGATGATTTTACTTATTACATTTTACATGCCTTGTCTTTATATCCTAAAAGAAATTAGCTCGAAAATATTGGAAAAAAAAATAATTAAGATAGACTCATAAAACACTTTTCTTAAAATTCATCTACTACACTCGAACATTTTTAAGTAAATTTCGTATGTTTTACACTTATAAATATAAAAAGAACTAATTAAAAATTTTAAATTTTTAAAGCTGCTACTTATAGATTAATAATTATCAATTTCATACCAAACAAATGAAGTAACGATACGCAACAGTTATTGGATCAAATTTTTCTCAAAATTAACAAAAAGAATTTGAATTACGCGAAACATGAGAATGTAGAGGATGTAAAAAATAACATTTCAGATAACATATAAAATATCAACCATTTAATACGTGCACAAGTGCCTGCTTAATACTAAGTACGAGTAGATAGGTAGCATTAAAATCAGTCTAATCGTAACGCTATGTACTTCTAACCGTGTCATTGGTGTTTCACATCCAAAATCACTATAATTAAAACAGCTTAATCTTAGGGAGAACCCTGAAAATAGTATTTTATGCAGATATATCACAGAAGAGGCTCACTATACACGTGCTCATTTTCAATTATAGGAAGTAATAAGTAGCAAGCTTTTAATTTCTCTAGTTATTAGTATATGTAAATCTATAGACAATTTTTTTCCTCTATTTTTTTATTTTTAAACAACTTCCAAATAAAAAACTACACGGCCAATTTTAGGAGCCTTTTACTGGCGTAAACTGTCTATTTTAAAGGAAGGATTTAGTATATAAAATATTAAGTAAGTAATATAAAGTATAAGCTTACAGATTTAAAAATTGTATTCATTGTTGATATTGAATAGAGTCGATAAAAAAAATATTTTGAAACGTCATAGCTTACCGTTAATCTCCTGGAACGCGAACCTGTAGACTATAACCCATAGGTTGTAGAGGAAGGCAAGAGAAACAACCATTGACCAGTAGTAGCAGAGTCGGCCCGCCGGATCAAATACAAATGACCAGCGAGACCCGGAGCGTAGTCGGCCACTTGTGTATGTAGATCTCCTGCGAAGGCCCATTCTGCTAACACTGCGAAAGACATTTTTCTAATAAATCCCCTTAAAGAACTTTATGGTAAGTCTGTTGACAGTTTATAAGAATCTTATATTATTCAAATTCAATAATAATACACAAAGAATGTGTGTTATATCGCAGTCAGTGCTTATTAACGATAAAATTTAATAGGCTAATCTTTGTGTATAATGTGATGGACAATTTATAAATAATTGCATTAATTATTTATTTATTAAGCATACAAATTACGCATATCTCATACAAGACTTCCACATTAATCCTACAATCACATGACAAAATATAAACTTTAACATAAACTTTGACACTGTACTCATTGTACATGGACGCAATTAGTATGATTATTTGTTATTCTTTTATAATTAACTTAACAACTTTGTAAAGCCTTTAATGCTTGAAATGCTGTATTATCCTAATTTATAAGTAAATCTACATTAAAAGGAACATTTTTAAACGCTGTTGGATTCTTAACCGAATAATTAAACAAATATGATTTAAATTTTTTAGCAGAATTCATAATAAGTTCAATAACATTGTACACTCAAATTAGTAGATTAACATTGTTAATTTGTTAACTACAATATCGTTACTTATAAAAACTACAGTATTTATAGTCTATCATGTGTTCTTTATCTTTTTTTTTTTTTTTCGAACTGACTACGCTATTGACCAAACAAGGTCTTAACAGCTTCACCGGACTACTAAGGCGAGCGCTTAAGGCACTCAGCCGATTTTATTTTGACAACTAGTTCAAGGGTGCGCGGCACACCTCGGCTTTGGCTGTTGCCTGATACATGCAATTCGTGACCTATCTGAGCTACCCTAAGCTAAGCTAACTATTCATACATATATGAGTTGTTGAAACATATATGTGTACCAAGCATACATACCTCAACAACCCTTATATATATTTCGTATCGGATAATATTGTGCTTTATCTGTTCTCGTGCATTATACCCGTTATGTCAAACTCAGTCAAAAGACGTACCCCTGACTAGAATAAATATGGACCTAAATGCATTAATTTCGCCTAATAATGTAGCTATTGTCATAAAAATCCTGTAGACAATATAGTTGAAACATGAGTTCGCACCTTTCTTATTATTAAATTTGATTGATTAGGGCCTTGTTATATCGCAGCGAGCTGAAACGAAACCAAATTAACGTGGCGTGAGCGGTCATTATTTTGCGCGTTACAATAGATTTTATTCGAAGCTTCGAACCACTGAACCAAAGTAACGAACACCTCACGAACCTATTTATCAAATTGATAGCTATACATTGCTATTGTCAGTTGTATAAGCACGATCCCGTCATATTATATTGACGCAATGTATCAGGCACGACACACATCGTCTATTATGTGTAAACAGTAATTTTGATTTAATAACATTCTCCGTTGATAGTCGTAATTCTGTCACTTTGTTTAATACTACTAATGTTACAAATCTCGTTATTATCTACTGTTTATTTATTATTGAAGTTAATCTTATCATATTATAAAACAAAGTCTTCTGCCACGTCTGTCTGTCTTGTCGCGATAAACTTTAAAACTACCGAACGGATTTTCATGCGACTTTACCAGTAGATAAAGTGATTCATGGGGAAGGTTTAGGTATATAATATGTCAAGGTTTTTTTTTATTATCTGGGCGTGATACGTTCCGCCGGATCCGCTTGTTAAATATATAAACAAAACCCAAAACACGTCTATAAGTAGATATAGCTGAAAATGCCGAGTTATATAGGTATGAGGTTAGGCAAAGATAATTTAAAATAAGAATACTAAAAATGTGTAAAAGGCCTGTGTCATTCTTCTCAACTATTATATGCACGTATTTCTGCCGTAAAGCTCCGATACCGGATTAATGTATAACCATCTACAATATATGCTTATTTAACCACCACTTAGGAACGTCCGTTAGGTATTCAGTCTTGTTTATAGTTGATTTATAAGTAAATATTATTATAGGTTTGGCCACAATATCACCTTTTTTTTAACGTGGGGAAATCCCTTATGGTTACACCACCCTCCCAAGGGAAAGAGTGGGTTACATCCGACTCGCACGGACTCAAACCGCACGGTGTACATCTGCCGCTATAGTTGGGGTGACACAAGATCTCTACAGACTTCATCGTGCTGCCCCAGCAGGTGGCCCAGCGGTAGAAAACGCCGCCGCCAGGCCCCGTCTTATCAGGAGACAACCGTGTACACACCGGCCGTCTCTTCCGTCCGCCGAACCTGTGCAATGGGAAGATGGGTCCCTCGACCCCTCTTCTCTAGGGCCGGTCCTCCGTTGGCAGAGAGGGTCGTCCTCGCGGGCCCTCTCCGCCGTCGCCTTCTCTGAAACGACTTCCTCGCAAAAGAAAGCCACAACACGCCACAATCTCACCTGACATTAAATAACGATGTGGCCCAACTTGGTAAACACGAGAAACTTAGAGGGGGCTGACTCTCAAATACAGCTGCCGGGACACACCAACAAGGGCTTGACGATAAATTTTCAAGTTGATTGTTGAAGCTATCCAGTCGAGCTTAGAAAAGACCACGCTATGGTTTCATCACAATGTTCACTTCGTTATCACTTCACATCGCACGTGATGACGGATCACTTCTCGCTCGCTCGCTTATCTATTTACTTATTTCTACTTTTTTCTTAATAATGTTCGAAGCGCATTCGATATTATTCCAAATTCGCTTTTTTTCTCGGAACACGAAAAAGTGACTGAGATATATGTGATGATAGTAAACATAGTGTACTCCAGAAACAACGATGACCACCGAGCTATTTCTTTATCACCATGTGTTGTTGAACGGGACCCAATCGTAAACAAATCTCTAACACCCTTGCCCATTGCGAGAATTACATCTAGTTTATGAATGTATGGTATATGATAAGTGTATGGTAATGGAAACTATCAGAGTCCATTACTATATATTAATCAATCACATATGACTAATAGAGAAGTTAGAGGTGCTAATTATTGCATCCCCACTATTCTCACGAACTTTTTATAAAATAATAACTAATCATTAAATAGAAAAATATACGAGAATAAACGGGTACATCTTCTATATTCATAAGAGCAATAAAGAAATTTGCTGTAAATAAAAATGTTCTTTGTCCCGCGCAGACAAAATTCATGGAAACAGTTATTTGCTCTTTATTCATTTTGCTATGAAGCAACATATCCTTTGAGATTTTCAGACACTTTATTTTAATGAATATACCTTCCCTAGTCAAATTTTAATATTTGTTCATTTGCCAATAAATCGTTTAATACTTTTTGATTTTTTGTCTTATTTATATCCTTGTATGTAACATGAAAAAGTTAAATAATTTTGAATGTTACAATATATTTTATTTGATGGTCTATACATATAATAAGAATGTAAATCTAACGTGTCTGCACTATTTAGATTTTTGTAAAAAAAATGTTGCCTGTGTCTAGGAATAAGTAATAAAATACATTTCAATCATTTTTAGAAATGTCTGTCTGCCTGTCTATCTGGCTGTTTGTTTGAACATGCGTCACTGCTAAAGTACTGCGTTCATGATAAAGTCATAAGCTGTAGGTGGTACTCGTAGGAGCCACGCTAAGACTATTACTGGTTCTAGCATGAATGGGACGGCTCGCCCGGGGTAATACCACCCTCTCACAGAAAACCGACGTGAAGTAACAGTGCTTGCATTGTTGTGTTTCGTTCGGTCAGTGAGAGCGCCGGTTAGCCACCTCCCTACTCTACCTCTCCCCTCACCCAAACATAGGCTGGCAACGCACTTGCGAGTTCCCCTGGTGTTGCAAGTGTCTATGGACGGTGGTGATCACTTAACAACAGGTGACCCACCTGTTTGTTTGCATCTTATGATATAAAAAGGCACATTTTCGAGTAACATTCAGTCTTTGTTTCATTTAAATCAGTTTAGTCTATCAAAAATTATTGTAATGTTAATGACGACGCGACTTAAGTACGGGAGAAAAGTAGATAGTAATTACTTACTTTATTAGTAACTGTTTTGTACTCATTTCTCTATAAGGAATTACATCACCGTAATTCAATCTTTATGTACTGTGAAAATTCAAGGCGAAGCTTACAAGCAGTTGTAACAACGTAATATTGTTTTGTAAACGTATCTCTACGTGAATGTATTCAATCGGGTAGAAATTGTAACAACGTTATGTAATATACATACTCAAACACGAATACATGATTGAAACAATCTAATTTAGTATATCTCAGTGAACAGTTTCAATAAGGTGTAAAATAAACATTATTATATTTTGATATATTATATTTATAGAATATTCTTGTTAAATCTTTTTTATAATAACTACGATCGTATCTAGTTTTAGACAATCATTTTATACAACGTTAATTTTAACAATTAGGACAGCTTCTTTACCCCTACTTATAAATCATAAATAAAATAATTCTCATTTATATTTTACTAGCGGGCCCGGCAGACGTTGTCCCGTCCGGATTATGAAAACATCCTTGACAAATTATATACTAAAACGTTCCTCATTAATCACTCTATCCACCGGTGAAAACCGCATGAAAATCCGTTCGGTAGTTTTTGAGTTTGTCGCGAACAGACCGACAGACAGACGCGGTAGGGGACTTTGTTTTATACTATGTAATGATGTAACACTGTTCCTTCAAATGCAAAACACATTCTAAAATAGCATTTATAAAACAAAGAATAAACCATCCCAAATGTTATTCGATACAACATAAGCATATTTGATTACATTAGCTTATTGTTTCCAGTTAACCGATTGACTGGATTCTCGGTTACTCTGATTTAGCTGTGTATATATACATATGTATTTCCGACTGGAGAATAATTGAATATCATGCTAACCACCTGAGGGCCGTAACGGGGTATCGAGGGGATGTATATCCAATTAAACCTCCGGATACATCCGATTTTCGACTGTACGCGGGCAGTACCACGATTGCGGTTCTGGGAATATCAGATAAATGATCTTGGACGCGGATACTTTGTAAAGATCAATTATTCACTTGGATAAACTTAAGTATTTAGTATTTATTCGTACAGTATGCATACCCTCTATATTATGCTCTGTATTAGATCCTTATATGAGTTTACATCTATAGTAATATTATAAAGCTAAATAGATTTTTTTTTTGCTTGAACGCGCTAATCTCAGGAACTACTAGTCCGATTTGAAAAATTCTTTCAGTGTTAGATAGCTCAATTATCGAGGAAAGATTTACCGTTGAATCATCTATCGCTAAGACCAATAGGAGCGGAGCATCAATGAAGAGTATTTCAAAATCGCTTTTTTCCCTTTTGAGAGCTTCCGCTGCGTGTTAGCGTTAGTCCAAAGTAACTATTACACCTGGGCGATATCGCGAACAGAAGCTAGTATGAAGTAAAAATATATTTTCATTTACCTTATATAGCAAAATGCACTTTGCTTAAAGAAAGTAAATACGAGTATATGGCAAATAAAATAAATTTACCTATTCCACGGGATGTAGTGAAATAGTAAAATAGCAAGGGTTGCGAGCATACATTCGACTTTTTTCTTTACTCTCTCAAACCTTTTCATCTACGTCCAATTTAAAATATATGCCCGTTTTTGTGTGCCGCTGGAACTAGGCGTATAATGTTAGATGCCTACTTTAAAAACCATCTACTAATAAAACGGTGACAAACTGCTGTCGTAAATGGATGTGAAATTATAACAAAACTTCGAAATCCAAAACTGCCTCTATGATCTCATCATAAATTATTGTTAATAGTAGACTCATATAATCATTATCATTACATAGTATAAAATAAAGTCGCCTACCGCGTCTGTCTGTCTGTCTGTTCGCGATAAACTCAAAAACTACTGAACGGATTTTCATGCGGTTTTCACCAGTGGATAAAGTGATTCGTGAGGAACGTTTTGGTATACAATTTGTCAAGGTTTTTTTTTTAATCAGGGCGGGACAACGTCTGCCGGGCCCGCTAGTGTTATTATATAATTAAAATTTAAAAATATATATGTTATGAACATATTTTTCAAGGTTTCATTTGTTTTGACATTTTTTTTATTTTTCGTTGTCAGATAAATATAATTAATTGCTTTACAACTTTCGTAAAGGAGTTTTTGGCGGGATTTTGGTCTGTCATGTAGTGGATTTTATATTTCATTCATAATCTTGTGTTACTTGACTCTATATTGTGTAAAGTTGATGGTGTTTTATGTAATATACTTTGTTTATTGTGCATAAGTGTAGTGAATGGAAAATAATACCACGGACCATGAATTCTGAAATGCCACAAAAACTCCATGGAAATTTCTAACAAGAGGGCCACCATCTTGTTAGTTCATTGAAAATATATCAAGAAACTTGAAAAATCGAAACTCACTTAACAAGGGCGTATGTCTCTAAAAGATTGGTTGCCCGTAGCCCGTAACCGTACTACACACACGTATAGAAGAAATTTATATATAAAGAAAAAGAACAACCCACAGTAACCAGTAGGTATTATCTTCTTACAAAAATAATTATGTGTTATTTACTAAGCTACAATACAGTATTATTACCCAATTAAATACATTACACACGTTCTAAATGTCACGTAAATTAAAACTGCCCTTAAAAGTATTTCATTAAAATCGATATCTACATTGCACCCGGGCGAAGCTAGGGCAGGTCGCTAGTTAGTTAATAAATCGTCGATTAATTTCAGACCATCAAGTTATTTCAGTACTTTAATATAAGAAAACCGGTAAATTAAATTGAATATTGGTTAATAATTTATATCGTGAAACAATACACAATAAGCAATAAAAAGGAAAGTTTTCTTTGAACAAACAAACCTGACAGGTGCTGCCAATCATGCCACCAGAATTTATTCACCGAAGGCCCTATCGAGTAAGCGTGCGCTTTGTTTCGAACAATATTTACGACAAAAACAACAGAACAACAGTAATGAGAACTTGATACAATACCTATCAACGTTGCACTGACAATATTCTTCCGAGATACAAAATATTGTAATAGTTAACGAGTTCCTTCTTACAATTTATATGTTTTTCGTTGAAGTCCTTTTCAAATAGATGCCATATTTAAAATATGAATCAATAACTATAAATTAATAACATTTTGGTATTTTTGAACATATGACTTCATACATTTTTCTCATACTTGTATAAGTGCTAGTATATCTAACGAAATTATATATTGTTTGTAAGTTTTTTAAACAGCAGAACTACGAGACAGAAAAAACAGGGTGTGTCGTGAAAACACACGATAGAAGTGAAATTTTCGTATTACAGGGAAACATTTTAATTCAAAAATACAAGAGAAAGCCAACGTCACGCGTTGTTCCCAGGCGGTCACCCATTCAATTACTGACCGCATCCAACATTGCTTAACTTTGGTGATCGGACAAGAACCGGTGTTTTCAACACTCTACCCGATACAGTGGTGGGGCCAAATTTCATCAGAATTTCAAAGCTCTCCCATAAGACGTCTCACTTCAAAAACTGCACATACTGTTTAAACTAAATGTAGGATATTTTGTGGTAGATTCGTGTTGGCTAGAACTCGTACATAAATTTGTATAGTTTTATTTTCGTAGTAAGACAAAGTGACTTCTCTGTAACGTACACAGTGCAATCTAAAAGCAATGGTGACCACCATAGATTAACAATACATTGACAATCGTCGCTATCAGGTCGACCTGCAAACCTCTCCGCAACTGAACATACACTAACTGACTATAAAATCGATGAAACCGAAATAGAGGCACTGTGACCGGTTGACCATCATATGACAGTAGCGAACTAGTCGGGTTAAGGCACTCTGTAACCTTGCTTGTTTACTTGATATATACGAACATCCAAAAATGGCACTACAGTGGATGCATGATGGTCGCGATTTCAGTGCGATACAATTTTCATGTCCTATAATCCGATATCTGTTTGACATCACTACGGCTTTACTATACTAGTCGAAGCGTAATAACATTAAGCTAGTAGTCGTCCAATGGTGAAAATTCAACAATAATAAGGGATTCAAAGTTTTTCGTCGCGTGTCAATATATAGATATTATTACACAGGTCAACAAAAAAAAAATCTTTTTTGGGTTTCTGTTCTCTTGCTTAAATTCTGATTCTAGACATTGAAAAACACTTAAATATTCATATTTAGTTCATAAAGTTTGCTTTGGTCTGATTTACGACGATAAGTATGATTTAATTTATTTCATAAACAAAAGATTACTACTACATCTGAACGAATTTAAAGACAACATCTCCTACTCCGAGGAACAAGGAGAACGTTTTCACCAAGATGTGATGGACTTTCAACGGTGATATCAAGGGCAGTATAACGAAAATATGATGGGAGATTACATTTTGGGCTTAATACGAGAGAGCTCATACGAGCATAAAAGAAATACGAAAAATATTCACTTTTAGACATTAGTTTCCTGTTATTTTACATCTATATGTTATTGTTTATCACAAATCTTGAATAAAAAAGACTCTTGTATCTAAAAAAATGTTTTCTAATTATAATTTACAGTGGAAATGTAGAAAAAAGGGGGAGAGAGACGAACTTCTTAGCCTTCCATGGATTCACCGTGCGGGTGCCGGGTCCATCGTGTGGCAGAGGGAGAAACTCAGAGCAGTTCCCAGGACTTGCGACCCAGGTGTAGGTTTAAGGAGGCCCCCTTTGAGATGCGCATCAACGCTCACCTTCACTGCTCGAGTTTCCCGCCCTGCCTAGCCAAATTTGGTAGGAACCTGTTAGTGCAGCCTTTGATACTCATTCTAAAATAGAACTTACTGCAGTTCTCGACAGGCCAAGGTCCTTTAGAAGGTTGTAGAGAGATTTTGCTGGTATACCTCTCGCTCCTACTTCTACCGCGTATAACTTAACCACATAGCCATTTTTACTTAGTTCATTTGTTAGTTCGTAATATTTATTTAATTTGATTGTGTGGTCTTTAGGAATGTTGGTTTCCCACGGTATTTTTTGCCGAAAAATTGAAAAATTGTTCTAGTTTCTACAAAAGCAAACTTTAATCGGAAAAAAAAAAATTCCTTATTTTTGTCGTAGGAGAAACCAAAATTTAACATGTAGAAGTTAGACCCAAAAATCGTGTTGACCGATGTTATCTGTATTTCTTTTTCTAAATGATAAAAACTGTGTTGAGTTTTGTACAAATATTATATATTGTAGACATAAGGAGCGTGAGGTATGACGAATAGAGACATATAAATAAAGGCTTCAAAACTCATCCATGGTATGAAAAAAAGTAACTGTTTCCAATGTTTTATAGTTCACAAACGCTAAAGCTCGTCAATAACTACTAAACAAAAATAAATAACGAAAATTGGATTGAGATAACAAAGAAGAAAGATCTAATGAACTCTTTCGTCTCTAATAATAATAAATAATATATTTATTATTTACATAAACTTAAAATAAAAATATCTGCAAATCAACTAAACCAGAAATGTAGTACAAGATAAATGGAAGTATGTTATTGTCTAATGTGCGTATTACTAGCCTTTACACAATTGTACTTTTGAATCATACCCTTTCTTATCTGTTTTGGCCACATCATCTTTTAGTTTGAGACATTGTGATAAAACTCTAGCCTAGTACAATCAAAGATGTACAACAATACCTGTCAGCTCCATTGCAATGCGGTGGTGCTAGGTGATTTTGTGAGTGGTGAGGTGCGGGTGTGGCGGGCGCGTGCGGCGTGTGAGACGTACTGCGCCACCCGCCCAGCAGTGGCGCCTCCCCGCTAGCACCCAACAATTTTAACCTGAACATAATTATAACAACGTTGAACCCATTGGGTAATATAACAGTTAAAACTTAGAGGAGAGTTAATTGTGTACTAGCTATTGTACAGCGTCGTCCGCGTGGAATTTAACATACAATGCCTGTCCAGTGTAACACTGCAAATCAAATATCCGATTTGCTTATAAATAACTATAGACTGCTGCATCAATTAACATCAAGCAGATTAATGTCAAACGATCATCCGTTTCATATCATTATGAAATAAAATGTGAAATATATTTTAAAGAAGCAACCTACTTTAAAGTAAGCAAAAAAAGAATAACCGAGAAATAATCTCCAACGTTATTCATGCAAATACTAGCTAGTCATGAAGGAGAAAAATTATTTGAAGTCCAATCGACTTAGAAGCATACTACCGGCTACCGGCAGAAATTGATTTTTCTATTGCTACGTATAGGAATCGCGAACTGAGGAAGCCGCTTTCAACCAAAGCTGAAGCGTAAAATAAGATATTACCTGTACACAAATGCAGACTGTCTTAAAGAATTAGTTTTATTCAACGTTTAGTTAAATCAATAGTTTGAAGATATAATAGTGGGAAAACAATCCAAGAGCATCATAAATTATTTTTAAATATCTACTTTAAAATGGGAAGTTAGATTTATGTACTTTTACACTTCTATTACGAAAAGGTTTTAACTTATACAACAATGACTTTTAAAAAATAGGAAAACCGTTTGAAATCCAAAAGAATGAATAGCTTGAAATTATTTGGCTATAATATTTTAAATTTTACAAATAACCTACATACGTAATACCGTTATCAAGACAAAAGCAGTGTCGCGATCCATAGTAGTTAATAGTATCAGGAAGCTAGCGTTTCGTCATATTGCACAACTTACAACACTTGACAATCGTTCGAGTGATAGATTGATAAATATAAAATCGTAAAAACCCGTTTCCCTTCAAGGAAACTTCAATATTAACCACTTTTGTGAAGTTTCTATGCCGGGCCGACTCCATCATGTGTTATGTAGCTATGAGCCCGTCGAAACTCTTCGACCAGTCACTATTATATATTTAATGTTGATAACCGCATTTAATGCTTCTAAAAATAATCATAAAGTCGATCTTGGTTTTCCCCGGCGTGATAGAAAGCCACCGATACTATTTCGGCGGTGAGCATACTAAATATATACTTTGATATGCATCATAAGTATAGGTTTTTAGAGGCACCTTTTATTTATACTTCATAAAAATTTAACTACATTATCTTCCTTACTAATATAATATTATAAATGCGAATGTGAGTCTGTTTGTTTATTAGTTATGCTTTCACAACTTCACTATGTATGAAATTTTGAATACACGTCGTCAGAACTACAGAAAAGGGCATAAGGTACTTTTCATCCAGAAAAAATATACTGTTCCCGAGGGACAGGTCAAATTACAAATAACGCGACGAAACCGCGACCATTAATTAGTACAAAATAAAACTTACACAATACCTGTCGTGATGTATGGAGCGGAGTGCTGGAGTATGAATTGAAGAAAATTATGTGTGGCTGAATACAAACATTAATATATTTTTTTAACATTAATATTGATGTCCGTTATAATTGCAGTATATCAGATGAAGTAAGAAATAACACCAGTGATAGGTGCGAACTAATAGATTAGCATGTTATAGGCATGAGAAGGGGTGAAATCAATATTACTTGAAGAGCGTTAAATATGACGGTGGACGGATAAAGAAGCAAAGAAGGACCGAAGACGGTATGGGTTGATCGTATGAAAAATGATATGTGTATAACAGGTGTCAATACTAAGCTGACAACCGACAGGAGAATGAAAGACGAAAATACGTGCTGTCCTACTCAGGTAGAATAAGGGAGAAAAAAATAATATTAACTTAGAATTACAGAATTTACAGGTAATAATTTTTTTTTTAATTTATAATAAAATTAAATATATCTTACGATTATAATTAATACTATGATTATATTAACTGAATTATAATACCAATTAACTACATTACAAAACCTAATATGAAATATTAACGTATATATATATCCTTCTTTTCATTTTTATATGAATTGTTGACGTTTTTGTCCTTATGTTAGGTAAGAAGTTTATTCTACACTAGCTGACCCGCGCAGCTTCGTCTGCGTGAAATCGGTTACCTACCGGTGCCAATTGTATTTCCAAACTTGAAAAATCTTTAAAAACCTAAAACGCGATTGCAGCTACTCCCTCCGTTTCCAATTGTGGAACCAAACCATTCAGGGACTCACTCACAGGGACACACACATACCTAGTTGGTTTAGTGAATGACTTACGGATGTGTGGATGAAATTTCGACGAGGCGGGCATAGTGCCATCTGTCATTCAGCAACGTCAATAATTTTGTTTTGTTTGAAATACGAACCACCGTTGAATCATTTGGATGTTGTTCATACAAAAATACTAAAATTACGAATCAAAAATGGAAGGGTGAGGTTAGTTTGGTGAAATTTTGGGGTAAATTAAAAAAAAACTGTGTGTGTACTTATGTACACACGTTAGAAGTTATACTTTTTGGCGTAACAAGATAAAAATCTTTTCAAAATTTTTATCTTTCGCCTTATTTTACGTTTGTAGAAAAAACGATACTAACAATAGAAAAAAGGTATTTAATATACTGAAAGTTTTAATACAAATCAGAAATACAAAGAAAGATAATGTTGACTATATCTAACTTCAGGGTGTCGGTTTTTCGAGACGGTGTGCGCGCGCATCGTAAAAATTAATCTCATCATTTTCCTTAACGCGCCAAAAGAAGTATAACTTCAAAACTACAAAAAAAATTGTCAAAAAATAAAAATTGGATAGGGACACCCTAATCACCTAGCGGTATAAAATATACTTTACGACCTATTTTCATACCTAACAAATATACATTTAAAATTTCATAAAAATCGATGAAGCCGTTTCGCAGGAGTTCGAACACAAACACCGTGACACGAGATCACTATTAAGAATATGAGAGTTATTTATAGAAAGCAACTTTTATAAATTGCATGTAAATAACTTACGTATTGTACGTATAATTTACACTGAAAATAAAATTCCATCAGGCAATCTTAAAAAAGGCGATACGGTTTTCTATACGAAAAGGAAGAAATCTTTTGAAGTCCAATCGACTTAGTAGCACGCGACTGGCTACCGGTAGAAATTGGTTTTCCAATACGCCATAGTAGGAATGGGACTGTGAAAGCCGCTTCCGAGCTGTCGTAGCGTAAAATGAGATATCAACCGTTCAAAAATGCGATCGGTTCTGTTGAAACGCCGACGACAGCGGTCGCTTGCTCATATAACCGTCAGGCTGTATACCGATATTTGACGAAAAACATGTTTACGTACATAATATATTGATGTAAAAACGCTTATATTATTTTTTGATGGCTTAGTTGATAGCGTGTTCGAACACCACGTATATATTGACTTTGCCAATTAACTGATCTTTACCTTGAACATGCAGGTATGTTTGTTTAACCATCTATCACACCCAAATGGTTGGATTACTTCTAATTAAATCTACCAAAGACGTAGATTATAATGTGATATATTATGTATGATATTTAAGATATATTATTTTATAGACATATACGGTGTTATTACAAAAAAGTTAAATACGTATTGAATACTTGCTTTAAAACGGTTTTGAATTAAATGCACCGCGGTCGCTGAATGTTCGCCATCTTGCTATTTTGTCTCGCTTTGGGTATGTTAAGTTAGACTTGCGAAAAAGAATAACGCGAACTTGCCTCGGGCGAGCGCGGTGCATTTAATTCGAAACCTTTTTAAAGCAAGTATTCAATACGTATTTAACTTTTTTGTAATAACACCGTATATATTTATAAAATAATATATCTTAAATATCATACATAATACATCACGATATAATCTACACAATTATTATGTACTAGCTGACCCGTGCAACTTCGTCTGCACCAAATCGGTTATCACTGGAGCCAATTGTATTTTTAAACGCGAAAAATTTTAATATAGGTAACTAAAACCTTATTGCAGCCTCACCATCGGTTTCCAATTGTGAATCCAAACTATCAAGGGACTCAATCAAACATATACCCAGATGGTATGTGAGAAATCTTTTAAAATAAGCCTACAACCCGTTCGTAGCAACTAACATATATTGATGGTAATGTGAAAAAAAGCTTTAAAGGTCTATGGACCCCCCAGCTTCTAACGAAGTTCCTTTCCCTTTTTTGTGGACGTTTACTATACAGTCAGTAGAGTTTACATTATAAAATATCAAGTTGATAGAGTTAAATTGTAAATTAAACGATAAAATGTATTCATAAAATAAAATAATGATAAATGAAACACTGAATAATATCATAACTATTTTCAACTTGTATTAAAACTTTTTCACACTCCATTGTATTGAAGAAAAATATAAATATTAAAAAGATATGAGCACAACGCGTCAAATGTCACTTGCCTGTAACTATTTGTCTACGAGCTAGCAACGGTTTCGAAAAAGAAAATAAGCCAGTTTTTATATATCTTTATGTTCTTCCGAAAAGAGTGCGGGCTACCTGGCTGCCGGTAAACGTTGCGTTTATTAGTGCATATCGCACCTTTACAGGCAAAAATATTGATTTTTATATAATTTTTGAATGTTTTGTTTTTTAATAACTTAGAAACGCTACTAAAACATGAAATTATCATTGCCAGACATTTTTGTTCTTAACAATAATGTGCCCGATGCTATTTTTTTTGTAAATAAAATAAAGTGTGTCCAAACCATGTTAATATAGCTGTAATTTTAATATTATTATTATTTATTTTTTAATGAAGGCTTAGTCACCTTCTTGGCTATATCGCCTAAGTGACATACAACTATATAACAATAAGAATGACAATAAACTTAACAATAGCTTATATTAATTTTGTACAATTCTTTAGCATCTTTCGAAGTGGGGTCAGACAATAACGAATTGTACAAACCAGTGTGGAACGAACCAGAAGCATTAAGCCGAGATCTAATATCTTCGTTTCGAACACATTCTGCCAGGATGTGGTGCACATCATCGATGATGTACTTTACGTATCAGGTAGGGGAACTTTTTACATGGGATGTGTTCTGAGCGTAATCTTATTCCTGTGATTGCTTCCCGACGGCAAATCGTACTGTCATCAATCCATGCTGACCTTAAGGGGCGTGGCTGAATCGTTCTGTACCATATTCGTTTTGTTTTAGAACGCTCATCAAAGTATTCCTTCCAATGCGAGTAACAGCTATTTTTAAATACTGAGCATACATCCAAGTAAGTTGGTAAAATATTAATAGGAGCATCTTCGGAGGATTCTTCTCTAAAGCTCTTCTAGAGATCAGCTCTCTCATTCCCAGTTATACCTATATGAGAAGGGATCCATTGTAAAACAATTCCTTTGTTCTTTGCTTTGAAATCTAGTAATTACTTCAAAATAGTGTATGTAGGCTATCGGTATTCCTCGAAAAGTCGAGGTACATCGCGCTAGGTGTTGAAGAACACTTTTTGAATCGGAAAAAATAACAATCTTAATGGACTCAGTTGATTGTGCAAATGATAAGGCCTCTGCAATTGCTATTAATTCAGTGTGCATAATTGAAATATTTTCATCAGTTTGAAACTTCATAAAAGTTTTTGAATTTGACTCAAAAAATGCGGCTCCTAAATAATTACCAGCTTTAGATCCGTCAGTGTATATTTTAACAAAATTTTGATAATATTTATTTATATATTGAAGACAAATATCTTTTATTTTAACAACATCATATTGACGTTTTGGCTTCCAAATGCCATCTACATTTATTTTAATTATATTGTGCAAATCAATGTTATCGACCCAGGTGTGTAAAGTGAACATTTCATGTTTTATACTTGTTTGACTTGGAGTATTTTTATATTGAGAAAAAAAAATGGTCTTTTTATTTTACGCCAATAGAGTGATTGGAAAGAGGTGGACAGTTCTTCTGATACATTAGTTCGTTCTTTTCGAATGACTTAAATTTAAATAGAATTTTGCCAGCTTAATGTTGTCTCCTAAGATCTAACGGACATATGCTCAATTCGCTTTCCATAACATGGATTGGAGTACTTTTAATGAAACCCCCGATAATTCTCATGGCCTGGTTTTAGACTTTTTCAAGTTTATAGAGGTTAACCTGAGCACTACTATCATAAAGAAAGCTGGCATAGTCAATTTGACTGCGTGTAATATTGAAGTATAAACGAACTAAATGTTATGGATGAACACCCCAATTAAAACCGGCTAATGCTTTGAAAACGTTTAGAAACTTAGAGCTAGATACTGCAACTACATTGATATGTTTACCCCATTTTATGTATGATAAAGATAGCGATAATTGTGGAAGCGCCTGTTATAGACGCATGTATTCAAGATGACGTCAGTCTCAGGTCATATGTCTACGTTTATTGTTGTTTTTCGTTTACGGTGTTTACGGTGAAATCTCAATATCATAATGGTTAATAAAATGAAATATGTTGTTTGCAATGGAAAAAATAAAATGGTTTGAAATGAATTATTTTATTTATAAAGAATATCATCGGGCACATTATTATCAATAACAAAGTTGTTTGGCAGTGATAAATTCATGTTTTTAATAGCGTTTAAAAGTTACTGAAAAAAAAATGTTCCTTAAATTATTTATAACCTAAAATTTTAACCTGTAAAGGTGTGATGCGCATTAAAACACACAACGTTAACCAGCTACCAGGTACCTGAAATGGTAGCTGAATTCTGTTTGGAAGGGCATAATGTAACTTCTTTTTAAAGAACCAGCTTTTCTAAAATTCTCGTTCTTCCAACATTGCTGGCTCTTGTACTAAGGTGTCGCAAAAAAGTCTAGTTACATTAACTACAATTTTTTGTCTTTCGTTATCCTGGAGAACCCCTTGCGTTTTATGGGACAAAAAGTATCCTAAACGTAACCTTGGAATATTAGTTATTACTGTGTCAAGTTTCGTTAAAATCGGTTCAGTACTTTCAGCGTGATGCGTGTTCACAGGGACAGAAAGACAGACAGACAGACAGACAGACAAAAATTGTAAAAAGATTATTTTTGGCTTCTATATCGATAACAAAGTCTACCCCGATCAAAATTTTCAAAAAATATTTAATGTACAGATTTGACCTTGCTACAGTTTTATTATAGTATAGATAGATATATTACTTAGTCAAGTTTACGGGAGCGACTTTTATTTAAAAGAATAAATTTTATTTAATTAATTACAAAAGTTGATTTGATTAATACTATTTTAAATGATTGTTCTGATCAGAAGCAGATGCCCAGAACTAATGAATCCTTATTCTACTTAATTAAACATGTTAACTAATTGTTCCCACGAGTTACACGAACGCTAGTGAGAATTATGCTGCTTACACAGCATTTTCGTGAGAGCGCGTTGTTATCACTTGTCCTGGCGACCGCATAACTCCTCCCTCACCAAGCGCGAAATTATCGGGTTCCAATGAGATATTGATCTGGTTCCGATGATTTCGCGTGAACTTATCACGATAGTAATATAAAAATAGACTAATAAGGCTTACAACTAAGAGAATATAGAGAATAACAGTCATTACGCTGACACTTTCCGTATCGATGACGGATTTCATTAAGTTAACATTTTCACTTCCACTAAGAGACCTTCACTAAACACATCACTTTCTTTTAACTTTAGGATACGCGAATAATGTTTCATTTCTTCCAAGTTGATGTTTTTGACATTAACCGATGATAGATATGTTGTATTCTCTATCCTTAGTTCTGGTAATGCAGTAATTGGTATAATCTTATATTGAATACTTTTTGCATAGGTACGTTGATACTTCAGTTCCAGCTCATTGATGAATAGCGTACAATCTTCTGACGTTGTAATTATGTATGTGCCATTAAGTAGTTCTCTGATATTATTATTATTACACCGTTCTGATAATATGGTTGGTTTTCGCGTGAATACGATCCAGCTTTCCAGGCTAATCCTTTGGATCTTAACATCTTCCACTTCAACAGCATACGGTGTGTAATGAATCAAATCCACCTGAATTTCCAAGAGTAACTCCGCACATGTACGGATTCTCGGGGTTATTATGTTGTCATCAGTACACAGGAACATGTCTGCATCTATTTTCTCACAAGGCTTTATAACGGACAGGTATTTCGAATTTTTCGCCAAAATGTAAGGAAATTCGGGAAAGACTACGATAATTTTGTTAATAGAAACTTTGTAAATAGGCAGGGAATATATTTTTATGTAATCAAAAATATTTTTATCAGTTAATGGTACTTCTAAAATAAATGTTATCTGGTTTTCTTTTACATAAGCATTTACTTTAACTCTTTCGAATTTAATTAAATTTGCTTCGTTTACTTCGTACATTAAATTATGGACCTGCTTAATTGATTTTAAAATGTCTAACAGTTCAGTTGGATTAACAATTGATTGATGTAATACGGAAACCTTAGTAAAGGCTAATGCTATTTCTATTTCATTTAACACTATGTATGTGGTTCTAAATGTGATCATAAAAGTATCAAATGTACTAATAACGTAAGTGAAGTATAAGCAATTATTTTCTTTATTATTTTGTGCTTTTATGAGCTCCTCCATTCTTTTTAGCCTTTTATCTAAAATTGCCATATTATCGTTAACAGTTTCGGTATTATTCACAGAATTGTCCAACATTTTAGTGACTACAGTTATCTTTTTATCTAATGCAATTTCCTTAGAAACAATCATAGAAATTTCTTTATCATAACGAATCGCATCTTGGTAATCTAGGTTTCCTGAAATAGATTTAATTAATGATCCAAGAGGATTGATGAGGCCCCTTTTTATTCTGCGTGACGGAATCAATTGTCGAAGTTTGGAGTTTGTGATATTGTTTAAATATTCTACTTGTATTTTTATGCCTAGGAATTCGTGTATAAATGGTTTGTGTGTCCCTACTATGTTTATAAAATCTTTAAATTTTTGAGTATTTAACTTAAAATCATTCTCTAAAATGTCTAAGTCGAATCTGTTTACTATAAGCCACTTATCTTCCTGTTTATACGCTTGCCCTTCTTTAACGGGTAAGATTCCAGGATTTCTTTCAAGTTTTTGAAGTTGAAGGCCCTGGCTCAGGGGAAGGAGGATCATTACGATCACGCGCCACCAGCCACTCTGCATGCTCTCCTTTTGTCCTTGTAATGCTTGACGAATTTTCTTTGGTTCGAGGATTGCGCAATGCCGCGTAATCAATCGTGAACACGCACTATTTAATTACAGTATTTTCACGTAGCGCGACGTACGATAGCGCGATCCTACCGGCTGCGCCAGTCAAGTTTACGGGAGCGACTTTTATTTAAAAGAATAAATTTTATTTAATTATTTAATTAATTACAAGAGTTGATTTGATTAATACTATTTTAAATGATTGTTCTGATCAGAAGCAGATGCCCAGAACGAATGAATCCTTATTCTACTTACTTAAACATGTTAACTAATTGTTCCCACGAGTTACACGAACGCTAGTGAGAATTATGCTACTTACACAGCATTTTCGTGAGAGCGCGTTGTTATCACTTGTCCTGGCGACCGCATAACTACTTAATATTAAATACAATCAACGCATATGTTACTTGAAAAGAGAAACAACATTTAAAGTTATTACTTTATACGCAAAGACAACGCGCGGGAAATTTAAATAAATTACTATGAACTTTTTTACATAAATAATATCAGAAAATATTTTTGTTATTTCCTCCCGTTGGCCTTTTTATTCTTTTCAGATACATGTAATGACGGAGCTCATCAAGTCAACACTTTTGATTAAAGCGACACTCGAGGAAAGGGCTCTCGCGTACCTGAGGAAACAAGAGACAGACCCTCGAACCACTCCACCGGCACGATGCCTTAATGGAGATGTCGCTCTACGTTTAACTACGTAATATAAAGAAATATTATTTCAATAAATATAACGAAGTTTAAGTGCTTTTGCACGAGCACGCTTATATCTATAATGCTAAAAAATACGTGTAAAATATTAGGTATTTACCTATGAAATTGCCGTTTTGTATGAAAAAAATGAAACGAATTTTTTTCATGTATTTTTTATTTGTATTATTCGAAGTAATCACCCATGCAATCAATGCATCTTTGCCAACGCAGTGGCAGTTTATTGATGCCCTTCTTAAAGAATTCAGCTGGACCGGAGGCAACAAAGTCTTCAAAGGCATTTTGTACTGCCTCTCGGGTATTGATTTTTTTTCCCGCCAAGGAGTTATCCAAATTCTGGAAAAAGTAGTAGTCTGTTGGCGCAAGGTCTGGTGAGTAGGGCGGATGACGGAGAACTTCCAACCCCAGTTCTTGCAACTTGGAGACCGTCTGCTGTGCAGTATGAGGTCACGCGTTGTCGTGCAGGAGCAGCGGAGACGAGCGATTGACCAATGCTGGTTGGAGATGTGCCAGCTTCTCCATCATTGTGTTCAGTTCTTCACAGTACACATCTGCAGTAATGCTCACCCCGTTTGGTAAGAAGCTGTGATGAATCACACCGACGCTAGACCACCAAACAGTGACCATCACTTTTCTAGGGGTAAGTTTTCGTTTAGGGCATTGTTTAGGTGCTGAACCAGGATCCAACCAACTTCCTAAGCGCTTGCGATTATCAAACAGAATCCATTTTTCATCGTAGGTAACAATCCGGTTCAAAATTACTTCATTTGTGTGTCTGTTGAGAAGTGCAAGGCACGTCTCGATGCGTACTTCGCGCTGGCGATCATTGAGTTCGTGGAGCACCCATTTTTTACCATGCCAATTTGACGCAAATGGACCAATATTGTTTTGACGCTAAAGTCGAAAGCTGCTGCTAATTCAGCCGTAGATTGTGTATCATCAGCTTCCACAATCGCCTTTAATTCGTCATTGTCGACCAAAATCTTCGGACGACCGCGAGGGTCATTTTTCAGTTCAATATTTCCAGAACGGAAGCGAGCAAACCAATAACAGGTGGTGCGTTGGTTTGTAGTGTTAGCTCCGTAAACGTCGTTGATGTTGCGTGCCGCTTGTGCCGCGTTGCTTCCACGACGGTACTCGTATTCCATAATTACTCGAATTTTTAACGCATCCATGATGACAAAAAAGATTGAAATGCGATGAAAATGTAACACTAATCAATAAACAAATGACTACTTTTGGAAAAAGAATTCCATGTTTTTAAAATAAAATTAATTTGAAATTAGAATTCTTAGCCAAACAAAAATTATTTGGATTTGAAATGGCCAGTACTGCAGAACGGCAATTTCATAGGTAAAGACCTATTATTAATATATCTTGTTAACAAAACAGTTTTAAAAGTTATAATTTTGGAAGATGACTAGGACTTCTTTAGGCTCGACTAGGAGGTAACTGGACGACAATGCAACGGAAGTCCGTTACGGCAATGTGACGTCACGTTTCTGTACCATCCGGTTTTTAAATATTTTGAATTTTGTCAATAAATACTTTATAAACAAATCAATCAAAAATTTTGGAAAAAACAATTAATAAAAAAAGTTAAATTAAATAATAATAAAAATCATACAATACAATTAATTACACATATATGGAAGCTCGACCGTGCTGCCATCTGGTTCAATGTAAGTAAGTAACAAATTAAATCTAAACTTCATTATCAGTAGCAGTAGTGCCATCTATCAGGAACTTAAATACACAACAACTCTTTGTTATAAAGTAAATAAAATATACAAAAGTACTCAAACAAAATCTGTAGTGCCATCTATCAGCTAATCATTTATAATATTTTGCAATCTAGTGTTACATCGTCAATAAATGCCTTTTTAAATTCTCATATGAGATATTTATTTTTAACTTAATCGCTACCTTTCCTAACGCCAAAGAAGTTTTACTTCAATCGTGACGGATACACGCACTCATTTTTTTGTGGTTATTGTGATTTTTAAACTTATTAAAATATTTTGTCCATTTTATTTCTATAATACTAGCACGCACCAAAATATATTACGTTTACTTACAAAAAAAGATTAACATAAACTTTTACCAAGTAATTTAATTTTTAAATACATCTATTCACCTAGTCAGATCAACCATTAAATTTGTCAGTCAAAACTATATTTATTATATCTACATTCGTTAAAATCCTACCACAAAGAGATCGCAAATAATTTTGAAATATCATTGTTGAAACGTTAACAAATGGCCCTCCGACTGATCATATCTGGGAGTGCTATTTTTATATGGACTTTATAGATAAATTGTTTGTTTTTACTACTTTACATGATTCAAGCTTACCTGTACATTATAATAACGCTAAAACGAACCCAATAGGCGTAATGTTTTAAGGTTAACATCAAAACTCCAGAATTTTTATGAAAATAAATACACATTGGTACTTTCAATATTTTTAAACTTTAGGTTTTGTAGGTGGTAGAGACACGCTGAAACTATTACTGGATTCAGCATAAATGGGTCGGCTCGCCCGGGGTAGTACCACCCTCTCACAGAAAACCGACGTGAAGTAACAGTGCTTGCATTGTTGCGTTTCGTTCGGTCAGTGAGAGCGCCGGAGACCCACCTCCCCTCCCCTTCCACTTTCCTCTTCCCTTCCTCCCCCCCCCCCTCCCTACACAGGCTGGCAACGCACTTGCGACTCCCCTGGTGTTGCAAGTGTCTATGGACGGTGGTGATCACTTACATCAGGTGACCCACCTGTTCGTTTGCCTCCTATGATATAAAAAAAAAAAAAAAAAAGTCGTTTTCTCTTTGCTCAATTGATTACCGTACTAGATAAAACGTATTGTCCCGTTAAAATCCCATACATACAGGTTTTATTGTTTCTATCTTAATACAAACTAGCGGGCCCGGCAGATGTTGTCCCGCCCTGATTATAAAAAATCCTGGACAAATTGTATACCAAAACGTTCCCCGTGAATCACTTTATCCACTGGTGAAAACCGTATAAAGATTCGTTCAGTAGTTTTTGAGTTTATCGCGAACAGACAGACAGACAGACGCGGTAGAGGACTTTGTTTTATACTATGTAATGATATAGTACTTTTAATTACTGTATACTTACTTCAAATCTCTCTAATCAACTTACATCTATATCTATACATATAATAAAAGGCTAACGGGACGAAATCTGTACATTAAATATTTTAAAGAAAAAATACTCTGGGAGGGTTTACAATCAAAGACAGACCACATTTTTATAGTTTTTAAAATTTTTGTCTGTCTGTCGGTATGTCTGTCTGTCTGTCTGTCTGTCGTTTGTACAGGATTCACGCAAAAACTACTGGACGGATTTTGACGAAATTTGGTATGGTAGTAGCTTATACATCAGTATAACATTTAGGTCATGTTGTACATATATATCACATTTGTATGTCTGTTTATTTTACTTTTAAGAAAACATAAAAGAGAAGAAATTTACGCAAAAACTACTAGACAGATTTTCACGAAATTTTGTAAGGTAGTAGTTTATACATCGATATAACATACTAGCTTCTGCCCTCGACTTCGTCCGCGTGTAATAGTTACTTTTGGCTCCCGAACCCGAGAACAACCTCTGTTTTGGAACATTCTTCATTGATGCTCCACCCCCATTGGTCTTAGCTTAATGCTATATATTATATAAATGAGCTATCTAACACTCTTCAAATCGGAGCAGTAATTCCTGAGATAAGATCGTTCAAGCAAACAAACTCTTCAGCTTACTGTAATAAGGCCAAATCTGTACATTAAATATTTTTTGAAAATTATAACCGGGATAGACTTTGTTATCGATATAGAAGCCAAAAATAATACTTTTACAATTTTTGTCCGTCTGTCTGTCTGTCTGTCTGTCCCTGAGAACACGCATCACGCTGAAAGTACTGAACCAATTTTAACGAAACTTGACACAGCGATAACTAATATTACAAGGTTACATTTAGGATACTTTTTGCCCCATAAAACGCAAGAGGTTCTCCAGGATAACGAAAGACAAAAATTTGTAGTTAATGTAACTAGACTTTTTTGCGACACCTTAGTACAAGAGCCAACAACGTTGGAAGAACGAGATTTATAGAAAAGCTGGTTCTTTAATATATCTTCCATCATGCCTTTCCAAACAGGATTCAGGGTACCTGGTAGCCGGTTAACGTTGTGTTTTTTAAAGCGCATCACACTTTTACAGGTCAAAATTTTGATTTATAAATAATTTTAGGAACAATTTTTTTCCAGTAACTTTTAAACGCTATTAAAAACATGAATTTATCACAGCTAGACATTTTTTTATATACAATAATGTGCCCGATGATATATATATTTTATAAATAAAAATAATTAATTTCAACCCATTTTATTTTTTCTATTGCAGAGAACATATTTCATTTTATTAACGACGCTATCTTAAATACATGCGTCGATAACATACGCTACCACAATTATCGCTATCTTTATCGTGCAGCCAGTGCTGCACTAAACTAAAGCTATAGCTAAGTTATTCTATATACATACTAGCGGACCGGGCGGACGTTGTCCTGCCTTGAAAACAAAAAAATCCTAAAAGTCGACCGCAGCGCCACCTACCGGGTCCAATTGTGAATCTAAACCATTCTCGGATCCACTCGAACACGCACACAAAATTTCATCAAAATCGGTCCAGTCGTTTAGGAGGAGTTCAGTCACATACACACGCACACAAGAAATATATATATTAAGATTATTTTTATAGCAATAAATCGATCTGACTTTTTTTATATTATAGGAAGCACACTTACAGGTGGGTCACCTGATGTTAAGTGATCACCACCGTCCATAGACACTTGCAACACCAGGGGAGTTGCAAGTGCGTTGCCAGTCTGTGTTTGGGGTGGGGTGGAGAGAAGGGAAGGCAAAGGGGAAGGAGAGGGGATGTGGGCTTCCGGCGCTCTCACTGACCGAACGAAACGCAACAATGCAAGCACTGTTACTTGACGTCGGTTTTCTGTTAGAGGGTGGTACTACCCCGGCCGAGCCGGTCCATTCATGCTGAAACCAGTAATAGCTTCAGCGTGGCTCTACCACGTACAAAAAGTTGACTATTGAGTAAATAAAATGACTGGAAGATTAAATTTGTACTTATTTATGTCAAAATAAAATAATAATAAAATTACGGCTATCCCAACATGGTTTGAAATTACTTTTATTGTTATTTACAAAAAATAGCATTAGGCACATTATTGTCAATAACAAAACTGTCTGGGAATAATAATGTCATGTTTAATAGCATTTCAAAGGTAGTGACAAAAAACATGGTAAAATTATTTAAAAATCAATATTTTCGTCTGTAAAGGTGCGATATGCATAAATAAACGCAACGTTTACCGGCAGCCACCTAGCCCGCACGTTGTTCGGAAGAACGTAAAGATATATAAAAAACAAGCTTACTAAAATTTGCTTTCAAAACCGTTGCTAGCTCTTAGACGAATAGTTACAGGCAAGTGACATTTGACGCGCCGACGCGATTCTCATATTTTTTCATATTTATATTTTTCTTCAATACAATGGAGTGTGAAAAAGTTTTAATACAAATAGAATATAGTTATGATAAAGTAAGAGGTAGAGATGATTATTTAATTTTATTTTTACGTATTGTGGATGTGCAGATTCTATGTACAGTAGGTTAGGTGTCGTGACAGATAAAGAGAGAGAGAGAGAGAGTGTGTGTGTATATAATATATACATACATAAAATTTTCATTTCAATAGCAAACCAACTCAAGGATTACCTTTTGATGTATTAACTTTTATTAACTTGATTATCCCAGATCAATTAGTGTTTAATTTATTATTATTTATTTTATAAATATTTTTATCGTTTAATTTACAATTGAACTCTATCAGCTTGATATTTTATAATGTAAACTATATAGTAAGCGTCTACAAAAAAGGGAAAGCAATTTGGTTCCAACTGGGGTCCATAGACCCATCAAGCTATTTTTTTACATTACCGCCAATATATGTAGGTTAGTTTTTATCTAAATTGAACCCGGTAGATGACGCTACGAACGGGTTGTAGGCTTATTTTAAAAGATTTTTCACATACCATCTAAGTATATGTTTGAGTGAGTCCCTTGATAGTTTGGATTCACAATTGGTTTTAGCTTTATTAAAATTATTCACGTTTAAAAATACAATTGAAACCGGTGATAACCGTTTTGGTGCAGATGAAGTTACACGGGTCAGCTAGTTTATATATATTTTTCTTCTCCTACAGAATATACTGTGACATTCAACAAAGAAGTTCACTTATTAAAATGCATAATCTAATTTCAGGTCGTGTTAAAGATTAAGCGTAAATTTGATCCGATTTCGCAAAAATCAAATATGTACATTTCATTTCATATTTTAAATAATAATAAAATGCTTTATCGTGTATTATTTAGACATAAAAGTTAGCAAATAGGACCTAAAAACAAATTTATGTACTTTGAACAAATTAATGTAAAAATATTGGTATACGAATATAATGGCGTAATAGCTAAATCCCGACGTTTTACAAATTGCGTCTTAAATAGGATTTAGCGCATGCCCTTTACATTAATACAAGAACCCTTGCGAATGAAGAATTGGTGGAGTTACTTGAGCGGCTTAACAACAGAACTTGATAAAAACATCGCATGGAATAGACGCAAATAATCTCTGCGTGTGAATGAAACAGACTATTTGTTTTCGAAAATAAAGCATAATATTTCAAATTTTCATTTAACTTTGAAAAAGTTATCGCTTATTTTATGGCAGAAGTTTTTTATTTTTATTTAAGACTAGCCTCTGCCCGCGACTTTGTCCGGGTGGAATAGTTACTTTGGATAAACTAACTCGCAGCGGAACCTCTCAAAAGGAAAAGATTTTAAAACATTCTTCATTGGTGCTCCGCTCCTATAGATCTTAGCGTGATGATATATGATATACTCGTATAGCGTATAGCCTTCTTCGATAAAAGAGCTATCTAACACTGAATGAGCTTTTCAAAGCGGACCAGTAATTCCTGACATTAGCGCGTTAAACCAAATAAACAAACAAACCCTCCAGCTTTATAATATTAGTATAGGGTTATATAGTATATATATTGTGTATAATATTAGTATGTGTTAAGAGAGATTCCTTTTTGTTGGACTTATTGGAGGAACACGTGTAGAGGAGTGTATTTATATCTGATTATGAGTAATATTATGATAATAATTAAAGTTTAAATGTTTAAATGTAGGTAAACATAACGTATAAAAAACCCATTCTCAATGATAACTTAAGTATCGTAAAATGTAAATGAGAAACTTTAACTACGACTAGCCCTGAGAAAATATTATTACATAGTACACAAGTCTTGTGGCGCAATGATAATATACACTAGTACTGAGCCGAGAGGTCACGAGTTCAGTATTCGTATATATATGCATATTAACTGTATAATTACCATAATAAAAGCTGTGCTTAATTTGGAATTAAATGACCGTGTATGAAGTAGTTTCATCATATTTACATTTATTATTTTGCGGTCAGCCTGTGGTTGAAATTCGATCGTAATTCTTTTTTTTACTTTCAACGTTACTGAGGTTATAATATATAGATCTGTGTTCTTTTGTATTTCGCGTACGCGCCTCACACAATTTGAACGTAAACAATAAATATTTAATTTCATGCATTTCGATTATAATATATATTAGTATACTCGTATATATATATACGATAGATCGTAGATATAATATACTAGCGGGCCCGGCAGACGTTGTCCCGCCCTGATTATAAAAAAATCCTTGACAAATTATATAACAAAACGTTCCTCATGAATCACTTTATCCACTGGTGAAAACCGCTTGAAAATCCGTTCTGTAGTTTTTGAGTTTATCGCGAACAGACAGACAGACAGACGCGGTAGGGGACTTCATTTACTTATAACCATTGCAACAACGCAACACGTTAATAGAAAGATCTGAGACTTGTCACCATCGCAGCATCGTGAGTATATCCTCACATACTGAATCTCATTTTCGTATCTTTACTGTCTCACGCTTGGAGCGGTAGCTACATCTTACTTTTAGTTAAAATGTAATTGTAATTATTAATAAAAAGTAATTTTAAAAGTATATTCTTTTGTATTTCGCGGACGCAAATTTGAACAATTTGAACTTAAACAATAAATATTTAATTTAATGCATTTCGATTATAATATACATTAGTATATATATAACTAGCCGTTACCCGCCCGCTTCGGGTGGCATAAAATACATGCCACGTGAAAGAAATATTAAATTGTGTTATCCAGCTGCCTAATTATTTATCATGAACGGATTTTACCAAATTAACACACCCTTAACTACTTAGGGTCTTATTAAAAGTAAATTATGAAATGTAACCCGTAAGTATAAAATATTAATAGAATAATTAATTTAAACTAAATTATGATCATAATCCAACTATCAATTAAATCACTTTTAGAAAATAATTCGTTTGACAGCTCTATCTGTTTACTTTTTAAAACTTTGACACATTAACAAAATATTAATGAAGTTAAATAATTCATTTGTTTTGTAGATAACTTCAAGGCTATTTCAAAAATAAATAAATAAAATATAAATATAAATCATAAATATAAATCAAAAATAAATATTAAATCAATAAAATCAATAAAAAATAAAATATTTAATCTATAAATCATTACACAACGATAAAAATTATAAAAAATAACGAATCTTGATAATTTAAATTTAGAAACATTAATTATACATGGAGACATGGCTTTTACGAATGATAATTGGACGCACGAACTCAAGAAGCAGATAATTGGTAAGTCAAAATTAAAATGTATACACTTCTCAGATAATTTTTAATTAACAAAATTTGAATAAAAAAAAGTTCTTAATTAAATTAAAAAAGAAATTGCTTTCAAAAATTGAAAATTATATTAAATATTTTTTTGTTTTACACAGACTACGTTGAAGAAGTCAATGGAACACACATTGTTGATTGTACAACCGTTGTAAAGGTTTTCTTGAGAGATGGGCGGACTCATGAAGCTAATGTCATTCAAAGAATCTCGTAGCGAATCAATTTTTACATATATTTACAGTATTATTTACATGTATTTTTTACATTATTATTTACAGTATTATTTATAATTAATTTTAATAACTTACTTTTTTTTTTATTTTATGACAGAAATCTTTCCATCGAGCCCTGTATGACGCCTTTACGTTTTTTTGTGAATTTATGAAGATAATGGAGAAGCTGAGTAATGAAAAGGTGCAAAGAATGGTCAAGCAGCAACAGTTAAAAGCCGAATGGAATAATAAAAATATTGTAAAAAATTAATTAGTCATATTATTTTAATGTCAAAATTATAATTTACCTTTTTATTTAAAAAAAAATAACGTATAAATTTCGAAGTATTTGTTCTTGGTTGTTTAACAGGACGAAATAAAAAATCGTTTCAAGTTTTGAATCTATTGCAGCTATTAATTAAATATTTTGACTTTTTTTTATTTTTATTTTACACCCTGCATTTTTTCTAGGGGCATTATTCCCGAACTCTATTCCAGCCTAGTTTCAGAGTTCTAAAAGCTATAGATTGGAATACACATTTTTTTTTAATTTTTAACGCCCTCGCACAGCCCTCTGGGGGTAAAATATCATAAAATTAGTTTTTAGTAAATTCAAACATACCAAAAAAAATATTCTGGTCAAGTTTCTAAGTTTTAAATCTACAGATTAAAAGATACATTTTTTTTTAATTATTAACGCCCCCGCACAACCCTGTTGGAGTTTCATATTAGTATCAGTTTCATATTCTTGATAAACTCAAACATACCAAAAAAAATATTTTGGCGAAGTTTCAAAGTTTTAATAGCAATAGAGTGGTAGATACAATTTTTTAATATTTTTAACGCCCCCGCACAACTCTCTTAGGGTTGAATATCATAAAATTAGTTCTTAGTAAATTCAAACATACCAAAAGAAATATTCTGGCCAAGTTTCTAAGTTTTAAATCTACAGATTAAAAGATACAATTTTTTTAAAATTTTAACGCCCCCGCACAACCCTGTTGGAGTTTCATATCAGTATCAGTTTCATATTCTTGATAAACTCAAACATACCAAAAAAAAATTTTGGCGAAGTTTCAAAGTTTTAATAGCAATAGAGTGGAAGATACAATTTTTTAATATTTTTAACGCCCCCGCACAACTCTCTTAGGGTTAAATATCATAAAATTAGTTCTTAGTAAATTCAAACATACCAAAAGAAATATTCTGGCCAAGTTTCAGAGTTTCAAAAGCTATAGATTGGAAAAAACAATTTTTTTTTAATTTTTAACACACCTGCACAGCCCTCTGGGGATGAAACATCATAAAATTAGTTCTTAGTAAACTCAAAGATGCTAAAAAATGTTTTGTCAAGTTTCAGAGTCACAAAAGCTATAGATTGGAAAATATTATTTTTTTTTTAATTTTCAACGCCCCCGCACAGCCCTCTGGGGTGGAATATCATAAAATTATTTTTTAGTAAATTCAAACATGCCAAAAAGAATATCCTGACTAAGTTTCATACCTATGAGAGCTGTAGTTTTAAAATGTGAATTTTTTTTAATTAACGCCCTCGCAACCCCTCTTGGGGGTTGAATTTCGTAAAATCCGTTCTTAGCTGATCTCTACTCGGTGAAAAGAATATTCCTACCAAATTTCAAGTCTTTAGCTCTAATGGTTCCAGCGATATCGTGATGAGTGACTGCGTACGTGGAAATCTCTTATATATATATAGATTTTTATCTTTTTGTACTCCTTCTACATATGAACTTTAACTATGTTAAATTTCTCATACTCTCCGTGTCCGCAATATACTCCATTTTTTTTAAATTAGTTTCGAAATTGTATTTGGTCTTCTTGAAAATATCTCCTTTACAATAACAAACGAATTTTCCAAATCGGTTTATGACTGACGAACACTTCGTAACTTCGAGGTAATAAACATTTAAAAATTACAACCGAAATGGAAACCTCCTGCTCTTTGAAGTCGGTTAAAAAGGAGTGCAAAGATTTTTTCCTCACGTAATAAACGTATAGATTATATATACATACCTAGCTTTGTGTGCTCGCCTTGAACGCGAGGAGAGATCGAGCTCGCTGGCAGCAGAACACGCGGCGCCGGCCTGCAATGAACCTCGTGAACCGCCCAGCCTTCTCGAACTCAGCCGGCACGTCATCATTTCTGCACAAACATAAAACAGAATATTTAAAACGCGGTACACGTATTCCAAAAGTACATTTAGAATATCTTCCTAACAGAAATTATAAAACCTCGATGGAGCGTATGTATCAAATAAATATTGAATACAAACATGTACCAGCTGACACTCCCCCAATTCCAAGTAATTAGTAGCATAGAACTTTTTACAAAAAAAATCCGCAGTCAATAAGTATAGGTAGTCCTATGCCGATACGTTTAGTAGTTTTGACGTCACTGAGTTTTAAAAGGACTGTATTCTTATTACATAAATAGATTCCGATTACAATAACCGATCATACAAAACTGAAACACGTGGTAGTTATAAATAATTTAGTCTTTATTTTACACAAAACTTATATACTACTTCTAGAAGTGTATTTCTCGCGCTTAAGTTTCCTCAAGATGTTTTCTTTCACCATCAGATGATAGTGTTACCAATTTAAATAAGTAAATGTACGTGAATACCGAAAACTGCGTCTGGTACATACCGGGGTTCAAACCTGCGGACATAGGATTAATATTCCACCGGTCAAACCACTAGAACGCCACTTCTTTTCTTACTGTAAGGAATCTTTAACGAGAACAAAGACGCGGTTGATAGCTAATGTATTATAAATTGTAATCTCAAATATAATTCAACTTTGAGTATAAGTTCTAATAAAAATGTGCGATGTTAATAATTTTTGATATTATTTTATTTTATTTTATTTTATATGATATTTTAAACTACTATACGGATTGTCCCGAACTTTTAAATAGAATTCCTTTTAAAATATCCACGAAAACAACCCAAAACCCGCGGTTGTTTGCACCACAGCCAGTTAAACATAATTACGCTAAGAACTCTGTTTTACAGAGATGTCTTAATGTATATGACAATACTATTAATTTAATATAGTTACTACATAAAATGTAATAATTATTACTTTGTAATTGGCACTACACTTTTTTAAATTAAAAATAAATTATGTTTTAAATGTGCTGTAAAGTAATATATAACAAATAAATAAATAAATAATTTAATCAATAGCTTCTCATAGTTATGAGCTACTTGTATTTTATGTGAATACTAGCGGACCTGGCGGACGTTGTCCTGCCTTGATAATAAAAAATATAAATCCCAAAAGTCAACCGCAGCGCCACCTACCGGATCCAATTGTGAATCTAAACCATTCTCGGATCCACTGGAACACGCACACAAAATTTCATCAAAATCGGTCCAGTCGTTTAGGAGGAGTTCAGTCACATACACACGCACACAAGAAATATATATATTAAGATAAATGTGGTATTTAAGTTAATAAGGAAGTTGTATGTTGTAACTTATATTTTGCCGGACATTTAAAGGGTCAGTCATTAAAGAAAAGGGAAACAATAACAATAATCCAGCAAGAACCCTATTGCAGAACGAATGAAATGAATAAAGCTTAAATCGAATGAGTCCCGTGCTATTGTAAACAGTCGGCTAAGATTTGTTCGGGGCACCCACATTGTTGAACGTCCGTGCAAATTACGAACTTGAAAGAAACCTACTTAGGACTCCATGATAAAGTTACTTAACGAAGTGAGAAAAAGACCACGCTTAAGTGATGCAATTAGTATCGACCGGTGAACTATAGAAGCCTTATAAGGTTATATTTTACAATATCCGTAACAATATTCAATTACTGTAATCATTTGTTTCTACCGATATTTAAGTACTAGCTTCTCCCCGCGAGTTTACTTTGGACTAACGCTAGCACGCAGCAGTTCTCAAAAGGAAAAATAACCCGATTTTCAAACATTATTCAATGGTGCTCCGTTCCTATTGGTGTTAGCGTGATGATGTATAAATCCTTCCTCGATAAATGAGCTATCTAAAACCGAAAGATTTTCTCAAATCGGACTGGTAGTTCCTGAGATTAGCGCGTTCAACCAAACAAACAAACGCTCCAGCTTTATAATCTTAATATATATATTTCTTGTGTGCGTGTGTATGTGACTGAACTCCTCCTAAACGACTGGACCGATTTTGATGAAATTTTGTGTGCGTGTTCGAGTGGATCCGAGAATGGTTTAGATTCACAATTGGACCCGGTAGGTGGCGCTGCGGTCGACTTTTAGGATTTTTTTTGTTTTCAAGGCAGGACAACGTCCGCCCGGTCCGCTAGTATTAGTATAGATTTGTAGACTCGGTTTGCTTCCATAGTCAAAGAGTGTACAATATTTATCTACATGATTACTACTAAGTACTAATAATTTGAGAATATGTTTATAGGATCTCTGGAAATATTCATCTAGTTTTTTTTTTCTAATTGTTATATGCTGTACGATGCGATATGATGATGGCTTAGTTTATAGCGTGTTTGGACACAGCGTCGATGGACGTAGGTTCGAATTCATGCAATTAAGTCTGATCTTTGACTAAATAAAAACATCGCGATGAAGTCATAGCAAGGTGATATGACTCTTTCTACGTCCGGCTGGCTAGCTACCACCCTCAAGTTGAGAATCTGTTGCCAAGCATCTGTTGGAGTGCTTCAGAAGTTGTACTTGAGAGCCAGTCCCGCTCTAGGTTCAGCGTGTTTACCGTCTTAGATCATTTAACATCAAATAAGTTTGTGAGCAAACCATAGAAGCTATAAGTATAAAAAAGAAATAGGTTTTATGACTCTGAAAACAATTCACAGAAAAAATTGAAATAAATTAGTCTTACTCTTAGACTAACTTAAATTAATCTATACTAATATTATAAAGAGGTAAAGTTTGTGAGTTTGTGACGTTGTGGCGTTGTAAGGGGTAATCTCAGGAACTACTGATTTGAATAATTATTTCAGTGTTATTATAGCACATTAATCGAGAATGGTTATAGGCTATATATCATCACGCTAAGGCCAATAGGAGCGGAGCACAGGTGAAAAATGTTTCAAAATCGAGATGTTTTTTTCTTTTTGAGAGCTTCTGCTGTGTGTCAGCGTTAGCGTAGAGTAGTAACTATTACTACGCGGACGAAGTCGCGGGCAGGGCTATAATTTATATACTAATATTTTAAAGAAGTAAAATTTGTGAGTTTGTGATGTTGTAGGGGGTAATCTCAGGAACTACTAAACCGATTTTAAAAATTCTTTTACCAATAGAAAGCCATATTATTTGTGAGTGTCATAGGCTATATATCATCACGCTAAAGGCAATAGGAGCGGAGCAACAATGAAAAATGTTTTAAAATCGGGCTTTTTTCCTTTTGAGAGCTTCCACTGCGTCTTAGCCCAAAATAAGTATTCCACGCGTATGAAGTCGCGGGCAGAAGCTATTAACTAATTATATTATCTATACTAATATTATAAAGAGGTAAAGTTTGTAATGTTGTGATGTTGTAGGGCGTAATCTCAGGAACTACTAAACCGATTTTAAAAATTCTTTTACCAATAGAAAGCCATATTATTTGTGAGTGTCATAGGCTATATATCATCACGCTAAGGGCAATAGGAGCGGAGCAACAATGAAAAATGTTTTAAAATCGGGCTTTTTTTCCTTTTGAGAGCTTCCACTGCGTCTTAGCCCAAAATAAGTATTCCACGCGTATGAAGTCGCGGGCAGAAGCTATTAACTAATTATATTATCTATACTAATATTATAAAGAGGTAAAGTTTGTAATGTTGTGATGTTGTAGGGCGTAATCTCAGGAACTACTAAACTGATTTTGAAAATTCTTTTACCAATATAAAGCCACGTTATTTATGAGTGTCATAGGCTACATATCATCACGCTAAGACTAATAGGAGCGGAGCAACAATGAAAAATGTTTTTAAATCGGGGTATTTTTTCCTTTGGAGAGCTTCCGCTGCGTCTTAGCCCAAAATAACTATTCCACGAGTGCGAAGTCGCGGGCAGAAGCTATTAACTAATTATACTATCTATACTAATATTATAAAGTGGTAAAGTTTGTGAGGTTGTAGGGAGTAATATCTGGGGAGTCGGAGAAAAATGGTCAAGCGAAAACGTTTCTTATGAATGCTGCCTTAATTATGAGATATATATGATTGAGTTCTAGAGAAAAGTTGTAGCTTGATAATGCCTATTACCGCCCAACGAAGTGTGCACTGGTCAGCTAGTTATTTGATAAGAATAAATAACGCATGTCCCACTAACTACATCATTATATTTACACTTATATCATATCAATAGTACACTGTAATGAAAGTAATGGCAAAATTATGTAAAAAATTCACAGATAATATATCATTTAGAATAAACAACGGTTTTGGTAAATTTTAATGTCACGCTATGTCGCAGTGCGGAAATTCGACGCGCGGTGGCATATTCATTGTGGAAAATAAAAGGATATTATTGCCTACCGCGCCATGATATATTTAATTTAATATAATATCATAAATAAGACAGAAATTACTGTAGTTTCAACTCCTAGGATAATTTGTTCTAGTGTCACTTGACTTACTAAACGTAAAATTCAATTCATTGTAATAACACATATACTAGGAGTTTTTGGCGGGATCTTGGAATGCCATGTAGTGCTCTTTATATTTTATCCATAATCTTATGTTATTTGGCTCTATATTGTGTAATGTTGGTGGTGCTTTACGTAATATAGTTTGGTTATTGTGCACAAGTGAAGTGGATCGGAAATAATACCACTGAACATGGATTCTGATTCGCCACAAAAACTCCCAGTTTCGTTGTCAGATAAATATAATTAATTGCTTTACAACTTTCGTAAAGGAGTTTTTGGCGGGATTTTGGTCTGTCATGTAGTGGATTTTATATTTCATTCATAATCTTGTGTTACTTGACTCTATATTGTGTAAAGTTGGTGGTGTTTTATGTAATATAGTTTGTTTATTGTGCATAAGTGTAGTGAATGGAAAATAATACCACGGACCATGAATTCTGAAATGTCACAAAAACTCCATAGAAATTTCTAACAAGATGGCCACCATCTTGTTAGTTCATTGAAATTATATCAAGAAACTTGTAATATCGTCACTCACTTGACAATGGCAGTAATAGTCTACGAGAGGACTGGTTGGTAAAAATAAAAATAAAAGAAGAACACATATACTAGAGCTTGCAATTTTTTTTTATTAACTTTGTAATATTTAAAAGGATACAAATTCCAGTAATAAGCGTTTGTTTAGCTCCATAAAATTATATAATTGAAGTTAATATTTAGAGGTCGCATCAAGTAACTTCTTATTACACATGAATTGTATAGAAAAATTTTATATCTCATAAATTATAACAGTGATTAGAAATCTTTATTATTCTTCTTCGCAATATATAAGATAGTATTTCTGTCCTGTTATAACCATTTAGTTATAGTGTTTTATTACTTATTTTATTTAAACATAAGTTTTCTCATTTTAATAAGTGTAAAAATTTATTTAGTATAAATTATTTTATTTACGTACAATTCAGGAAAAGTAGTTAGTGATAACTAGATGAATAATTAATTCTGGGACTTACGGTATTAATTTTGCGTAACATCTAAAGAGCCAATCAAAGTCGCCGCACATAATCAAGTGCTGGCCAAAGTTATACGAGATTCAAACTACGCTAAGCGACTAAAGTTGGCTTCGGTACCAACACTGTTGGTGAGCGAAGGTTTTCATTAGGTTCAATTACTCGGGTTTCTGTTAGCATTGTTAATTTACGTGTTTTCACAAAACTTTAGACAAAAGGAATTAGTTTAAATATGGCTAATACGGAAATCATATTTACTTTTAATGGCGGCTTTGTTTACGCATCAAAGTTAAAAGAGGTCTCTATTAAAAATTTTCCAACTTATTTTGTGGTCTCCATATAACTTAATTGATCCTTCTGAAAATACGATTTTCATTTGGTGATAATTAAAAATATATAGAATGATGGGATTTACAGAATCGTATCATAGTGTATATTTACAATATTGTATATAATATCATTGTAATAATCAACATTCTACATATTACATTGTTCCTGTTATATCTTCGAATTTTACAACCATAGAATTACCGCTTACACTTCAAGATTGCTCGCAGCTTTGTTACTGTATAGTTTCAACAAATAGAATGTTACTTTTCGGGTTCAAATTAAAGAGCTGAAGAACCACCAGAAAAACAAGTTTGTTCTAAAGCTACTCATGTGGAACTTGTTGAATTTTTTGTGTAAACACAGTCCCTTTTTGAAGTACCGTCACAGATATAAGCCCCTATTACACGTTCATATAATTTTATGCGCAAGGTGTACTGCAGTGCGCAACGTCGTAAAATTCTGGAGTGGGTAACAAGCGATACACAGTACAAAAGCCACGCCTACGGAATTAATCAATCACAAATATTCTGCTATACCTTTATCACAGTAATTATATTTTAATACTAAAGTGGACCTTAATGTTAATATAAATTATAAGGTCAAATGAACGTATTTAAATTACTAAACTTTGCTTTAAAAATTAGAAAACATCCTTGTTTAAATCAGTTAAGATCTTCTTTTTTAGTTTCACACTTGGTCCTTACCTAAAAAATATCACGATAGCTTCATTTATTATAAAGTCATTAAAGTATTAAGAAACTACGACTTTCATAACCACAATGCTTTCAGCGATGTATGTTTTCTAGCCCTGGAGAAGTGTGGCAAGTGGGTTGGTGCTTATATTTTTTTTCTTCGTACATAAAATAGCTATTATAATCAAGATAAAAAAACGAGACAGATAAAGACGCGGGTATCAGCTAGTAAATCATAATTTTGTAGTAGATAGCACGTTTCAGTACAATCCATCTTAAGGTAGGTACTAAAGTCAAAAAACAAACTTATTTCCAAATCAGTTCCTACCGGTTTCAATTGTATTTTTAAACGCGAAAAATCTTAAAAACCCTATAACCCGATTGCAGCGACGCCTAACGTTTCCAATTGTGAATCCAAACTATCCAGAGACTCACTCAAACATATACCCAGTTGGTATGTGAGAAATCTTTTAAAACAAGCCTAGAACCCGTTCGCAGCATCACCTACCGGGTCCAATTGTGATAAAAACTAACCTACATATATAAAATTAACATACTATATACATATAATTATCTATAGTAATGAGAGATAATATACCTTTCTAACATTCTAAACCCACCTATTTCAAGACTCAACAAAATTTAGAAAACTAATTTTATCAAATATCGAAAAAACACACGTACTGACAGAACTCTTATTGACATTCATCTTCTATAAAGCAATGTAACTATTATCTAGGCTTATGTTTTCGGAAAAAATCTCATCTTCGCCTTTCGTCACCTTTGATTAGCAACGCCATCCATAGTTACATTTTTAAAATGAAACATTACTTAATTTTTGGTAGCCGTCGCACTGTGCACATGGTTGAAATGAACTTTCATTAGAATCGTTATGGTTTGAAAATCGATGAAAAGAAAATGCTTCATGACAAAGAGACAAACACATACATCAATAGGATTTAGCCTACTTATTAGATAGTATGCTTCTAATTAAACTGATCGATAATTACGCAAAGTAACGTTATGTTACCGTAGCTCAATTATTATAATGTACATTGTACGGACCGAAGACGTCGGTTCGGAACCTAACGATCGTTTATTTTACTTTTATTATTTGTTTTTTTAAGAAGTATAGGGAGATGAAATATAGCTTAAATTTTTAGTTACTCCGTCTGATATAGAGCAAAGAAAAATTGATCAAAATCCGTCACGAATTTCATTAACTACAAATTTTTGACTTTCGTCCGTTACCCTGGAGAACCCCTTGCATTTTATGGGACAAAAAGTATCCTAAATGTTACTTGATAATATTAGTTATGATTGTGTCAAGTTTCGACAAAATTGAGTCAGTACTTTCAGAGTTATACGCGTACACAGGGACAGACAGATAGACAAAAATTATAAATTAATCATTTTTGGATACTATATCAATAATAAAGTCCACCCCGATTACAATATTAAAAAAATATTTAATATACAGATTTGGTCTAGTTAGAGTTTTATTATATGTATAACTAGCGGACCCGGCAGACGTTGTCCCGCCCTGATTATATAAAAATCCTTGACAAATTATATACCAAAACGTTCCTCATGAATCACTTTATGCACTGGTGAAAACCGTTTGAAAACCCTTTCATTACTTCTTGAGTTTATCGCGAACAGAAAAACGCGGTAGAGGACTTTATTTTATACTATGTAATGATGATATAGATAAATGGAGTCTAATCGAAAATATAAATGTTGTAGAGTTTGTGTACAAACTAAAAAAATATTTTGGATTTGAAGAGTTACGTACAATGTCCAATAATTATTGTTGTGTTAAGAGAATAACGGTGACATTTACCAGCGGCGCACTGCGTAAAAATAGCATTATCTATTGATTAAATGAACACGGTCCTGTTTGTACCCTTAACTTTATTTAAATATACTATGTTTTCTTTTTTTTATAAGTGTTTAAAGTGTCTACTTGCGCAAAACACTAAAATTTTGAATTACCTACTATCAACGTAGACAAATTGACACAGATTCTATACACAGCGTCACTGTTTCCTAAGGAACCGGTTGCGAGGCTCATCACTGATCTAAGCATTCACAGTTCGGCCTCTCTACCTACCTAGCATACCTATGCTCAGTTCTCATGGGAGAGACAAAGAACCCTCCCTTGACTACAAATAGCACGCACCGCGCTACGCGGCCCCCATACTCTATATATTCCCTCCCACTTAGTGCACTTCTGGCAAATCGGCTGTGTGCTTTAACCGCTCGCCTTAGTAGTCCGGTGAAGCGTTAAAGGCTAACCTAGGACAATAGCGTAGTCATTTCTAAAAAAAACGAACTTCTCACATTTGACTTTATATGGTAATTACTCAATTTTAAGAACCGTAACTGGCTCAATAAATAGATTATCATTTCCAGAAATTTCCAGAAACTAGCGCATTCAAATAAGTAGAAAATCGAAGAGGCTCTTGAGTTTTACAATATTACAATAGGTAATTTCTAATCAGAGAAGTCATAAAAAAGCACAATGTTTAAAAGTACTCAAACTTGTTAAGTATGAAATAAATTATATAATTTAAAAAGTCCATTTTTAATTAACGAATTCGTTTTGCGTCCCTGAGCATTGTACTCTTAGCAATAATTTTCAAATACATACTGTTTGTAAATTTTAACTACTTAATAGAGTATCGTATAGGAGGACCAACTGATAAAAAATTTTACTTATAACAACGTATAACTCGATTTTCAAAGTCTCAAGCAATGTACAAAATCTATTAAAATAATGAGGTATATTCTTTAAAAGTTACGAGAAATCTTAATAACTGCAAATACTCAAACGAAATCTAAAAGCTTATATTGTACAACCTCTACATCCTCTTTCAATATATTTATATATACACGCCAGATATTAACATAACAATGTGATTTATAATGCGGTTACATTTGTTTATTATTAACTCTATAAGAACCACTTAAAAGAAAATACGTATTTCCTTTACATATTTTAATATTACTACTCAAACCCTGACAGGAATTTATTAATAAATGATATGGGCTTAAAACATAATAGCTACAGAACAAATCTGTTATAGCACAATGCATATCAAACAATATATTAATATTAGATAGCCACAATTTTTTAATTAAAACGAACTAATAAATAGAAAATTAAACAAAATATAATGATAGTGAGAGAATAATATTACCACTTAAACAGTTCAGAAAAATTAACTGTTTTATTTTTGTGACTAAAAATAATTGCATGACTTTTATAACAAAATACATGAAGATTAAACAGTAAACCTACCAAATCATGTTTTAAATCCCTTTTATACTTCAACATGTGTTACAATCTAATTGTAACCACCAAAAAAATTATAGACATGAATTTCAGAAGGTAACAAAAACGTAGAGTATTTGGCCTCTTAAAAATATTACATCAATCATTGCGTATAATAATCATGCATAGTTTATATAAGATCTTTTTCTTTTGTTTAAAATAAACGCTGCAATTTTATCTAAGTGCCATTACTCGCAGTAATACGAATTTTCTTTGTACATATAAACTTTTGCGAAGTCGTTAGAAATTCAGCGACGAGGACTGCATTTTCGAGGTCGGCTGTTACACTAACAACTTGTTGCCGATAGAACAAGCGCAGTAAAGAGAGACTAAAAAGTGTATGGAAAACTTTTCAGTATACTCCACCGCACTGTTCCGCAATAAAACGAATGCAATATCAGCATCACAGTACAATGATAATTGACAAGAATGTTATAGGTGTAATTTTTATTTATACAATAAATTAATTCAAATATTTACAATATAGTATTATATCAATATCTCCTAGGTTTTAGCTAAAACATTCAAAAGCTTAAAACTCAAGTCTTTATATAAATCATCTCCGTATCGACCCAGTGCTGGACAAAAACGTCTCCCAAGGCTCGTCACTGTACACGTTGTTTACAGTACTACGCCTTTTTCATAAAATGTAATTTCATGTAGTTTCAGAACGTTCTACAGTACTGCGTTTACTAAATAGCGATTTCCACCCAAGAATTCGTACACTTCAAAGGTTGCCGGTTCTTCAACAGTTAAACAGCCCATCGCCACTTTAGTTTCCATTTTCTTTGTGGACCAATAATAGTGTTTTAGATAACAGTGTTAGGTTGTATAATAAAGTCCTAAAACCCTTTAACAATTTGACTGATAATAAATTCAAGCACCAAAGTTTCATACCTTTAACCATACTTGCGCATTTATCGCACTTTTGTTCCCCAGTCTTTTTTAAATATAGCACGTATTATTGACATATAAGTTTCTGATATAAATAAACCAAACTATTTTTATAGCACACAAAAAAAAAATGTTTGTAATAGGAATCAAAATTTATACATTGATAAGAATCTTCAATTAATTTTTATATTTAATTACATACTAATATTTATGCCACGTAGCTTAATACGAAATCAATACGTTACACATAAAATAACAATGATTCAATTATACTGTCCGCGTTATGTTTTATTTTCTTTATGTAATATCATTAATGATGTGTGAAGATTAATGAATAGAAAGAAATCAAGAACTAATTACTTTTTATTAATAATTAACTAAATACCGGCATTGACAAATCTAATATCATAAAATAATTGAACAAGATCCATCTCAACAACAGCAAAGGAAAGATATAACGGAAAAGCGAGAAAACGGCACAATTAATTAACTAGGATCAACCCGTAGCGAAATGAAAACTCGACGAAATAGGTATTTCATTAACGATAATGCCCTTAATTACAATTTATTATACAGTAAAATTTAATAATGATCCCATAGTGTTCGCATAAACTGGGGAATGATTACATTATATAGATTCTAAATAGGTATTATCTGCACTGAAATCAATACACGTCAAATTATCAAATTCACCATCATTGCGGAAAGCAGATAATACCAACATAGAACCAAACGCACCTAGTAAATAACATATATATTTATGCATACAATTTACTAGCAAATTCCCGCGACTTTGTCCGTATTAAACTACAATATAAAATTTAATTATATTGTTATTTTTTTTTTATTATATACTAGACAAAAACTACCACTTCAGAAATATTTACTCCAAAAAATTTCACCAAAATTTAAACCTATCGCTATACATTTCCTAAGTGATGTTGAGGAGTTCCATTGTGTATTATGGAAATGCGAGGTTGAATAGTAAGGAAATGAGACGCCCTTGAAAAAAAAATCCCTTTCTAATAAAACACATCCAAACCGGATTATAGATGACAAATTTCTGAGGCAAGCATAAAAAATATTAAGCCCGAGTTGAGAAATTCTTCCTTTATGGAGTCAGTAAAAAATTGCTCAGCGTCACCTAGTGGCGAGTTATATTATATTATTATAATAGTATAAATTATTTTGCGTGAAAAACACGTATCACAATGCTATGGTTTCATCAGGACCGTTTCCTAAACTGAAACTTACCTTCGGACTCAGTTGTAAGGATTCGAACCCACATCAGTCGATGCGGTGTGCGAACACGCTAACCACTGACCCAAAAAATAAAGGCCCGCCTAATAGCTACCACTATCAAATTTATAAATGTCGCCAAGCACCTATGGGTGTGTTTCGGCAGCTGCGCTTGAGACCCAGCCCCTCTAGATATAACATGTTTATTATCTTGGACCACATGGTCATTTAGCATCATGTGAGATTACAAACCTATAAAGTAGAAACGAAAAAGTAACAAAAAAAGGATTGTGTGGTTTTATGAAACCACGGTAAAAGTGAAACTTTTTTTCACACTATAGACATTTAACTAATAATAGTCTATACACTACACGGTCAGCTGCTGCGAACTATAGGCGCCGCCATATTGGCCCTGGCTGCTCTGACGAGTGCCTTTCACTTTATCTCTACTCCGCGACCGACCATCACGCGACATGCAATACACAGACGAAAAAGTTTGAGACGATGTAATAAAAGTTTCACTTTAAAAAATTGTGTGGTTTTATGAAATCATGATGCAAGTAAAATTTTTTTGACTGAAAATTTTCGGAAAATTGTCCGATTTAGTGAATTAAAATCGCGTTTTTAATCTTAACTTAATCATTGGAAAATGTGAACGACAATGGGAAATCAATAGTAGACAAAATATCCAACTATAAATTTGAATTTCAATCTGCGTATTAAAGTACGGAATACATAATAAATACAATAATACAGATATTGGTATAAACATATTGGCCTTCGCTGCTCTACCGAGTGCCTTTCACTTTACCCCTACTTCGCAGCCGGCTGTAATGCGACGTGCGATAGATGGACGAAAAATTTGAGGCAATGGAAAAAGTTTCCGTTTAATAAACATTAAAATATACTCAAATAATATGTTCATTGAATTCACACCGTAGCTACAAATGATTCATTTCCGTAACATTTTGAAACTCAGCACTGTACATGATAAAAGGATTTCATTGTAACATATTACAAAAGGTGTGTGCCCCAGCGATTTGGCGCTTGTCCCAATGAACATGGAAGTGTTAAATGAGTGTGTCCACGCGACAACATGCGACGAAAACCATTTCAAATGTGTGAATTTTTCCCCGGAATTATTTATTTATTCAGTTTGCAACTCTGTAGGGCGCAGAACGTTGAAACTGTAAATAAAAGCTCAAACTCATTGGCGATGTAAATATTAGATGTGGTTACTTTTATCTTTTTAACATAAAAATTATATACTGGGAAGTATTTTAATTAAAGCCATCATTATTTTCCAGGGTGTATCCATGTTTTTAAGCAAAAAGACATACAAAAAATATTAAGAATACCTAGTTACTATCGGTATTTAATAGCAATTGATAAAAAATATCGTAAAATAATTTAACGGCATAGTCCATTTCCGTGCCAAATTTAATTAAAATCCGTCCAGTTGTTCGGGCGTATCTGATTGATCAATATTAAAACGAATATATTTTTACTTTTATATTATAGATATATCAAATATTTGACTAAAATCTATGGAATAATAAAACAAAATATAGGCACTGTATATATGAAAAATAATTTTGAAATAAATGATTATCATTAATAATTCATGGCACGGAAAATGAAGAGCGGCAAAGAACACAAAAATATATATGACATTCTCATCATTTCTCAAAGATATTCAAAAGTTACAAAAATTAAATTATACAAATATATTACCGTATTTAGAAAATGAAAGCAAAATTATAAAATATAGTATACGAATGCTGCTAGAACATTGTCAATAATAATCAAACAGAGTAAACAATCTACTGAAGACGGGTTATAAGTTAGCGACTACGTAATTAGATAAATACGACGGAAGTTATGACAACGAGGATTGTTATAATATTTGATGATTGATCACAAGGTAACGACGACGCCAACTAACAGTAACTCAAAGTTTAGTTGTTTACGTTATTATGTTCAATAACCGTCCTCCCATTCTACTTACTATTGACATCGATATATAATTTATACATACAAATTCGATATTTATCAATCTTTTTTTTTATATCGTAGGAGGTAAACGAACAAGTGGATCACCTGATGTTAAGTGATCACCACCGTCCATAGACACTTGCAAACACCACGGGAGTCGCAAGTGCGTTGCTAACCTGTGTTTGGGGAAGGTGGGTCTCCGGTGCTCTCACTGACCGAACGAAACGCAACAATGCAATCACTGTTACTTCCCGTCGGTTTTCTGTGAGAGGGTGGTACTACCCCGGGTGAGCCGACCCATTCATGCTGAAACCAGAAAAAGCTTCAGCGTGTCTCTACCACCTACAAACTAGTTCTTTTCTAAAATATATCTACATATAAATATCTCTATTTATATACATATAGAGTTGATAAATCCAACACCGTTTGACTAAACATTATGAATTACATCATCACGTAAATTTATTAACAAACTTCAATGAACAAGTATATTCTTATAATAGAGAAATAAAATTATTGTCTGTTTACCGCGGGTCGAGTTAATTAACAATTTAAATATAGAGAAGGAAATGAAGTATTCGAATATATTTTTAATTTATCCGATACCCTCGACTACGTCTGCCTTGTTTATTATCGTAACAATGTATTTTATGTACACGTGAAAATATTAAAAAAACGTTTACTTCCCCTCTCCTACGGATGCGAACCACACCGCATGCCCAATTCTCCACGGCATGGATACACACATCGCTGAACACGTAGTGCTTATGAAAATTGTAGTTTCTTAAAACATTAATAAATGAAGGTATCTTGATAATCTACACTAATATTATAAAGCTGAAGAATTTGTTTGCTTGAACGCGCTTAATCTCAGGAACTACTGATCCGATTTGAAAGATTATATATAGATGATATATAGGATATATATATCATCAGCTAAGACCAGTAAAAGCGGAGCTCCAGTGAAGAATGTAACAAAATCGGAGTTAACGTACATATTGTTTAAAAATATTTCCACCTTCTACGTAAACGAAGTGGCGAGTCAGAGTTAATATTAGCCCAAAGTAAACATTCTACGCTGACGACGTTGTGGACAGAAGCTAGTTTATGATAAAAAGTAAAACCAAAAAAAATTGATCCATTAGCGCGCAGAATGACAGGCCTTATCATTTTATTTACATAAATATTTGTTGAAATTTTACACGATTACCGCCGACTCGATGATTAATTACGAAATGGGTCCCTAGTGTGGATTAAAAAATTAAAACTCAACGCAGTAATAAAGATGACGAGCTAATCAAATTTCTCGGAAGTGCGGAAAGTTCCCGGCAAGTTATCAGATTCAATTAGGAGATACACGAAGCCCGTCTGTGTCGTCGGCTACGTTCCCCGTTCGAACTCGACTCGGCTACAATCATACTGATTTTCAATATAAATGATTTCGGAGACTATTCAATTACTTTCAGGACATTGCGTGTTTAGCGGCTTTAAATGTTATATAAACCAAGAAATGTTCTTTGGTCTTCATTTATTAATATCTGAACTCTTAATACGTTTTAATTCACATTTTAAGTTTATTATTTACTAGCTGTGCTCGCGACTTCATCCGCGTGGAACCTTATGTACAAAAATAGTGATTAAAAAAGTCGTCTGAATTTATTAAGTCTATTTACTTATTTATTTTTCTTTCGTACTACATTAAAATTACAATATCTTTTGATAGAGTGGACCGATTTTAATGAACCAAAGACTAAGTTATTCTTGAAGATATGCTTTTTGATTTTCTTGCTTTTATTGTGAACGCAGTACTTTAGCAGTGATGCGTGTTTATACAAACAGACAGACAGACATTTCTAAAAATAACTGAAACGTATTTTATTACTTTTTCTTAGCCACCTGTAACAATTTTTTTCACGAAAATCGAAAAAGTACAGACACGTTAGATTTACATTCTTATTATATGTATATAGAAGATTCAAATTATATTAATAAAAAAACGTATTTACTGAGCCAATTAATAAGGTCGCTGTGGGTTTATATGTAATATTATTACTTATATAGTATCTACGTACGCTTTTACACACCATACCATTTTCGATACAAAAGCTAACGACAAAGGTCTACCAATTTTATTACCAATATATATTATTCGAAATATTTTCTTAAATTTAAATTAAATTTAAGTCTATTAAAGTTGAATTTTAACTTAAATTTCTCGAATTACTAATTAATTACGGTGCTTATTAGTTTATATTGTTTCATGCGATGCGCCTTAAACCTTAAGTTTGAAGACCGTATTAATTCGAGTTTGACCGATCGGACGACAGCGAGGCAAGCGAAATCGCCTATGACGTAAATTGAAAAAGGTGACGTCAATCTAAAAAATAGTGTCGAAATATTCTTTGACGTAAGACGAAATGACTTGAATCTAAACGACGTAAATCGAAGACTACCCGTATATTAATATAGTAATTTTGTGTTACTATTTCTATAGTAGATAAATATGTAACATATTGTAATTAGTACTTTATGTACTATACCTAGCTTATAAATGCTTTATAGATAATATCTTACTATATTTTTTTTCTATCCTACCGCTTATCAGAAAACAAATGCTTTTAGGTATTAAGCTCGACAGTGTACGAGGCAAATGTGTGTAATAAAGAATCATTCATTCATGTAATTAGAGATATTTATTACTCCGGGAAGGCAATCTCTGATGGCGACTCTGAATTTAACCTTATAAATGTATGTTTCATAGTTTGCTGTCTAGACTTAATAGTTTTCAAGCATTTAATCTTTTTAAATTGTTCAGTGCAACGATGCACCCTTTCTTCAATTTTCTTAAAGGTTTTTGTCTGCAACTGTATTTAATTTATAATTTATATTAGCTCTTCCTTTTTCTATTTATGCTTTATCTTCTACTATTATTCTCAATTTATAAATTAAGGCTAGTCTTGTATAGAAATTAAAGCCCTTGAATAGTTTTTTTAAAGTCACTTATTATCTATAAGCCATTTATCTATAACTGCAATGTACACAAAGGAAATCAGAGAGATGATCGTACTACAGAAAGTACCTGGAAGATTCCAAATAATTACACCATATAATACACAAACTTTGTTTACTTATTTCTTACTTTCAACGTATCGTATACTCCTTTAGTAAAAACTTATTTCTGAGTTTGAGGTATGCCGATGATTTCAAAGAGAACCTTAGGAGAGACAACGAAGTGAAGTATATTTCGTAATAATTGAGTAACGCTCACTAATGCGCTCTTTTTGGCGTGATTACCATTTTATTACACACAGAGGGTCATGTTCATATAATTGTATTACGTAATTCGTTATGTACATACATAAAATACATTATTTGTAAACATAAAGTAGTTATTCTATATAGCCCGATAAGCTACGACAGTTCTTAATTAATCAACGGACGATTTTCGACGATCTATCATCGCTTAGTGCTTACTATTATTCTTATTTTGAGAAACTATTCTTATGATAAGTTCATTTGGATTTAGGATCATTTCCTTAAAAAGTTTTGGAATGTCATTTCAAAGCAACTTTTGTCTATAGAGTCTATACCTAAAGCGTAATAAGCGCGTTAGATAAGTACTAATTTATGCTCTAATATTTCTAAATCACTCATAACAAGTGAACGTTCCGAGACTGGTAGATCTTGCGCAAAGTATGTTTGCGTATTCATCATCATCACGTCTGATTCTATCGAAACTAATTTTATTATTATCATTTTGATAAAAAATAATAATGGAACGAGAAAAAAAAATACAACTATGGGAAAATATAAAAAGCTTGAGCGGCCCCTAAATCTGTTTAGGTTGCTGATATTTTACTTTGGCTCTTCAAACGTGGTAAACCAAAACATTTTCACAAAAGACTTGAAAAAAAAATGCTTTTTGTAGGCCATCCTAAGCTCTAGGTTGTAAAAATTAGTTAACATTAAATGGACTGGATATTCATTTAACATTTCACACCATAAAACAGTATATAATTTATTCAAAATCGTAGCCAATTTTCGTTGTTTTATTTATTACTAGCCCCTGCCCGCTACTTCGTCCACGTAGTAATAGTTACTACGCTGGGCTAACGCTGACACACAGCAGAAGCCCTCAAAAAGAAAAAAAAAATCTCGATTTGAAACATTTTTCATCTGTGCTCTACTCCTATTAGCTTTAGCGTGATGATATGTAGCCTATGACACTCATAAATAACGTGGCTTTATATTGGTAAAAGAATTTTCAAAATCGGTTTAGTAGTTCCTGAGATTACCCCGTACAACGCCACAACGTCACAAACTCACAAACTTTACCTCTTTATAATATTAGTATAGATTATAAGTTTTATTGCGTTTGAGCACAATTTACCTGATGTTTAGTGACAGTGATACCTTCGTCCTAAGCATTCTCGAATATGGTTCTGCGATATGGTCCCCTCACTATTCCACTCATATAGAGCTCATCGAATCCGTCGAAGCTCGTTTTGTGAGACATTTAACTACAAGAAATGGCATTCGTGAGTCTATCCCTGACTTTTTTAACATCACTAGCTTCAAAGTGAGACGAAATATATCTGACTTTTTAATCCCACAAAAAATTATAAACGGTTCCATGAATGCATTTCTTATCAACCACTTCTACCTCAGACCTAATTGCCAAGCATTGCATAATCCACATATTTTTGCCATTCCAACTGCGACTCTCAACACCGTATGTAATAAGCCTTTTAATACGCATGGCTAGATTGTATAATGATATATCTCGAACAAATAACAACATCGACATATCTTTTTGATGCATTTGGATCATTCAAGCAGCACTTGCTTAAAAATATAATTAGATGGTGTACTTGTACAAATTAATTTTTGATTCTGTCTGTATAGTTCCTAATTAGAATTAGTTTGTCATTTACTAAGGTCATGCATGCCTGTGATTGTAATTATTCACTGTAATTTTATGTTGTAATTGACCATATGTCATTTTATCTATGTGTAATATTTATGTTGGTGTGCGAAATATATAAAATGAAATAGATGTGACCTAAAATGATAGTATGTAGAAAGAAATGGCTCTAAATTCTACTGCCGGAACACATCTACAGGTGTTCGGCGACAGATTTTAAACCTCTGCGATCGATAACCACGTATTGGTAATTTAGAACCATGGTATTGGTTTATTCCGATATATTTTTTTACAGAACGCTTAAAATCTTTGTACGAATTCGAATTTGTGCCCTTTGATGCGGTGCCCAATCAGACTACTACTGAACCATTATTGCCTATGATGATACTGAAGAAACTATGTCCATGTTTTCTGCAAAACATAAAACCCGAGGAATTAGAACATTGTCTTTCCTTCAACGTTATCTCATTGCTTACCAATACGCCCCAAGTGTTACACAGACGACGGTAATTAGAGGAAATTACTTTTTCTTTGTACTATGTACTACATTTCCATTTATCGTAAGACCATGTCCTCAGTGGGATAGAGAGAACTGAGTACAACGTAGTTGCAAACATTTTTCTGATAGAAAATAATATTCACTATGTTATACATTCTAATAATAATTATTAGTACAATAAAAATTAATATGACTTAATATTTTATAGAATAACATAAACAAACTTTTAAAGGTTAGGTAATTACCGTTAACATAGCAGCTATAGCGTAAAGTTAAGTAGAGAACGGCTTTGGACGTCACTGTGGAAAACGCCCTGATGTCTACTTTGAAAGCGACTTAATACGTAATACATCTATTGTGCCTCCATCTCTTAGAAGGTATAAAGTCCTTTGTTAGAATTTCTGGCTGTCCATAATGTACCTATTCTTAAGTTAATGAAAGTTTACTCGTAGGTTTACCTCAAACACTTCGTCTATTTATCTAAACTCAGACTTAATATATATTTAAATACTTAACGATATTACAATAATATAACATAATTGCCATTTATTTAATGTATTAATTCAGACATCTAAATGATTTTCAACTAAAAAACTTTTAAGTGAAAAAGATCACACACGTTTTGACAAAATATACGTTAATTTATGTTCGAATATTGTTTCATTCATTTCTACTAGTTTATATTCTTTATGTTAATTGAATGTGATTAAACTAGCACTAACATTAATAGTAATTCAAAGTGTTAAAAATTAAACGAGCGTGGAACTATATCACAGCAAGTGCCTATTAATATAAAAGCAATATGTATTAATTATTACCAGAATGATATAATTCAAACTATCAATTTTATTCAGCCAATAGAATGTTAAGAATAAACTGTGTCTATCCAACCGATAAAATAGAGTCAGTAGTACAGTTGATTTACTGACTAGCCCATATAAACTATAATAATGTTCATATACATCATCCCAACTTATTTCTTTAAAATTGGTTATGTTTGAAAGGTTTAATATTGCACATGCTATGGGAATAACAAAAAGAAAACTTCATTATTAAATGCTAACGTAAATTTTATCTACACTAATATTTTTTTTTACAATATAGGAGGCAAACGAACAGACGGGGCACCTGATGGTAAGTGATCACCGCTGTCCATAGACACTAGCAACACCAGGGAAGTTACAAGTGCGTTGCCAGCCTTTGTTTGGGGGGAGGGGGAGGGGGAGCTGGAGGGCTTAAGAGGAGATGGGCCTCCGGCGCTCTCAATGACCGGACGAAACGCAACAATGCAATCACTGTTACTTCACGTCGGTTTTCTGTGGGTCGGGTGGTACTACCCCGGGCGAGCCGTCCCATTCATGCAGAAACCAGTAGTAGCTTCAGTGTGGCTCTACCACCTTTATCTTTTATAATCTAATATTATAAAAAGATAAAGTTTGTGAGGTTGTAGGGGGTAATATCTGGATCTACTGGTCCGATTTGAAAAATTCTTTCAGTGTTAGATAGCTCATTTATCGACGAAGGCTATAGGCTACATTATCACGCTAAAACCAATAGGAGCGGAGCACCAATGAAGAATGTTTCAAAATCAGGTTTTTTTTACTTTTGAGAACTTCCGCTGCGTGTTAGCATTTGGCCAAAGTAACTTATCCCCGCGGACAAAGTCTACAATAAGTCTGGTATTAAAAACCGCTAAAAGTCCTTATTATTGGTGGTAATCACTGGGGTGATATGATCGATTTGTGACTAAGTCCCAATACGAATACAAAAAACTATAATAAAGGACAGTGAGAGAATTTATTTTTCATATCATCCTTGCAATACAGTCTGTATTAACGAAGAACGGGATATTCTTTCAAAGTCAAGGCTGGGCTTTAAATTACGCTCTTAGGAATATAAGCTTGAAGAATAAAAAGTAAAATGAATCATAATTTTTACACATAACAAGAGCTCCTCTTCCCTCGGTGTTCTCCACGCCTGTGCACTTACAACACACAAAGTGCTCTTGTTTAACCGAATTAGAGTAAAACAACAACCCGAGTGAAAATATAATGTTAAGGGCTTCATATACATTGGAATAAAATTAATTACACAAAGTCAATGGCAACAAGAAATAATTATTGAAATTAATTCTCCATATAGAAAAGCCTCAAATGTATTAGATCACGCGAGAGCATTACTAGAAGAAGAAATATAAAAACATGACATGTTCCAAATCTCTGAATCGTATTGTGAAAGCCTTATATTTCAAAAATATGTAATTAAAAATATAAATGATGTCAGACAAGCTCCAATTACAATTGGGCAAATTAATCCTGCTCCAAATTTAATAAACAAACGGTAACTCAGGAATCTACACAGAATAATTAAGGGATATTTAAAGTAAGTTGAGAAGATAAATTAATTCTTAATAATATAAAAATTTCATAAAGTGGAATGTAACAATGTAAAATATTAACATAACTAAAGATATTTAATTACTTAAAGATAATATTTGTAAAAATTATTATTACATAACGAATACAAATACATTACTCTTTACTTTTATTTCAGATAAGACTAACACATAAAAAAACAACATTATTGCATTTAAAAATCACGAAAAACAATTATAGGCACAATGCATCCGACATCAATTCATCAATCTTAAACGGCTTCCAGCCATAGACTAGCGTACTTGACGTACATAAATTACGCACGGTACGGCGCAACACTACTACTATACGACTGTAACCAGTCATCGAACCAAAACAATTGCCGTTCCGACATTGACTAATACTCATGATAAGGTTAATTGCAGTTATGTCAGGAGCATGGCATAGTTCTATGCAGTTTTACTGCCAGCAATTTTAATGTGAAACTGTTTATATATATGAAATAATAGGTATTATAAACATTGAAATATGTGTAACTATCAAGTGGAAGTGATTATTTTTTTACTGACAAATTGTAACTACAGTTGAGTCATTAACCTCGGATTGCGGTTAGAAAGGTTTAGAGCTCACCGAGAGTCAAAAATCGATACATGTCAACAATCGCTTAATACAAATCATTTCTAAAAGCTTCCTAAGACTTTTACTATAACGTCACAACTAGTAGGTATACCTATAAAAGTCATCTAGACGATATTAAATATACTATACATTTCCAAAAATGCACCAGAACGTCTTTGACCATAGTCTGGTAGTTACCTGCCTGGTGTTAGATTATCATAAGTCTACCAATTTCTCATTCACTATACATTTCCTATTCGGTATTGAGGACTTCTCTGCCATATCTACGAAGCCCAAGATCCCATGCTATTAGAATTAAAATGAGACTCCCTTGAAAATAATCCAATTCTAATAAAAAAAAAGAATTATCCAAATCTATTTACATATTATTAAATTCTGAGCTAACAAATATTAAAAAAGTCCTTTTTGACGCCGGTTAAAAGTAATAACTGGTGGTCTTTGGTCACTCACAGTAAAAGTCAAGTCTCAGATAAGTCCATTATTATCAAACATAATTATTATATAAGAAGCATTATTATATTATGATGGTATAACACAATAATCTAAATGAATATGCATGCAAATATCTTATTAAATACTAGAAACATAACCAAGCATCTACAATGGAAGTATTCGCGACAGTAAGCCTACACCTGTTACACTACACATCATATTTCACTAGAGGTAGGTATTCAGTTATCGGAAGCGTTCCCTACGTGAATATCCCGTGAAAAGTTTTCATTTTCCTGCCAATTCCGTTTCACACGATGTAACGTTTTCAGAGCGATGAAACATTTTCTATAACGATTATAGCACTAGCATCTATGAAACGCGACAACTAAAAAGTTTCAACACATTACTTAAAAAAGTTTGATCACAAAAGAGTGTCTTACACTTGCTTACAGATAGATGGACATTATATTAAGTTAAATATACTCTAATACTTGTCTAAGTTCACAGTTCTTATTCTATTGTTGTAATTATTTGTATCTCTATTTGCCGGCAAAAGAAGTTTCATAGTAAATTATGGATATCGTGGGTATCATTAATTTGGAAGAAGTAAATAAATTAAGCAATTTTAGACATTCTTAAATAAATCATAACTAAATTGACACCTGACAGTGTATTTTACTTTTAATATTCAAAATAAATCTCATTCAAGCTTCGATGATCTGAGATTGATTGTACACTCATCATCGTGTCCGAATATATTAACTGACTATTGTAATTGTCCCAATTTAGATGAAGTTAAAAACACCAAATATTTGGGGGTCATTATGGGCAATAAATTATCTTTCCAATGTCATATTTCGTCATTAGTACATCGCATCCGTAGTCTTATACCAATTTTTAAATGTATTAGACAAGTAACAAACAATAACATTGTACAAATGATATACTTTGCATTATGCCAGTCACTTCTACTTTACTGCATTCAGTCTTGGGGGGGAACGAGTAAATCCATTTTGCTACCCTTAGAAAAGGCTCAAAGAGCCTTATTGAAAGTGATGTTTTTCCGACCGTATAGGACCCCACAGAGAATCTTTACCAAGAATGTCAGGTTTTAACCGTTAGACAGCTTTTGATCCTACAAATTATCCTCCGTCAACATGTAGGAACGCCAAGCTTACAATTCTCTGATAAGAGAAGAAAGGTCGAGGACATAATAAAAGTACCTAAACATAACACTTGGTTTGTTTATCGTTTTGAAGGCTTCCTGGGAGGATTGCTCTATAATAAAGCAAATAATATATTACAGTTTAATCAATACAACAGACATACTATTAAAAAACTCACTTTCAAATGGTTACATACACAAAATTACACAAATACAGAAAAAATATTATTACCACAATTTAAATTATAATTATAAATTCGGTAGTTCAATTCATACACTTTTATTTAAAAAACAATTCACTCATTACTATCATAAAACACTCTTGTCTCACTCGAAATACCGTGTTACACAATAATTTCACATATTTAGTTAAGTTAAATTAAGTTTTTATTTATTACATATGTTTAAATAAAATACTGTTTGTTTTAGTTCTCATTATATGAAATTGTGATATCTGCAATACGGTTTGTAACCAGTGCAGATACCAATGTTACTGTTAATTATGTACACATTGACTTGGAATATTAAAATATTATTATTATTATTATTTAATCTGTCATTATACTGTTGTTCCACCTTATGCACTTTTACGTAATATATAAATGTTATAAATTGCTTATTTTATACATCATTTTCTTTTAATTAAAACAACATAATGTTAACCAATTTAACATATAATAAGTTAATTTTCTTAATGAAGATCTGAACATTATTCATAAATTAAAATTGTTTGCAAAATATCTGTATGTAATGGAACGTTCTTGAATGATGAGATCGAATTGAACGAATGCTATTCAGAGTTGCTTGCATAAAAAACTTAAATCAGATGTTTAGCTAGAGACCGCTTGGACACACTTTTGTAATAAATTATTTTAAACATGACTTCAGCTAGATTTTAAATTTTAGGCACTGCTTAGTAAACCCGTATTATACCCATGTTGATTTTAGTTTTTGTAATAAGACCGACTACGTTTTACTAGAAATAAACATATAGATATATAAAGAAGTAAACCAGTTCAGTAAATTTTTCTCCTCTATTTGTCAACTGATTTTCGTAATTTTTATTTTATTTGTAGCTATTGATGATCTATTGACGTTAGGAATAAAAAATAATAGATTTTTTACCATGGCGTCAATGAGTCGAAGCGTTACTTTATAAGTATGTATTCGACATAGTTTACGCTCATTGTCTCTATAATCAACGATATATGTACAATAACCAATAGAGTTTTTACCATTTAGAAAAAAAAGAAATGCAGTCAATAATATCTACATATTAACATGTGAAGAAAAAACTTTATACTGCTTATTATGGTCGACTTTTGACCACTGGACGAACATTTAAACGCACATATATTACACATAATTATACCGTTAGTTAACATTTAAAAAAATAACGAATAAATATTTAAAAATAATTCTCAATATCAACAAACAAGGGGAATTAGTAATATAGACAATTAAAACACCCGATCATAATGCCACTCTTTTCTTATTTACAGACTAACTTAAATATTTTATTTATTACCTATAACATGAAGATAAATCTAACGATATGTAATTTGTTAGAATCTATTAAGCCATTTCTTCTAGACTACCTGACATATATATAGAATGCATATACTAAAAAATACAGCCTTACTTCTGTTCAGGCGAGTAAAAAACTTAAAAAAGATATGAACGTAATGGTTTCTTTTACTTTAGATAATAAAACGTTCGATACCTAAAGAATATACTAATTTTAGCAATAACATAAGAGTTTAAATAAATAAACCAGGAACTGCAAATTTAATTGATTTTATTTCTTGTATAACACGAGATAACAATGACAAATCCCTCTGGAATCCACACGATTAACTGCAAAAATCTCATTGGATAATGAAAAATCACCTGTTAAATTGAAAATCTCCAAAGTCGTGAAACCGCTGATCTACCGAAGTGTATTTGAAAACATAAAAAAAACACTTAACCGTGGGCATTGCGCGGTTTCGCGGGCCACTGTGATCGGGGGCTATGGGCGGCGTGGCACATCCCGACCGGATATTGAGAGTACGCGGCTGCCATGAAACTTTTACGTCCCTTATCCGTACACCTATAATACGTTTCTCATATTTCATCGAATACCGTACGGGCAGGACAGTACACACACGGGTGGTTTTTATTAAACTCGAAGCGGACATTTCCATCACCTCGTAAACCAAATGTGACGCGATAACCCAGTCTTGTGGCACGTATTATTGAAATTAATATACGTTTTACCTTTCTACGGACAGTAAACGGCACTTAAATAATGTATAACTCCGTTTGGAGAGTATTTCTAAGGAACATATTAATAGTAAAATTTACTAAGAAGTTTCCTTGTGTCATTTAAATTGCAGGTATGACAGTGAAAATAATATTTCACGATGTTACTCATAGCCATCTTTTTATAATGTTTTAATGTGATTATCTTATGATAACACATCTGTGCAAAACTTTGAACAGTTCAAGATTGCCCCAGGTTTAGCACGAAGAGACTAGGGCACATAACGCATTGTGATAATCTTCGTACATGTCCATTCGATCTTTTGGGCTGGATGGACAAGGAGTCTGCAATAAAATCGTTCGATAATTTTGTCAAACATGTGAATGCTAATCTTAAGACATTTAACGGACTTTGAAATTACCACGACTCTCTTACCTGCATCTAAATCATTTTGAAAAAACCACGACTCTCTGACTTGTACCTATATCAGGACTAACAAATCTTGGTGACTTAATAGTATGCTCATGCAACACGTCAAAGGAGTGACTACTGAATCGTATCAAATTGCGATCACCCCTCTCTCCGTTTATATTGCCAATTCCAAATGATCTCTTTGCGAAAACAACAAGTTCGAAAAAAAATATTATCGATTTCCTAAAACATTTATCCTTAAAACTTACAAGAATAATAGTTCTTACTACAATCCAATTGTACATATGACTCGTTTATACATACAATGAGCTCACGTCCAAGCACATCTTATTATACATATTTAACCATCGAGTATTCAAATTCAAAAGTACAATTAAACACATATCATATCCATAACCATTTCAACAACAGTAAATCATATTTCAATATTCTTAATTATATTTACCATCTTGTTTTTATTTCCATACGTTAATTTTAGTTTTCATAAATGAATTCATTTTCACTTTTTCGCTTATTCTTAGTCAATTATTTTTCATTGTATATTCAATTTTTCAATGTTTCTCAATATTTACTGTTATATAATTAAGTTGTATCTATGTGAGAAAGCGTTGTAGTTTAGTTTATTACTTTTTATTATTGTTATTTTATTATTGTTGTTGACTGTTGATACTTCCACATGTAAATCTATACATATAATAAAAATGAAGTGTCTGTATGTAATATCAAAATATTTTTTTTTACTGATTGGGTACGAAAGTATACGCGCTAATGATAGCAAAAATGCAATTTTTAAAATTTATTCGGTCTGTTTGTCTGTCTGTCTGTTTGTTCCGGGTAATCTCCGAAACGGCTGGACCAATTTTGACAGAAATTTCACTGGCAGGTAGCTGAAATTACAGCGGGTTACTTAGGCTACTCTAAATTAGACTAGGTATTAACCGCGGCTTCGCCCGCAATGCTATCTCCAAAACGGTTAGACCAGTTTTCACGAGACTTTCACTAGAAGATAGCGGACCTTATAAAAAGTAATTTAATTCATTTTAATTTAGACTAGCTGTTAACCGTGGCTTCGCCCGCTGTGCTATCACCAAAACGGTTACATCGATTTTCACGGGACTTTCACTGGTAGATAGCAAACCTAATAAAAAGTAATTGAGGTTATTCTATTTTAGACTAGCTCTTACGTGCGACTTTGGCTGCATGAAATTTAGCAAAATTTCAACTCATTCTTTATTTCTAATAAGAGAAATAATTATCAGCTTATTGTTTACAATTCGACATTATAACTATTAATAACATTAATGATATAGAGGTCTTCCTAATAAGATCTCAGATTATAAACGTATTACGTAAAGAGTTCCATAATACAATTTCTTGAGGAACAGACAAGCGTTTATTTTTTGTATAGTCACAAAATCTTAGTTATAGTAATGGTAATGTATATTAAATGTAATGTAAATGTAAATCTTTATAATAATATTTTAAGTTATTGTTTCATTAGTTGGTGGGTTAAGGTTCCAAATATGTTGCTGATGACAAACCTCATTTGGCACGCTGTTAGTATTTATATATCTAATGTACACGTTACATGTTACTTTTAGTGGCGTGCGCGTCGTACTAACAATTGTCTTTAAGGAGCGTTTCCGTAATTGTACATACTCTCACATTTCTATAATTCTTTAATACGATTTAAAAATACGCGTGCGGAGCTGCAGGTATAGCTAGTAAATAAATAAATATACCCGTACTTATCTCGTGGTACGGGCTTACACGTAATAATTAATCCAAACGGATTTCGAAAGGTATATATGCACAATTATTTCGTATTAACAATTTATAAAATAAAAAAGAAGATCCCAACAATAAAAACAACTGTCGTTGCTGCACTCGAATAATCTTTTTTGTTTCATTGTCCTATATTGTTAACTGGAGGCTCCGGCAGACGTTGTCCCGTCCTGATAATAAAAAAACCTTGACAAATTATATATGTAAACCTTCCTGAATCACTTTATCTACTAGTGAAAACCGCATGAAAATCCGTTCAGTAGTTTTTGAATTTATCGCCAACAAAAACACCAACAGACGTGGCAGAGGACTTTTTTTAAATATGAAGTTATAAAAAACGTAACACGGATTTTATGCACTTAGTAATTAGCTATGACGTCATCAGAACGAGTGCGTAGTTAACTTTTGTGAGTTATATAGGTCACTATTTTATTTGTAATTTTAAATAAATTAATATGTTTCCTAGAATATTAAATTAAACTTTTTGCTTTGATTCTTAACTTTATAGTACACATTTACCAATTAAAATTGATAGAAAAATTTAAATAAACAGAAATAGAAAAATACGCATAGAGGCCGTATAACAATTTTCCTTACCTGAGGAAAATATACAAATATAAACTATCAAATCCTCCATATCAAATTACATTCCGAGTTAAAGAAAAAGCGTAAGGAACACCGCTCCTGATGAGAATCCCTTGACCGCACGTTGTTTTTAACATAAGTACCAATCTAAGAACCCTCGACTTTAACAAAGATAACGCATGCATTTAATAATTTTATGGAACATGAGGATTAAATTGAAAAGATTAATTTTTAATCTTATATTCATATCTATCTCATGTATTAAGTTGTTTCTAGCTCAATTTAAATACATATTTATTTTATACTAGCTTCTGTCCACGACTTCGTCCGCGTGGAATCGTTACTTTGGGCTAACGCTACACGCAGCGGAAGCTTTCAAAAGGAAAAAAAACGATTTTGAAACATTCTTCATTGGTGCTCCGCTCGTATTGGTCTTAGCGTGATGATATATAGCCTACAGCCTTCCTCGATAAATAGGCTATATAAAACTGAGATAATTTTTCAAATCGAACCAGTATTTTAATTATTATATATATTACCCCCTACAACCTCACAAACTTTACCTCTTTGTAATATTAGTATTGATTTATGAACAGTCACAAAGGCCTAAAAATTAATCTGATTTATTTTTTAATATACAAATTACGTTTCTATTACTGTACGATATATTTTTTATATTAGTACAATCTTTGTTTGCGAATATTTTTTTTTCGAACTAACTACGCTATTGGCCTAAAAAGGCCTTAACAGCATCACCGCTTTTCGCTAAATAATTAATCAAGTTCATAAGTAATAGAAGTTTATAAGTATAGTTTCAAAAAACAATATCGAACTCTGATTCAATACATTTTCTACTTCATGGCCGTTAAGCTCATGTTGACAAGGGCTGACAGCTAGTGACAAGACTGTCTCTTTGCAAACGTCCTCACGTGATCAATCATTGACGACAAGTTCAGATTACAAACCGGCCCATTAAGCGGAGGTGTGTCCCAGGTTAAGTGTTTAATTAATTGACAACATCCCTTAATCGGTCAACTTTTGGGTACAGAGCAAAAGCCGTTCAGGGTTATTCAATATGGTTGAATACTTTTAAATACACAGCTCACGTGACGTAATAATAGTAGCACTTTCTTTAAATAAAGAGGTCGGTTTGATTGTCGAATAGGAGGGAATTTTATAAGACAAATAGTTATATCAATTCGTGACTAAGTAATTTATAGTTTATATGTAAAATCAAACTCTATGATAGTATTCTGTATACGTAATTCGAAATCAAACTCAAAACTCAGTATGTTCTTTTTTGGAAATAGTGTCTGTATTTAATCTTGATTTATTAGTAGTGCAAAATACAGTCACATTTTTTTTATTTTCCATACTAGCTACGGTACTCTAAGCAATATATGAAAATATATGGTGCGTGTTATTTTAGACGCGCGATTCTTAAGAACGTTGACTTGGAATATACACAATAAGCAATGGGGTAAATTATAAGACCAAAACTTCTCTTTACAGTACGCCACACAACGAAAGAAAATGGCACCAGAATGCCAATTTGTTAATTCAATCTATATTTTTAAAGATCTCCCTACTGTTGTCTGTGTCGTTGATCCTCTTATAAGATCATCTTTAGCCCAAATTTTTACCTTTCCGTACTACGTTTCAAATATTTTCTTCTATAGAAACTTTGTTCTGAAAATCGCAAAATTCAACCGTTCGGAAGTGATACACAATTTACATACATTGCGTAACTGATTTTTATTTATATATAAATATTACATAAATGCATTGTTCATGGACAGACAGCATGTACACGCATTTAGTATAAGACGCGCAAATGTTATGCGGAGCACAACACTACGTGTCTCTTTTTGTAAACACTTGATTTCGGTCCCCATGTAATTTGTATACAGCGAGATACAGATAAAAATCGATTCTTAAGAAGTAAAATTCGAGAAAATGCCATAAAAAGAAAGAAAAAGACAATAGCCAAAAAATGAGAATACTCTGACGCACATAAAAATCAGAGTCAAATACAACCTACACTGAAATCCTGTAGTATGTGTTATTATTATATTCGAATATGTAAGGTATGCTATCATTCTTAGATAAAGTTCTAAACCACACAAAATATACTGACAGTAGAAATTTTACATAAAATGTTACGAACGAACAAAACCATAACCGAAACACGGTTAACGAAACATTTCCATAGACGTTCTGAGAATAAACGAGTGACATATAACGAGTTCGTATTGAGACGCTGAACGTTTTGTCACGTAACCGCACGTCTGGTATTCGCATTACGCTGAATCCGATGGTATACGAAGATAGCGAGGCGAGATACGCGAAGTGCATCGTGCCTGTATCACGTCGATTCGCATTCTGAAGATTTTATTCGCATACATGAGACTTTTGCATACATTTTTTCGATACATGATTTTTATTCGTTACATTCACTCTATTTCTACTCACTGATATTATTTATGTTTTAAAAGTCCTTTTTTGCTATTAATAGTATAATGTACCACACACCGATATTTTTTTTTTTAACTTTATAGGTTTGACCACAATCTCGTATGATATTAAATGACAATGTGATCTAAAATGGTAAATACGCTAAACGTAGAGAAGGCTGACTTTCAAGTGCAGCTGCCAGAACGCATCAACAGGTTTCAATTTAATGGTATTAGCCAGCCAGACGGACTTAAACAAAGACCCACCACCATGCTAAGGGTTCATCATGATATTTTCCTTTCCTTCGAACACGCTATCAATCGCTTCATTGCTTCATCAATGTGTCATTCTTATGCATTCAACGTAATTGCTGCTTGAAATTTGGAAATCTATATTTTGTACATGCTAGCTGAGATCAAGTGGCAAAAAAAGTATTCAAATCCCTATTCCACAATGTAATCAAATTCTTTGACAGATTTAATTAGAATTGTAGGTGGTAGAGTCACGCTGAAGCTACTATTGGTTTCAGCATGAATGGGTTGGCTCGCCCGGGGTAGTACCACCCTCTCACAGAAAACCAACGTGAAGTAACAGTACTTGCATTGTTGCGTTGCGTTCGGTCAGTGAGAGCGCCGGATACTCAACTTCCCTACCCCTCCCCACTTTCCCACTCCTCCTTCTCCCAAACACAGGCTGGCAACGCATTTACGACTCTTTGGTGTTGCAAGTGTCTATGGACGGTGGTGATCACTTAACATCAGGTGACCCACCTGTTCGTTTGCCTCCTATGATATAAATAAAAAGAATCATCACAAACATTTGGGCGTGATGGATAGACAAATATTTAAACAATCGTTCAAGATATATATCAGTTAATGGGCAAAGTCAATATACAAAGTATTATTTTCGCTTGCGATAATTCGCTATATAAGGTCTCCAACCAATTTTCGCTTGAGATAATTAATATAAATTATTTTCTTTAATTTGTTATCTACCACGAGTGTGTTTTCCTTCAAAATGACTCGGATCGGCGCAGCGCGGCGTATAGCGTTTTGTGGCAACCCTTGGTAGGCTTTTGCCATGAAATTAGTAAATAGGCATAGCAATGACAAATGTCAATAAAATTTCATTTATTGATTACCACTGCTATTTTTTAATTATGTCCATACCATAAGAAGGTTAAAGATCAAAAACTATAAATTCTATAAAAAAAAACTTGCAGTGGCTTAGCACGTGTTTGTTATTATTTATGTTGTTATTTGTTACAGTAAATTGATTATTTATAGTGTGGTAATATTCTTTACATTTAAATACCTACATATAACAATTTTTATGACGACCGGTTAAACGGTACAGAAGTTTATATCTTGTAGAGCCATTTAGTAACGAGATAGATGACGTAAAAAATAGAGTAAACGGCTTACACAAAGAAACAACAAAGTTTATGGTATATGTACACATACAAGGGTGTTCATAACGGTAGCGTAAAGGAGGCATGACGACATAAGAGAGCGTCATGTCGATTGCCGTGACGGCATACGGGTTGGTTTACAGCCAAATCATACGAATAGCTGTTTCACATCAAAATAGGTATTGTAAAAATCTCCATTAAAAACAAACATTCCAATTTTCATGATAATCGATGAAAGAATTTTCGAACTTAAATCTCGGTTATGTGATATATATACAAATCAATTTATATGTACATATATAGATGAACACAATAAAATCGAATGACAACGAAAATATTTATCAACTAGCTGTACCCGCAGCTCCGCACGCGTTTTTTTTAATCGTATTAAAGAATTATAGAATTGTAAGACTATGTACAATTACAGAAACGCTCTTTAAAGACAATTATAAGTACGACGCGCACGCCACTAAAAGTAACATGTAACGTGTACATTAAATATATAAATACAAAGAGCGTGCCAAATGAGGTTTGTCATCAGCAACACATTTGGAACCTTAACCCACCATATAACTACTTTAGCGCTCACTTACACTGTATAAGGAACTAACGAAACAATAACTTAAAATATTATTATTAAGATTTATCAAATCCTTCTCTTCCCAGTCACTTTCGACCTATATTTATACTTCCATTTCTTTCTAAAGTACTGGAAGCATGTGTGCACAATCAACTATCATCCTTTGTACATTGCAACAATATCTTGAGTCCACTACAATCCGGTTTCAGGCCAGGTCACAGTACAGTTACAGCTTTGCTTAAAGTGACTGGTGATTTCAGAAATGGAGTGGAGAATAAAATGATTACTGTGCTGGTTCTAGTAGATTTTTCCAATGCCTTTAATACTGTTAGTCACGATATTCTCCTGGCTATTCTCTCTCATTATAATATCTCATTAGAGGCACTGGCATGGTTCGCTTCATATCTAAAGGGACGACAACAATCGGTTCGTATAGATGGGGCTACGTCTAATTGGTGTGAGCTTGGTGCTGGCGTCCCTCAGGGTGGTATACTTTCACCTCTTCTTTTTTCCCTCTTTATTAACCTTTTAACTCATGAACTGCGATGTACGTATCATCTGTATGCTGATGACCTGCAATTATACACACAGCCCACAGTAGATTCTCTATCAGCTGCAATTTATACTATTAACCGGGATCTAAATGCCTTAAGGGATTGGTCTGAGAGATTTGGCTTATCAGTTAATCCTTCCAAATGTCAAGCAATTGTAATAGGGAGCTCTCGTATGATTTCCAGAATAGACTTCAGCTCGCTGCCTCAGATTATATTCAGTGGTCTTGTTATACCGTTTAGTACGGATGTAAAGGACCTTGGTTTACACATTGATGCCAAATTGGATTGGAGAACTCATATTTCCAAGGTTAGCCAGAAAGTGATCGGTACTCTAAAGTCTTTTTATCGCCTGAAAATTTTTCTCTCAGTTAAAACGAAAACCATGCTAGTGCAATCTATAATATTTCCTATAATTGACTATGGTGATGTGTGCTTTTACGATCTGAACGCTGACCTTCTTAACAAACTTGACAGATTACTCAACAATTGCATTAGATTTGTTTTTAATCTTCGTAAGTATGACCATGTATCGAGCCATCGTTCAGAGCTTAATTGGTTGCCCATACGCCAGCGTCGGAGTTTGCGGGCTCTGACAACTCTGTATTCTATTCTATTTTCTCCCAACACTCCCTCTTACTTAACTCCACATTTTCAGTTTTTATGGTCTAATCATGACCTTAACCTTCGCTCTTCTAATAATCTTATTCTTTGCTGTCCTGTCCATACTTCCGGTCTAGTACATTCATCTTTCTATATCCAATCTATTCTCCTATGGAACGCGCTTCCTTATGAAATCAGGATGTCATCTAACCGTTTCAGTTTTAAAGTCAGGGTACGTCGGCTTTACCAGTGTCATTTAGCAGAATTATCTGGTTAATGCTGTATTTAGTACTTGATGTTGACTAACTATACTTTTATTTATTGTATTGATATTTATGTATGATGTTGTTATGTGTATGTATTGTATATGTGTAGTATATATGTATTATGTATGTAGTATATTGGTGTTGATATTTTATTTATATATTGTGATATTAAATAGGCTAAATATAATTTCATAAAAACCTAACCCTTTACACCTACCAACATTTATCTCTGCACCACCTAATGGTTGACTGGCAGAGAATGCCTTAGGCATTAAGTCCGCCATTGCGTATTTAACGCATAATGTGTAAATAAATAAATAAATAAATTTACATTTACATTACATTTAATATACATTGCCATTATTATTATATAAAATTGATTCAAATACTTTTTATAAGATCAGCTATCTGCCAGTAAAAGTTATTTGAAGATCGATCAAACCGTTTTGGAGATAGCACTGCGTGCGAAGCCACGGTTAACAGCTAGTATAAACTAAAATTGCTTAAATTACTTTTTATAAGATCAGCTATCTGCCAGTGAAAGTTATGTGAAAATCGATCAAACCGTTTTGGAGATAGCATTGCGGGCGAAGTCACGGTTAACAGCTAGTATAAACTAAAATTGCTTGAATTATTTTTTATAAGATCAGCTATTTGCCAGTAAAAGTTATCTGAAGATCGATCGAACCGTTTTGAAGATAGCACTGCGTGCGAAGCCACGGTTAACAGCTAGTATAAACTAAAATTGCTTAAATTACTTTTTATAACATCAGCTATCTGCCAGTAAAAGTTATGTGAAAATCGATCAAACCGTTTGGAAATAGCATTGCAGGCGAAGTCACGGTTAACAGCTAGTATAAACTAAAATTACTTCAATTACTTTTTATAAGGTCAGCTATCTGCCAGTGAAAGTTTCGTGAAGATCGATTGAACTGTTTTGAAGATAGTACTGCGAGCGAAGCCACGGTTAACAGCTAGTCTAAATTAAAATTATTAAAATTACTTGAAATTATGTCCGCTATCTGCTGGTGAAAGTTTCGTGAAAGTCGGTCCAGTCGTTTTGGAGATAGCATTGCAGACGAAGCCGCGGTTAATACCTAGTCTAATTTAGAGTAGCCTAAGAAACCCGTTGTAATTTCAGCTATCTGTCAGTGAAATTCCTGTCAAAATTGGTCTAGCCGTTCCAGAGATTACCCGGAACAAACAGACAGACAAACAGACAGACCGATAAAAATTTTAAAAATTGCATTTTTGTTATCAGTAGCATGTATACTTTCGTACCCAAGCAGTAAAAAAAAAATATTTTCATATTACATACAGACACTTCATTTTTATTATATGTATAGATAGATTCATCAAATAAACGAGCTGACAATAATTATCGAATCTGTGAAATTGTCACGGTAAATTGTAATCATACGTTTGAACATGTCATTAACGTAGCAGGGTGCCTGTGGCTACGCAACGCAGTGCCACGCCACGCCGTACTGTGCAAAATGTCATTTGCGTCAGTGTGCCCGAATATACATTATACAGTTAGGATTTTGCAGAAAATTGCCGATATCATATATACTGAAAGTCATCTATATATATAAAATGATAGGGGTCTGCTGTTGAACGCGCGTCACTCTAAAACTACTGGATAGCTATCGATCCATTTTTTTTTAGTTTTATTTTATAGACAACTAGCCGACCCGTGCCCACTTCGTTGGGCGGTAATAGGCATTATCAAGCTACAACTTTTCTCTAGAACTCAATCATATATATCTCATAATTAAGGTCGTTCGACCATTTTTCTCCAACTCCCCAGATATTACCCCCTACAACCTCACAAACTTTACTTCTTTATAATATTAGTATATAGATTATAGCCCCCGCCCGCGACTTCGTCCGCGTAGTAATAGTTACTACTCTGGGCTAACGCTGATACACAGCAGAAGCTCTCAAAAAAAAAATATCTCGATTTTGAAACATTTTTCATCTGTGCTCCGCTCCTATTGGTCTTAGCGTGATGATATGTAGCCTATGACACTCATAAATAACGTGGCTTTATAGTAAAAGAATTTTCAATATCGGTTTAGTAGTTCCTGAGATTACCCCCTACAACGTCACAAACTCACAAACTTTACCTCTTTATAATATTAGTATATAGATTATAGCCCCTGCCCGCGACTTCGTCCGCGTAGTAATAGTTACTACTCTGGGCTAACGCTGACACACAGCAGAAGCTCTCAAAAAGAAAAAAACATCTCGATTTTGAAACATTTTTCATCTGTGCTCCGCTCCTATTGGCCTTAGCGTGATGATATATAGCCTATAACCATTCTCGATGAATGAGCTATATAACACTGAAAGAATTATTCAAATCGGACCAGTAGTTCCTGAGATTACCCCTTACAACGCCACAACGTCACAACGTCACAAACTCACAAACCCACAAACTCACAACGTCACAAACTTTACCTCTTTATAATATTAGTATAGATATGTCCTTATTTTTAAAACATATCATGATAGCTTTATATAATATTATGTTATTAAAGTTTTGCGAAAAAACGATTTCCGTAAGCACTACGCATTCAGCAATGTGTTTTCTTTCCGTGAAGGAGTGAGGCAAGCGATGTAGACGTTTATTAAATGGTTATTTTTTCCGCTGTACTTAAAAAGTTATTGTCAATAATAAACAACGCAGATGGAGTTGCGAGTATCAGTTAGTTTTATCATAAAATAAATTATGTCATCCCCTAGGGGCCCGAGGAAGACATCAGTTAATATAAACGACTTCGTTAAGGACAAAGATTTGTCTTAACTCTGGTATTAAAAACTTTATATCTCGACCTTTGTGCGGCATTTAATCATAATAATTGGAACAGAGGCGTGAGGAAGATTGCTGTAACAAAAATCGTGGCCGAGATTATCTAGTTTAAAAGAACTGTTACTCACAGAAATAAATTTACTTCCATATATCGACTGTAGAAAGGCTAATAGACCAATTAAAAACTAAGACTAGTCCTTTAGGGAATCAGCCTTTTCATTGTCGATACGTTTAAAACATAGAGAGATATATTATAGTCTAATCTAAATTTATATAGCATTCTATTATAATCAGAAGACGGAAACTAACAAGTTGAGATTATTTTTTAATTACAAAAATCATTTTTTTTTATCCAATTTAGGCCCTGCGAATGTATCTATGAACGTTAAAGTTAGCACCGGTTCGGAAAACAACCCAGTCATCGAGAAGAACCAGCAGGAAACTCTATGTGGATTTATTCCTTCATCGTACATATTTAAAAAAAAAAACTTGATAGTTACATTCGTTTTTGGTGGATGCAGAGAGAGGGGTGTTGTTTTCAGACATCACCATTGTTCATATATCGATCCACCCTATAACAGCTTTTAGACAGACTGACCGAATTCTTAACCATTCTTCGACTTTCAATAAGACTATTAACTGAATATCCTCAGGCTTAGTAGTGAATAATCACATATTGATCCACCCTATACGTGGAATAACGAAAAAGGAATATTACGTTTGAACAGACAGGACGAATCTTTAAGCATTTTTCGAATAACAAAGAGAATATAAACTGACTACCTAATTCGTGGTTTAGTAGTATATAATCCAATATTATTTCATGGGCATGTAGATAACTACTGCTAATGTGTTAATCAGGAACTGATTATAAACCTCAAAATATTTTTTATTTTTTTTTAACTTTATTTTTGGCAACCAATCTTTTAGATTATTACTGCCACTGTCGAGTAGTTAATAGTATTACAAGTTCTTCTTCCATTCCATTTTTGGCAACCAGTCTTCTAGTAGACTATTACTGCCATTGTCAAGTGAGTATCGATATTATAAGATTCTTGATATAATTTCAGTGAACGAACAAGATGGTGGCCATCTTGTTAGAACTTTCCATGGAGTTTTTGTGGCATCTCAGAATTCATGGTCCGTGGTATTATTTTCCATTCACTTCACTTATGCACAATAAACAAATTATATTACATAAAACAACACCAATTTTACACAATATAGAGTCAAGTAACACGAGATTATGAATAAAACATAAAAGCCACTACATGACAGACCAAAATCCCACCAAAACCTCAAAATATACATTTTCATCCTGTTATTTACATTGGCACACTTTTTATATTAATTTCACCTAATATTACGTGATGATTCCGCCCACAAGGGTAACATATTAAGCCTAGAGAAAACTGGCGCTCAAATACAGCTTTCACAACACACGCATAGGGATAACAAATCTTCAAGTTAAGCTAGGGTTCCGAATCTACGTCGATAGAGGCGGTGTCCAAACACACAAAATAATGGACCATTCAATCTAAAATATAGAATTAATCTAATCTAAAGGTTTTAGTAAACATTTCAATGCCTATATTAAAAAAAAATAATGCGTGGAGTCCCTCCGCGCGAAAGAAGTGAAACTTCGTAATGTGGATATGAAAACTTCGTAATGTGGATATGAAAATAGGAAGGGGTATAAATTGATTTTTAGTGAAATCATATTGTTTCTTTAAGACAAACTTTATTAACATCGCTTACAATTCACAATTAATCGCATCTTTTAATTATCATTTTCGGGTGGAGAAATATCGAAATCTATAAGATTACAATGGGATTATGATAACTAAAGTAAGATACGAAATGTTTGATTGTTTTTCTCGCTCTGTCTCTTTCTATTCCCCCTCCCCAGGAGCATTGAACGTTTAACGCAACAGTACTTTCATACCCCCTCCATGGTAGCGTTAAACATTTAACGCAACCTTGTTGGAAGTCGCATTTGCAGTTACTCTTCAAAAACGAATAGACCCTTGTTTGTCTTATACTGAGTAAATCCAACGGCTTGCTTCACGTCGGAAAGTTCTTATACACTGAGCACGCAATGTTTGTATTCAAACGATGAATATAACCGATTTTATTTAATTTTCGCTTAGCCTAGCGGTATGTGTTAACGTTTTGTTATAAAGGCAAGTGGCCGACGATTCGAGCTTCACTCACAATTTATTTTGTACACCGGTGAAACTGATAAGGCCTTGCTAGGCCAATAGCGTAGTCAGTTCGAAGAAAAAAAAACCGTTTTTATTTATTTGGACAACATGTTCACATAAATGTATTACAAATTCACTACAAAATTGCATACGTGAATGATTAACAACAATTTGAACAATCTTGATAGATTTTCATTATCAATAACTTACAATACTTTGAATTATTCCACATATGCGAACACTGTTATATATACACAGTCTAGTTATAAAATGCTGAGATGCATAAAAAGTAAGGAGTTATTCGATGCAGATTGTTGAGCAGTTGACCTAATATAACAATAGTGAAAAAACCTAACTACGATTTTAGAGGTGACCGCTTCAGGTACCAAGCACAAGAGGGAAAGGCTTAGCAACAAAAATATATATAAATAGAACAATATACATATGCCGTTGTGCACGAATTACGTAAAAACTACAGCACAGATTTAGAATTAAAAAAAATTACAACTTAAACACTTAGTCCTTACCTAAGTAAATATTATATTCATTTTACATAAAGTTACTAAAGTTTTGAGAAACTATAATTCTTAAAGGAACTACGTGTTTAGTGATTTATGAAATGGAACAAACGGTGTGGAATAAACAAGGCAGACAAAATTACTGATATTAGGTAGTAAAAAGTATATTAAAAAAATAAGGGGAGGTATTACTTTTACTCATTTCTAATAATTTCATTTCAACAAGCATATCGCTAATATGAAGTTAATATATATAGGTATATGTTACGGGTAAGTAACGGGATATAGTATTGAGACCTACGTCCATTCTAAAACTTGCTTTGGACCAGCACTATTTTAAAACAAACACCGAGTTGTAATTATTAACTCGGCAAACCATCTGTTCTTTAATTCGATCTTGAAGACTAGATGTACTTGTGAATGAAATTCAAAACAATCAACCACAAAGTATATAGGTACATAATTAAATAATAAATACCTAAATGAATCAAATCGACCCAAAAAGGGAAATCATGTTGAAAACGGAAACCGCAGACTTCTCCCAATGGAATAATGGTAATGTTAATTTATAATGAGCTGCCTCCAACATACTCGTTTATTCGTAATGAACGCAGTACGCGTTTTATTGACTTTTGAAATACATAATATTCAATGAACAATCGGAAAGGAGGGATTGAGGTGGTATGAAATGGAAATCCTAAATAACGTTTTTCAAATGAGTAACACGGATTTCGAGGAAATAAATTAATCAAGCTGGAGGGGAACCCACGTAGCGTAGATTTACGAGTAATACTCGAGCCGCGGCGGTGGCTACCTCCCCGTTCCCGCTACGTACTACACAACTCATCAATTTCCTCAGGACATACGACTTGGAATCCTGTTAATTAAACTATGCCGCCAAATTAAACTCAGTACGTCGGGAGAGGTACACAGTTTAATAGTTATCCGTGAAAGTATTCGCATTAATGTTACCACAATCTCCCGTCTTAACGCAACATTTATGTTTGTGCCAACGATTAGTGAAACTTATATTATCTTTAACCAAAATTACATTAAAAATGATTCGTATCTGCTATATGATCTCGTAGTAATTAATCCCGAACATATCTGTCTGAAAAGGAATCTACCATCCAATTTTTTATATTTTACTCTGCAATAATTTCAGCCAAACGTTGATGTGTACCTATTACTTTATACATGTTGTTAATATTTATTTGGAAATACATATTAATACAAATCAGTTGTCGAATGTTTTATGTACATCACCTCAGAACTGTTGTAACTATTTGACTATTTTTTGTTTGTTTCTCATTGTCACGACAAGGTATGTATCAAACAAAATGTATAAAATCTCGTACTGAAAAATTAAAAATCCTGGTTAACTATCTATATGTAAAAAGTAAGTGAATGAATGAAAGAAAAGACAGTAGGGAGATCTTTAAAGATATTAACAGGGTTAACTGATGCTCAGTTGTTATTTTATTTCATTACATGATCGTGATATAAACGGATGACTTTGTTTTTTTGGTCTTTGTTTTTCGTTAATACGATCGTATGTAACTTGGACGGGCACTTAGTATATTTTAAAACTCAATCGTGGAAACCTTAATTAAATACATATATATTCTATAATAAATGTATGTATACATCATTACATAGTATAAAACAAAGTCCCTTCCCGCGTCTGTCTGTCTGTCTGTTCGCGATAAACTCAAAAACTACTGAACGGATTTCCAAACGGTTTCCACCAGTGGATAAAGTGGTTCAAGAGGAACGTTTTGGTATATAATTTGTCAAGGTTTTTTTTATAATCAGGGCAGGACAACGTCTGCCGGGCTCGCTAGTGGTATTGTAATTAAATCTTTTGTCAGAAAAAAAAGCTCCTTTCTATTTGCGTAATATGATAGAAATTACAATTACTATTTAAAATGTAACATTATGTACTTAAATAATATAATTTATTCACAAATTTCCAGTTATCCTTAAAAGTAATAATGTAGAATAATCTCCTTCGGGATTAACCATTACACGAACAAAGGCTCGATTATAGCTTATGAACGTGAGCGTATAATATTAATACACGAAACAATAGGTTGAATTTCGAGATGCCTCCTCACAATTGAGACAATCTATTTACTGACGTCTATGGATCATAACCTGTAGCTATAATGACATTAATAACCATTTCTTAAATATTGTGTGCCTGTGTCCTTATTCTATTTATATTTTTAGTATTGAGTATGACACGTTAACACTATACAAAAGAATTTCGAGATTAACATTACAGTAATAGATAAGATTCGGTAAAAACCTCTATAACTTCAAAAACTCATCTGTTCCCTTCCCCTCAGAGCCTAAAATCTCTATTACTTAAAATACGCAACATCTATAACTTAAACAAATAATTTCAGTATTAACCCTCAGTTACTTAAAGAAATGTTTCGATGAGCTCTGTATCATAAACTGTCTGCCAATTAGTCCTTTCGAAACAATGTAGAAATCAAAATGTTTCTCGAAATTTATTGATTGCATGTGTTTACAAGTTAAATTGTTAACACAATAGTTTACAACATTGACATACGCTGATAAATTAAAAGCGACAAAAGCGAAGAAAATTTGATTAAAAAGGAGAAATGTTGCGGCTCAGTTTGAAATACACGAAAGTACATTATCACGTATAATTAAAAGAGAAGCTGAACTCTTGAAGAAACGAGAATCCGGAGAAAGCATTTTATGTAAAAGGCGAAACATTGCTGAATTCCCTATTTTGATATTTGACCAAACCAAAACATAAGTGTTACAGACCCATAGTGAAATAAAAAGTTGAAGAGTACGTTAATTCGCTGAATATCCATAATTTTAAAGCTAGCAATGGCTGGTTAGAAAACTTCGAGAAACGGTATGATTTGGGTTTGGACTTCAAGAAAGTGTGCGGCGAGAGTGCGAGTGTAGCATAAACCCTTGATAAGTTAAAAACTCTATAACTTAAAATATTTTGTGTTTCCCTTGGCATTTAACTTATCGAGGTTCTAGTGTATTATTATAATAAAAGAAATTTGGAATAATATGGTACAGAATGAAAGAAGAAAAATATTTCATACAAATATTAGTAATAGTTAATTATAAGTGGTATAAAAACACGAATTTAATTTGAACAATGGGTATATTACCCAGAATAATAACCGTTAATCTTAACAAACTGAATACAAAACGGGGTGCATATATGATAATAACAATGATGTAGGTCTCTAAGAGCCTTATTTCTAGGTAAAGACCTTTTTGCAAGATGGATAGACCCATGACGTAAGTAAGTTTGAAGATTTCATACAATAACCAATTAATTGTTCTGAGTTATTTCATTGCATCGTGAACCGATAATTATGAATAAATACCGGATTTCTTTATGTTTCCTATACTTTCGGTTTTGATGTTATTATTTAGTTTAAGTAAGTAACGTGATATATGAATATACCTATGAGGCTATGCCGGCTGGCGCCGAGGCTGGGCGCGGGCGGCGAGCCGGGCGCACGCAGCGCTCCGCCGCCGCCACCGCCGCCCAGTGCGCCGCCCTCCAGCGCGCCTGCAACACAACACAAACTAAATAATCTATACATATTATAAGGATGTAAATCTAACGTGTACTTTTTAGATTTTTGTAAAAAAAATATTGCAGGTGTCTAGGAATAAGTAATAAAATACATTCCAATCAATTTCAGAAATGTCTATCTGTCTGTGTGTATGAACACGCATCACTGCTAAAATACTACGTTCATAATAAAATCTATTTTTAATCATAAAGCATATCCTCGAGTAACATTGAGTCTTTGTTTCATTAAAATCGGTTCGTTCTATCAAAAGTTATTGTACTTTTAACGACGACGCAACTTAAGTACCAGAGAACAATGGATAAGTAAATGGACTTAATACATTCAGATTCAGTTTAAACTTCGGTCAGCTGTGCTAATACTAGATTTGATTATTCACCATTAAATTTAAACGGCTAGATGAATCACCCATTCATACTAACAGAAATATAATTTCAGTGATATATCCGCCCTATGAGATATTTATACTTACATGATAACAAAGTAACGCTCATTGCCTTACTCATCAATACTTACTATAATATCATAAATATTTGTTAAGTTTTCAACCTATTTTCATGAAATATGCATAGACGTTATCATCTAGAACAAAGCACTGTTCTCAAAGGATACGTCAATTCTACATTAACGTGAGCGAAGCCGTGAGTAAAAACTACTTATATATTAATTATTGGATATCCGTTCCTCAAACGTAATATAATATAACTCAATATTTCCCATTTTCTTTCACAACAACAGTGAGTAATTACATTGAGTCTGATGTATCAAGGCTTCAGCGTCAAACGTCTTATTAAACTAAAGAGGAAACTCTCCTTCACGACATGTCATCGAACTGCAAACAACGACTAAAATAGAACAGGAAATTGATAGGTCCTTTCGGTTTCCAATAACGCGACTGTGATAAGGGCTCAGGATATGGCGGACGCTTAAGATCCGTTGGAACGACTCGCTAGGGAGACGTCCTCGCGCTTCATGCCGTCTAATGTGCCGATTCGACGCTAACATCCACATATACCACTCCCATATAAAATATTATACATATAACGGGACGTTACATCAATATCTTGTAGGTAATAATAATCGATTTGTCTTTGATAATAACTGAAACCTTGGGGAAAAATAATGTATTGTATACGAATAATCCTTACTAATATTATAACTGCTAATGTGAGTTTCTCTTTTGTTGAGCTTTTACGCCTGAACTACTCTACCGATCATCGTTCAATTTTGCATACCCTTTGTCAGGTTTACAGAAAAGAATATAGCAACTTTCGTCCTGAAAAAAGTGCAGTTTCCGAGGACGAGGCTTCGAGCAAAAGTGAATCTAATATATACCTTTTATTCATTATCTAGCGGGCGCGGCGGACGTTGTTGCACCCTGATAATAAAAAAAACCTTGACAAATTATATACATAAACTTGTTTCATGAATCTCTTTATTCACTGGTGGAAGACGCATGAAAATCCGTTTAATAGTATTTGAGTTTATCGCGGAGACAGACATACAGACTTGGCAGAAGACTTTGTTTTATAATATGAAATAATATTTAGATATAGTTACTATTGGACTGCCTACGAGAAATTAATAATATATTAAGCTTCATTTTTAACGTAAACGAAGGAGTTCTATATCTGTAGTATATATTATAAACACATTTGCAAAATTTTCAGAGTGACGAGTAACCGACCAGAGAAAAAATTACTGCAACTACAAATGCGATACTTAATCAGGAATCCCTTCTATGAGAGTAGTCCGGTGAAGCCGTTAAGACACGAGTTAAGTCAGTTAAAAAAAAGACCCTTTTATGAGTTAAATATAATGTTAACCTTTTTTCACATATTTGTGAGATAACAAAAATTTTCGGTTATTTTTAAATACAGATATACGTTTCTTGGTCACAATCGTAAAGTTTTTTTTTTGTAAAACAACTACATATAATAAAAAATACTTTTCTTAAAGTAAATAATAATAAATTCGTGGTTAAAGCCGAAAGTGTATTCCGTTTATTTCCGCAATTTCAATGCTTTTATTGACTACGTTAACGAATTTATCGCTGGAATTTGTTCATATTATTTTTCAACTTTAATTAAGGATATTCTTTATGAAACGAGTATATTTTCTGGTTATACGTAGTACTGTATATGTTACATATACGTAAAGTTTAATCTATACATTAAATAGACCATACATTTGTAATATATTATATAACATCTTCAAAATCAATTACATACATAGATACTTTATTATATGTATTACTCTCATAATTGTTCTAAAAGATTTGAATTTATATTTATAATAAATAAACTTAAAAAATACTTAACCAATTTAATTTTGAAGTTATACTTCTTTAGGCGCGTTATGAAAAAATGATGAGAGTGAAATTTTAATTTTTGTGACACAAAATTAACAGTATGAAGCTGTCTGCTTAACCGCTCATTAAGTTTCGAAAAAAAAGCAACAAAAAAAAAAAAAATGGAACCTGGAAATTGGTGGGGGAGGGGGGAAGGTTGGTGGTTTTTTTTTTCTACAAAAAAAGAAGAGGAAGGAAGAAAAAATAATTGAATAGATGGTTATTTTCTTACGCAAAAGAAGAAAAACAACTACCAAAGGATACACACACACTTTTTTTTTGTTTTTATGTCATAGCAGGCAAACGAACATGTGGGTCACCTGATTTTCGGCTGAGTGACTTAAGCGCTCGCCTTAGTAGTCCGGTGAAGCTGTTAAGACCTTGCTAGGTCAATAGTCAATAGCGTAGTCAGTTCGAGAAAAAAAATGGTCATCTGATGTTAAGTGATTACCACCATCCATAGACACTAACAACACCAGGGGTGTTGAAAGTACGTTGCCAGCCTGTGTTTGGGGGAAGGAGAGGGAGGGAGGAGAATAGAAAAGGGAAGGTGGTAGTTATTATATTAGGTAGTTTAACGCGAGAGGGCACCTCCTGGCTTCCTACCTTACCCCGCACCCCCCCCCCCCCCCGATCCATTCATCCATTTTGATTACCGCTAGCGCGCGACCGCATCGCGCGTTGCAGTCCGCCATTATACCGTTGGTGCGCGACCTCATCGCGCATGCAGTTCCGCAGTATATCGCTGACGCGCGAACGCATCGCGCGTGCTAGTCCGCCATTATACCTCTGGCGCGCGAACGCAGAAGGGGAGGTAGGCCTATTTAGCCTATAGATAAAGCTGCAGATACATATTATAAGTGAATTACATGGGCTATATTTAATTTTCATAATCTACTTTAACGAGGGCGAGACTTTAAGCAAAAGCTAGTTTTAAATGAGCTTTAAAAAATTGAAAAGCGCCAGCGCATATGGTTTTAGTGCCTATATAATTAATTCTAACAAGCGTAAATATTTAAAGCTTTTTCTACAATATATATTTGTTTAAGGTTTGTAATAAGCAATTATCGGCGCGTATCGGCATTTTGTTATCGGTTAGCTCATTCCTGATCGAATGTCCGGGGTTCGTGACCCAACTACATTTGTAATTTCTTAGTAAAAATATTAATTTTCACTACATAAGTGATATATGCATTTTAATACTTTTTTATAGATATACACAATATGACAGTAAAATTACTAACAATAAAACTGCATGCAACTGCGTCATAATTGTAACAGAACTACAATTGACCTTATCGAGAGTATTAGCCAATGTCGAACTGTAATTATTTTAGTTGATGGTAAGTTACAATCGTAATAGTGCGGTATCGTGCGTAATTTGTGTACGTTAAGTATGCCAGTCTATGCCTAAAAGCCATTTAATATTCACGAATTAGTTGTTGGTTTTGGATGCATTATATTTATACTTATATATTAAGACTTTTAAATCAATAACGTTCTCATTTTTTTTTATATGTTAGTCTTATCTATACATATAATAAGAACGTAATTCTAGCGAGTCTGTACTTGTTAGATAGTTGTGAAAAAAATTGTTGCAGGTGTCTAGGGATAAGTAATACAATACATTTCAATCATTTTAAAGTGAAACTTTTATTACATCGTCTCAAACTTTTTCGTCTGTGTGTTGCATGTCGCGTGATGGTCGGCCGCGGAGTAGGGATAAAGTGAAAGGCGCTCGTGTAGTGACCGTGACCGAGTCGCTGACCGTGTAGTGTATAGATTATTATTAGTTAAATGTCTATAGTGTGAAGAAAAGTTTCACTTTTACCGTGGTTTCATAAAACCACACAATCATTTTTTTTGCAAACGTCTGTCTGTCGCTATGTTTGGACACGCATCACTGCTAAAGTAATACGTACACGATAAAATATCACAACATCACATCACAAAACAATTATAAAACATGTCCACGAGACACGTTTAGTCTTTATTTCATTAAAATCGGTTCACTCAAAGTTATTGTAACTGTAATCACGACGCGACTTAAGTACGAGAGGAAAGTAGATAAGTAAATGGACTTAATACATTCAGGTATATTGTAGGTTGTAGAGCTACGCTGAAGCTATTAATGGTTTCAGCATGAATGGGTCGGCTCGCCCGGAGTAGTACCACCCTCTCAAAGAAAACCGACGTGAAGTAACAGTGCTTGCATTTTTGCGTTTCGTTCGGTCAGTGAGAGCGCCGGAGGCCCACATCCCCTCCCCTTCCCCCTTCCCTTACTCCCCCTCTCCGCTAAGACAGGTTGACAACGCACTTGCGACTCCCCTGGTGTTGCAAGTGTCTATGAACGGTGGTGATCACTTAACATCAGGTGACCCACCTGTCCGTTTGCCTCCTATGATATAAAAAAAACATGATTTTATTAATCACTGTTTTTTTTCATAAGGTTCCACGCGAACCTTATGTAATTCTCAAGTCGAACCTTAATTTCGCAAGAAAAATACGGATATTGGATATAGGGACATCAATGTTTTACAAATAATCTAAAAGCATTAATAAAATAAGCACATAACAACGCATCGATAGTAGAAAATATGTATGGAAATGAAGTTTTACTTTGGTATTTTATTATGATCAGAAATAGTAACACGCTGTAACATATTTTACTGTGCATATTTCTACATACATTCGTTCTTACTTTATATGATAAAGTACGTGGTTCGCTGTGACATTTCATCGCTACCCTCAATGAAAATGCAAAGTGAATGCTGTTGAAATATTTAGTTATATTTACATATTCAGCGTTCATCTCACAGCAGCGAATACTTTATTATCTGATTTTATAATACACGTATTTTTAATCTTATTTTCATTTAAAGCTATGTGACTTAATTAAAATTTATCATTATTTTACATTTAAAAAAATCTATTATCCTGTCGTACATTATAAGTCAAGTTAATATAGATTTGAACTATCCTTCGGAAACAGTACATTTTGTCTAGGTGTAAGGTACCATATGTCGTTTTCTGTACCCCCTAAGACGTGTAAGCAGAATTGAATAATGATCGGTTGAGTAATAAGATGAGAGCGCAACCAAAAAACAAACTTACTTTCGCATTTATAATATTAACTAGCGGGCCCGGCAGACGTTGTCCCGCCCTGATTGCCCTGACTATAAAAAAATCCTTCACAAATTATATACCAAAACGTTCCTCGTGAATCACTTTATCCACTAGTGAAAACCACATAAAAATCCCTTCAGTAGTTTTTGAGTTTATCGCGAACAGACAGACAGACAGACGCGGTAGGGGACTTTGTTTTATACTATGTAATGATGATTAGTACTAATTAGGATTTTATACTGAAATAAAAATATACAAAGGAAATAAAGTGTACACTTAAAAATCAATGACCTATATAATAGGTATTTACCTATGAAATTGCCGTTCTGCAATACTGGCCATTTCAAATCAAAATAATTTTTGTTTGGCTAAGAATTCTAATTTCAAATTAATTTTATTTTAAATTGCCGTTTTGTATGAAAAAATTTAAACGAATTTTTTTTCATGTATTTTTTATTTGTATTAATCGAAGTAATCACCCATGCAATCAATGCTTCTTTGCCAACGCAGTGGCAGTTTGTTGATGCCCTTCTTAAAGAAATCAGCTGGACGGGAGGCAACAAATTCTTCAAAGGCATTTTGTACTGCCTATCGGGTATTGAATTTTTTTCCCGCCAAGGAGTTATCCAAATTCTGAAAAAAGGAGTAGTTTTTAGGCGCAAGGTCTGGTGAGTAGGGCGGATGACGGAGAACTTTCAACCCCAGTTCTTGCAACTTGGAGACCGTCTGCTGTGCCGTATGAGGTCGCGCGTTGTCGTGCAGGAGCAGCGGAGACAAGCGATTGACCAATACTGGTTGGAGATGTGGCAGCTTCTCCATCATTGTGTTCAGTTCTTCACATTACACATCTGCAGTAATGCTCACCCCGTTTGGTAAGAAGCTGTGATAAATCACACCGGCGCTAGACCACCAAACAGTGACCATCACTTTTGTAGGGGTAAGTTTTCGTTTAGGGCATTGTTTAGGTGCTGAACCAGGATTCGACCAACTTGCTGAGCGCTTGCGGTTATAAAACAGAATCCATTTTTCATCGCAGGTAACAATGCGGTTCAAAATTCCTTCATTTGTGTGTCTGTTGAGCAGTGCAAGGCACGTCTCGACGAGTACTTTGCGCTGGCGATCATTGAGTTCGTGGGGCACCCATTTGTCAAGCTTTTTTACCTTGCCAATTTGACGCAAATGGACCAATATTGTTTTGACGCTAACGTCGAAAGCTGCTGCTAATTCAGCCGTAGATTATGTATCATCAGCTTCCATAATCGCCTTTAATTCGTCATTGTCGACCAAAGTCTTCGGACGACCGCGAGGTTCATTTTTCTGGTCGAAATTCCCAGAACGAAAGCGAGCAAACCAATAACAGGTGGTGCGTTGGTTTGTAGTGTTAGCTCCGTAAACGTCGTTGATGTTGCGTGCCGCTTGTGCCGCGTTGATGCCACGACGGTACTCATATTCCATAATTACTCAATTTTTTAACGTATCCATGATGACAAAAAAGATTGCAATGCGATGAAAATGTAACACTAATCAATAAACAAACGACTACTTTTGGAAAAAGAATTCCATGTTTTTAAAATAAAATTAATTTGAAATTAGAATTCTTAGCCAGACAAAAATTATTTTGATTTGAAATGGCCAGTACTGCAGAACGGCAATTTCATAGGTAAAGACCTATTATATAAACGTACGTTTCCAAATAGCAAACAATTTGGACAACATACGTAATCATTTCTTGTCGATAGTAAAATATCAAAAAAAAAAACAAATTACAGTTCGACTCAGTTTAGTAAAACTTGTCTCATTATCAGCAATATTGATTATGGACATAACTTATGTATGAACACACTACCAATATTAGGTAATTAATTGCAAACATAACGTTGTCACAAACTTCGTATACACATTCGATACACAAAACCATTAACGGTTATGGTCACAAGATATAAAAATATATAAGAAGCCGTTGATTAGTGACTCCATAATTCCCCTTACCAAATTCTCTTTTGGAGTGTCGCCAAAATCGTTAACAACGTAAGTAATATATATGAACGTAATAACAGAAAAAAAACAATATCGTTGAAAAATGTTTTATTTATATAGGCACTACCTACAAAAGTTTTTGCTTAACTTCAATACCGCTGGTCAGCTGGAAGAAAATGCCTCATGGCATTAAGGTCGCCAGTGTACAAATCAAAAGTGCAATAAAGAATTCATTCATTCATTCAAAAATATGTTCATAAAATGTTAAAAAACACATTATACTTCCTATATATATGGAAATGATTTTTATTATATCTAAAATCGATGAACACTGACACTGTTTGACTGATCATCGTGAAAGAGACACGTCCTTCTCAGCATTCTATGGATTCCGGATCCATCGCGTGGCAGCAAGAGAAACTCCGAGTAGTTCCCGAGACTAGTGACACGGGTGTAGGTTTAACGGGGGTCCCTTAAACCCTTAAACCCGACGTACATCGACACTCAACTACTCGTGTTTCTCTAAATGCCTATCCAAATCCGATATGAACCTGCTAAAGCAGCTTTAAATGCTCGTTCTAGTATAGAACTTGCTGTAGTTCTGGACAGACCAAGATCTTTCAGCAGGTTATGGTGATGTACCTAAGTGTCTTCCGTAAAGAGAATTTTTACACTATCCATTTTACTACAATTCGCTACTAGATAGTACTACTACTACTAGTACTAGGTAATACGCCATATGACTAACCAATCGTCACGAAAACTGGTATGTGTAGATATTTGTACACGGACAATATTTACATAACATGCAGTTGAGTTATTCAATTGTTTCTTATAACAGAATAGCTTTTGGTCCTGGCTTCGCTCGCGCTATTTTCGATTGAGTCTATCTTTCGGGAACAGTACATTTTAACGGGATGACAGGGTTTATGTTGTATTCTGTAACCCTCATAATGTCTATGCAAAACGTCATGACGATCGGTTTAGTACTTAAAGTGTGAAAGCGTAATAAATAGACAAACTCAATATCGTATTTATAATATTAATACTCTCCTATTGCTAATAGGGACAATGATTACAAATAACAATTAAACCTCGTACGGAACTGCAGACACATTATCACAGTAATACTTAAGTTTTAATAAGAATATTATGACTACAACTTGAATTACAAGACTTTACGTGAATAAACATTTAATAGCCAAAAGCTGGACTGAAATTATTGCATATATACATATGATGTCAGTCATACCGAATTGGAAGAACTGTTGACTCAAGTATAAATTGCAATCATGCTTCTCTACGTAGGTACAGCGCAGAGTTGGGGTGCCACTCAGTATAATTTGCAATTTGTATGGAATACACACAAAGTTTCGATTATTCTCATTTGTATATAATACATTATGTTAACGTCATTTGCTTTTATAACAATAAGATGTGAACAAATCTATATAAATAAAAATCAATTGCCAAATGCTACCATTTTAGTTCGTTACATGATTGTACTGTAAAAGTTTGGTCCCATTTTCTTATTGATTACACCCCTGCGAAATCGAGGCTCTCAGTTAGTAGATAATATAAATAAGTAGTACTTTGTATTATTTTAAAATTCTTAAATCAATCGTTTTTGGGGTGGTAATAACAATATTAAACTTGAACATGGAAGGAGAAACAAAGAAGAATATTTTACTTAACCCGTTCGACTTTGTCGAAGTTAAGAACGTCTTTGCTAAAGTAAATTATAATTGCATATCGATTTTGCTACGTAGAAATTGAATGATTTTCTTTTCAATAATTTTTCTATTAGAATTTATATAATAGAAAGTAGTAGTTAAATTTTGATTCATGACTTCGTATGATAAAGTTCATTCATTTAATTTTTACAATAGGAAGTCAACCTTCAGCGAAATGAAGAGCTTTTGCTCCCAATCGAAAGGTTGATTTATATTCTGATTGCCGCATTTCCTTTTTCCAATTTGATTTTTTTATAAGCCAAACGGTAAATTAGGTACGACGTTGATTTGATACCTTGTTCTGGTATTCAGGGGAAAATATTTTGCAACCGAAATTTAACCTAACAGCAAAATATATAACCATTTTGTTTGTTTATCAAATACTTACTTGTACTTTAATTAACCCTACCATGTTTATCATTACATAGTATAAAACAAAGTCCCCTACCGCGTCTGTCTGTCTGTCTGTTCGCGATAAACTCAAAAACTACTGAACGAATTTGTATGCGGTTTTCACCAGTAGGTACAGTGATTCATGAAGAACGTTTTGGTATATAATTTGTCAAGATTTTTGTTTATAATCAGGGCGGGACAACGTCAGCCGGACCAGCTAGTTTTATATAAATATGAGTTTTATCAAGTATTTGTTAACTTATCTTATTTGTACTTTTATTTAGTAAATTACACATTTGGAGCTACTACTGTCGTCTTTATCAAAACTCAAAATATATTAATATTTTCAGAACTTTTTGAAAGTTAACAATTTATTTTAGAAGTATGTCATTATGTTTTGAGTATACAAAAAAAAAACGTTTATATTCCTTTAAATTCAGTGGAAAATATTAATTACTAACTAAAAACATCAACAGAATCGTACCTACAGTTTCATATATAACTTAATATATACTCAATATGCAGCGACACGGCCATGTTAATTTTATTGACCTCTTTATTCAGGTTATACCAGTCGCAGTTCAAGAAGCGGATATTAGTTTCCAGATAGAGATGACTAAATGTTAAATGCCAATTTATATATTTAACGTTTACGCTGCTTTAAATATAATATTTTTTAAATGTAGTTTTCTGGAAAGAATTTATAATTTGTATTATTTATGAATATTATTTTGTAAGCAAGCCAAAAGAAGATGTAATAAATATAAATTACTAATATTGTAAACGTCAAATACTGTTCGTTTGAATGTGTTAATATTTGGAATTACTAGTCAGATATTTTAGTGTTGAAGAAGTGTATAATATTTGTACTAGGTTGTAATTGACTCTCTTTAGCGCAGGAGGCCCGGCATGTGGTTGGGTCGGCCAGCAGGGCGACATAGTGAGTACATGCATGATGAAGCGTCGTCCTGTTATGGCGATAGATAGTACACCCTAAGGTTTTAGTGACTAGCATAACCCTCTCGCTTCCCCGAGCGTGAGGGTGCCTATAATGGATTCATTGCGTTAAAAAATGCTATAATATGAAGTTAACCGACATCAGATTACGTTTTTTTAGAGGCGGAGTAATTTCCATACAAATTATAGGTCAGAAAGTATGCTAAATAAGAACAGAGTGACATTAGTATAGTACAAGGTATGGGGAACGAGTGAGGGCAAATTTAAACGTAAATAAAACCATAGAATACGCTTAGTTAATAATATACGCGATTTTATATACATGTAGATAATATTTTTATAACATAAGCGTTCGTGTAAAAATATACTGAATGTATACTGTAAATATAATAAACAAATGAATATTACCAAGAAGCCTTCCATTATTAAAATAATGCAAATAATATTGCGACAAACAGAATGATCGAATCTATTTTTGGTTTATAGCCCCGACTACGTTGTCCCGTCGGTAAAATAAACTAAATAGATAAAAGAAGATTATTTAGAGCAAAGTTAAAAAAGTTCTGTTTACATCTAGTTTATCCCATCTCGAACTTTGACAGTTCAAGGTGTATAGCCACATATATGAGGATAGTGTGATATGACTAAGAAATTTTACACAAACTAAAAATAGAATTCTACTTTTATATTTTCAGGTCACGGCCACAGCAGCTATGACGCAAACGTGACGTCAAAATGCTGCGGAAACGGACGACGGCGTCACGAACTCCGGAGTTTTCCATTTATTTCTCACTACATGTAAATTCCTCGCATAAAAGAGCGTACGTTAAATAAAATACGTAGTCGATGCTGTGGTTTCGTAGCGCGTAGCCCGTAGCATGAAGTACTAAAATTAATAGCATTAAAAAAATGTATTCAACTTATTTGTACATTTCGGGCATATTATTATTTTACGCTACTATAATTCATATTTGAATAAAAAATATTCATATATATTTTAACAGTATCATGACTTTCATGTATTGTGCATGTTAGTTTGTTTTAGAGGTGGTAGAGCCACGATGAAGCAACTGCCGGTTTCAGCGTGAATGGGTCGGCTCGTTCGGGGTACTACCACCCTCTCACAGAAAAGCTACGTGAAGTAAGAGTGCTTGCATTGTTGCGTTTCGTTCGGTGAGAAGAGGGCCGGAGGCCCACCTTCCCTCCCCCCATCCCATCCCTTCTTCTCGACCCCTCCCCCAAACACAGGCTGGCAACGTATTAGCGAGTCTCCTGGTGTTGTTAGTGTCTATGGAATCACTTAACATCAGGTGACCCGCATGTACGTTTGCCTCCTATGATATAAAAAAAACATCCAGTAGGTTACATTAGTAACAACTCTATGTGGACGTCAACAGAAATTATCATTTATTGTTATCAGTTTTGTGAAATAAAAAAAGACTTTAATAGTTTAACGTCCCATCCATTCTTTAAAGACGAAGTTTTTAATAACTAGTTTTGCTCGCAATTTCCGCTCGTGTTAACGGAGATTATTGATATATCCAACGGAAACTTTTTTTTTTGGTAAAAGGTACTCTGCGTGCTTTTCTGTACCCCAGAGAACGCATTTTAAAAATATCATGGTTGGTTGAATAGTTTCTCATCTTTACTCTTTATCTCACACTCCCATTTTTAATAATTAGAATGTATGTAAGGCAATATCCCTTCCTGGTCCAAAACCCAGAGGCAGGCCCAAAACAAATTGGAAGGGTGTAGTTTTGAAGGACATGAACGAGTGCAAAGTTACCGAAGACGATGTCAAGGACAGAGCGAAGTGGAGAAGTAAAGTACGGAACGCTGACCCCACCACCATGTGGGACAAATAGTCAGGAAGAGAGAGAGAGAGAATGTATGTAAGGCATTATTCGTAAGCAATAGAGTTAATCATTAAAGTTACAAAGTTTCGAAATTTTAACAACTTTATGTAGTCGATACTTAAGCGGGAAATTATTAGAACGAATGCTCGTCCAGTGGTCGAACCTCAACCATTGACAAAAAAAACCTCGTTGATACTATAACATAAAAAAAGAATGAGGAAAATCGGCTGAGAAATAGAGGAGAGACAAGTGCTTCACCATTTCCCCACTGCCTATTTATATATAGATATTGGTAGTAAGGCTTGTAAAAAAGTAATATTGTCGTAACTATTTACATATATAGATTAATTACAAAAGTTTCTAAGTATTTTTAACAAACAACTGTTGGGTGTTCAGACAACAGGGAGCTATACGGGCCCTTATGTAGTCGACACCCCGTTCATAAACTACGCATGTTTACGACACCCGCCGCTACGTTCCCAATCGTAAAATGGAAATAGACCTGACTCGGTTTTATGCACGTTACCTGCACAAAAATCCTCCTATCGACTGTTCAAGTGCTATAAACGTGAGTTTTTTTTAAGTAAATGAATATCGTGGTCAATATTTTAGGTGTTTTATTATACTTTATCAAATATCTCTGCGTATCCACCAACGATTGTTATTATTTGTTGCTTATGTGTTGTAATTACTGACGTTCCATCTAGTGACAAGGTATATCAGAAATATAGTGCGAAAATGCTGTGTATATCTACGCATTTTAATTGCCATCACTATATGTAATCTGGTTGCGAGTTATAGTATAACTAACTTTTGCCCGCAGCTTCGCTCGCGTTAATGTATATATATATATTGAAGTGAAACTTCTAATGCGACTTCCAACAAGGTTGCGTTAAACGTTTAACGCTACCATGGAGGAAGTATGAAAGCACTATTGCGTTAAACGTTCAACGATCCTGGGGAGGGGGAATAGAAAGAGACAGAGCGAGAAAAATAATCAAACATTTCGTATCTTACTTTAGTTATCACAATCCTATTGTAAATGTTATAGATTTGAATATTCCTCCACTCGAAAATGATAATTAAAAGATGCGATCAATTGTGAATTGTAAGCAATGTTAATAAAGTTTGTCTTAAAGAAACAATATGATTTCACTAAAAATCAATTTCTACCCCTACCTATTTTTATTTCCACATTACGAAGCTTCACTTCTTCCGCGCGGAGGGACTCCACGCATTATTTTTTTATCCCTCGGGAACACTACATTTGTTCTTTATGATAGGTGCTTGTTCGAGTCATAACTGAATTTCACTAATAATGTTTATGTTTATCGATAAGAGATAGCGCCTCAGTACAAATAGCTCCCGCTTTCATGTGATCACTGCCTTTAAATTATATATGACTGTTGCTCCGAGATATTTTAATTAGTCAAGTGTCCCAAATAAACATTTGTCATCTTGTCTGTTCGTAGTCTGAATTCTGAGTTACCTTGTTGTCGTTTCATCACCTTGGTCGCCTTGGTCAAAAACATATTATGTTCTTTTCTGCACTGATAAGAACGTGCATGTAAAATTTCATGATGATCGATTGTCTGTATAGGGGATAATAAAACAAATTCATTTTCGCTTTTATAATACCATACAAATCTTCTCTATGAAAGAGCATTTTAGTGAGTCAACTACCATGGTGAGTGGTCAAACGATAGGTCTTAACGTTTAAACATAATCGTCTGATATCGAATGGCAATATGCTCTAAATGCTATACTCATAGGAGAATTAGCAATCATGTCCCACTGCCGGAATACACTCATAGGTACTTAACGACAGACTTTAAACTGCGAAGAAGCGCACTTTAGAAAGCGATGATGGTTCATTTGATAACGTGTTCGGATACCGCGTCAATAGATGAAGATACGAACTTTTGCGACTAAGCCGGAGATACCATATGACACGATAGCATAGTTGTAAGGATTTTTCTAAGTTCGCCTGGCTAACTGCCACCCCCAAGCTTAAAATCTGTCGCCAAACATATTCTGGTGGGTTCATGCAGCAGCACTTGAGAGCCAATGCTCTCTAGGTATACCATGTTTACCATCTAAGACCACGTGGTCATTTAACATCAGATAATATTGTGGTCAGATGATAAAAGTCATAAAGTTTAATAATAAAAAGTGTGTGTGTACTTATGTACACGCATTAGAAGTTATTCTTTTTTGGCGTAACAAGATAAAAATATTTTCAAAAATTTTATCTTTCCCCTTATTCTACGTTTGTAGAAAAAACGACACTAATAATAGAAAAAGGGTATTACAAAGTAACAAAGACAAAGAAACAAAATGTTGCTAACTTCAGAGTGTCGGCTTTTCGTGACGGTGTGCGCGCGCATCGTAATAACCTCAGGGTGTCGATTTCTCGTGAAGGTGTGCGCGCGCGTCGTAAAAATTTACTCTCATCATTTTTCCCTAACGCGCCAAAAGAAGTATAACCTCAAAAAATTGAGGATGATTACTAACCAGATAGACATTACAAATAGTCCTACCATGTATGCGTAGTTCGATGTAATCATTGTCAGATACTTTTCATTATCATGGAACTATTTTATATATTAAAAAAAACTCTGAGAATACTTACGACTGATAAAAGGGCACGTTTTTCAGTTATAATGATTTGTGGTTTCAGTTACATTAAAAATAAAATAAACAAAAAAAAAGCCATTGAAATAAAGAAATACGAACTACAAATGGTATCAATATCATATAAATTCAACAAACCGACTTTAAAGTAAACATGATCTTTATATTATTCTTACAATAACAAACTACGCGAGCTTGAATTACCGTATATTTTTCCATGACCGCCGTATTGAATTCTAGTTTATTTATTTTACGATGTACCAAGGTTTCAGTCAAAACACATATTATATTTTTATAATATATCGTACATCTTGAAAGTAAGCAATATTTACGTTGAAAGGTTAGTCGAGCTCATGTAAGCGAACTTTTGATACGTTTATTATATTATTTGTTATATTAGACCAATACTATAGTAATCATAAAATAGGTTCAAGCTAAAGTCAAGGCAGTCTCTCAAACTGCAAAGAACACTGATAGACACTTCGAGAGTATACTAGAGAGTATAATTTTAAAAGAATGCGAATTACATGTAAAGTATGCTGTGCTTTTAATAAATCATTGCTTAATAACGGTGCATTTGATGGTATTTCCCATCGGCGACATCTTAAAAGTTGTATCTCCTATTAAGCCCCTTTGAGGGATGAATTTTCAAAACTATTTTCTTCATGTACCCTTACATTATATAATATAAAGTAATCCAATATCATGATCCAAGATACATCGGTTTAAAATTTATCTTTCAACCAGTATTTTATTTGGCAACCAATCCTCCAGTAGATTTTTACTGCCATTGTCGAGTAAATAATAATAATACGAGTTTCTTGCGATCAACCCAATGAACTAATAAGATGGTGACCGTCTTGTTATAACTTTCCAGGGAGTTTTTGTGGAAAGTCAGAATCCATGCTCCGTGGTACTATTTCTCATCAGCTTCACTTGTGTACGATAACCAAACTATATTACGTAAAATACCACAAATATTACAAAATATAAAGCCAAACATAAAAGTATAGCAAATTCCCTCCATCTTTATAAAACTTCTTGTTAGAAGGAACTGTCTCATCTCAGGGAAATAGCAACATAAATGCAACTATCGATTTCTATGAGTTATATGAGAATAATAAACCTATTATTGAATAAATTCGAGAAATATTTCAATTACACACTACCTCATCCCTACTATGAGCTGTCAAAATTGTCATCCCAAATTTGACAAAGTATAGATAAAGACGTTTTATGTATTTATTCTGGTAGATTACGTGAAAATGAAACATTTCTTATAACAACTAAGATATCATATGTAATATTAAACTATTATATTATCACTGCTGACGTTAAAACGATTTTAAACAAAGCCCTATTTAAGTTGCCTATATGCTTGGTTTTTAATTGCTTGCATTTTGAATATTATTTCAAATATAAGAATTTTCTAAAAAGATAAAGAATAAGCTCGAACTAGAAGCCGCTTGTTTTTCATTCGGAGACATCATATTTGAATATTTCACCTCATTATATTAAAATTACCGCTACCACGATCAAATCACGCTATGTTAAAATCTATCAAGTAGCTCAGGCTATTGTGCGTATCAAATAAATTATATATATACGTATACTTGAAATATAGTTTTTTGAGCAAAAATACACCAGTAACATATAACAATAATTCCTATAATCAGTCTAATTTCTGTATCTCCACACATGCAAATAAATTAAGAAAAACCTATTACACAAAAAAGAGCGAAGGAAAACACTTGCGAAAGCTAGTTCTGTGATAGTAATTTGTTTTCAGCAATGATATATATGTAGAGAAATAAGCGCACGGACTGTCTAACAAAGACAAACAATCATTAGTCGTGTTTTGTCAGTTTCATGAAAGTGTCGCTGACATACAAAGCGCTGTAACTATAAGAATAGTAAAGAAAGCACACTTAAACACCTACATTCTTGATAAGGAATAGCCAAATGTACTTGGTAGACGTTCTCTTAAGATTTATTAAAAGAAATATGACGATATATTATATCGAAGGATTTGTAAAAGAAAGTTTATTAACTTATACAACGTATATTATTTTTGCACGTTTCGATGCGATTAGGGTCATGGCTCATTCATGGGTGAACTTAATAAAAGCACAGCATATTTACATATAATTGTTTCGTTTGTTCCTACCAGAAATCATAATTATGTCACTTGCAACATACGAGAAAAGGACGCATCTAACTAAAACATATATAGGAGAAAAATCTATAGCTTGTCCCTTTGGTGAAGTAAGTGTTGTTTTAGGAGTGAAATGTTCTTTAGTCGCGTTAAACGATTTTTGGTAGGGAAAAGATTTTGGATTCGTGTCACCGATAAACTCGACATGCTAGTGAATCGTTACCGATATGTTCGTGACGTATTACGCTTGTGTTACACATTGTATATACTTGACTGTACCATGTGCGTATTTGAATTTTTGGATAAATTTTTAAATTTTGTGTTCTCGCGTCACCGATGTCATTGACATGCTCGTGACATATAGCGCCTGCGTCAGACTAGCGATGATTACTATAAACGGCCTGTGTACATGTAATATTGATATTTGGTAGATACTGAGCTTGTGCAACCCCTCATTTTTTTTAAATTCATTAATAAACTGTATAAAAACGTATATAATTATTGCTCCCAGTGCCGATAGCTATGAAAAACAAACTAATGTTAATAATGTTTATATTTGTAAATTATGAACTTTAAATAATTCAAAAAAGAGCACATGTATTACATTGTTTTGAATTTTCACTTCCGTCGGCAGTCCTTATGACTGCCTCGACTTTTATTTATTTTAGCGAGTGTAGTAATCTGGGTACACCAACCCATAGGTGAACAAAAAGAACAATTAGATCCACCTTTTTTCTTGATCCCGTATATATCACTATTATTATTATACATAGTATAAAACAAAGTCCCCTACCGCGTCTGTCTGTCTATTCGCGATAAACTCAAAAACTATTGAACGGATTTTCATGCGGCTTTCATTAGTGGATAAATTGATTCTTGAGGAAGGTTTTAGTATATAATCTGTCAAGGATTTTTTTTATATTCAGGGGGGGACAACGTCTGCCGGGCCCGCTAGTATATCATATAAACGAAACATTGCAGAGAACGGCCAATGTGGAGCGTCATTCTTTGGACGACAGTATAATTACTCATAGACCTTTATATAAAGGATAGGTGAATTATAAATGCAAATAATAATAATAAAGCGCTAGTTTATACGTACGACACACACCCGGCAGGTTAGTCCTTTCCAAACAACCAAGTTGTGAACGCCTGTATAACACTTTTAACTAAGCTGTCGGTAAACCTCTCGTTTCTTCACTCAACAAGCGTTTACTTATTCATGCATGTCCAAAGGCAAGTAGTAGCCCGCTCCCAAGAATCTGTTTAGGCTCATACATATGAAGAGATTGGGATCTACCTACTAAAAGTTATTAAGGTTTTGATGTTTTAACGTAAATAGGTTAGTAAATATTGCCTCATGTTTATTTAATCTATATAAATATTTTTCTTGTTGTGTGTAATTGTCAGGGCAAGGTTTGTATGAAAGAAAATCTATACTAATAATAGGTATTTACCTATGAAATTGCCGTTCTGCAGTACTGACCATTTCAAATCAAAATAATTTTTGTTTGGCTAAGAATTCTAATTTCAAATTTATTTTATTTTAAAAACATGGAATTCTTTTTCCAAAAGTAGTCATTTGTTTATTGATTAGTGTTACATTTTCATCGCATTTCAATATTTTTTGTCATCATAGATACGTTAAAAATTCGAATAATTATGGAATATGAGTACCGTCGTGGCAGCAACGCGGCACAAGCGGCACGCAACATCAACGACGTTTACGGAGCTAACACTACAAACCAACGCACCACCTGTTATTGGTTTGCTCGCTTTCGTTCTGGGAATTTCGACCTGAAAAATGAACCTCGCGGTCGTCCGAAGACTTTGGTTGACAATGACGAATTAAAGGCAATTGTGGAAGCTGATGATACACAATCTACGGCTGAATTAGCAGCAGCTTTCGACGTTAGCGTCAAAATAATATTGGTCCATTTGCGTCAAATTGGCAAGGTAAAAAATGGGTGCCCCACGAACTCAATGATCGCCAGCGCGAAGTACGCAGTGTTTGTAAATTTGTTCTGAATATAGACATTTCTAGAAGTAATAACAAATTATTCCATTAAGTAAACTATGTGTACTTACAAACTACTGTTATATCTGTTATGTAAACCCAATTATTCTCACATCCTAATAAAATATATCGTTTATTGCGTTGCGTAAATTCGTGTCACGTAAGTCAATTTAAAAAAAAAATAGGGGGCAAATACCTGAACAAAAAAATGTAAGTTATTTTTAACCAATACCTTTTGTTATAAAAAAGTATTTTCGGATATAATAAAGGTCGATGTTTTTCTACGGTCTCTAGAGAGTGTAGACTAACTTTTTGTATAACGCGCCTCTATTTTAAGTTGCTCCAACACGGTCGTTCGTCGGGGGAACGTTCTAAACTTTTCAGGAAAGCAGGTTTGCTGCCTCGACGAGTTCGTGACTAATTAGACTCTGGGCCATTTCATTAGAAAAATTAATAAGCAGCGCTTTAGTGTAGTAAGGGTGTTAATGAGAAATGCCAAGGTATTAAACAAACTGTTTTGGGTTGGGCGAGTTATATGATAACACTTAAAGCATTTTACATTACATGATATGATAATAACGTCAATTAATGTACAGAAAGAATACCTGTAACCCGAATATACTTGTTCAAGAAATCTATAGATACAAATAAAATTTACATATTTGTTATTTTTCCGGGATAGTCTCCAAAACTGATGATCTGATTTTGTTACGGCATTTACAGATAGATAAAGGATTTTTCAGAGTATTAGTACCAATTTATTATCGTTCCGTTTATCCATAGGGGTTTAACACGAGTGTCAATTTTACTGGAGGTATCATAAAATCAGAAACTAAGTAATAATAATAAAAATATAATTTATAAAAGGATAACCACAATTATATGAAACGTATAATTCCCATAAAATCATAAGACCATTTTCAGGAGAACAAAACCGCAAGGACGAGCTAGTGATAAGCGTAGTACAATCGAATAATAAAAGCAACTATCCGGAAACAAAGTCGTCACTTTCATAACGAACCCTAAAATACAACAATTAAAGTTTATATTCAACTGAAACAACATCGATGTGAAAATACGAGTTTGAATAAAGCAAATCATAAAAGACAAGTTTATACAATGCGTAGTGTGTTGTTTTCAACTTAGGCAGGTACTAGGTACTTTATCAACCCGTTATCGTTAATTTCTGTGCTTACATTTCATCAGAATTCTACTTAAATACAGGTACTGACGAGCAACTCATTCCAAAATCAGAGATGATGTTTGGTAGATATTCTGATATACTATAAAATATTTTGTAAACAAAAGTAGGAGAAACCGGGGTCTTATTATCCAAACATAAACAACATATTCGTTGAAGTTTCATAACTTGGTGATATGGACTTTTTTATAAAATTTATGAAAAACTGCACTCGATAATTTTTTTTTTTTTGTATCACAGTTAAAAATTAAAATTGACCACAAACGCTCTAATTTTTGATGTTTTATCATTTCAAAATCTATATTAGTTAACGCAGATTCTCGAGATCGCTTGTATATTCCTGTTCTAATGTAAGCTTTCTATAAACATTATATATTTCTACTAGCGGCCACGGCGGACGTTGTCCTGCCTTGACAATAAAAAAAAAATCTAAAATTCAACCTCAGTGCTATGTATCGGCTCCAATTATGAATCTAAACCATTCTCGGATCCACTCGAACACGCGCACAAAATTTCATCAAAATCGGTCCAGCCGTTTAGGAGGAGTTCAGTGACATACGTACGTACAGAAGAAATTTATATATAAAGATGTATATATAATGTAGTTTAAGGAATAATTGTATTGGAACTCATTTTTCGAAATACTATATTAAAACAAGTATGTCTTGCGGCAAGTCTGTGCAGAATACATAATAACAATTTATAAAATATTCAACAAAACTATTGTACGGTGTTAGTGGGAACAGTTTACATCTAAGATGGCGGCACGTGTACGCGTGTCGATAAAGACATGGACCTGCTGACACAAATGATCGACAAAATTTCCCCGGAGTCTCCTAGTAACGACCGACCCGTCTCAAAAATGTTAGATACCCTTGATAACAACAAGAGGAATTGACGATGAAATCTGATGTTCAAATTTTAGTTATTTTTCTCGATTTTTTGTCTATTCTTAGTTAGTTGTTTGTCTTAGCATACGACAGTTTTAACATGTATGTATATACTTGCTAATTTTGTAAGAGTTTGTACATAAATTCATGTAGATTTTTGTTCTTGGCGGGATTTTGGACTGTCATGTAGTGGATCTTATATTTTATTCATAATCTTGTGTTACTTGACTCTATATTGTGTAAATGTGGTGGTGTTTTATGTAATATAGTTTGTTTACTGTGCATAAGTGAAGTGAAGAAAGTGAATGGAAAATAATACCACGGACCATGAATTCTGAGATGACACAAAAACTCCATGGAAAGTTGTAACAAGATGGCCACCATCTTGTTAGTTCATTGAAATTATATCAAGAAACTTGTAATATCGATACTCACTTGACAATGGCATTAATAGTCTACTAGAAGACTGGTTGCTAAAAATGGAATGGAAGAAGAACTTGTAATACTATTAAATACTCCACAATGGCAGTAATAATCTAAAAGATTGGTTGCCAAAAATAAAGTTAAAAAAAATCATGTAATAACAAAATTGCCTAAAATCAACATGACAACTGGTATTTGATTACAGTACTATATTACCATTTACCAGTATATATGACGAGAAACAGAATCCAGGTAACACCCAAATTGAGACAAAAAGAAAGATGTACTCATACGTTTACTTACGAATTTGATTGCTTTTATTACATTCAAGTTCCAGTTGATTGGAGCATAACTATTAATCAGATTTAACAATAATATCTATACTTGTATGTAAAATTCCGGTGTACGTGTGTTTATAATTTATCTACTCTTACACAGCTTTGATAAGTTTTTTAACTTATGGGGGGTCGCCTAGATGGTTCTGAGCTATAGTTAGTCCCGGTAGGTAGTACATTTGTCTAGATCTGGATTTCTTATTTCATTTTCCATTAATTTTCGTTTTGCATTTGTGATTTTATGGAATTTATCACGGACAAAAACTTATAGTAGAAAATTTATCACTCTCCCAGCATCTCTCAATATTATATTATATTCTTGAGATATTAAGGTATGTGACTTACTGGACCTGTTAGTTCTAACTTGTCTTAATCTCAACGAATACTAGAAATGTGATAATGAGTTTTGTTTGTTTCTTACGGTTTCACGCCTTAATAACTCAACCGATCATGAATTGAAATTTTGTATACACGCTGTCAGGGTTACAGACTAAGGACAAAGGGTACGTTTCATCCAGAAAAAAAGTGTCGTTCCCGAGGGATAGGTTAAATCTACATTTACGCGAGCGAAGCCGCGAGCAAAAACGAACATACATATACGTAACAAACAAAACGTAAAAAAAAAGTGTTTGTGTACTTATGTACACGCGTTAGAAGTTATACTTCTTTGCCGTAACATGATAAAAATCTTTTCAAAAATTTTATCTTTCGCCTTATTCCTCGTTTGTAGAAAAAACGACACTAACAATAGAAAAAAGATATTTAATACATTGGAAGTTTTAATACAAAGAAATACAAACAACAAGTAGAAAGAAACAAAATGTTGACTATATCTAACTTCAGGGTGTCGGTTTTTCGTGACGGTGTGCGCGCGCATCGTAATAAATATTTCTCTGTTTATCACTATCACTTGTTCGTCTGCTATGAAATTTTGAAGAATTATTACGCGTGTGCTTTCTGAGGTTTTCGTACTAGTACAACCGTTTTACAAGAGGTGGCGTGCGAATTGCTTCAACAAATATTTGTATTGTATGCAGTTCAGAGCATTCAATTGTAAAACTACGCGAAGAAAGTTGTGGGTAATAATAGCCAGTTCAAAGTAAAAGTAATAGCTGGTGGTATATTGGCAGACATTCATCTACATATTTAAAATTTTATATTATGACACTCCAAACAATCAAAAGATTTCACAGGTCAAAACGCTGCACTATCATTTTGAATTCATCATTATTGATATACAAATGAGTATAAGTGTACTTGATGTACAACAAATTGTGCTAATTCCCAAATTTGATCACAAGGGTGGCCTATAACAAATTGTATCGACAAAACTTGAACTTCAAATGTAGGTATCACAGGGGCCGTTTTATCGAAACAACATAACTTAATCAAACATAATAAGTCACGGAATATTTCGGGGCCTTGCATTAAGGCGTTGAAGGGCGCAGCCAAGACCCTGCGGGAGGTGGTGGAGGCGCTTGCTGACCGCACGGAGTCGGCGGAAGTAAAGAAGCTGCAGAGGGACACCAAGAACCTCCGCCGCCAGATCGAGGACCTTAAGGCGGAGGTTCTGGCGTGGAAGCAGGAGGCGAACGCCAAAAGGCAGATGCCCCCGCCTCCTGCTCCCGCAATGGCGCCGACGGAGCCTCCCGCACACCAGTGGGAGGAGGCCCTTGCCGGGGCTGTGTCCCGCCTAGAGCGCTCCCTCCAGACGTCGCTCAGCAACATGCTGAACGCACGTCTGGAGAGCCTGGCGAGTCGCCTCCCGCCAGAGGCTCCAGTTCGCCCCCCTCTGGCGGCGGACAAAAAGAAGGGAGGAGCCGGGGCTCCGCCCACGAGGCCGGCACCGGTGGCCCAGGCCCCGATCGCCCAACCTCTGGGCATGAGCTGGGCTGAGCTTCCTGCCTCTACTACCACGACGGAGTGGACTAAAGTAGTGGGCAGGAAGAAGAAGGCGGTCCCGGCTTCGCAGCCCAAGGCATCCGCGACCGCCGCGGCGCCCGCGAAGGCGCCCCCAAAGCCGCAGGCGAAGCCACCAGGGCCGAAACTGCCATCCGTCCCCCAATCAGCTGCGGTTGTTGTGACGCTGCAGGATACCGCGGCCGACAGGGGGATAGGATACAGGGAGGTCCTGGTGAAGGCGCGGGAAGCCGTGGCCCTGCCAGCCATGGGCGTCGGGGAGGTCCGGGTCCGGCAAACGGCCACGGGAGCCCGGAAAATTGAGCTCCCGGGGCAGACGAAGGAGAAGGCCGCCGAACTGGCCCGGGAGCTCAAGGTGGCGCTGGCCGACATCGCCACGGTCGTCGTACCTACAAAGAGGGCGGACATCCGGATCGTCGGGCTGGACGATTCGGTGTCCACCCTCGAGATTGAGACGGTCGTGGCGGCGAAGGCCGGCTGCAGGGTCGCCGACCTGAAGGTCGGCGAAATAAAGCGGAACTGGGGGGGCCTCGGCGCAGTCCATGTGACGCTCCCCGCGGCGGCGGCCAAGGAGCTTGTCCAGGCCGGCAAGCTCCTGGTCGGGTGGAGCGTCGTACGCGTCCACCTGCTGGACGAGAAGCCCCTACGCTGCTTTAAGTGTATGGGCTTGGGGCACACCCGCCCCACGTGCCCTTCCTCGTCCAGCAGGGGGGATGGCTGTTACCGCTGCGGCGCGGCAGGCCATAAAACGGCCGAATGTAAAGCGGAGGTGGCCCGCTGTGCCGTATGTGCTGACGCCGGGAGGCCCTCAGGGCACGTGATGGGGAGCCGAAATTGCAGGCCCCCCACCACCAAGGGTAGGGACCTCCCGGTTGTGGGCACAGGTCCAAGGGTGGTGGCCGCCAGGCAGGAGGAAGTTGCAATGGACCAATAATGGATTGGTCCATATGCAATTTCCTCCAGGCGAACCTCAACCACTGCGCCGCTGCACAGGATCTCCTCGTGCAGTCAGTGGCGGAGTGGGGTATCGGGCTCGCGATCGCCACGGAGCCTTACTTCGTTCCCTCCCAGCCGCAGTGGGCTGGGGACCGGAATGGCTCCGTGGCGATCGTGGCGGGTCGAGGTTCGTCCCTGGCGGCAAGAGAAAGAGGGGCCGGGTTCGTGACGGCCGTCTGGGGAGAGTACGCCATTGTGGGGGCGTACTTCTCCCCTAACAAGCCCCTGCGGGAGTTCGAGGCGTACCTCGGCTCCCTGCAGGGAGCTGTCAGACGGCTGTCGCCGCTCCCCGTGGTCCTCATGGGGGATTTAAATGCTAAATCGAGGACCTGGGGAGCGGCAGTCACGGACCTGAGGGGCATGGCCGTTGAGGAGTGGGCAGCCGAGTTGGGGCTGTCCCTCCTCAATCAGGGGAGCGTCCCCACGTGCGTGCGATGGAACGGGGCGTCGGTGGTGGACGTCTCGTTCGCCGCACCGTCTGTCGCACGCCGTGTCCGGGGGTGGAGAGTGCTGGAGGAGGTGGAGACCTTATCGGACCACCGATATATCAGGTTCGAGGTCTCCACCTCCCAAGCCGGCATTGGCACCCGCCCCCGGAGGGGCGCGAAGTTCCCCTGTTGGGCGATGAGCCGCTTCAACCGTGAATTAGCGGAAGAGGCGGCCATCGTCCAGGCCTGGGCCATGCCCCCCCCCCCACAGGGGCTGATGTCGACGCGTCAGCAGCCCGCCTCCGTGCAGCCCTCACGGAGGTTTGCGACGCGTCGATGCCGCGGAGCGTACACCGCCCAGACAAACGGCCGGTGTACTGGTGGTCGCCGGAGATCGCCGCTCTCCGAGCGGCCTGCTCCGCGGCCCGGCGGCTGTTCGGGCGCAGCCGCCGGCGCCGGCATAGGGACCCGGAGGCGGAGGCCCGGCTGTATGGCAGCTATAGGGAGTGCAGGAAGACCCTGCAGGCTGCCATCAGCCGGGCGAAAGAAGCAGCATGGGAGGAGCTGCTCCAGACGCTGGAGGGGGATCCTTGGGGGCGCCCGTACAGGATCGTACGAATGAAGTTACGATCCTGGGCGCCCCCGGCGACGGAGACCCTCCGGCCGGAGGTGGTAGCGAGGGTCGTGGGAGAACTGTTCCCCGACCCTCCGATGCTATCAGCTCCTCCCATGCCTCCGCCTCGGGAGGTAGTCGAGGAGGTGCTCGACGGTCCTCCCCCTCCGATAACGGAGGAGGAGATGGGGAGGGCTGTCGAGCGCCTCCTCAACCGGCGAAGAGCGCCCGGCCCTGATGGGGTCCCGGGTCGGGTGCTCGGCCTCGCCTTGGGCCAATTAGGGGGGTGGCTTCGGGAGCTGTTCGACCGGTGTCTTTTGGTCGGGCAGTTCCCGAAGCCCTGGAAGCTTGGGCGGCTCTGCCTCATGGCAAAGGCAGGCCGCCCTCCGGACTGCGCGTCCGCGTATCGGCCCCTCGTCCTGCTGGACGACGCCGGGAAGGTGCTGGAGAGGATTATCTCCTCCCGGGTCGTCCAGCACCTAGAGGGCGTGGGGCCGAATCTGGCGGACACGCAATATGGCTTCCGGACAGGGCGTTCCACAGTGGACGCCCTGTGCCTCCTGAAGTCGCTGTCGACAGAGGCGACCTCCCAGGGGGACAGGGTTTTGGCGGTGTCACTCGACATCGCCAACGCCTTCAACACCCTGCCGCATGGTGTCATACGGGAGGCGCTCCGATATTTCGGAGTGCCCCCGTACCTGCGGCGGGTGTTGGAGGCGTACCTCGAAGGTAGGGAGGTCGCCTATGTCGACGGCGACGGGCGGATGGTCCGACGGGCCACAAGGCGGGGGGTTCCACAGGGGTCGGCCTTGGGGCCGCTCCTGTGGAACATGGGCTACGACTGGGTGCTCCGCGGCGTGCTCCCATATGGGGCACGCCTCATATGTTACGCGGATGACACCCTAGTCGTAGCCCGGGGGGGGGGGAGTGGAGGGAGGTGGAGCGCCTGGCCACGATGGCCACAACCCTCGTGGTCAGGCGCATAAGGAGGTTGGGCCTCAGGGTGGCCCTCGAAAAGACCGAGGCCCTACTCTTTCATGGGCCTCGGCGAGGGCCACCACCAGGGGCCCACATAGTGGTGGAGGGCGCCCGGATCAGGGTGGGGACCCAGATGAAATATCTGGGCCTCACCCTGGACGGGCGCTGGCGGTTCGAGCCCCACTTTGCGGGGCTCGGACCGCGAATTGCTGGGGCGGCGGCGGCACTCGGCCGGTTGCTCCCCAACATAGGGGGGCCGGGCGCCGGGTGCCGCCGACTCTACATGGGAGTCGTGCGGGCGATGGCCGCCTACGGGGCACCGGTGTGGGCCGACGCCCTCGGTGCCGCCAACGTGCGCGCGCTGCGTAATGCGCAGCGCACGGTGGCACTGAGGGCGATCCGGGCGTACCGCACGGTGTCCTCGGCGGCGGCCTTTACGCTCGCCGGCTCCCTGCCCTGGGAGCTGGAGGCGAGAGAGTTCTCGCCGCCGTGTACGAGTTCACGGCGGCGAGGAAACGAAGGGGGGAGCCTCCGGCTCCCAGGGAGGTAGAAGCGGAGAGACGGCGTCTGCGGGAGGACGCCGTGGAAAGGTGGCAGCAGGACCTGGCGGACGAGCGGTTCGGACGATTTACCGTGGACGCCGTCCGCCCGGTCCTGCGGGTGTGGATTGGGAGGAAGTGGGGCTCCCTGACGTTCCGACTGGTGCAGGTACTCACCGGACACGGTTGTTTCGGGTGGTACCTGCACCGGATCGCACGCAGGGAGCCGACCGCCGCCTGCCACGAGTGCGGCGCTGTCGAAGATACCGCGCAGCACACTCTGTCTGAGTGTGCTGCGTGGGGGGAGCAGCGCCGCATTCTGGCGGCGGCGGTGGGAACGGACTTATCGCTGCCGAGCGTGGTTTCGGCCATGCTCGGCAGCGAACAGGCTTGGCGAGCGATGGCCTCCTTCTGCGAGGAGGTTATCTCGCAGAAGGAGGAGGCGGAGAGGGCTCGCGAGGCAGATCCTCAAAGTGGCCGTCTCCGCCAAAGGAGGACAGGCGGGAGGAGGCGGCGCTTCGCCCAACTCCTCCCGCCACCGTAGCCGGACCTGAGGGGATGGGCCGGGGGGCCCATCTCCTCATTGCACAGGTCCGGCGGACGAGGGGGGGCAGCCGGTGTGTACCCGGTCTGTCCCTCTATAGGTAGGAGCCCGGCGGTCACCTTCCGCCGGGCGGACCGTGGGGGCGGCTCTACAAGGTGATTAGCTGGAACGATCCCTTGCCGCCCCCACACAACGGTCTGTCGGTACACCGTGGGGTTTTAGTCCGTGCGAGTCGGACATAACCCACTCTCTCCCCCGGGAGGGTGGGTATCCATAAGGGATTTCCCCACGTTATAAAAAAAAAAAAAAAAAAAAATCAATTCACAAACTTTTCACATTATATCGTTGTTTTAGTTTTTCATAAAGTATATTAGGAAATACTCCCCTGTGATCTAGATATTTTGCAATCGACCATCTATTATCAGCTTGGTCATGAAAAATAAATTCTACAATCGATATATTGAAGTTATACTTCTTTTGGCGCGTTAGGGAAAAATGACTAGAGTAAATTTTAACGATGCGCGCGCACACCGTCACGTAAAACCAACTCCCTGAAGTTAGCTATAGTTAACATTTTGTTTCTTTGTATTAAAACTTTCAATGTATTAAATACCTTTTTTCTATTGTTAGTGTCGTTTTTTCCACAAACGTAGAATAAGGCGAAAGGTAAAATTTTTGAAAAGATTTTATCTTGTTACGCCAAAGAAGTATAACTTCTAACGCGTGTACATAAGTACACACACACTTTTTTGTTTATTTGAAATAATGACTTAAGTCTTAATTGATGGTATTTAGATACCGCTTACCACAATTGAGCTGAGGATCTGTCATCAAATATCTTACAGAATATTCTGATGATTAGCCTTTATTCTTGGAGTTTTATGGTCCATTCAAGTATTATGTAAGCACTAAAAGGGTTTCACTTGCTTATTTCTGATAACATGAGGGATCGGCGATCTGGATGTGTAGGTCTGATATGCGAGACGCGCGGCCTTATGCACTGGGCTACCATCACCCTAGTAGAGAACCACTATAAGTTTATAGATTTATTTCTTTATAAACTATACATTCCTTATATCTAGATTTGTTAACTGCTGTCCATGAATCAATAAGGAAACCAGAACAGATTAAACAAATACTTATATAAATATTTACGTAAGCATTTGGGGTAAGATCACCATTGCTTACTTTTGCTAACAGCGGCCAGAAATTACAAAAATTCTATTTACGTAATACTTGCACAGCCCCTTAACCGTGTTACACTAAGACATCGTTTTACGATATGATGATATGAAGCTCAAAAGTGAAGAATCGAGGATCGCAACTCTATGTATAAATATTACCCGTAAATGAGGCGCTCGTGCTGTGATCGGCTAGAGCGGGGCGGGCAGGCGCGCCGCCGCCCGCATGCTATCAGCTCGCTGGGACAGCCATCTCCCTTGTACGCGCCTGTGCTCACCGTCCTGCACCTAGACGAAAAAAAAACACGTTAAAAATACTTTTATTCTTGAAATTACAATGCTTTTGGCGTGATTGGGAGAAACGATGAGAGTGAATTTTCACGAGGCGCGCACATACCGACACCTAAAAGCGACTCCATGGAGTTGGTAGGTAATTGTTTGTCAAGTTTTCGTGAGAATTGATAACTATATTCAAGGTAGTTATTCAAATATAAATATGTCAGTATTTGTGAGTGTGATTTTAAAATATTTATATTGGTGAATGTTTGAATAATCGTGATAAAAGTGATTCATATATTATTATAAACTTTTTTAAAAGAGCTTATAGATTTAAGGTTAACTGTCGATATGTATTCTTTTCATTTGTTTACATTATAAATTATCATTATTACATTATTATTTCAATAGTTTATTATACTTTTTTTTGATATCTTCCTTGTACCTATACTGGAATAGTAAATCAAAGAAATATCGGGCATCATGTGAATATGTATAAAGAGTTAACTTTAATACACTGTATGAGTTATAGTGAAAAAGAAAATGCATTTTTTATTCTGAAAATTAGATATTGTATTATATTTGACATTGTGTTTTAGGCTTAGTTCAGATTTTAATTCGGTTTTCTTAAGTAAACTGTGTATGATTATTAAATGTGTTAAATGTGTTACTGTTTTAATAATTATTAAATGTGTTAAATATTAAATGTGTTACCTAATTTAAATAAAAACCTAGGTCGTATAAGTAGACAAAGTTACATTACGTTATTATTATTATTCTATTTTATAAGTGTACTGTTATCTTATGGTGTATACCTACACTTAATATAGCAGTTTAAGACTTATGTAGTTATCCCGACAAAAACATCTTATTGTTGTACGACGCCATCGTTGGCAGCAATAAAATAAAAAAAAAAGAATCAATTTCAGTGGTTAGTTACCAAAATTAAATAATTCAAATATAAAATATATATTATACGCCTGGCAAAAGTTTTTCTACTCAAAAAAATCGTGAAATCAATACGCAACGCCACCTCCTGGGTCTAATTATGAATCTAAACCATCCAAGTAGGTAGGTACCCACTCAAATACACAATTTTTTTTAACAAAACCTGTCCAACCGTCTAGTTGTTCAGTGATGAACACACCTACAGAGAAACGATATATAGGTATAATGACCATATAAATATTCGTATATTTAGTACGTAAATAAATTCAATAGAGTACAAGCCAAACTGTTTAGTGAACTCGAGTTCAATGGAACAGAGTAATTGTTCCGATTATCCAATTTAGTGCGTAGATAGGTAAGTAAATGTGTTGCTATGTTGCTCTAAATGTATTTATTATAATATTTTTCGATGTACATAGATAGATCAATATTACTTATATTTGTGGTATATCAGACAAACCTATATTAGAGGGCATGTACTTTTATATTATTAATAGACTTTGTCCGCGGCTTCGCTCTTCGTTTGATTTTATTTCTTCGGAAACAATATATTGTTATATAGTCCGGACATGTCCTCCTTGGGTTATATTATTTGCAAGTATCACATTTTTACATCCAATTAGTTAAGGTTGACCGTAAAGATGATCGATGACAAATCAATAAAATGCACTAAAATTTTGCCGATACCGATTTTTTTTATATCATAGGAGGCAAACAAACACGTGGGGCACATGATGTTAAGTGATCATCATTGTCCATAGACACTAGCAAGATCAGGGGTGTCGCAAGTGCGTTGCCAGCCTATTTTTGGGGGGAGGGGGAAGAAGGGAGGGGGAGGGGGAGGTGGTCCTCTGGCGATCTCACTGACCGAACGAAACGCAACAATGCAAGCACTGTTACTTCACGTCGATTTTCTGTGAAAGAATACTACCCCGGGCGAGCCGACCCATTCACGCTGAAATCAATAATAGCTTCAACGTGGCTCTACCACCTGAAAAGGCTGTTTTGGTAGTCGACAATTCATTGAAATCCGGGAAAGACGAATATAATTGTTGCTTATCCCATATATTTGGCCCGGCGCGACGTCTCTTTTATTGACTCGAAACACAACCAATAAAATCCGTTTAAAACTAAGATCGTTTTTAAATTCACCTAAAACCCCAAAAATAGACTTTTCTTCAACAGTTACAATATCTTGGGACCTCAAAAATAAATAATTTTAATATAACTCCAAATAATCTAACCACAAAGGAATTCTCTTAACATTCCCAAAATATCGTTCAAATCCATTTAATAAATATTAGTAAGTTTTGACGGAAACGGTCAAAGTCCATTCTGTCAAGTTGGCGCACTCAGCATTAACTTTAGTCGCGGAAAGCTTGTTCAAAAGCCGTGCCATTTATCTGTTTAAAAATGTTTTAGATTATTAATAATAAGTAACATTAAGAAACGTAGTTCTAGACCGATTTATTCTAATTATAGGACGAGGCTTGATTTGAATTTATCTTGAGTATTTCACTTTTTTATTTATTGTAGCATGGCAAAGTGACTGCGCTCTATGCCTCTTGTGAGCAGTATAAGCCAAAAACAACGGTAATCGATGAGAGACAAATTATCCTGTCGCTGCTGTCATACCGACCTGCGTAAACGTTACTTTACGCTTGAAGGACTTTACATCATAGGTAGCAGGGAACTGACTAACCGGGAGATTATTCCATAGCTTAGCGGTTCGGTAAAGATAAAACGTTGCGAACATTTCGGTTTTTACACAGATGGACTTTACCGTAAAACTATGGCTCCGATAGTGCGCGTAATTCGGTTATGGAAGGAAGAGGATGGAAATGATCTGAATAGCTCTACACTCGCCGTGATACAAACGATAGAACACGCTCAGTCAGACAATGTCCCTACGCAACGGTTGGATGAACTTAGCTATAACTGCATCATTAGCAATACGGACAGCCCGTTTCTGCAGCTTATCCAGGGTATTTAGAAGATACTGCATCTACGAACACTAATCCAGGCACGGTCAAACTTGTGCCTTGAATAAAAGGTAGAACCTAAAGCATAAACACCGTCGCACCCGGTTCGGTATTCCGAGTGTCCAAAAGGTAGTGGAGATGATGCTCCCAATGTAATCCCTAGGATTGAGGTTGCTGCGACTATATATAGGTACCTAACATATTGAAATTGTCTCCCATTGCGAGATAGCTGTTTTAAAAAGTAGGAAGGGAGATAAATGGATATTTTTTGCAAGTAAACCTACGCTTTATTGGCATTTAAATCAACCAAATGACTGTAAAGTACTTGTTCTCCATATTGATATCCTACGCTAGAATTGGTAAATTAAACTATTATGCATTATTATTTTTAGATCTAATGATAAATCTAGGAGACACGAGATATGATTACTTAATTTCTATTCAACTTAATTTCTCCCTCTATCTTCCATAACCGATCATAGGGTGCTGGAGCCACAATTTTAGTATGTTCGCAAACATCTATCTTTGCGCGCACCCCGAAGCACATAGAACGCTCTCCCGGCTAATGTATTTTTTACCTCCTTATAATATCATGTATCAAGCGTAACGTGAAGCGACATTTACGCATGTCATCATAAGGACAGCGACTGGCGATGGATAGTTTGTGTCTCGTTGGTTGTCGTTTTTTATGGATTGTACTATACTTACATCAAATAAAACACACGACAAAATGAGATACTTTGATGTACAAAACTTTCCTAATTCTATGATACAAAACGTCACACTTTTTAGAGCCTTGTCTATGCAGTTCCATTTCCTTGATTAATAGTAATGCTACTTATTTTCTTTTTTAATACACAGCATCAAAAGATAGCTATTATATACATAATAAATACTTTATTGAAATTTAAAAAACCCTCGAAGGGATAAGTCAATACACTTACCTATAAAAGCTGTGTAAACTCAATAACATTGCTACATAAAGTAAGCAACTAAGCACGTTCAAATCCAATAACGCTCCATTTATACGGCGGCCTATTATTTCAAAAGCTATTTTGCATGGCAGTCGTAAAGCTACCTTCTTAATTGTGCGGGCTATAAAGAGAGACGACGTTATTGAAAAATTCTTCCGAGATCAAAGACGGAAAGGGAAAATAATTTATGAAGTTTAAAAATGGCTGCCTCAGTATACATACCCATAGGTTACAACCTATAGCGCAAATACTTGTCCTAACTTTTATTACGGTCTTTGTGGTACTCACTGTTTATCATCGCGTTTAGAACCGGGAAGATATATTTTTATGAACCTTTTGTATGTAAATCTGTAATAAATAACATTCGCTACTATTATACACTATTGGCCTTACGGGTCTTCAGATTTTTACTGGACATTAAATACTTATAAATTATTAAGTTCCAACTATACCATAACAGTGTACTAAATATTGCTCGATGTGTTTTACTGAACTAATTGCAAAACGTAGGTCCATTTTCGGGCTCGATATATACTGAAATTCAGTCTGTAACTAAATTTCAAATGACATTGGACAAGGCCACCTTGTCGGTTATGGTTCGAATCCTACAATGAGCTTTTAGAATATAAAGACATCGTGTTTGAACCAAAGCATATTGGTTGGACATTTCTAAGGCTCGCCCGGCTACCACCCGTGAATTAAAAATCTGTTATCTAGCAATTGTAGCTACGATACGGTTGCTACAATTGAAACTCATCTTTAGGTCTATTATTTGACCACCATTTTCATAATTTATCCTCAAATAAAATTAAAGTTAACCACTAGAAACGACAAAAACACATTACTTGTTAAACATGATTCATTTCGTTTAGGTCAATTAGAATAGCTTGTGTGCCATTTTTATTTATGCTGAACTGTAAATCGTAATAAGCAGTAAATAATTATACCCTTCTATACATTATAACGGTATATCTCTATCATGATAGGCAGAATAAATTTAAGCACCCTTCCTATATGCTTTAAAACGTTTTAGGTTTTTATCAGGTTCATTAAAATCTTTATTAACCTGTGACGTTAACGTTACGCAACAGCTTAGAAAGGCTGGATTTTGTAAAAGGCTGGCAAAATTTAAATACTAAAAACTGTGACAAACTACTGCTCATCCCATGTTTCATACTAAGCAAGACCAGTAACTCAAAGCACATAACCGATTCGCCGGATTGTAAATTCAAGTACCATGTTAAGCGAGTTTTGATGTCAATTATACAGTGGATCAATATGTGAAGGATGGGTTTGTCTGGAATTAGTACACCTCTCTGTGCATCCTCTAAAAATGATTGTAATTTCAATGTATTATAAAAATATGTATGTTAAAAAGATAAACCTAGTCGAGTTTCTTGCCCTTTCTTCTCGATGACTAAGTTGTTCGCCTGAACCAGTGTTAGTTTTAACGTTCATAAGCTCCTTCTCAGAGCCTAGATTTAATGAAACATTTTAGATTTTGTTTTCTTATATATTTTATTTTTATCATTGAGCTGTTCATTAGATTGATACTGGTTCAATATGAATAAGCATTTAATAATAGAGTCTACCATCACGCAAAAGCCATAAATGCATAAGCATAGTGAATTAGCCCCACAGCGGTATTTAAATATTACTTAGGGCTATATACACTAATAAGATAAGATCCTGGGAGTTACAGATCTCTAATTTAATTCATTTACGGGAAAAACTTATAAATATTATGAAGCGATGTAGCCTCTTAATTTATTTTAGAAACTATTATTACTCCCCAAACATATTAAATATTAGATAAATCGTTTCAGTGACTCGTAAGCAAATTTTTTTCTTCTGCTTTTTACATATGTTGCTTTTTCTGCCAAACTAATTAAAATCTAAAAATTTCAAGATCTGATAAGCCTACATATCCCCTAAGGCCTATCCCGTTAAGGCCTTATGGGTAAATAGAACACGAGAAGAACATAAGTGGTTACTTTGCGAATAAACTAAAGTTTTATTTCCCGACACATTCTAATAAGCTGTCAGAAGCATGTGTACTAAAAGAATTGTTATACACAAAACGTTTTACCCAAAAATTGATGGTACATTTGAAACTCGACGGGTCGTCTGTCCCCGTCTGGAAGCGCGAAACATACGCCATTTATTTGTACAGATTCTGGTCCTGACACGCGTTCATTCTCCAAATGTTTTCGTTGTTGGAACGAAGCTACAACAAGACTCTTTGATATACGTCACATTCCATTGCCAGAATTTAACTCACGGTACTTTTTCAACCTGTCTCGTCGTGCGCCAAAAACATTTCCGCCTATTATCCACCGAAAATTCCGTAATTCTCTTTGACTATATTCTGGTATAACTTTGTGTAATCTATACTAGTCTATACTAATATTATAAATCTGAAGAGTTTGTTTGCTTGAACGCGCTAATCTCAGGAACTACTGGTCCAATTCGGAAAATTCTCTGTGTTAGATAGCTCATTTATCGAGGAAGGCTATAGGCATATCATCATGCTAAGACCAATGTTTAAAAATATTTTCACCTAGTAGGTAAACGAAGTCGCGAGTTATAATTAGTTTTAGCCCAAAGTAACTATTCCACGCGAACGAATTCACGGGCAGAAGCTAGTAGTTAAATATAACGTAATGTAATTAGAGGTAGAGCGTGTAAATGGAAATTAATCTTGATGCGGTTAGTTATAAACATGTTCTTTTGAACTAACTCCTTGAAAGTCGTACAATAGGAATGAAATATACGAGTATATTATTCCCCGATTAATTTCATGCAGCTTAAATATATTCTAATCCTCTCCCAATGATCAAAAGCCACGTTACTCACAAAATATATTAGCGACATAGAAAAAAATAAAAGGAGTAATTCTTTTTTTCAACTTATAATATGGTATATTTGTGCAAGACATTGTGCCTATTGATTGTGGTAAAAAGTATTGTTCGTATATTTTAAGCTATTTAATAGCTATAAAACTTAGCAAGCTATGACGGTTTATATACTTCGAGTTGTAAAAAAGGAAGCATATGCTATCGTAACGTAAATTTATTTTCCATATCTGTAAGACTTCAAATAATTAAATGAGAAAATTAAAGTGGTACCATACGTTATAGTGTATAACATATACATACATATGTTTTACTTCTCTAGTTCTAATTAAGTATACCATGAAACAATTGATAAGAACCAATCAGAAAAATCGAAACTCAACTACAATACAGCAAATAATAAGAAAAACATGGGGAGCCTCGGGCACGATTTGTATAGTATATTCAAAGAAACACTCAACTGATTTCGACGTTACGTTGCTGTTAGATAATTCTCTCAGTGATTTTCCATTTGTAGAAGCGGCTTATATGGAAGCCAGGCAACCACCCTTTATAGTTCACCTAAAAGCTCCCACACAATTTACTAAAGCACATTCAGTTTATAGTTGCGTATACTTCATTCTCTTTGCTTACTTAGATACAGACAACACTTTACTCTGAATAATAAAGCAATCTCGGCAACGGAAGGTAACAAGTGTTTTAAATTAGTATTTTAATCGTATTTGCAACAAATTATGCAATCAATTTAAGAAGAATTTTATAGATTCCATTAATCAATCGCAATAGAATATTATATTTCTGTCTATTTAGCCCACTAATACAATACAAATTAGATAGAAATTCAAGCCTGTGTCAGACGGTATACAGGAGATATGAGTAAAAATATTTATTTATTATTAGCTATTGCCCCTAGTTTCGCTCGGGTTAATGTAGACTTAACTTATTCCTCGAAAATAGTACCTACTGTTTTTTTTTTTTTTAATAAAAGATACCGTAAATCCTTTTTAGTATCCCTGACAATGTGTATGAAAATTAAATATAAATTATATTTAATCTGTTGAGTAATTAAGACTTGAAAGGATATCAAATAAAATCACAAGCGCATTTATATTATTAGTAGAGATGATTACATCTTAATTTTCATATTTGTTACGTATACCATATAAAATTACTCATAATCGTTTCACGAAAATACGTTTGACTATATTGTATTATTGTCTTCAAAACGAAAAAGAATTTTATATTTAACAATATCTCCCACCATAAAGTAGTAAGTGGCTGGTTCTCAAAAACAAATCGAAATTGATGTCCTTGATCATTTTTATAAACCAGGATCTTCAATTATGAAAAGTTGTTTTTTTTAATAATACCACTGTGCTAGACCTACGAATGTATGAAACAAATTTATTTTTTATATGATAAACAACAAAGATATGTCCAAGAAAGTACCCTGAAAATCATTCCCTCACTATGTCCCAAGCGCTAAATTTGAAGATAATTATTAACTTAAAACGTAAAATTCCTGAGAAATTGTTTATTATCATATTTTTTACTTATATAGGATAGTATTGACTATACCTATATGAGTTCATAGTTTCATAAATGCGAATGGAAATATTTTAAATATAATTTAAAATTTGTCCTTAAAAAAAGTATCATTCCCTCACCGTTTTGTAACAGTGTGATTGGAGCAATACTCCAAGGCCTACCAAGTCCCACTTTAATTTTTTTTGAAGTTGGCAACATTGCCTTTGAGATCATACACTAGAGTGGACAATTGAAGAAAGGATGTTTTCTTAAAATTAATTTGACAATAATTTTTTTGAATATTACATTTTTTAATGTCATTTCCTTATGTAATGTTATCGAAAGGTAAGCATTTTTTTATTTAATAATCATATCATATTTTTATATGTTTTCGGTAGTAATAAAGTACTGTTTAAAATTCGTAAGAAAGTAAGGTTATGTTCCTAAGCTTGTAGCAATTTTGTTTCGTTTTGTCATTCCCTCACCGTCATTCCGTCATAAAAATTTTTAATGAGGGAATGATCTCGGTGAGGGAATGATTTATTTTCTAATAAATTTAGAATACTTATGTTTGTTTGATTGGTTTCAGTACCCTGAACATCTATAATCTCGAGAAGTAGAAAATCAACTGCTGCAGAAGCAAAGCTAAAGAAAAATTTGAAAAAAAATTGAAATTTGAAATTTGAAAAATTTGTTTGAAATTTTTGAAAAATTTTTATATCCGATTCAAACTCGAAACAGTTGGGGACCACTATAATATTTTTCTCAAACAAGGTATATACTACGACTTGAGCAAAAAAAAATTCGATTATGAGTTAAAAAAAACTGATCAACTCGATAAAGCCATTTTCGACTTTTTTTCAGAATCAGCCAAGTATGGAAGCATTTAAATCATTTAGAAACTTAATAAAATATGTTATCAGTCTCCCTATTTTTTTTTTCATTACCGGTTAAAATTAATCGTCTATATTTCCTCTCTGTATCTGCTTTTATCTTTAATCTCTGTGCCAATAAGATATATTTCTATTCTTGGTCATTTTTATTGACTTAGATTTTTATAAAGGCAATTCGAAACTGTTAGCCACGCACTCATATTATGAAAATAACATTTCAAATGATTTTAAATAAAAAATAGTGTATACATATACGTAATAAATTAAAGTAGAATTACAGGCCATGAATTTCACGTTGATAAATTATCCTAATAAAGAATAAAAATAAAGAATAAACAGTAAAAAAATTGTAAAAAAAAACACGTTTATGCTAGTAGCAATGATTCAATTTCAATGTCAAACTTCGTCTTATCGAAACACCTGTTACATTTGCAATACTAGATTGATTAAACAATACCTCAAGCTGTAAGTAAAATGAATTAGTAATTTAAATGTATTGTATTTTATGAATGGAAATGTCATGTTTCATCCGGCTTGATCAAGGATCCTAAGCGTCCTTGCGCGCTTCTATCCCCGCTGAGTAGAGGTCAATATACAATAGCGTACACCCGAGATGAGCTTCTGTGTAATTCATCCATTCTTATTCAGAGTGTGGCTTGCTGTCGCTACGCGGAAAATCATTACCGGCGATAATAGCCATGAAGTACACAACGCACTTACACATGAATTCACGGTCGCGGCTTCTTCACATCGCGCCACAATCGCCGGTTCCGGGAGCTTGGTCACTGAGCTAAGACAACGTGCACAAACACTGCGCGGTATCTCCTGATAAGATATATACGAGCGTAGTGGCGTAGTGCTCGGTTCAGCCGGGCTCGACACGAGGGCGTGTTCACACGGGAGACGCAGTACGCGGTTCAAGAGATCTCACACGGTCGCGATGAGAAAGGAGCGCTCGCACGGGCCAGCGCCGACACACGACAGCCTCCGTCGCAATGACGAAGCGGCCGGGTACGCGCGCGCGCCCTACGCCTCTCTAAACGAATCACCCCGACCACCCGCGAAATCTCACGATGCAGAGGTGAACAAACCCGCCACGCTTCTCCTTCTAACACAGTGATGAGGTTAAAAAGGACTTGGACTTTATCGTCACATTTTATGGTACGACAATCCACCACGTCACATACTTTTTTAAATCTAGACGTCGGAGTTGTGCACTTCTATGAATAGAGTAGATATAAATGGTTGTTCTCGCTTTGCGACAAGTTTTATGGGCCAGTGTTTGCGCCTATGGACTGTGCGAACGTTAATATAAACTACGAGCGTGCTAGTTACACTGCATGAAAAACAGCAAATTTCATTTTATTTCTTACTTTTAAAATGTTATTCTATTTTTTATCTAACGTAATTCCAAGTATTAGTTCTAAATTAACTGACGTCCGGTGAAACTATTAAGGCCTTACTAGGCCAATAGCGTAGTCAGTTCGAAAAAACAAAAATTCTATTAATGACGGAGTCGGACTGAGGTCATTAATGTTGGTCTCACCAAGAACGATTTTGCGATGGGCGGCCTCATGAAGCACGATACCATATTAACTGTCTTCGGCTCTGTAGAATATATAGTAGTATATCGTACAGAAGTGAACGCTCCAATGATCCGATTAAAATGCCTTTCACTCCTTGTGCATTACACTTTTTGGAGGGTAGGTATCAACACTTTTTAACCGTAGATATCGCATCGACATAATATATATCACGCGATAATCATCTTTAGTAGTTTTAATAAAAACTTTCTAGACCATTTATTCTTAGAGAACTGAAAGTAGTTACATGGAAAGAACCTTGAAGCCTTTTCTTCTTCTTTTATGTAATCAAAATACATTCAACTAACCTAAACCTATTACATAAATGATAATTGCTATAAATATACGTAGTGTCTGATGATTGATAAGCTTTGTAAACAGTAGGCCTTCTCCAAACACACACCATCCACACTACTTCATGCTCTCGATTTTATAATAAATACGAAATTACTTTAGGCTTGGTGATGAAAGGCCATTAACAAACGTTTCAAACACAGCATATGTCGTGCTGATAACGATTCTCGTGGAAGGTATGCAGTAATAAAATAAGCTTTTTTGACAATCTCTTCAAGTTGGTATTCTAATACCAGTCGGTTGTGTCTGTTAAAAATTAAATTTTCAAATCAGTGTTTGGGTTTCCGCAAATCGACGTTTATATGCGCCTGGTGTATTTCCTTCCAAAATATTTCAATAACAAACACAAACTTAGAGGAAAACTAAATGTTCGATCACACGTTATATACTAACTTAGCACAAAAAATTAATACCGTGACAGAGTCATTTATACTTGTACCAGCTATTACCGTTGGCTTCGCTCAGTTAATGTAGTAAAAAATATCTTCGTATCCCTTGGAAACAGTGCCTTTTGCTGGATGATGCCCTAACCTGTCATTATTACTACCCATGACAACAAGTATGCATAATTTCGTGATAATCGATTGCATTGTGTGTCGATGAGCTGACATTCGTATTTGTAGCATTAAAGTACTCTATATATATACTACATATTTATAAGTATATTTTGATATTATTTTAACAGCGATTACCAAAAAATGGTGACTATTTCTCAAAAAGATTTCAAATAATAATAGGTATTTACCTATGAAATTGCCGTTCTGCAGTACTGGCCATTTCAAATCAAAATAATTTTTGTTTGGCTAAGAATTCTAATTTCAAATTAATTTTATTTTTCAAACATGGAATTCTTTTTCCAAAAGTAGTCATTTGTCTATTGATTAGTGTTACATTTTCATCGCATTTCAATCTTTTTTGTCATCATGCATACTTTAAAAATTCGAGTAATTATGGAATATGAGTACCGTCGTGGCAGCAACGCGCCACAAGCGGCACGCAACATCAACGACGTTTACGGAGCTAACACTACAAACCAACGCACCATCTGTTATTGGTTTGCTCGCTTCCGTTCTGGGAATTTCGACCTGAAAAATGAACCTCGCGGTCGTCCGAAGACTTTGGTCGACAATGACGAATTAAAGGCGATTGTGGAAGCTGATGATACACAATCTACGGCTAAATTAGCAGCAGCTTTCGACGTTAGCGTCAAAACAATATTGGTCCATTTGCGTCAAATTGGCAAGGTAAAAAAGCTTGACAAATGGGTGCCCCACGAACTCAATGATCGCCAGCGCGAAGTACGCGTCGAGACGTGCCTTGCACTGCTCAACAGACACACAAATGAAGGAATTTTGAACGGCATTGTTACCTGCGATGAAAAATTGATTCTGTTTGATAACCGCAAGCGCTCAGCAAGTTGGTTGGATCCTGGTTCAGCACCTAAACAATGCCCTAAAGGAAAACTTACCCCTAGAGAAGTGATGGTCACTGTTTGGTGGTCTAGCGCCGCTGTGATTCATCACAGCTTCTTACCAAACGGGGTGAGCATTACTGCAGATGTGTACTGTGAAGAACTGAACACAATGATGGAGAAGCTGGCACATCTCCAACCAGCATTGGTCAATCGCTCGTCTCCGCTGCTCCTGCACGACAACGCGCGACCTCATACTGCACAGCAGACTGTCTCCAAGTTGCAATAACTGGGGTTGGAAGTTCTCCGTCATCCACCCTACTCACCAGACCTTGCGCCTACAGACTACTACTTTTTCCAGAATTTGGATAACTCCTTGGCGGGAAAAAAATTCAATACCCGAGAGGCAGTACAAAATGCCTTTGAAGAATTTGTTGCCTCCCGTCCAGCTGATTTCTTTAAGAAGGGCATCAATAAACTGCCACTACGTTGGCTAAGATGCATTGATTGCATGGGTGATTACTTCGATTAATACAAATAAAAAATACATGAAAAAAATTCGTTTAAATTTTTTCATACAAAACGGCAATTTCATAGGTAAAGACTTAATATACATTATACAGACAATAGAATTTAAAGTGGTACATCATTGATAATAGGGAGCTGATGAGGTACAAACTTCCAATAAAATTGTTCAGTGTTGGTAGAGGCGAGACAAATTGATATCTCTGGGAGAGCGGCAGGTGGCTTTAGCTAAGTAAAATATTTCATTACGCCAGCTCTCGAGTCCCCTTCCGTGGAGGCAGACTCTTCAAATTAATTATCCTATTTAATTCTTATAATATCAAATATAGGATTATGTAGTATGAACAATTTTATATCAATGTAACCATCAAGTTATAAGTAATTCGTTAAGTTTCTTTTATAATAATATTTCTTTACCATAACCATTATTTTTGCATGATTCCTATTAACAAAATCATAATAATCATTACGTAGTATAAAACAAAGTCCCCTGCCGCGTCTGTCTGTTCGCGATAAACTCAAAAACTACTGAACTGATCTTTATGCAGTTTTCACCAATGGATAAAGTGATTCAGAAGGAACGTTTTGGTATATAATTTTTCCAAGATTTTTTTATAATCAGGGCGGGACAACGTCTGCCGGGCCCGCTGGTATTCATATAATTATAGCCTAGGTAATCTGTGAGAATCATATAACAATATTCTTAGCAAAACTCTGTGTTACGGACCGACGATATTTTTGATGTAAAAAACATAGAAAAGAACAATAAAAAAAAATATTCGACAAATGTTTAAGTATACCAATTAATATATATACACAGATTAAACACGGTTGCATGTTTCCAGTTTCATTGTTCTACTTTTAGTGTCAATTTAAATTCGGTCCAGAGTTCAAATCTCTGTAAAAGATCAACTCAATCTTTTAATAGGCCGTGAACACTAAATATCGGCCAACTTCAACGCTCGCTCCATCCATTTTTAACCCGCTCCACCCCTACTATGTTTTATAAAATTTGTTCAGAACTAAGCCAAAAGGGCGAACTGACTTTCAACTATTATATAATTCATTATGAAATTCAAGATAATTGGAAGCACCTACTCGAGAACTTAGTAATAATTTCCAATATATCCGTGATAAAAAAAAAACAGTGTATCAATGTGTACACGCGGAGGAAATGAAACTTCTTTGGGATATATGTATTAAAGTACTATAAGTATTTACGTACACATATACACAAATACTTACCTTTCTTACGTTTGATACTTAACAAATTTTTCCCCTACCGTGCCATAAGAAGTTACACTTCAATAACTTGCACACTCTTTATGTAAATACTAATACTGCCGTTTCTAGTATATAATCTTATTTAGTACCCAGACAAGCGTATTCAAAATATGAAAGTTAAAATATTCCGTTTTCCTTACTAATTAAAACTCAGTTTATACACCATTTAATAAATTAATTAAAGTTCCAAAGGAATTTATGTTGTAAGAGCGCCGTGTACGTTGCTACGCTCGTAGAGCGTGCTACGAACTTTCGTAGCATGTAGCGAGATTAGCCAATAATCTCGTCGTTTACATAATAATTACTGTATTTAAATAACCTTTATTAAGCTATACTACAAAAATTTGATGTATATTGATATGATGTATAATTGAAAAATGTATAAATAAATATATGCACATTAAAGTTTTGGTAGGTGGTAGAGCTATTACTTGTTTTAGCATGAATGGGTCGGCTCGCCCGGGGTAGTACCACCCTCTCACAGAGAACCGACGTGAAGTAACAGTGCTTTCGTTGTTGCGTTTCGTTCGGTCAGTGAGAGAGCCGGAAACCCACCTACCCTCCCCTCCCCCCCCCCTACAGGCTAGCAACGCACTTGCGACTCCCCTGGTGTTGCAAGTGTCTATGGCCGGTGGTGACCACTTAACACCAGGTGACCCAAGTTCATACAGAGTACTGATAACTTATCATTATTGTTATAAGTAATAATATTGTTTTATCAGTATAACACTTCATAATAAAAACGTGTGTCTGAAATATGGTTCGATTAGGCGTGACGCGTTCTGGGATCAGCCAGCGTGTATCCTAAAACCCAAAGGCCCGCAAACCGATATGACAGTGACGACCGTCGAAGTATCGTCTATGGATGAATATGAACTCAGCAATCTTGAGAATCTTTTACTTAACATTAAGCCGAGATCGCGTTAATGACATAATCAAAAATAGCAAATTAGGTTTAGCTATATAATCTAATCTAATCACAAGGTCTGATTTACGTAGAAATAATACTCACTTAAAAAAATTCAAACAGATATTATACACATTCTCAAACCTAAACATTATCTGTATTAACACACATACTAACTAGCGTCATTCAAAACATGCAGAAAATTTCTCAATTTGCTGAATATGCTATAATATCTAATTGTTTATGGTCGCTTTTATTGTATTCTATGTAAATCTCAACATGTTTACAATATTTGTAACAGTGTACACTAACGTAGGAGGCCGGGACCCTTTTTATCTGTAGAAATGTAACGAAACACCGAATAAAGATTATTATTATTTTTATATCATAATATAGGAGGCTACGAAGAGGCGGGTCATCTGTTGTTAAGTGACCACCGCCGTCCATAAACACTAGCAACACCAGGGGAATCGCAAGTGCGTTACCAGCCTGTGTTTGGGGGGTAGGGGGAGAGGAGAGGAGAGGAGAGGAGAGGAGAGGGGAGGGTAGGAGAGCCTCTGGCGCTCTCACTGATCGAACGAAACGCAACAATGCAAGCACTGCTACTTCATGTCGGTGTGGCTAGGAGAGGGTGATAGTACCCCGGGCGAGCTGACCCATTCATACTGAAACCAGTAATAGCTTCAGCGTGGTTCTACCACCTGCAATTTACCTATTATATAATTATTACGGTGGTTACTGTTCTTCTTGGATTCTAAAGTGCATATCGTCACGCACAGTGCTGTCACTTTATTGTGCTAAAAATAAAAGACAACTAAACTATACTATTTCTACCATCTTGGAAAAATGAGTCCATAGCATCTAACAGTAACTACAGTTGCGTACAGTCCAAATATAGCAAGGATCACGGACATGTGATTCTGTCGAGAAACGTTCGAAAGCCTTTGGGCATACACCGAGTGATTTCAAAATACATTATTATAGCGAACATCATCGTTATCTGATAAGTGTGTAACGCTGTCAAACGATCTCGGATTCTCGACTAAAGCTATTAACACCTTTATACGTACACACATATAGGCAGGTAATCCTGTGGTAGAAGGGTTTTATTTTTTTCCTTGTTCCTAGAACTTGATTACTTGGAGCTTGTTGCCAAGTGGCTAAGGGCCATAACCGCTCGTCCCATTATTACTGTGAAGAACTATGAGACCAAACAGCATATAGTCGATTCAAAGAAAAAGAGTTAGCTAACATCTATTAAAGTAATGATAATACACATCATTACATAGTATAAAACAAAGTCCCCTACCGCGTCTGTCTGTCTGTCTGTTCGCGATAAACTCAAAAACTACTGAACGCATCTTTATGCGGTTTTCACCAGTGGATAAAGTGATTCACGAGGAACATTTTGGTATATAATTTGTCCAGGATTTTTTTATAATCAGGGCGGGACAACGTCTGTCGGGCCCGTTAGTTAATTATAAATTACATTAGAAGTAATCTACACGATCAGTTAGTTTGCAAAACACCGACAAGTTCCGAGCACACTTGTGATTAAATCGAAAGACGAACACCAAATTCATTAAATAACATAAAAGATGTTTCGTATTATTAAGTCTGAGTATTTGGCTCGTTTATCTCAATAATAATAATCATGAATTAATTATATCGAGGCGCGAATTGAGACGAGATCTCGTGGTTTCGAGCTCTCAACAATCAGAATTTCAAATGGTTTGCGGGTAGATAAACCACAGCTAATAGCAATAGTGAATAGTTAGCTAATTAAAAATTTGTCTTAAGATTAATCTTGTGACAGATTCCGGAATACTAAAGTAAACAGGTTTTTAGTTTATTATTTACGAAGACATTAATATGTAACATTTTGTAAGATACGCTTTTGTGTAAAAGAATCACTAATAATGCTTAACAAAATTGAAATGCCTTTACTCGAATGAATATTAGAACGTATATAGCAATTATCATTACATAGTATAAAACAAAGTCCCCTACAGCGTCTGTCTGTCTGTCTGTTCGCGATAAACTCAAAAACTACCGAACGGATTTTTATGCGGTTTTCACCGGTGGGTAGAGCGATTGATGAGGAACGTTTTAGTATATAATTTGTCACAGATTTTTTTCATAATCAGGGCGGGACAACGTCTGCCGGGCCCGCTAGTTACATATAAAAAATATATTATATACTAAAATTAACGAATCATAAATATAGATTCAAAACGTATATATTCGATTCTTAAAGATATCTAGAAAAAAAACATAAAATAAAAAATGTTCTAACACCTTCTTGGTTTAGGAAGAAATGATCTTTACCAGCATCAACTTCATATAAAATTATCTTTAAAGATAGTAATATTTTTAAAGTCTAACCACTTATCACATTTAAAAAAATCGGTATGTACGTATGTATGTACGTACATAACAGTTTAATCATAGAAAAATGCTGAAATAGCTTTTATGCTATCTAGTGCTAATATGCTTTCTAGTGCTCACACGGCGTGTTCCTAGCCTCAAGTTGGAAGTATATCGTCAGTAGTTCCCGCCAAGCGCTTCCTATCGATGTGTTCCAGCTGTTGAACTTTAGAGCCAGCCTCCATTCTATCTAGAGTTTACAATTTTATGAACTTCGAATATATCGTAACTTCGTTTTCCATAAAACTAAAAAGTGAATAGTTATCTATTCCACCTGATTACATTAAATGGTAAATATATTCTATACATATATATATACAACCTTAAACGACTAGAATTCTGAAACTCATTATAATAGGTAGTTATTTCTGAGGACTGAGAACACTGTGTTACTCTCTCTGTTACACTCTGTGTTACACTCTGTTACACTCATACCGGACTAGAATTGCCTGAGCATCATTACTTTTAGACAGAAATAGGTGTGGGAGGTACTGTTGTAGTGTAAAAGTGAGTTTGTTTGTTACGCTTTCACACCTTAATTACTGAACATGTCATTGACCTGAAATTGTGCTTAGAGATTCCTAAGAATACAAAAGAGGACATCCAGAAAAAAATATTGTCCCGCGGGTTTAGTAAAACCTTCTTTTTTTTATTAACGTGAGGAAATCCCTTATGGATACAGGGAAGAGAGTGGGTTATGTCCAACTCGCACGGACTAAAACCCCACGGTGTACCGTTCGCCGCATGTTAGGGGCGGCCAGGGATCAACTCTGCTATCTTCCTGAGAACCACCCCTGCGGCAGCCTGGCGAGTGATCGCCAGGCTTCGTCCAACTATAGAGGGACAACTGGGTACCTTCCCTCGTCAACCGAACCTGTGCAATGAGGAGATGACCCCCGGCTCATGAAAAAAACTGCACAGCAAAAGAAAACATTAATTTATACTCGAATTCTCGTTTTAATAACCTTCATCTATTAAGTATAAATATAAATGTAAAGAAATATGTTTTCAATTTATACACCTATTTCAACTATTGTAAACCATAGTGACTTAGGTAATTGCGTATTATTATATCTATGTGTATTTCTACGAAGGTACGAGTTTCTTACGAAGGTAACAGACACCTAGTGTGCTATAACGGTAAGGTAACAGGTGAAGAATTTTTATGATATGATGAAAACAAAGGCTTTCAATAATAATATTTTATTTTTTCGACAAAATAAAGAACTTCAAAAACAAAGTTTTTTTCTCGAACTGACTACGCTATTCACCTGGCAAGGTCTTTACAACTTCACCGGACTACTAAATTTAATTCTTAGTTGCTTACAAATTTTCAAACTCTGAACACAGGGAGTAAATCTTTGTATTGACGAAAAGCATTATTAATGCGCGCAATATATGCGGAAGATAAGTGATGTTGGAAGACACTTTGGATTCAGTCGCCTTTAGTGTCTACAATATAATAGAACAAAGAAAATATTCTACATGTAGAGGATGGAAAATCTTTTAAGAAATTCAAACCTAAATACAAAAATGTGGACTAAGATGTGCTACGATATTATTAGTAAAAATGTACTATAGTCAAATATTGATTTTTCTTCTCAACATTCAACGATATTTCTTAATAACGCCATAAAATGGGCAGTCCCTTATGCGTCGCTGAATAACGTTTACACTGTATTTCTATTTTTACTTTAGTAAGAGTAGGCATAGTTAAGATAAAAATTAAATATTTCAAATGACAAAAATCTTTTTAAGTCGAATCTTTCAAAAATCTGTTACCTAAATTACCTAAATCCTGAGTATTAAAAAGATTTTAATAAAATCCTTCAAGCTATTCACTAGAAAACTCATGAGAAACTATAGTAACTTTACTGCAAGTACTCGGAGATCTACGCATATAGAACTTTCGGAAGTGAAGTTATTCCCCAGTGTGTAATAAACTTTACAACTCACTTCTTTAACGTTACTGTCACTTTAAAATAAATTCCCTCGTCACTTTCATGTTACAAACGACAACATACTCATAGAGACTACCAGCAATTTCCCGCGGGGTTCGTAAGCGTTTTCTATGCAGTAATTTATTTTAGACTCTTTATTTTATATTTATAAATGTATAAAATAATAAGAACTGGAGGAAAAATGATACAAAATGTCATCCACTTTTCCACCACCCTAGGTATTCATTTCCAAAAATCCTTCCTTATTGTTCGCCTGCAATGTAAAAGGAAGCCACACGCAAATTGTCAAACCTCCAATGCCAATCCAATCACAAATCTAATGATTTCGACTATGCGTTGATATGTCAACCACTTATACCTTTAATTACACGTAACGAATACAGTGGCGAGACAATAAAACGATACTAGGCCGAGAGAGTCGGGTGAACGGGTACGTGTTTGTATTTTGCTAGTGACGAGTAAGTTTAGATTACAAACAGTGACCGACGGACGGACAACTCCGAAGTTGTTGATGTTCATTTCATTTACGATTGCAATATATGCTGCATCACGTTTTTGCTTGTTTTGGTCATTGGAAGATGAAAAATTCCACAGGCATACATATAGCTTGAGGCATTGAATCAATTGTATAGTTGTGTCTAAATTTTATTTACCCGTATTAGCCATTTTCAAAACAAAAGTTAATTTTTAAGTTAATAAAACACAACATCAAAATAAATTGCGGAAAGAATTGACAAAAGAGTTGGCGAGTAACAGCCGAGTGCAGGTTCATACGTGTCGGAGCAGGATAGGGAGTCACTGTCGGGGCGGAGAAATGAAGCGGGAGATGAGTACTCGGCCTAGCAAACGAACCGTGTTTCTATTGACACTCTCGCCACTCTGTTCGGCCTAGCACTCGGCCGAACACTCGTAATATTTTTCATATGAACCGAGCACTCGGCCGAGAGCACTGTCTCGCCACTGTACTCGTTATGTGTAATTAAGGCATTAGTTATTATATAGATATATATGGATTTACTATAGACGTATCGAGTAACCTCAACTAAACAAACTATAATTATATTTCCTTACTAATGTTTTAATTTTCTTAATAATTTTATCGAGGACAATAAAAGGTTTATTTTATGCATTAAAATAATAAAAGTCAAGTCTCGAACATTTATTGAATAAATAAATAAAAAAATCGAATCATAAACACACGTCTGGTAAACTATATTCGACTGTCGTGTCACAGTCAACATTAGAAGCACTTTTATCTTTACATTCAAGAGATATTTCAAACGCGTCCCGATCTTCCGTTAATTTGTCAAAGAAATAACTTGTATTAACTTTAGAAATCAATGAATTATTAAAACTATTTTTACACACACTGAACCGTTTATTTCTTATGGGACTCTCATTTGGTGTTGAACAATTATTATGTACGTCTTTCAGAATAGATTCACGTATGGATCTCTTTTTAGGTGTCGTGTATTTATCGAACACAAGTTTAACTAAATTATCACCCACTTTAGCAATCTCTGTGCTACAACGTCTCCTGACTATATTCTCTATTACATCCGATAGATCACTTTCATAGACATCGTCTTCAGTTCTATTGAGGAAACTGGAATAATTTAGATCTTTTTTTGCATACTTATTGTCATCTTTATTTATTGACATATTATTGAAACTAAATTTCAAAGACTCCATAGTCTTTTTCATAGATTTTCTCTTTTTCTTTGCCACAAAACTGTCTATGGTTTTTTGTGTACCTTTTTTCGTATTCTTCAATTTCCTCTTTAATTTCGTGACACAAACGGATACATTCAATGCACTATTATTAAGTTCAGACGTTTTGCAATTTTTGGTGGATTCAGTTTCATGTTCGACATTAACAGATCCTTTAACTTTTCTATTGTATTTCCTCTTGGGTTTATCAATATTTTCATTATTTGAATGCTTTTTATCTTTGCGTTTCTTTTCCTTAGGTGGCTTTTTAATGGATTCCTCAAAGGCTTCAACGACATCTGGATAGTATTTGCGCATTAGATCTTGACGCTCTGTAGATATCCACACTGCCGCAGGATCCTCACCTCCTGCGAAAAATAAAAATTGCACGTATAGAATTAGTATACGCTATAAGACTGAGTCCATTACTTACGTGGGGCGTTTTTCAAGATTTTTGAGATATCGCAAGATTTGTTCTACATTAGATCTTTCAAAATTAGTATTTTGAGATTAAAGGCATTGGATTTGTTAATAGAACACAATTTGCTTTATTATTTTTATTTTTCTTTATTGCCTTTAATTACAATTATTCGGCATATTTTACTCTAGAAACATGTTTTACTTTAAATTAATCGGATTTTCTCACATATTTATACTATTTTTACCCTGAAAAAAAATTATGTGATATTTGTCGAAAATCCCTCTTTCCCCCACGTGAGATTTAGTAAGATTCAGTTTGACCCCACACGAGCTGGTCACCTCATGTACTTAATGGACGCCCCCTAAGAAATGTATTACTTCAAAATCAATGGGATCCACCTTCAAACTGATCATCCGGTATAAGTCCTTCATATAATCTATCTATATCCGTCCACACAACCTCATAACAAGGTACTCCTGCAACAATGGAGGAAAGGTAAGATCAGAATTTATTTTCATATAAATCATGTAAAGATTCCTTAGCAGTTAGTACACGTTAGGGTGAACCAAATAATACAACTATTTTTTTTTCATTAGTCATCACGAAAGTACTGTTCAAAACGACGAGATAAAATTCTGCCAAAGTTAGAGGTCATAAGTAACATTAATAAGAGCCTATTTGCGTTTTCCGATTTCTTATTTAAAAACATTCTTTTTTCAATAAAATTGTATTACTCACTAGCTGTGCCTGCGACTCCGCCCGCGTGGAACTAATACGTAAAAAAACATCTGAATATATTAAGTCTATTTACTTATCTACTTTTCCCTCGTACTAAAGTTGCGTTGTCATTAAAATTACAATAACTTTTGATAGAGCGAACCGATTTTAATGACACCAAAACTAAATGTTACTCGAGGATATGCTTTAAGATTTTCTTAGTGAGTGTTTATCGTGAACGCAGTACTTGAGCAATGATGCGTGGTCATACATACATACAGACCGACATTTCTAAAAATGATTGAAATGAATTTTATTACAAACTAGCGAGCACGGCAGACGTTGTCCCGCCCTGACTATAAAAAAAGGATTGTGTGGTTTTATGAAACCACGGTAAAAGTGAAACTTTTTTTCACACTATAGACATTTAACTAATAATAGTCTATACACTACACGGTCAGCTACTGCGAACTATAGGCGCCGCCATATTGGCCCTGGCTGCTCTGACGAGCGCCTTTCACTTTATCCCTACTCCGCGGCCGACCATCACGCGACATGCAACACACAGACGAAAAAGTTTGAGACGATGTAATAAAAGTTTCACTTCAAAAATCCTGGACAAATTATATAATAATAAATATAATACTAAAACCTTCCTCATGAATCACTCTATCTACTGGTGAAAACCGCAAGAAAATCCGTTCAGTAGTTTTTGAGTTTATCGCGAACAAACAGACAGACAGACGCGGTAGGGGACTTTGTTTTACACTATGTAATGATTTCAAGACACCTGCAACATTTTTTTTCACAAAAATCTAAGAAGTACAGACACGTTAGATTTACATTCTTATTACATGTATAGATGACGCACCTCTTGGGTTCCTTTTTTTCTTTATCGTTTGCGGTTGTATAGTCTTAACAGGCACACAATCTTGTAAATGCCACTTGGTTAGTAAAGGCAAAAACTTTTCCACACAATATCTCTCCCTCCAATCGAGTTTGGTTCTCATTAATTTCTAAAAAATAAATTTACCGATTAGATCTATTTTTTCGCAGTAACTATTAAATAACAATCCAATAAATAAGGGAATAACAACAAAAAAATGTAAAGAATAACATCGTAATAACCCGATTTAGTGTTATCGACCCGAGCGTGACGGTTCACTGTTCAGGCACAACGGAAAATCGCCTAAAGAAATTTTCAATTTAATAATAATTAAATCTGGGTTTAAGTAAGACAATAATAGAATTTAAGAGGTACAACTGGAGGTTTTTGGCCGGCGTTTGGAATATCATGTAGCTTATTCATAATCTTGCGTTATTTAACTCTATATTCTGTAATATTGGCGGAGTCTTAAGTAATATAGATCGGTTTTTGTGCACAAGTGAAGTGGATAGGAAATAATACCACAGAGTATAGAGTAATGCCACAAAAACACCCTAGAAAGTTCTAAAAAGACGGCCGCCATCTTGTTAGTTCATTAAAATTATCGCAAGAAACTTGTAATATCACATTACCTTACTCGTCAATGACAGTAATAATCTACTAGAGGATTAGTTGCTAAAAATAAATAAAGGTACAAATGAATCAAAAGTAAACGATTTACCACAAACTGGACCAAGCTCGGAACTGTGTTTTTAGTACTATCGATGTCGATTTTTACCCCAGTTGAATTCAAAAACTCTTTCATAACTTTCGGCTCCGGGAACGGACTTCCACACGATAGAGCTCGACTGCGTAGCGACAACTCCCGTTTTACTTCTGCCACTTTTAATCTAAAAACAGATACAACTACATATAAATACATATATCTATAGTATGTATAAATAGAAATTAAATAAAAAATTTTCGAATGTATGTAAGCGCGTAACTTCAGAACGGTTGCAACTATTTGGTTGAGCGTTTTTTTTTTGTACCTGGCAGGTTAAGGTTTGTAAGAATGAAAATGTTAGAAGAAAAAATTTGGGTCACAAAAAAATGAGTCAGTGAGGCAAAAGAGAGTAAGAAAATCTTCAAAAAATATTGTCAGAACTGACAGATTGACGTTCGGTTGTTTAGTTACGAATCTATTTAATTACATGCTCGTACTAGAAAGAGAAGATTTAATCTCATTTTCTCAGTCAATATAGAGCAAAGTCGGGCCTGGCAGCTAGTTTGTTATAAATTTTAATTAGTTATATTCACGTGACACACACTTGACGTAGTGATCGAGTGGTTTTACCGGTAGAATGAACCAACGAATTTTTCAGAATTCGCGTAGGTACATTTAAAAATTTAAATTATTGACTCTGACGGCTGACGGTGAAGGAAACCATCATAAGGAAGATTTACCCACTCTATATCACTACATATTATAAAACAAAGTCCTCTGCCACGTCCGTCCCTCTGTTCGCGATAAACTCAAAAACTACTGAACGGATTTTCATGCGGATTTTACCAGTATGATTAATGAGTAAGGTATATAATTTGTCATAGTTTTTATAACAAGGGCGGGATAACGTACGTCGGTCCCGCTAGTTAGTTATACCTCAATAGTGTTAATTAATTATTTACGCCTATAGATTAAATTATTACTTATGTCCAAGATCGTTGCAGCCGCGATGTGTGGCGCATACCGGGCAACCATTTTTCAAGTGCGTACGTCCTACATGACCGCATCGGTCGCACCTCCCGGGAGCCGCTACCCATCGGGCTTTCTTATCGTATTCTTCTGGATCGGCAACCCAAGACAATAATCTGCCAATTTATAAGTCTCTTATAATAATCGGACCAAAAAATGACAGGAAAAACGATACATAAATAAAAAATAACATTCTAAACAGAAGCAGTTTAATGCAACATCAAATGTTTGTTGAGACAAAAGCTTAGATATTTTATTGTTACGACATTACTTCCGAATACCAAGGAAACGTCGAGATCTTTCTAAAGTTTTCTCCAGAGCTCATACATAAAATAAAAGCGCACGATGACTCATCGACGCGTGGGAAAACAACGTACATATTGAACCTCCTTGTAACTCCTTGTAAGTAAACAAAGGGGCTATAAAAATAGCAGACCACGAACCTTCCTTCTCGAACCTTTAAAATTCGATCACAATCCTAATTGTGACAGACTTCTAGAAGATTCCATCTACCGATTTATGAGATATACAAGCACACGCCAGACCAACAGCAAACAGTTTAATTCTGGAGATCGAAGCGTATACAGAGAGAAATGAAAAAATCTACAAGCGAACAACGACAGAGTAGTTATAATAAGGTATAAATATGTACGACCACAGCGTAACTGTTTAATAATGAGTTTGTTCCACTTTTTCTTTGTAACTACAAATAAATTTCTTTCGACGTAGACGGCATTTAAATTACCTTCGGGCTCAATGTTACATTTACTCAGCGTGGTTTTAAGCATATATATCAATTGCACACGACTACGAATTTGTAACTTATAATTTCTCCATAAAAACATTCTCCGGTACATTACTTCTACAAAAGTTTGTACGACGTCAATAACTTTCATAATAAACAATGACGTCAGTTTCGTTACGAAATTTAAAAAAACAGGGTGGGTCGTAAAGACACCAGGGCTGTAGGTAGAGTCGAATTTGAGGTAGGGCAGCATTGGTTACGGGTAGGGCGGAAGTAAAAAAATTATCATAATTGATCTGCCCTCGATGTTACAAACTGTGGTATGTTCGGAAAAGTTTAGATACCTATCGCTGCAATTTCTTTTTGGTCAAACTATGAAGAAACAATTTAATTATAACAATTTATCTTAGTTTTTGGTATTTTTAAGGTAGAGCATTGCCCCACGATGACCCCCACCCCATAGCTAAAGCCGTGAAGGACACCTGTTAGAAGTAAAACTTTAGTATTACAGGGAGACAATTAAAAATAATTACAATTAAAGAATACAACAAAAAGCCAACGTCACGCAGTGTTCACAGGCGGTCACCCAAGCAATTACTGACCGCGCCCGACGTTGCTTACTTTGGTGAGCGGACGAGAACCGGTGTTTTCAACACTCTACCCGACACAGTGTTTACCCCCACCACTTTTCCTCACACAAAAGAGTTACGGATCAGAATTTCAAAGCCCTCCCATGAAAAGTTTAACTTCAAAAATGTCGGTTTTATAAATGTAAAACTGTCCAATTTTGTAAATGTTTACTCTTGATACTTATATTCATTTAAATTGACATTATATCAACAGATTTCTCTTAATGAGATTAGTCACAGATGGATTAGTCTATTAATAAAATGTTAACGATTTGTTTTCGCCTTCCTGTATACCACGGACAATGGTGTCCTTACTTTTCCCTTCAAACGATATCATTATCTGTTCAATTACGTTATAGACCAAAAAAACCGAAATATTTTCAAATATATTAAGATATTTTACCTAGGTATAACATCATTTTCCGGTACAGTGTGTAGAAATTGTATAACAGTGTTTATTGAGGATCCACAAGCTCCCGCACCATAGTCACAGCCACACATAAGAGCAAGCGCCACCATTTTATTCCTTCCAAACCCTACGAATAATCCCCATCTGTCATATACACCAATACTATTGTGACACTTTTGTCTACTTTAGTAATATGGAAAATACAATAAGGGAGACATTATGCCTAGACATAAGAATAACGATATTTTTAGGTGCATTGTCAGCTCTAAGACTGAGAAACTAGGATACTTGTCCAGAGTATCATAACTTGGAGATACCATATTGACTGTGAGATCATAAATAGAAATAAAATTTATTTGCTTAACATGTTGTAGCTCATAACTGATATTTCTTCATTCATTTCTATTGTTTTTTCCATTAAATATATAATATACTAGCGGACCGGGCGGACGTTGTCCTGCCTTGAAAACAAAAAAAATCCTAAAAGTCGATCGCAGCGCCACCTGCCGGGTCCAATTGTGAATCTAAACCATTCTCGAATCTCCACGAACACACACAAAAAATTTCATCAAAATCGGTCCAGTCGTTTAGGAGGAGTTCAGTCACATACACACGCACACAAGAAATATATATATTAAGATATTTAATGGAAAAAATATTTTTATTAAGGTTATCTATCGGCGCCTGCTGCTGTGGATACGTTAATGTAGACGAAGACAAATTGCTGCCTATTAATATAGGCGTATAATATAACGTATCCACAACAGCAGGCGCCGATAGATAACCTTAATAAAAATTAATCCAAAACTGATATCATGGACAGATCTGATATACTGGTCTGATATTATACATTGAATTGAACACTTTTTTTTATATAATAGGACGCTAACGAACTGGTGGGTCACCTGATGTTAAGTGATCACCACCGTCCATAAACACTTGCAACTCCAGAAGAGTCTCAAGTGCGTCGTCATCCTGTGTTTGGGGGAGGGGGAAGGGGAAGGGAGGTGGGTTATCCGGCGCTCTCACTGACCGAACGAAACGCAACAATGCAAGCACTGTTACTTGACGTGGGTGTTTCTGTGGGTCGGGTGGTAGTACCCCGGGCGAGCCGTCCCATTCATGCTGAAACCAGTAAACTTCAGCGTGGCTCTACCACCTCGAAAATGGTTGAAACACTAAAAATGGTTGGCTATAGTGTAAAAGTTTCTTACTGTAGTAGAAATTATAGGATATTATATTACTAAAAATGGTCATTATCAGTGGTGGATTTACAAATCTGCCGCCTGTACGCTATTCAAATTTTGCCACCCCCTGGGGACCTATACAATTTGAAATCCTAGTTCATAACACTATTAATTATATTTTTTCTACCATTTAAATGACAAAGTTATTGTTTGTGCTCTATCTACCTAATTACAACGCCCTTTTCCCGTAATTACTACGATTGTGAACTATGGTGTCGATGGGTCACTTTCTAGTAGAATTGTAAATGTGAGACTTTTTAATTTCTGTAAGACATAAAAAATTTAGAAACAAAAGTTGCCACCCCCTAAAATCCGCCGCCATAATCTTCAGCCTATTCAGCCTACTGGTTAATACGCCACCAGTAGTAAATTTATATTTCAAACTTGCAATACAGAAGTTTCTATAAGCCAAACCTGATGTTTTTCGTCTTTCCTAAAGCCATCGATCTATGTTTACATTGATATATTATGAATTTGCTCATAGCTATACAAATATGACAACTAAAGAAAGGAGAAGATCACTCGTAGTGGACCTCCTGCCCAAGTTTACAAACTACGAGATATCTTGTTGTTGGCACTCAACATGTTAAATATTTAATTTCCACAATCGACTGGAAATAAAACTTACCGTTTCTATTATACATGATCGATGCATCGTAACAATCAACGGATCCCTGCATAGCACCTCCTCCAGAAGAACTGGACACGCTGAAGTTACGATACACGCGCCGGGCTCCGTACGCAAAGCAATCCGAATCTTGGGACACTACAGCGTCCACTAACTAACAATAATACATTCTAGTCATTATTCTATAAGTAAATACATATATGAGAACACTAAATTATAATAATTAACTTACACAATAGTTACTATAATAATAATGAGTCATTGAAATACTTTTCATGTTAATCAATGAACCATTTTCCCATCAACATATAGATTTTGAAAACTAAACGACTCCTTGTTTCAATGATAGAATTACATCATAAAGTCCTGTTATTATAATAACTGTAAGGTGTTATACACAATCTTTATATACACATTTCTTATGTACGTGTGTATGTGACTGAACTCCCCCTACACGGCTGGACCGATTTTGATGAAATTTTGTGTGCGTGTTCTATTGGATTCGGTAAGTGGCGCTGCGGTTGAATTTTGCATTTTTTTTTAATTATCAAGGCAGGACGACGTCCGCCCGGCCCGCTAGTATTACTATACTGGGTATTAGGAGACCGCTTCCGAAAACGAAGACAGACGATAGTACTAATGATGATCAAAGGGATGATGGGACGGAAAGAAAATCAATCCTGATTTAAATAAAAACTTATTTTGAAAACGTTTTATTAGCATTATTTACGCTCCATCGTGTTAGTACAGCTAAATGAAACGATAGTTTCATAAAAAATAAATTACTTTACTAAAACAAAAAACAGCAATGTATAACAAAAACAAAAAAACAGCTGATACTCGGGTCAACGAACGTCAGCTAGTGATCGTGCAAATACTTATTTACAACATTTAATCGTTTCTTTGATACCGCGCCCTCCAAAATTTACAGCTTTGTCGGTATAAATTTTGCAGGCGCCATAAAAGAATTAGAGGCGGCGTTCGCAATAAAAATTACAAGTAATTTTAGATAGTTGTGAGGGACATATCTGTTTTCAAATTATGGTATTGGACGGACTAAAAACGGAAACAATGGTAACGTAAAGTATAAGAATATTATTTTTAATTCATTCAGATAGATTAATTAACTGTCGATCATAAATGTAATAAATTTTAACTATGAAATTATTCTGTATCATTTTATTTTTAATTTCTTGTACAAAATCAAAGATAAAGATTAAATAGTTTTTATAATTGTGTACGTGAGTATGTAATTAGGTTAATTTAATATTCTAATATCATTTTTGTAGTAACGAGCTTCTTGTTACATCAGGGTACAATTGATTGTATAGTTGTATTAAATAATTAGAGTTATAACTTCTAAATTCCATAAAAAGACTAGTCAGTAGGGATAACTATGCTTAATATAAAATAAAAATTTGAAAATGTCTAACGCTTTATTGATCTGTGGAAATGATCAAAGTGCCGTCAATTGCTGCGCGTACAAGGAGCGGCTTGTTTTGGCGGGATTCGGGATTGTGCACGTGCGATCATGCGGCCGGGCCGCGCCCGAGCGTTCGATGACCCGAGGATCAGCTGTTTTTTTGATTTTGTTACATTCCTTTTTTTTTAATTTGATTTCTTTTTAATCAGGATCGATTTTTTTCCGTCCCATCATCAAAGGTATCATTAGTACTATCGTCTGTCTTCGTTTTCGGAAGCGGTTGCCTAACACCCAGTATATAGTAATCAGTATTGACAATATTATTTACCTCTGTGTAAAGGTAAATAAATCAGTCAATTATTACATATTATAAAACAAAGTCGCCTGCCACGTATGTTTGTTCGCGATAAACTGAAAAACTACTGTACGGATTATGATGGGGTTTTCACCAATAGATAAAGTGATTCATGAGGAAGGTTTAAGTATATAATCTGTCAAGGTTTTCTTTTATTATCGCGCGGGACAACGTCCGCCAGGCTCACAAGTACATTTATATATTTTATCTTTACTAACACAGTTTTCAGTGTAGCCTCAACTTGCTTCAAAATAAGGCAAAAATATGTTTCAATGGTGCAAAGAAAAGGCATAAGCATACATGTAGTATGTTGCATAAATAAATTAACTACTCTTAGGCATTTTAATCAAAGGACAATTAAACAAATCGCTGTCTGTCAAGTATGAAATAGGTAATTTAGAATACAAACACCTTGTAAATTCATTTGTGCACATGTTGCTTCAGCTTCACCATTGCCTTTAACACAACGCACCCCCATACATTTCAGCAGAGATTCACACTACAACAAAACAATTTAAAAATGATTAATAATAAGTTAATTAATTTAATATTAACTGAAACATTTTCCCAATACATGATAATTTATATCTAAAATCAGTTACCGTACAATAGGTATTTTTAGTGTTATATATAAGTCGATAGTAATTTATGTAATACCAAATTAAGAACAAAAGCAACAAAGTAAATCAAGAATAAGAACTAGCCTTCAAAAGTAACATTCATAATACTTTAAGAGTTCTACAATCTGTTCAAAGTTAAACTGCAGGAGCACTACTTACACACCTATTTCTGCCAATAAGCAGGAGAACTTGTTCTGCTGTGTTCTGAGCTGATGGGTACAGTTTATAACATATATGGGAACACGGCATTCCAGCTTCAAGAGGAGTAATCTATTATAAATGACCTCAGGAATATGGTCCTTTTGTTAATAGTCAGAGGCTGCAATAACAACTTTACAACAAATTGACTACAAGCCTCTTTACTGTTTCATAATAAAATAAAAAGGAACACATTTTTGCTTTTTCTTCCTTTAAGTTACCACAAATTTTTCAACAGATCATTAAGTGTTCTGACTTATGTACAAGATATTAACAAAATCCTTTATTATATTATCATTCAATAGAGAAGATGATAAATAGTCAACCTGACATTCACTGTAGTAATACTATATGATTTTTTGAAACTGGTTATAGCGATTGGAAGTTTGTTAAAAAGCCAGTTAGCTAAAAATTTCACAATTTCTTTAATTCTTTAACCAAACTTTACATTTCCTTTACTTTAAAAATGTCGCATATACAGGTTGCAGACTAATATAACAAGACCAAATAATAGAAAATTTTTCAACATCAACATTTTATGCCTGCCCTTTCTATTTAGAATGCCTTTTAATCTAAGCAAGCTGCCTGCAGTTTGGATTGTTTACATACTTGATACTATTAAAAATACTGAAGACTGATGCAAAAATGGGATAACCAAAACTATGAATTTAGTTTTGTTAGAATAATCATACAAGTTTGAAGAAGAAACTGTTTTACAAGTTATGATAGGAAAAATATCAAATAAATATTTTGCATAACATCTGTACCTCTTTAAGAACATTTTTAAATCGATTCCTGGATACATCCGGCAATGTTTTAGTATTGTTTGAAGTTTTCGGTGCAGCACCACGAAATTGTACTGCATTCCGAATAGCCATCACATTTCTCTTTAAATCTGGAGCATCACCTTCCAGCACAAATATTGGATTTATATCAGCTAGTAATAAATAAATAGTTCTGAAAAACAGATTCCTGAAAGAGTATATATAGATTAAAACTGTCTTCTTACAAAACTTACTTGTTATAAAAAATATTGTGTGTACATAATTTAGTTAAATAAGGTCATATAACTGGTAAAAAAATATTAAATACAGTAGAACCTCAACAACACAAACCTGGATATAGTAAATACGTCTATAATTAAAAAAAATAAGCTGCTCCCTCCCCTCAGAGCAGTCAGAGCACAAAACATCTATTCCTTAAAATATACACTCTCTATAGCTTAAACTAATAATTTCAATATTAGCCCTAAAACTTTTTTTTTTTCGAACTAACTACGCTATTGACCTAGACCTGTTAAGACCTTATTAACAGCTTCACCGGACTACTAAGGCGAGCGCTAAGCTAAGCACTAAGGCAGTCAGCCGATTTCATTTGATAACTAGCTCAAGGGTGCACGGCGAACCTCGGCTTGGGCTGTTGCCTAATACATGCAATTCGCGACCTATCTGAGCTAATCTACCTATTCATGCACATATGAGTTGTTGAAACATATATGTGTACCAAGCATACATACCTCAACAACTCTTATATATATTTCGTATCGGATAATTTTCTAAACTATTTCAGTTTCATAAGGGAAAAGAAATATGTAACATTTTATGTCACTGTATCGCGCGAGCAGCGTACTCAAGGGCTCCACGCCGAGGGAACGGAACTAGGCTTGAGCCGCTGCCGAGGGGTGCCTAATCTGGTTTAATATTATCTGGAGACAATTTCCTATCGGTGGTTAGTGTGGAGTATCTCCCTTTGTTCCGCTGGTCCAACTGAATCCTTCTTACTTAAAGAAATGTTTCGACAAGCTCTATAACATAAACTGTCTGCCAATGACTCATTTCGAATGAATGTACAAAACAAAGTGTTTCTCAAATTTATTGCTTGCACGTGTTTTCAAATTAAATTGATTAAATTGAAAAGTGATTAAAAAGGAAAGATGGTAAAGCGCAGTTTGAAATACACCAAAGCGCATTATCACTCATAATTAAAAAAGAAGCTGAACTCTCGAGGAAACGAGCATCCGGAGAATTTTTTTATATAAAAGACGAAAAATTGCTGATTTCCCTATTTTGGAGCAATATTTGTTTACGTGGTTCAAGCAGTGTCGAAACCATAACATCAGTGTTAGCGGACCCATAGTAAAAGAAAAAGCTCAAGAGTTCGCTAATTCGCTGAAAATCCATAATTTCAAATCTAGCAATGGCTGGTTAGAAAACTTCAAGAAATGGCATGATTTGGCCATCAAGAATATGAGTGGCGAAAGTGCGAATGTGAGCAGATCAGTCTGCCAAGTATGGAAATCTGAATTGCATAATTTAGTGAAAGGTTATGATACCAATAATGTTTTTCCCTGTCCCTGTGATTTTCGTTCAAAACCTCAAGAGGTCTTTGAAAAGGAAGACAATAAAACGCCTGAGGAATCGAATAAGCACATGTCTGGGTCAAACATTACTTTTGTAGATTTCGTTACTTGTGATGATGAAGCAGCAACAGTGGGGACGTTAAAGAAAGAAAATACATTTGAAGCAGTTAGTAATGGTATTGAAAGTGATAAAGACGGTGATTTTAATGACAAGCCACAAACTCCCATCTATGAGCTTATCAATCAACAAAGCAAAAAGAGCTATAGTGCCTGTACAATCATTTATAGAGCAATGTAGCAACATAAAAGATAATGTGTTTTCCTCTGTATTTATCATAGAAAATCAAATCGATTTAGAAACCAGTAGACTAAATAAATAATAAGTGAATACTAAGTAAATAAATAAAGTTTTCATTTTTATGTAACATGTGTATGCATTTTATTTTACAATTTCAGAAGAAAGGCATTCGGGTAAAAATAAAAACTATATATTATCTCACCAATCACTCTCTAACATAAGCCCTTGATAAATTAAAAACTCTAACTTAAAATATTTTGTGTACCCTTTGGTTTTTAACGTAAGGAGGTTCTACTGTAAATGGTGTGTAGAATGTTATCAGACATTAACAATTTTATTTTCATACAAAATTAAGTTTTTCTACGATACTTAATGAAGATATAGAACTAAATTATTTATACCCACCTTAGATATAATTTTGGTTGTACATGATATTCTGTAACATTCTGACTGTCACAAACCCATCCTGATAGATCAACTGCAATAGTTTCACCCCTAATCTATGACAAAAATACATTACATTTAAATTATACAATAGGTAAAGTACAGGGTTGGCATTTAAAATTCACATATCAAATTTGCGGTTGTTTTTATAAGCATTGGTTAACCTTTTCAAAGGACACCTCTCTCGCCCCGAAGAGGATGTATAGTTTTTTTACACATATTTGAAGTTACGTGTAATAGAAGTGATTTTTGTCCATACATGTGCATATATAGAGTTTTATAATACTTTAATTTTGTTGTTTCATAAGTATTATTGTTGTTTTATAATTATTAGTTTAGAAATGATGAAATTTTGTGTGCATTTTCGAGTGGATCCTAGAATGGTTTAGATTCACAATTGGACCCGGTAGGTGGCACTGCGGTTGGCTTTTACGATTTTTTTTAATATCAAAGCAGGACAACGTCCGCAGGTACCGCTAGTCTAATCTATTTTATAAAATACTCAAAACCTGACATAAAACATAAACATAAAACAGTTTGTTTAGTAAATTTTGACTACCGAAGATCACTGACGCTAAAACCTACTACATGGCGACACAGAAAGAAAATATTCTTTAATTAATAGAATACGGAAGTGTTCGTTTTATGAAAATAATTTATTCCTTAAAAGTGAAAATCAAAATAGTTTTGCCACAAGGAACACTGTATTTACCTAAAGTAAAATAGCTTAGAACAAGAATAATTCGAATTAGATTACTATATACTTACTTCATGAAGAGATTTCTTTTCACTATAAGGTGTTAAAACAGTCCATAAGCCTTTGATCCCCATATTTCACTCTGTCGTATTACATATCGAAGCGGAGAAAACATTTGAAATAACGAGCGCAATAATTTGATCCAGAGATGTTACCACAGATTAATATTTCCCCAGTATACTCACAGACTATTAGTCGTAGTATACTATTCTTATCATGGTCGTACAGATTATAGAAAAACAGACTATTAATACGAGCGTCACACTATAAATAGACATGTAAAGTCCGCGTCAAACTTTTTAGCCGCTCTGAAGTAGATGCGCAGAGCAGATATTTAGGTATAAGAAGGACGCAGTTGAGGTGAAAGTGGAGCAGGCTTGCCCGTGCACGTACCTCGCCCCCTATTGCACCGACGTCATAACATGTGTCCTGTCATTACTAGTTACAGTACAGTCGCATTCAGAATAGTTTTGTTGTTGATAATTACATGTTATTGCTATTTTCGTTGTTTTCTTTTTTATATTTGTTATTATTAGAAGACCCATCCACTTCGAAAAATGATGTTTCTATGGAAGCCGTTGTTTATTCCAAATCATTTATTTATTATAAACATATTTTATTTATAATAACAGTATGGTAACATGCATAATACCTATACAATATATGCTACAAGATATCCCACAGATAGAAATATATATATACTGCATAAGGGGGTCATTCAATTAAAGTACGCAGTTACTCAAAACTCACCACCAACCAGGTGATTAAACGTTATTTGAATTTAATTATAACTGATAAATACATGATGTGAAGAACTGTTAATATTCTAGCTTTATCTATTACTCTATTGTTGGGCTACTGCTATCCATTTCTAGTTTTTACTGATGTTTTATTACCTCTGTAATTCAAATAAACAGGTTTGCATAAATTAACTGTCAAGGCGTTTACAACATTAAGTATACAATCGAAGTCGTATTTTTATTCTACAAAATCTTCTGAAAGTAGTAACGCGGTCGTTGTACAGCCACATTCTTATTACTTAATGTAATAGGCAAATATCTACTTAAATCATAATTGATTAAAAATGTAATATTTTGTACATATTATATGAGACACAGATTAATAAATATACGATGTTAAATTCCTATATTAATATTTTGAACTTGTTTTCTATTATTAACTTCTTGATGACATTATGCGCAAAGCCATTTTCTAAGCCATATTCAGAGCGACCAAAAAGTTTGACGCGGACTATACTTCAGAACGGTCAAAGAGTTTGACGACGACTGTACTTATTATCTGTGGTTATTATTTTGATCATGATGTCAATACAAATTGTTACCATCGTTTACCGTTCCGTAAATAACTTTATAACAGTTTGTATTGTTGGCAACGAATTTCTTTATTCGTTTATATGACAAAATAAAGAACTGTTGTTTACAAGAAACAAAAATTACAAAACGTTCCAAAGTTTGGACGTACAAGACGAAACTATAATGTCAAACAATATAACGTATACAAATTTACATGCAATAATTACTTATCATTTCTAATTACTGATAAAAGATTGATAAGGTTGATAATTATACTTGGATAAAGTCATTATGTTGTAGTCACGGGTTCTGATTTATACTACTATAATAAGCCATAGATCAGTATAAACTGTTTTGTTGGAGAGCCTCAGCAACCGTCGTATCAATTACAGATAAGACAAAACAAATTTTTAATTAATTTACTGCTGCTATCACATTTAGTTCGTAAACATGTGGCATGTTAAGCATTTTAGTAAAAATAGGTAAGCTTATCCTGATGATACTGGAGTAGAAATGGAATATGTAGATAGAGCTAAGTGGCATGTGTATTTTTCGTATAAAATTAATACTTAACATAAATAAATATAATAATTTTAAATGGCTTTTTATGCAATTACATTTAATCTCTAGTTATATTACTTTAGTATAAGCTATTTCTATTTGTATGTTTATATAGCTATAAAAAACACTATTTGCCACATAGAAAACAAGTTTACTGTAATTATCATTGTGAAAAAATATGTTAAATATGTTACATGTAAGGTCATTGAAACAGTCTATACATTAATTAAAATATTAATGACTGTGTTGAATCTATTCAAAAATGTTACGCTCAGCCCCATTTTAATAATTTTAAACATTCCTGAGAATTAAATTACATTTTTATAATCATTGTAATAATGCTACATCTGTAAACATTACATGTAAACAGTAATATATGGTATTATTTTTATAATTAAACCTCATAGTCACACAATAGACCTTCAACTCCAGCTGGAAGTTAGTGAAACTGGGCTCTAATAATAAATATAAATGTTATATTGCAGACTTTTGAATCATATAGAAAAACAAATACGATCTAACCATGTACAAATTAAGGAGGAAGTCCAACATAGGCAGATCAAGAAAGTCCTGATTGCCAATCGTGGTGAGATAGCATGCAGAGTTATGAGAACTGCAAAAAAGCTTGGAATCAGAACTGTAGCTGTGTACTCTGATGCTGATAAGCATGCTATGCATGTAGAAATGGTACTTAATAACATCCTCAAAGAACTTTAATCATAACTAAATTGGTTTATTAACACTTTTTTTTAATAATTATAGATAATAAATACATAACAAATATTCTTTTTTTCTTGTGATTTTATAACTGCTCTTGTTTGTTGTTTTACACTGTTAGGAATACTTAACATTTCAATTAGTATTAATAATTTATGTTTAATCAATTTTCTGAATGCATTAATGTACCTTTAAAATGTAACTAGCTGTGTGTAAACTTCATCTGCGTGAAACCTTATATAATAAAAAAGTGATGAACTATGTCATCTGAATGTATTAACTCCATCCACTTATCTACTTTTTTCTCATACTTAAGTCGCATCATCATTAAAAGTACAACAACTTTAGACTGAACCAATTGTAATGAAACAAAGACTAAATGTTACTCAAAGATATGCTTTATAATTTTCTTCAAGAGATTTTATCATAAACACAATATATTAGCAGTGATGCATGTTAATACAAACAAATAGATTTTTGAGATTGAAATTTATTTTATTGCTTATTCTTAGACAGCTGCAACAGTTTTACAAAAATCAAATAAGTACAGACATGTTAGATTAACATTCTTATTATATGTTAGATAGTTCTGATCACTTTTTCACTTTAATAATTCCAGGCTGATGAAGCTTACCACATTGGACCTGCTCCGTCTACCCAAAGTTACCTTAATGCTGCGAAAATACTTGATGTAGCCAAGAAGTCTAACAGTCAGGCTATACACCCTGGATATGGATTTTTATCAGAAAATGTTGAATTTTGTGAAAGGTGTGCCAATGAACATGTCATTTTTATTGGACCACCTCCAACAGCAATTAGAGATATGGGCATTAAAAGGTACATATAACAAAAATAACATATTATATATATATATATATATATATATATGTACATATATTTTATAGTTCTTTATATATTTGTATAACATTGTGTATGACATACAAATGTCTCTTTTCTTTCTTTTGTTATAATTTTTAATATAGATTAATAGTAATTTTTAAAGGGACAATTTTAGTGTAGATTATATTGTTCAGTTAGCCTATTACTATCACCAATACTGTTTTTATTCTCATTTTTAATTTATTGTGTACTAACGGGCCCGGTCGACGTTGTCCCGCCCTGATTATGAAAAAATCCTTGACAAATTATATACTAAAACGTTCCTCATGAACCACCCTATCCATTGGTGGAAACCGCATGGAAATCTGTTCGGTAGTTTTTGAGTTTATCGCGAACAGACAGACAGACAGATGCGGTAGGGGACTTTGTTTTATACTATGTAATGATTAATTACTCTTTTCCAGTACGTCAAAAGCGATTATGTCAGCAGCCGGTGTGCCAATAGTTCGAGGATATCATGGTGAAGAACAAAGTATTGAAAAGTTGAAGGCAGAAGCTCAGAAAATAGGTTTCCCTTTGATGATTAAAGCCGTGCGTGGTGGTGGTGGAAAGGTGAACACCATTGTTGTATAGTTTTATGAGTTTTTGTTATTACTTTAAATAACTGTTATTAAATATATTTCTTGCTGAGTATGCTTAGGTCATCTCTAAATATGACGTTTGTTTAACATTACTATATCTTTATACCATGTGATAGGTTAGTCGCTTATAATATTCAAAGCGATGGTACTTCATGGTCCCATTATCATATAAAATATTAATATCAAAACAAATACTAATAAACAACAAAAAGAACTTTAGTTAAAATTTGTGCTAACGTAATAAATTTAAGTGCAATGACCGGTGCCGAAAGCTGCAAGGGGCGATCCGGAGTTAATAACCTTCGATAGTAAAGGGGACCATAAACCCTTTTTTTTTTGTTTATGTTTCGAAAAATTGTCCTTTATTAATTAGTCGTCATTCCCACGATTTTTCACGCTTCACTTTCACTTTGCCCGATGGTCACTGACACTGCTTTAGCAAAGACTTGTAGAAGCTTGAGTATAATTTTTGTATTTTTCTAGATAATTAGTTCAAATATTAAGCACCTATTTTTGTAATTGATTTGGAACGAGAATCAAGTGCAGAATATCTTTTATAATTATTGCTACTGTCTAAACTTTCACCCGGTATATAATTCTTCTTTATGTATGTTTGTCATTGACTTCCTAAATGGCTGAACCAATTTTGATGAAATTTTCTTTGTTTAAGTGAGTCCTTGAATGACTTAAATTCACAATTTGTACCGGTAGGTGGCGCTGCTATCTGATTTCAGGGTTTTGTTTTTCATTTTAGAACAGTGCAATCTCTGCCAGGCCTTCAGATATCATCCTTAAGTTTTTTATTCATAATAGGTAAATAAAATATTTTACAGGGTATGAGAATAGCGATGACAGAAGCAGACTTTTTACCGCAATTAGAATCAGCCAAAAGGGAATCATTGAAATCTTTCGGAGATGATAATATGCTTCTAGAACAATACATCACAGATCCAAGGCATGTTGAAGTACAGGTATATAAATATACTAATTTTTAAATGATTTTTTTTAACATAACTCTAAAATATATATATTAACCCTTTGGACTCGGAGTTTTTGACGGGATCTTGGAATGCCATGTAGTGGTCTTTATATTTTATCCATGATGTTGTGTTATTTGGCTCTATATTTTGTAATGTTCGTGGTGTTTTACGTAATATAGTTTGGTTAATGTGCACAAGTGAAGTGGATCGCAAAAAATACCATGGAGCATGGATTCTGACTTGCCACAAAAACTCCCAGGAAAGTTCTAACAAGATGGCCACCATCTTGTTAGTTCATTGAAATTATATCAAGAAACTTGTAATATCGTCACTCACTTGACAATGGCAGTAATAGTCTACTGGAAGACTGGTTGCTAAAAATAAAATAGAAGAAGAACCCTTTGCTCTCGAGGGCTCCGGAGCGGAGCCATTTAAAACGTTGGTGGCAAATGAGGGTCGCGGCTCGTGGATGTTTAGGCTCTCGATAACAGCAGATAATCGCGGTTTCGAATTGCTGGTAATACGAATGAAAAAAAAACTTTGAGTGCAAAGGGTTAAGATAATATAATACTTCTTATGTATGCTTGCGGTAAACAGGTAGACGTAAGTTTTCTTAGAAATGAATCATGACGAATATAGTTGAATAAAGATATTCAAATAGTTACCTGATATTTGTTTATGAATTAAAATTATATAATATATTTTTATATCACTAATAAATGATTTAATTATACATCCAGGTATTCGCGGACATGCACGGTAATGCAGTACATTTGTTTGAAAGGGATTGTTCGGTACAAAGACGGCATCAGAAAATAATTGAAGAAGCACCAGCGGTATGTTATAATTTTTTTTTAGTTTATTCATATCATATGATATCGCCTCGGTTTCGCACAGGTGCAGTGGATCTATGTGACACCATAAGACTTCAAGCTATTAGACATACACATAATATTGATAGACACATAGTATTCAATCCATTGTTGGGCACTTTGATTTCTAGAGTTCATCAAAGTAACCTTATTTGTATGGTCACACAAATCTGTGATATCTTGTAACTTATTCCTTGACGTGCTGTAAATCGCAATCTTGATCTATGTTAATTCCTATAGATAATGTATTTCACTGAATATGGACTAATAAATAGTATATTGAATAAAATAGTTTTACAATTAGCCCACTTGTTTTTTTATAATTTTGTAAAAACATTTAATGAGTAATCATGGGGTGTTTTTAAAGGATAGACTTACACTATGGCAGCATGGAGGATTTATAGAGGTTTTTTAATATATACATAATTACTAATATTATAAAGAGGTAAAGTTTGTGAGTTTGTGAGGTTGTAGGGGGTAATCTCAGGAACTGCTGGTCCGTTTTGAAAAATTATTTCAGTGTTATATAGCTCATCTAAAGGCTATATAGAGGAAGGCTATATGTCATCATGCTAAGACCAATAGGATCGGAACACAAATGAAGAATCTTTCAAAATCGGGTTTTTTTTTCCTCTTGAGAGCTTCCGCTGCATGTTAGCGTTAGCCCTATGTAATTATTCCATGTGGACGAAGTCGCTGGCAAAGGCTAGTATTACATAATTTGATATATCTCATAAGATTTAACCAGCAATGAAAATGATCTATAAAGATATATTACAACTTCATTATAAAACATGTTTTTTTTTTAGTATATGTACTACATATCATCATATACATGTAATATCCATGTATTATACATAAGTATAACCCTTTCGGAAAAAATACTCTGAATGATAGCAAAAACTTTACCAAAATCCGTCATGTACTTTAGAAGAACTAAGAAAAATAGACACGGATAGGCACTTTGTTATTATTCATTGATTATAGAGGATATGTAAACATTTTGCAAACAAAAGCATTCGTAGTTGTACTACTATAATGACTTATATAAGAAGTGGTGTTATTTGCAGCATAGCATGTTAAAACTTAGTATACCATAAAGAGCCGTATGCGGCCTGCGAGCTGCGCTTTGTCAACCACTGCCCTAAGGCAAGCGAAACGTTGCTCCCATTTTACCCGACACAGTGTAAACTCCCTTTTCGTCACACAAAAATGTTGCGGATCAGAATCTCAAAGCTCTCCCATAAGATGTTTCACTTCAAATAGTGATAGGAAGTTGATTACTTTTCGAAATTTAGAAATGAGCGATCTCTGTTTACAACACTACATACAGTTAATTATTGCATTAATGTTTTTTGTTAGTTTTACTTTTGGTAACCAATTTTTTATGAATAAATTTATGAATAAATAAAATAAAAAATCCACAACATGACGTTCTAAGATCCCGCCGAAAACTCCTATAACAGTCGTTACCTACTCTATCGTCCACTTTTAAATTATAGCCAGGTTTATCGGAAGAGACACGCAGATCGCTGGGCGAGGCGGCAGTGCGGGCGGCCAAAGCTGTTGGTTACGTTGGCGCTGGCACTGTTGAGTTTATCCTACACAGAGTTACGCACGAATTTCATTTCATGGAGATGAACACCCGGCTACAAGTCGAGCATCCTATAACTGAAATGATAACAGGTAAATAGATCTTAGTTACTGACATTTTTTTCTATTTTACTATTCGTTTTATCTAACACATTCCATGGTTTTCATGGGAGCCATTAACATAAGCCCATTATGTTTTATTTAATACAAGAATTCTAATTTCGTTTATCGTTTTACTAGTTTCTCATGTAAAAGGCCAAAAACCCTGATTTATTAAATTCATTTGTCCAAAAAAATATTTTAACTGGTTTAAACCTGTTACGAAAAAATCGACCAAGTGCAAAACGGTTTCGACTGCTGTGATCTTTGGCTCACCGCTTAATAGTATATCTGTGTTGTGTATCTATGAAAAATGTATTTTTATGGTCTTCGTATATTCAGGACCCTCAGAGAATGCCCAACTCACATTTGAATGGTTATTGTTATTTGTAATTTTATTTGTAGAATTTGCACTATAACCACACCACAACTTTGACACTCTTATTTATTACAATAAAGCGAAAAAAGAAATATTATTTTGGTGTTTACATCATTGGTTAGATATCCTCTTTAATGACTCATATTCTCTGAGAATTTTATCCGTTTACTAAATAAGCTTTATAACCCTTTTAACAGGATTCTAAAACACCTCTGCAAAATTTCGTTCTATCTTGTAATTATATGATAAATAATTGTTATAATTATCACTTAAATAGTGAGTTATTTAACTTTCCAATCAGGCACGGATTTGGTGGAGTGGCAATTACGTGTAGCTGCTGGAGAGCCTCTGCCCGTGACACAAGACGAGATAATTCGTCGCGGTCACGCTGTGGAGTGTCGCATATACGCAGAGGAACCTGGGGCAGGGTTTCTACCTCGTGCTGGTACATTACACCGACTCACACAACCTACACCTGAAGAATTTGTAAGAGTGAGTACCTTCTTTTTTAATTTTTATCCACTATTTATTTCTTCTCTGTAAAATTTGTAAGTGAATGGAGGGAGTGTAGACGTGATACATATGAAGTGATAGATATAAGATAGCCGACTGGGGCACTTTAGGAGTTATTCTTTTGTGAAATAAACTGTATATTAAAGTTGCTGTCTTATTCCTTAGTTATTCTTAGTTTTTCCATATTTATGTAATTTCTAGGATATACCTATATTTTTTTGTTTAAATAAAATTAGTTCAGCATCCATTTGATTCCTCTTTTGGTATTAATACGTAAAAATGTACAGTTTGTGTTTCTCAGTTCAGTCAGTTTATTTAGTAATAATTGTGTTTTATAAAATATTGCTCAACTTGACTCTTAAGGTTCCTGTTTCTTAGTTGACAATGTGGTGGATTTATTCATTGTCGGAAAGGACAGAACAAAGTACACTGTAAGAACATAGTTATCCATCATAGTCACTTTGGGAAACTATTAAATTTCACACTTTTTACACACCAAGAAACAGTATTCACAATGTTTATATTATTTTTATAAGTTTTTTTAGAGATATTCCTACTAGTCGGTAAAACCGACTATCCGGCACATCTCTACAAATAACATAATATATTTTTATCTTGAATAAACATTTATAATAATTTCTTTTTATTTGAATAAAAGAATAAGATTTATTTTATTAACAAAATAAGTGATATTGAAATAAGTTTGCATTATGCACAGTAAAAAAATATGTCGAAAAATCCTAAACATTAACCGCTCCATAAAAGCGAAAAAGAAAGATCGTAAAAAAAAGTAACTTAAAAAAATCCATACAGGAGACTTTCTTTTTGACATGTTTAAATTTTAATTGAGTTCTTTGATTTACTTTAATGAACAGTAACAGCATTATCTTTACAGAACAATTTTTTTTTCACAAAATCACCGCTCTGTTTCGAACAAAATAATAAAAAACAACGCGAAGTAAGTAACAGTTTCCGACAAGCTCGCAGGCGGCAGTTAGGATTACGTGCGAAACAGCTGTAAACAAAATGTCGCGGCTACCCTCGAAAAGTGATCGGCTCGGCCTATTAGTCGGCCGACTAATCGGCCTTTTTACCACCGACTAATCGGCTAGTCGGTCAAAGTCATAATCGGCGCATCTCTAGTTTTTTTCTTTGGGTAACATTTTTAAATATGAGTGTAACAGTAACTAGATTACTTATTCAGAAAATTTCAAGCATGTAAACGTTAAAATTGGACTATTTGACAGGTAGAGACTGGGGTCAGGGAGGGTCAAGAGGTATCAGTCCACTATGATCCCATGATAGCTAAATTAGTTGTTTGGGGACGTGACAGAAACGAAGCGCTGGCAAAAACTAGAGCCAAGCTTACCGAATATCAAGTAAGTTATATTCACATTTATTCTTTTTAATATATAACTGTATTATAAACTGCGTAAAATATTTGGTCTTCCAAATATTGATATTATTTTCTAAACTTTAAAATAAAATACCAGATTACCTAAAAATTGGGAGGTCATTATGTAGTTGTGTTCGAAGAAGTATTTATATGACTATGACTTGATTAAGTATAAATACCTTACTTAAACTACTCGGTATATTTTTCAATAACTGTGTTGTAAAATTCTTTATCCTGTAATATTTACTCAAGCTATAGAAACTTATGCATTCACAGTTAGCAGGTTCGATACGATTGTCAAACATATTTTTACAGATAGCAAGCTTTGAAAACTATGATTAATGACAGATAACAAAAACTATTTTGACAAATACATATTTTGACAAGTAGCAGACTTGGAAACGAATGTAGATTAAATTTATTTTGACAGATAGCAAGGCTGGAAATGAATGATAAACATTCTAACCAATATTATAAATGCGAATGTGTTTGTTTATTTAACTACTCAACCGATTATTATGAAATTTTGCATTCACATTCTCAGGAGTACAGAAAAGGACATAGGAAACAATTTAAGCTTAACAGGGCTAAGGGATAAGACTTACTGGATCGTCGTCTGTCTTGATTCATGTTCTTGTCCTTAATCTCACAATTTGGGTGTACTTTTTCAATAATTTTAAGGGAGCACTCGCTCTGCGATGCGATTGATATTTTGCAGCGCGGCAGAGGTTTTATTTTTGACAGCTGTCTCTAGTTCCTCGTGATTGACTCGGTCGTGAGTTTTGTTTTACGCAGGTAATTTAAAATGGAGGGGAAGGATGGAAAAAAATAATCTTGTTCAGAGACCTTTCATCCAGAAAAAGGCACTGTTACCTAGATGTAGTTTAAATCCACATACCCGGGGGCAGCTGTAGGAGAAAGCTACTTAACCGCTCGAGTCCCTTGTGTCTCGAGTGTCCCGTGTCCCGAGTTTAAACTCCATACAAACGAATGTGCACCTTATGAAGGCGGGTCAAGAGACGGCATAAGTTTTTAAAATTTACTGAATTTATTACAGAACATGAAAAATTTGAATAATAACAAATTATGTAATATAAAATTACAATTTTCATATAAAATATATTATTAAATTATGTATTCGTTCCTAAGAACTTTTTTTTTACTAAATCATGAAATTTACAACTTATCTATTGGATTATTCTTTTATGTAGCAAGGAAAAAATTATAACCATGCATCCGCCATTTTGAGATTTAGATCTCAATTCGGAACCCAAGCGGTTAAATATATTTAAACAGATAGTTACTTTAGAAATGAAGTGTTAATTAAACGTATTTTGACAGGTAGCGGGATTAGAAACAAATGTTAATTTTCTGTTACGTTTGAGCGGTGCGAGAGCGTTCGTCGAGGGCGACGTCCACACCGCGTTCATACCTCAACACGAGGCGGAACTTTTCCCCAAATCTGAATCCTTACTCAATGAGGAACGAGCTATACAGGCCGCTCTTGGACACGTAAGAACTCTTTTAATATTTATCCTTACTATGTATAACGTCTATATACATATAATAGAAATGATGAGTCTGGTATGTAAATCAAAACAACATTTTTTTTCTGTTGGTTATGAAAGTACACACGCTCATGATAACAAAAATTTAATTAAAAAAATTTTGATGTGATAATTTTGTTTTTAGATAAGGAACAAGTGTCAAAAACATATTCAGTAGTTTTTTCAACGGCAACGGCTCACCTAAATCATATTATTTACATAGATTATATGAAAGTTATTCAAGGAAATATGTTTTTTATAGCTGCTGATTTCTCAAAAAGCAGTCTCTGCAAATGAAAGTTGGAAGGGAATTTCTGTGAATACAACTTCATGGAGGCCAAACTACCAGCTTCAGAAAACTATACCGTTAAGATTTGATGAAAAAGGTATGTTAATGTTTTTGATGTGAAAGATCTATAGGCAAGGGTTTTGGCGTGGCGAGATTCTTGCCGCACTGATCTCGCATATCTATGGTGTATACAGTGTTGTTTACTACATTACACATGTGTTTCACATCTGCCAGGCGTCCCGTGACGGCTCAATTATTTTTTTATACGATAGTTTTTAGGTTTGCATCTTAGGTTTACTAATTTATATGATAATAATTTTCGATTCTTCATTATTATTTCCACGATATCCGTTATCTTATAAAAGGTGTAAAGCTGCGTTGGTTCAGGTTCGATTTCATCGATGAGTCTCTAATTTATCAACTATTGAAACGAATAGAATACTTATGACATTTTTAGTAAATTTGTTATATAGTACATATCCTGGTATCCTCAATTATGTTTTGTTGTTTCATTATAATATTACTGCTTAGTTCTTACTGCTCAATATGCTATGTAATGTGCTTAATATGAAAATTCATAATGATATATAGTCTAGATCAGTGGTGCTCAACCTTTCTAAACGGGTCATAAACAAGCCACTCATGGTGTCGCGAGCCGCAAACTACAAATACTTAAGTATTAAATAAAAACGTAATTTCAAATTAACAACGTATAAATGTAGTGAAAAAATGGTTGTCCAATAAAACAAGCTTGGTATAACCTTTACATCATAAGGAACGCATTGCGGTCGGGTTATCTGCGATCTATTTAATTTACTCAGCATGTTTATAGTTTTTCTTATGGGCACGAAATTTAAAATAATTAAAAATAAAGTATAATCGGTTGGGCCAACTACAAAGACCCGGCCACAGGTTGAGTATAGTTGGTCTAGATAATTCTCTAAGTGTTAGTCTATCCGTCAGGAAAAACTTATTTAGAATCAGGTCAGCTGCAGATCCAGATTTATTTATCTTCAACTACCTAGCTGATACTCGCTACTTCAAGAACATTCTTTAGGTTCAAGTTTCCTCGCGACGTTTTCTTTGAAGGTCAGGCGACATTTTTATTTGTACCAGTAAATGCACCCGAATACAGAAATATTTATAGGTACATGCCGGGATTCGAACCTGTGGGCATCGAATCGACATACCACATGTAAAACCACACGACTATTATTAATGTGTTTTCAGATCTGACTGTGACAGTGCAATATGAAAATATGCCGTATAAGTACAGAATGCGCGTGAACGATAGCGAATGGAGGAACGTAGAGGCGGTTCTACAAACGAACGAGAAAGGACTTCGGCTGAATGCACTTATAGAAGACAAGATCACCAATGTCGGATTATTGGCTCATAATGGAGAAGTTCACATATATGATGAGGTACTGTGACTCGACTTTTTATTACACAATAACTGGTACCCGCAAATCTGCGTTGTTTTTTTATCTTAACAATATACTTTATATACAGAGGAAAAAATAATATCAAAAATAGCTATAACTATACTTTGTCTACAAAATATCTATGTAAATTATGTTACCCGTTTGTTTCCCTTCTCTTGCGCATGCGCACCACACGGCTTGCTCCATTTAGCCATAACAAGAAAACGCATATTTTCTGAAGGCGTGTAGTGTTTATAAAAATCGTAATTTCTTATAACTTTAATAACTTCATATTAAATGGAGGTCTTGTTATATTTTTTATATGCTCAAAAAGAAAAACTCAATTTTATTGAAATTCATGCAATAATTTTTGTGTGATATGCGCTCAACAGTAAACCTCTGTCATGTTATTCGTATATAAGACTAGCGGGACCGGCAGACGTTGTCATACATCGGTAATAAAAAAAATAACCTAAAAGTCAACTGTAGCACCACCTACCGGGTCCAATTGTGAATCTAAACCATTAATGAATTCACCTGAACACACACAAAAAATTCATCAAAATATATCCAGCCGTTTAGGAGTTCAGTCACATACACATAAATAGAAGAATTATATATATAAAGATGGTATAGCCATAGCAATTATTCCATCATACACACCGTGATAAACCCGTTATGGTGTCTCTGTTTGTCATGTTTCGGGATAAATCGGTGTATGTCTAGTTGTCGCGAATCTTGCAGGTCGGCATGACAGCGGCGGCTGCCTATGAGTTGTGGATCTCTTAATGGTCGCCGTTATGTATGCATTTCGTGTGCTTCGTTTTACAATAATAAAAAAAAACTACATATTTCAGTTATTATGAGTCATTTGAAAGTGAAACTTCGTAAGACCTGTTGTGATTTCTTTCAAACTCGATGAAACTAAAAAGAGACAGACATATGCATCTATGGGATTTAACATGTAAGAGAATGGGATAGAATACATTTTACAGTATTTCTTATATTCGGAATCTTTTCACTTTATATTAGACTACCTAATATTTGCTTTGGTCCGAAGGTTGTACGTGTGTTAGCACGCGTGCATGTGCGCTTGCTTATTATATGGCCTTGGGAAAAGACGTTATAACCGGTATGGTGTATTGTTCACGTATATATCTTATATGATTGTATTATAATTTTTTGAAGATTTCACTTCTACCATCTGTGAACTACACACATGTTTTTTATAGTAGCACGGTGAAGTGACGACATTGTGCCTCATAGTAAGAATAGGGTGATTTAAATATGACGACGGCTATTGAGCAATAAACAATCCATCGCCGGTTATCATTGATATGCCGACCTGCAAGCCATACACTGGCGGATACCAAACCGAGACTAAAAGTGAGACACTACGACGGGTTTACGCTATGATGGCTACAACCCATTTGTGGACAGATCTATACGATTAGGAACTTTGTTTTTGTTTTCAGTGCGGTCAGACGGTGTTCAAGTTGCCTAGGCCGAAATATCAGGCGACTATCGGTGCAGACCCGAGCGCTGTGGCCAACAGTGCCTCCTCGCCCACTCCCGGGATCCTCGAAAGGATACTCGTCAACAAAGGAGAAAAGGTTAGTTCAAACGTATTTATCCTTTAACACGCGTCAAACTGACACAGAGTTACAGGCTACACGTATATTGCGAATTATTAGTATTGGTGACCACCACCGCTCGCCGTGACTCCGTGTCTCAGTAGTTTTTTTTTTTGATTTGGAAGAAGTGACTCTTTTGTTTTTTTTTTTGTTTCCTTATGGATTAAGTATAAAGTTATAATTTAACCGTTTTTCTCGTATAGAGTCTACTGGAACGTAAAATCTGGATCATGTACCAATTGAGACTGAAAAATACAACTAAGTTTTAATACTCGATTTTTTTGTAATATTTTATAATAAAAAAAGGTAACTTGAGTTACTAATGTATTTTTCATTACATAGCGGTAGTTAATTATTACAACAATTTTGAAACACTGTTGATTTTCATAAAAAAACATAATTTAAAAGTAGTAAACTGTGAGTCGTCATGTTCTTTATAGTGATATGCATTTGTCATGTCACCTGTTAAAGGAGTAGATTACTCCAAGTATTAAATTACTGTGATTTTACTTAACCGATTTACAAAAAAAAGTTTAATTTTTCCTTAGTACTATTCCACGTTCAGAACCATAAGAGTATAAGCTCCATACAAACGAATTTAGTTATTATGATCCACTGGTCAACAGACTCTTGGCAGCATAACTTTAAAAAAATACCATATTGAATACAAACTTTAAAAAAATTGAGCAATAACCAATTATGTATTGTAAAATTATAATTTTGAAATAATTGGCTAAATATTTAAAAACGTGAACCGCTATTTTGAGATGTGGGTGTTAAAATATCAGCTGAGGACTTAAGAGGTCAAACCAAAACAAACGAGAATGTGTCTCATTTATAATGTTAGTAATGATTTACCTGAGGGTAATGTTATCAATTTTCGTTATGATAGGAAGGTAACTCCTCTGTCGCGAGAAAGTAACAAATTCAAGGATCACTCTCATACATTACGTGTCAAGTGTAATAAAGTGTTTAAAACTATTTGTATTTGTGCAGGTGACAAAAGGTCAACCGCTTTTCGTTGTGATCGCAATGAAAATGGAATACGTAGTTCGTTCTCCGAGAGATGGCGTCGTTGCAGAAATCGTTTCGTTCAAACAAGGTGATCCCGTCGGTAAAGGAACACAAGTCGTTATACTAGAAGGCGATAGTTGAATTTATAATAAAATATTAAATAAAAAAAAACAAATAAAATGTTATATAATTCCATTAAAGATCCAATAAATGAATTCATATTTTTACCTCGCGATATACAATATTATTTTTTCAAAATCTACTGGTTTTTTTAATAGCATTAAGTATATTTGTAATTAGGAAATGGGTTGTGAATTTTGTAATAAATTGTCAATTAAACCTTATTTTTGTTTCCATTTCAGTTTTTATGTTTCAAAATATGTGTGGATGAAGGTAATATAGGTCACAAAGTGTGGTTATATCTATGGTTATATTTTATGAATATATCGTTTAGAAATTTGGCTATTATTATTTTTAAATCTATATATTTACGGCAATCTTATAATAAAGTAAATTAAAAAAAAAGTATTAACCGACTTCAATATCAATCAAAAACCCATAAGGCACTAAAAAGCGGAAAATAAATAGTTTATCAAATTAACCAAATTAAATAAAACATATGAATATGTGTGCTACCTAGAGATAGATGTATTGGAAATCGGTGCCAACCGAAATTTCAAATTTGTTCCAGGTAGAAAAGTATTACAGAGACGCGAGAGTGAACTTAAACTTTTTGTACCTATGTAGATGATACGATTTTCAGTTGGCACCGACTTCTAATATATCTCTAGGTATCACACATATTCATATGTTTTATTTAATTTGGTTAATTTGATAAACTATTTATTTTCCGCTTTTTAGTGCCTTATGGGTTTTTGATTGATATTGAAGTCGGTTAATACTTTTTTTTGAAAATTTACTTTATTTTTCCATTTTTTGTGTACATAAATATATTTTATTAGCAATGCCCGCGAACTCCGTTCCGCCTTAAGTATATTAAAATATGCGCATTTTTGCGGTATGGTATGCGATATGATTTCAATTGGTTGTACAATAAGTAATGTTTGGTACGAACGCAACCTTATCAATAATCCGCGATAGTTTTTTCTACCACCAACTCGGCTACCATCGCTTCACACATAATACACCTTAAGTAATGTAATTACAATGCTTGCGTCATGTTGCAACACAGCAACGAACATAAGCACAATAGGCTCCTAAGAATTGAAGAGTTTTTTTAAAACATTGGTGGCAAACGAACATACGGGTCACCTGATGGTAAGTGATCACGGCCGCCCATGGACACCTGCGACACGAGAGGAAATACAGATGCGTTGCCGGCACTTAAGAAAGGAGTAGGCTCGTTTCTTGAAAGTTTTCTTACTTTGTCACGGATCCCATAATCAGAACCTAACCAAACTCTCATCAAACTACCCTTGAAGTACGTCCTTTCCAATAAAAAATGAATCATCGAAATCGGTTAGCGTGATATTGAGTTATTCGTCTATTTGTCGTGTACATACTTAACGCAAATTTAAAACGTATACGGTTTTGCACTGGATTCCGTTGTCGGAACTGGACCAAATTAAAATGGGACCACACGGGAAGTACCAGCTTTCAAATAAAAAAAGAATAATCAAAATCGGTTCACCCAGTCTAAAGTTATGAGGTAACAAACATAAAAAAAAAAAATACAGTCGAATTGATAACCTCCTCCTTTTTTTGAAGTCGGTTAAAAACCATATTTCATTATTCGAATTAAACCGTTTATTACATTTCATTTATTAATTTAAGCGATTATTTGTATATCAGTACCTCCATTATTTTTAATTTTGTACATATCACAGATGATTGTATGTAAAATGCTACCGTCTTTAATAATACACTTCAAGGATATCTTTTACGGCTCATAGGTTTTATAATCTGTTGATAATATATTTTATGATTGTTATTTGTTAAAGATAAATATTTTTGGATACACATACATACCTATTGCTTTATTTCGCAATTCTTGTATTGTAATATTCTCAATATTAATTAGTATTACTGTGATATTATGCATCAAAATATAATTAACTGGTACCCGTGACTTAGGTCACGTTAATCTATATCTATCTCAGGTGGTAGAGCCACGCTGAAGCTATTACTGGTTTCAGCATAAATGGGTCGGCTAGCTCGGGGTACTACCACTCTCTCATAGAAAACCGACGTGAAGTAACAGTGCTTTGCATTGTTGCGTTTCGTTCGGTCAGTGAGAGCGTCGGAGGCACACCTCCCCTCTCTCCCCCTCCCCTTCGCCCACACTAAGGATGGCAACGCACTTGCGACTCCTCTGGTGTTGCTAGTGTCTATGGACGGCGGTGATCACTTAACATCAGATGACCCTTTTTTTTATTAACGTGGGGAAAACCATTATGGATACGCCACCCTCCCGGGGAGAGAGTGGGGTATGTCCGACTCGCACGGACTAAAACCCCACGGTGTACCGACAGACCGTATTGTTGGAGCGATAAGGGATCGTCCTACGCTAATTACCTTGGATAGCCGCCCCAACGGTCCGCCCTGCGGAAAGTGGCCGCCGGACTCCTACATACTAAGGAGACAGACTAGGTACACACCAGCGGCCTCCCCTCGTCAGCTGGACCTGTGCAATGAAGAGATGGGCCCCCGGGACCATCCCCTCTGGACCGGCTACGGTGGCGGGAGGAGTTGAGTAAATCGCCGCCTCCTCCCACCGGTCCTCTGTTGGCTAAGAGGGCCACTTAGAGGATCCACTCCCGCAGGACCGGGCGGACGGTGTCTACAGTATACCGCGCGTCCGCCAGGTCCTGCATCCAACGCTCCACGGCCTCCTCCATCAGCTGCTGTCTCTTATTTTCTATCTCCCGGAGGCTCCCCACTACGTTTACATTTACTTACTTTTTTGATTAATTATTACAAGAAATAATATATATAACACTTCATCAATTGACACTTTTAGAAGTAAATAAACGAAAATTTCATTTTTTCTATTTATTCTCAACCTATTTTGATGGAGTTTTGAATTTTAATAGCATTTAATAATGTTTTTAACAATTACAAAACGCGAGTGCAATCGAGGATACAGCTAGTTTAAAATATTATTACACAAGCGAGTGTATCTTTTCATTACAATTTTGTATATATATCGCTATGTGTACTATAATTCTACAACTACTTTCATGGGGGGCGTAGCTCAGATGGTAGAGCGCTCGCTTAGCATGCGAGAGGTACCGGGATCGATACCCGGCGCCTCCAAAATTTTAATTAGATTACCTATTTTTATTTAATGATTTCTTTTTTACAGAAACATGTAAATATCGTTGGTTACAAATCTCGATCGTATTTGATATTACAGACAAAACATAATTGAACAACCTTTATAGATATGATTTCGAACCTTCTTTATCTTATTATCTACATATACTTAATGTATAATCTTAAATAAGTAATTAAGTAGGTAGGTACTTAACAACATTAAGAATTAGTTTTCGCTCGCGTTTGATTGCCTTATAACCTCGGGAACAGTATATTTTTTCTGAATAAAAATACCCTTTTACCATTGATGTATATAAAAACCCAAGATGCACACTCAACGTCTCAAAACCCTCCGCATAAAATATGCACACAATTGAAAATTACAGTCATTTCAAATAATCTTGCGTCCTTGTAAAAACAACTTTAAATCATTCAGGGGTAAGGTTGAATTTGCAAAATCAGAAGTTTATCGCATAACTGTAACCACGTATGTACATTGGGGAGTTTTTGCAGACGGTTTTAAGCGCTACATTTATTGGAGACTGTGCGTCCTGGATTTTTATATGTCAATGGCTTTTAATACTTACCTTTGTCTGTACTTCCCACAAGGCTTTTTCACAAATTTTGCATTTTACGACATTCGATTACGCAGTTAATTAGGGCGTGAAAGCGTAACAATTAAACAAACTCACATACGCATTTATAATATTAGTCAGGATTCTCTGTTTCTATAATTTGAGTTACTGGAAACTCATTGAAACATAAAGACGTCATGTATGTCACCCTTTTAAAACATATTATAAATATATTATACTAATAAATATAACACATCACCTATTAATCAGTTATTAGTGAGTACAGAATATTCCCAAAAAAATGTTGAGGGAAGTAAAGTTGTTCCTAAAAAATATTTAAAATATTTTGTCCTTGCATTTACATGTTGGCTTAAAATCATGTGTTACTTTCTCTTAAGACAACCACTAAAGTTGATAACATTATTTAGGTGACGCATACCTACATACACATCACTCGATGTTATTTTCCAACTGAATCAGGGCCGGTTTGCAAGGTAGAGTAATGAGCGACATACTAACTGGGGACTATACCCACCCTTGAAACAAGTTCCGAAAAGTTGGGTGGTCTAATAAGCGTTTTATATTAATTTATTAATGACATTCCTCAACCGATGCGCAATCAGTTGCGAATAACGTGATATTATTTGTGTGCTGAATACAAGTTGGAAGTATATATTATGATATGCACGTATTTATATATTTTAATTTGGATAAATATATTTTGGTCACTCAGTGAGGTTTTGGATGCAAGCTTTTTCAGAATATCATCGCTGCAACGTTTACGCTTGTGTAAGCCAATCTTATGCTGTGAAGAACCTGTTTAACTCCATTCAAAATATATTCATTGCATCTTATTCTTTCTGTGATATGTACTTGTTTTTAAATGTTAACAAAACAAACAAAAAACAATATTAGTAGGTTTTCTTACTCAATACACAGGTTAAGTTTCATTTCTTCGACGTTTAGTCCTTATATAAAAAAATAAAGAGATTTTCATTAAATATTTGAGAAACTGCCATTTTTATAAGCACTACGCATTCAGCGATGCTTGTAGTGGGACGATCGGATGGTGTGCATGCGTTAGGAAGCCGGAAGTATAATATAACTTTTTTTTTTAATGTTTTAACACTACACATAAAATATAGTGTTAAGACACAGACAGTCGCAGGTATAGTATAACTCTTCGACTGGTGGATAGTAAACTTTCGTGTATATATAGGTATGTAACTCTACTGAGATATTAGGAAACTCGTCTGATGATTTTCTAAGTAGAGTTTTGTCAAATGAAGGAATTTTAATTAAACCAGCTGAACGTTTCTCCTGTCTGAGTAAATTTTCTTTTCTATTATAATTGTAACATGTATTATTTACAAATGTTTAAGATGATCTAAGATATACGAACGTGGATAATACAAAAGGGCGCAGCGTATTTTAAACTCTATGATAATCCAATAAAGTCGATTATAAACCTTCGTGATTGCTTGTCTAATTATCTACCTATAACACAGGAACCTGTAAAAAAGGGCAATCTATTAATAGAGAATGATGATGACTGCACTTTGATTCATCAGTTCATACAGGCTCACAAAATACCACTTACATAAGAACCAAGTGTCTAATAAGTCTAAAAAAACCTAACCTAACCAGTACTTTTTTTTCAATCAAAAAAGTATAGTTTCGACTATTTTTAATTTCTAAAATCAATAAATACAAACGTTTCTATGAGAAACCTTTACCTATATTTTGAGAATATTCCAGGCTATTTAGCAAAATTGGGTTTTTTCCCTTGTGAGTATTTACCTCCTTAGTTATTAATTATTATGATTACATTGTTTAGGACTCTTATCAGTAAGTAATCGAGGTTTCTCTTGACAAATTAGAGCATCTACATTGTTTGATATATTATTAATTTTATAACAATAACCAGGTACATACTAACATTACAAACATAATTATCTAAGAGTCGTGCAACCGCACAGACCTTGTCGTGGCTTCTATGTTATCTGCGTGTGGTATGGGAAGATACGGCGCGTCATCCACGGTGCTATTTCTACCAAGGTTTTGTGATATTTATAATTTCTGTCAACGTTATTATTATTTCCTAGTATTGTGTGAATTTAACACTCTACTCTAAGAGAACTATTAATTATGTATCGGTAAATGTACTAAAGAAAACTGCCACTAATTGGATTTTACTAAGAATGAAAGGAGTATATTAAAAGTATACGACACAAGAAATTTAATCAGGAGTCAGTAATTGCAAAGACACTATAATAGTGACTATATAGACTTTTTCTGACGTTCTATTGCTTTTGCTGCTCTATTAATCCGAGAGGTCACAGATTCATAATGGCGTTATGTGTGACAAGCGTCATTTTAAATTCTATCATTGCTAGATATAAGCACTCAGTCGTTATTATAAAAACCTGATTTGAATTATTAAATCCTGATAGAACTTTTGTTCGGTGAAACAGAATAATATAAAAGAAGAACACATCCGTAGGAAGTAACAATGAGTATGTTCCGGCAGCAACATTTAAGAGTCGGTCCCTCTAGACTTAGCATGTTTACTATTTCGGATCCACATCTTCGTCTATCATCAGATGAGGTTGTGGTCAAACGTCAAAACCTATATTGTAGTCCGATGAAGCTGTTAAGACCTTGCTAGGTCAATAGCGTAGTCAATTCGAGAGAAAAAAAAAGTTAATAGAAAATAACCGACTGTCCTTTTTAGGGACTTTAAAAATTACGAATTAATTACTAAAATATTTCTACATGTTTACATAGTCATTCTTTGCATTTAAAAAACTATTCTGTGTGTTTTTTTTCAATATGTATTATTTATATAATTCACTATGCTTAATTTAGAATCAAATGCTGACTTGCTAGATTGTAAATAAAGATTGAATAATTTAGTGGCCGTGTATCAACGAAAAGGACACAAATTAATTCTAATTTAATTATACTGAGATAGAAATAACTCTAAAAGCTCATTAAAATTAATAACTTAGCATAGTTTTGGCTATTTCCTTAAAGCCGATATAAATACAGAAAATCTTTTCTCAAGTAGCTGTTTGGCAACGGTTTATTCATCTATGTTACAAATATAGGTTTTATTCTTTTTATTAACCTAATATATATTTTCGTTTCACTAGTATTATAGTTAGATCATTACTGAAATTATCATAAAACACTAACGGCTTTATCAACCATTAAAATCTCATTTGCATTGTGAATAAAGTCGATAATCAGTGTAAGTTTACATAATTCGAGTAATTGACTAACTTCGTCGACATCTGTTGATTCGAGACCATAATATTAGCACAAACTAAACATAGTTACGTGTAAAAGGATTGAGTTCGAAGCCAAAACCTAAGTGGCAACTTTATTTACTGTTACTGTTACATTAATTCCTTCAAAACTAGATTATGAGTGCAAATAACTATCATCACGATTATATATAAAACTTCCTTGTTCCTAAAGAGCTGGGTTTCTAGTTTTTTTTAAAAATAATATTGCCCTTAGAGCAACAAAAAATTTACCTGCGAGCTTCACTCTGGCTTTTTTTAACACGGCGTGCCCGGTTTGTTGATGTTTTCTTTTTTATAACGTTCTAACATCAGCTGATCTATACAACTAAGACGATAATAACTATTCAAAATGTCCTTGCAATTTAAACCATAGACACAAGGTTATTAAATTTTTTACATAAAACATATATTTGTATATTATACATTAATACGGTTTTATCATAAATCATATATCCATATACTATCTTGGCATAAAGAAACGTTTTCGTGCTTAAAACAAAATATAGTTTCTCAAGAAAAGAAGATTAGTTTATTTTGTGTGATTTTATTTTAACTTCAAAGCACAATTTTGCATGTACACAATCGCGCATGCGGGCGCGTTGTGTATGTGTGTGTACAGTACTCACCGATCTTTTTGACCGCTCTGAATATGAATGCGCAAAACACAATTTTAGGTGTCAGCGGAACGTACACGGTGGAGGCGGAGCACGCTCCCCCGCGCGCCACCATCCCCCCACGTGGGCAATTGCGGCCACGTATTTTAGTGTGAGTTCTACAGCCGTACACGGATTACGTGTTCACTGATCTCTTGCAGTACAGTCACGTTCAGAAAGAATTATTTCGTTGTTGTCATTTACTTATTATTGTTATTTTGTTATCCTTATTGTTATTTGTCATTTTGTTGTCATTATAATGCCGCGTGGACGTTATAATGTTTTACATCGGCAAACGCGAAAAATTGTTTATGAAGTTTTAAAATTTATGAAGAAGGAATCTGAGGAAGGCTTACAATATGACTTGAAGTGTGTGCAAAAGCGGACTGCAGCAGCAACTGGAGTATCCGAAAGAACGGTGAGACGAATATCTTCAGCTGCAAATGACTCCAGCTTAAATTTGTTGTCAGTTTTTCAGACTCCTGGAAAAAAGAGGACGGGTAAGAAAAAGATAACCGGGCTCGACAGTTTTAACTTAGGTTATATCAAAAGATGTATACATAACTTTCATTTAACGGAAAAAGAATTGCCCACTATCAGTCTACTTTTAAAAAAAATGAAAAGGGACATAAACTTTCAAGGATCTGCATCAAGCTTAAGGCGAATTATAAAAGACTTAGGATTTAAATGCAAAATATCTGAAAACAATAAAAAAGTTTTAGTTGAGCAAACACGTGTTCGCTTAAAGCGGATTCAGTATTTACAGATGTTGTCAAAATATCGTTCAGAAGGGAGACCAATTGTTTACACAGATGAAACGTGTCTCAATTCGTCGCATACCACCTCAAAGGCTTGCAACGATGATAGTACGGAGGGTGTGAAACCATATTTTTCAAAAGGACAACGTCTTACAATTGTGCACGCCGGTTACAATGCGGGTTTTATACCGGACGGCCTTTTGATGTTTAAAGCGAGTGTGCCATCCATTAATTATCGTAATAACATAAATTACACACAGTATGAAAACTGGATTCGTTCTCAATTAATACCAAATCTTCCACTTCATTCAGTTGTTGTAATGGACAATACGTCATGTCACAATAAATTAGAGAATGCTGCACCTACATGTTATGCCAAAAAATCAGAAATGTTTTCTTGGCTGACACAAAGGGGTATACCATGCAATTCCACAATGCACAAACCAGAATTGTATAAATTAATTTGTTTACCTAAAGGAGATCACAAAATTTATACCATTGATAAAATTATACAAGAAAATAATCATACAGTTTTGCGTCTCCCACCTTACCATCCCGATCTTAACCCCATGGAAATGGCTTGGGAATCTATAAAAAGCTATGTAGCAGACAAAAATGTAACAGGTAACATTAATGATGTTATGAAACTTGTAGAAGAAAAAGTCAATATGATGGGTGAAAATGAATGGAATGCATTATGTGACAAAGTGATGCTTATTGAAGAAGAATACAAGAAAAGTGATAAGATAATAGATGCTTTGACTGATGAATATATACTTCATGCAAGTGAAAATGAATCGGATACTGAAAAAGAAGTCATTTCAAATTTTAGTGAAAGTGAAGATGATGACGATAGTTCGACAGAAGAAGGCCCATGCACTTCAGTAAATTTTGTTTCTGTGGACGACGTTGTCCCATAAAATATGTATATAAAATTATCATCTATAGCTGCAGCATCTAAAGCTGTTGTGGACACATGACCCAAAAACTATTGGATAAGTTTCGAACAATGATGTTAATTTTATTTCTTAGACACGTGATCCTAAATTATCACGATAACTTCATTTACTATACATTTATTATAGTTATAAGCAGTACATGATATGCGATATGTGTTTTCTTGTCGAGGAGAAGTGGAATAACAAGCGGCGTTGTGCTTATGTTTTTGACGTGAGACATATATAGCGGCAGAACTGTTTGTATGGCGACGTCCGAAACATCAAATACGGTGTGGCAACTCGTCGCCATGCGCAAGCCACTGCGACTATCCACAGTCGCTTCGGCGATCCGCCATCTCTCTCGCAAACTAGGCTCGTATACCTATATGGTGTATACAGTGTTGCTTACTACGATACACATATCCTGCAAGACGCAGGATTAGGACTTAAAATAAATAATTGTAGCAAGTCTCAATTTAAAATAAATGAATTTTCGTATTTAATTAATATAAATGTTTATTGAATAAACAGTCATATTATTCTTGATATTTTATTTTATAATATGCCATATTTATTTCCTGTCGTAAACTAACCTTTTCAAATGTTTCACATCTGCCAGGCATCCCACGATGATTCACAGTTTTATTCTATACATAAAATACTAACCGTAACCCCGGCAGCGTACATATTTTTTAAATTGTATTATAGAAACGTAAAATTGTGAGTACATGTACATTAATGTCCAGCTCTGCTCTTTTAAATATTTGTAAATATGTCATGCACGCCATTTACTGTAACATGTAACGTATACATTACATATATGAAAACAAACCCTGTGTCGAATGGGATGGGATTTACCATCAGCAACATACTTGAAACTTCAACCTACTGTATAACACCCTCCGTGCTCACTTACACTATATGAGAAAGTAATTAAAATTTTAAGCTATACATTATCTGACAATATGTTTAAAATATTTTATTATATAGGTATAATATGCCCATATCACTACATATTATAAATCAAAGTCATCTGACAATTCTGTCTGTCTGTCTGTTCGCAATAAACGCAAGAAGTACTGACCAGAGTTTTATGCGGTTTTCAACAGCAGATAAATGTATTCGTGAAGGAAGGCTTGTTTAAAATATAATTTGTCCCGGTTCCTGGTAATCCGGTAACTGGGTTGAAATATACCGATAATTGTTAGAAATGTCCGAAAAAGTCAAGCCGCCTGGGAGATTTCAACGAAAACGCTGCCTATTCCCTTTGAAATATAACAAAACAATGCATGGTGGAATATTCCTTTTTTATACATCTACAAATAAGTCAGTAACGACACATATCTATCTTTTAAGGAGCTATCCACTATACTCATAATATCTTATATAACAATGGTGATATACAGTTTGAAACCTATTTAGACGGATAAAGTATTCATACTTATCAACTTAAATATGTTAATTACCTTAAGCATTTCATACACTTCTTATGCTTATCTTTATATACACAATTCTTCTGTCCGTGTATGTGACCGAACTCCTAAACGGTTGGACCCATTTTAAAAGTGAACCCAGTGGGCTGCGGGTTGATTTAAGGCTTTTTTATTATCAGGGTGGAGCAACATCCTTCCGGCCCACTAGTAGTCAATATAAGCATTTCCGATATTGCACTGCGGATGAAGGCGTTAACAATAGCTAGTGTAAAATATAATATCCTAATATATATAATAGCCTATCTCACCCAATATAATTTCAGCTACACTCACTAAAATTCCCGTTAAAATAGGTCCAGCCACTTCAAAACAAACGAACTATTTTTTTTTATTAGATTTTTGTTATTTGTAGCCCTAAGAAGTTGTTATTTTAATATTATTACAATAGACACTTATTTTCTATTATACGTACATAAAATAAAAAATGGGAAACGAAACTAAGTAAAATAAACTTTTTGAATAGAAACTCACCAATTCAATGAACACAAAATAAAATTTGCAAAATGTTCGCGATAGAAACTTGCCACGTTACCGTGGCAAACATTAATCACATTAATGATTACCATAGCAACGATACTTGTCAAAGAATTACGGGTACTTACGTATTAACGCCCACAGCGCTCACAAGGTTATTTTAATTCGATTCACGTTGTAATCGAGCCAACAGCCCAAGCTGAGATTCGACCACTCTGGAACCCTTGAGCTTGTTGCCATTCTGCTGAGTGCCCTAAGCGCTCACGCTAAAAGTCCAGTGAATCTGTGCAGACTGCTTGCCCGTCAGACCAAAATCGGTTAGTCAGTTCGAAAAAAAATAATAATAAAGGATAGAATGCCATCATCGAAGATGGACAGCCGAGTTCGCTCCTACACACCCACCGTGGTCCCCTCTGTAGCATCTCAAGCCTACATTCAATCTCCTTGAGCACGCTGCTAGTACGATACAGTGAAACTACATTCACTATGGAACACACACGTGCACACATACACAATAGGTATATAGATTCTGTTCAAAGTGGTCGCCATGGCCGAAACCGGTCGGAACAATCATAGATTCTGTAAGAGACCTTTGTTTTAGTTAGTTAACGTTAGCCATAATTATCAAACTTGAAATATATCTACGCGTTTGTACAGCAAAAATAAAGATATGCATAATATGTGTCTCATCAATGTATAGACCTACATATACATAGTTATTTATATATTATATATTAACCTCTACGCCCTGAAGCCTGGTTAAGCTCTGAATGACTGTGAGGCCAACAACGTAGAGCTAATTTGAAAAAATAAATAAATAAAGAGCTCTTTGGGTCTTTCTATCAGTGCGTGCTTAGACTCACACTCTCGGAACCAACGATCATGCCGCCGTGATTCCAGTTGAGTGCCTGAAACACTCACTCCATAGTCCAACAAGGCAGTGAAGGCCCGTCAGACCAACAGTGTGTAATTCAGGAATGCACGGACTATTTGGAAGTGGGGACCACTCTGACAGTTCTTCGGGGTGGATGCGTGGCCTGTGCACCCCTGGTGGAGTAAATTCGAATAAATGAAGGGATTCGTCAAGTCCTTTTAACAGCTAATGCTTCTTTCGTCCATACCACCGGCATATATAGCTCATATCGCCATGATTCCAGGTGACTGCCGCCCAAAACACGATGAAACTGTGAAAGCCCGTTAAACCAACAATGGCTGGTCGGTTCAAAAAATAAGAGAAATTCGTAAATTATCTCTCAAAGCGTTTACAATTCTACACGATCCTAGTCATATTTTTCATGTAACCTAATAAACCTCAAAGTATCAGCTTGGTGGTTATACTGTCACATCCTGCTAAACTAATCTATTATAACAATCAAGTGCCTATATGAAATACAATTACATATACGTATATCATCGAGAGAACTTAAGAATAAATAAACGTCAATTCTCAATTCTTATAATAATAATATTTTAATTTCGTTTAGTATTAATTTCTTGACAGTACCATGCGCAAGCCCGAACGTGCGCTATATTCAGAGCGGTCAAAAGTTTACCGAGAACTGTATGTTAATGATTCATGTAAAACGTAGTCTTATTACTGTGTACATTCATTTGATTTTTCGATGATGCATAAAAGTCATAGAGTAACAAACCTGCGCGTTGTAAATGGAAGCGGTTTCATAATTCTATGATAAAAGTAATGTATTTAGGTTCTCAATATACAGCATAACAAACAAAGAAAGTATATATTACAAGAGATATTTGTTTATGTCTGAATTCTTACTAAAATTTCTTAGAATAATATTAACAAAACAATAATAATATATCGTAAAAAAACATATAAATGACATAGAAAATTTTACAAAGGGTAAAATCACACAACGGATATATTTCAAGTATATTACCTATATACTATTTATAAAAATAATAAAGCACAGGTTTAGCATTTTAAAAAATATATGCATGATTGAAATGAAGCTAGTTGAGTAATAAAGAAGTAATAACTACCAGTATTACCGGCTTAAAATAGCTTCTATTATAATACTAATCGAGGCAATATTATTGTCATTTATAAACATTACGCAGATATTAACGACCAATAATATTTAATTATATGGTTAACTAATTTAATTATAAGCTCCGTTGATTTAAATCATAATTAATTCGTTTATATGTTTTGTTATCCACTACATAATTATGTGGTGTGTAAAGAATAATAACAACTGTCTTCTTTTTTTAATAAGGTGCCTGATTGTAGGTCTATTATAACAAATATTAATATTGATTAATTATGTAATACGTTTGTTACTCATTGCTTTAGTATTATTCAAACCAGTAACATAACTATAGATACTTTCTAAAGCTCATGGCAAATTTATTGGATGCATGCGGCCCTAGTAAAAATTATCAAGTTGTGATTTAATTTTAAGATAATTTATAATTTTTAGCAAATTTTGTTGTAGGTAACTTCTGAGTTCGCGGTCCGTCGGGCCGTCGCTGGGGCCCCATCGCGTCGGTCTAGGGGCCTGTGGCATTTTGCCAGCTCTGCCACCCTATAGTTATGCCACTGACTCAAAAAGTTGCTTATCAAAATATTTAATTCCACACTGCACAAGCAACTACGAAGTATGAAAACGAAATAAATTGCCTCACAGTTCTAGCGTCAAGATAACCACAAAGAAACCTGTTTCTATTAATAAAAATACAGTACGAGTACGAAGTTTTGATTTTTTTCTATATTGTTAAAAAATATAATATAATAGATCCAATATAAGATAAGTATTCAATGCGGCGGGGTTCTCTGTTAAAGGAAACGTCGTTATGAATCCATAGTAGAGTTTTATTTAAGCCCGACTGGCTTACTACCATCCCCAAGCTGAAAATCCATCGCCAAGGACCTATAGACGTGTTACGGCAGCTGCACTTGAGAACGAATCCTTCTAGGATTAGCGTGATTACAATCTTGGACCAAATCGTCATTTAACGTAAGGTAGTAAAACGCTAAGCCTACAAAGTAATTTTAAAAAATCATACCTATAAAATGCATCCTAGTTAAAAAATTAAATATCATGTATATCCTAAGTACCTAATCAAAGTTACATATTACTCGCTTAATCTGATAGTTTAACTTTATAACAATTGTATTTATTATGAAGTAAGAAAAAACTAGCTAAGTAGCTTAAATATTTATTGCGTTGCCGTATCAATATATAAAATACGGCACACAAATACGTGATGTTATTACAGTTTCTAAGTGAAACGTGATAAATTAACACACGTGCTTTCTGTGGTAATATATCCTTCGATTTCGAAATATTATAATTTCAAGATTAATATCTACTATTGTATAATATATAAAGTTTCATAAATTATAAGATTCATTGATAATAGCAATTACCTCATACGTTCCATGCTTTAAAGATGCTTTGTCATAGAAAAACATATTAATTACGTTACCTACACACGTAAATCAAATTTGTGTAACTATTGTTTTAGAATCACACGGAGGCCCACCTCCCCTCCCCTCTCCTCTCCTCACGCCCCGCCCTCACCTTCCCCCAAACACAGGATGGCAACGCACTTTCGACTCCCCTGGTGTTGTTAGTGCCTATGGACGGTGGTGATCACTTAACATCAGATGACGCACCTGTTCGATTGCCTACTATGACATAAAAAAAAAATTAGAACAGACAATTAGACATTCGAAAATTAAATCCCTATTATTTGATTTGAAAATTAATTATATCGACGTGGCCAATAAGTTTAACTTTTATATTCGTGCAAAGAGAGACAGATTTTTTAATGAATTGGATTTAATTTAATTATTTATGTATTATAAAATGAAAATACAAGCTGAAATATAATCAGAGTGATGCTCAATCACGTCAAAATTACTCAACGTGTCGGCATAAGACTATGCCCATTCTAAAAAAATATCAATTTATCGTAGATGGTGCTAGGTTCCTTCTCTTGTATTCCTTTGCCCATTTCCAGATTTCTTTTTAATGAAAAAAATATTTAATTAAATGTAGCTAGTATTTAATTTAATTTTTGGGTTATAATATTTCTAAAACTCGTTATTTAAAGTATTCCTTAATTTATTATTTGTGATTAGGCCCAAACAATATATTTGTTTTAATAGAAATATGAAAATACATGCATATATCCATTATTCAATAACCATAATACTACAAGTATTTACACATGTACGTATCTATAGCCGCTTGACGAATTATTATTACAAAAAGTCTACCGTGGAAAAAATTACATCTTTATTAACAAGGGGTTTCATTTTTGTTATCATAAGATATTTTATAAGTCACCATGTCTATTATGTGTACAGCTCGTGCTATTAGCTCTACCACACTGCTAAAAAGGTGAATATCAAGTTCCATTAATTATGAAGGATAGAAGATATATAACTAATAAAATAATAAAGGAAAAGTCTTTCTTATTCTCGATTATCGAATTTTGGATATATCAATTAGTGATTCCAAGCACTAGAACGTTATAGCATCGATAAAATAATTTACTCTGTATTACAACGCAATATTAATATTTATTATGCACATTTCGTATAAACTGATACTATGTATCCTTCTAGAGGTAATTATTTATCATACTAGTGCAATTTGATATTTACATATATTTTATAAAGTAAAATCTGAATAACCTACGAAGTTGTATTCACCTCGATTATTTAATTTTTGCGTACTTGGTTTATTTTAAAAGAGTTGCATAAGTAGGTGCATCTGTTTGACATTTGAATCGACCCCGAATCCGAATAGAAACTGTGTCACGTATTAAGCATCAAGCAGGCACCGGCACGACGCGACGCGACGGTGGAGATGGCGTCCACTGCTAGGTACATTGTGCAATCCCGTTACTGCTCCACGTGCGAACCGATCAGTGCGCCTCAATGTCGCCCGTGGGCGGCCGCCCTCCGGATACCACGTGCCGCCCGCCCGCCCGTTGGAAATAGCGAACTTGTCCGAACGCTACCCGCGACCCGACAGCGATCAAAGGGTCGACTACTCGCACGCGTTAGTAATGTTCGTTCTATCTCGCTCACATAAACAGCTGAGTATCAAAACAAAGAAGCGAGACAGGCGGTCGCCGCTCCCGCTCGCCGGCCGGCCGGTGTCGCCGGCTCGCGCCACTTCGCACGCACCCATGCCAGTTCTTGTTTGAACCGCGCTCATTGAGGTCGTTCGCTGTGAACTCACTTACGAAGTTTAGCACCGCGAAAGATTTTTCTTTGTCCCGATCCTCGAGGACCCTGCCCTCGTATTATGTTTCCGCTCGAGAGCTGCGAACAATACCGGCCTATTGAGGAGCCGGACCGCGCGCAGCCAGTGGAATCGCGTCGAAATTTTTTCAGTTTCCCAAAGTTTTGTGACGGTTATCCTGCTAAACGCGTACGCCGGGCGATCTGAAGCATCAAGTGAAGTTGTGTTGTTAGAGTAAAGGATTGGACCAACGGACATCGTAAGGTCCACGAGTAACGCAGTAGAACCATACGTAAGGACTACGAGCGCAATGTCCACCGGCAAACGGCTAGCAAAGCGCTCCATCATCGGGACGCGCGTCGCAGCGCTAGGTGACGACGGACTATACTACTCGGGTATGATTCAAGCCGTGAAAACACCAGCACCTTTTCCAGAAAATAATAATTGCATAAACTTAACGCCAAATACTCGTTACTCGGTACGTTTCGACGGTGGAAAGATGGCACGGGAATACAGAGACGCCGAGCTGATCGGGCCCGGCTTCCGAGGGATGACGGGCGTACGGTTACGTACCGGCCAGCGTGTTTTCCTCACACACAATGGACGAGAGGTGCGAGCCGATGTGCAGCATCATAACTATGATACTGATGAACTGCGTGTACGAATCCACGCTCCAGCATCTGAGGTATGCTATTATTATTAGATCACTTAAAATGTATACATTTCTTTGTAATTCATAGACTTTAAATATTTTAGACTTAAATTTATTTGACATTAAGCACGTTGAAATCTTTTTATACAGGTTACCTGTTATTCACTTTTAACCGACTTCAAAAAAAGAGGAGCTCACTCTGTTTTCTTGTTAAGGATTTTCAAGGGATACTTTAAAATTTAGTCTTCTTTATAAACATAGTAATATTAATTGCTTTAGAATAATATTTTCACAAATGACAATGTTAAAAAAATGCTGTTGAATTTAGTTTAATGTACGATGACAATCGAGCGTAAATGTATTTTGAAACAATTACTAAATATTTACAGAAGATTTTATTTTTACGAAGATCCATCGCAAATTGAAATAAATATTTTTGATATTAATATTATTAAATTGTGTTTAATAATTCTTTTGTTAACAATTACCCATATATGCATTGTTTACACACAGCGAGCTTCCCTTTACAAAATATGTTTTCATGTTTTATTCGTAATACAAGTGACGATCATATTTTTATTGGAGTTGAAATATATTTACAAATAGGTTTAGTGTGTTGGAAAGACAAAGGTTTTGTTTATAAGTTGCGCGAGTTGAGCGCGCGGGGGCGCGGGCGAGCGCGTGCACTAAGCTATTGACCTCATATCCACGTGCATTATAGTACACTTAGCCCCGCGCACCGCATCTCATCAGCCTGACGCATCGCAGCGCACGCCCAAACCATTTTTATAAAATACGCCAGATCTATTCAATGACTCTGCCACAATCACGTAACGCTCTAGGCCACCACCCACACCTTCAATATTATCACTCTTCTTCATTCTATACCGATTAACTCTCCACCATTAAAATATATTTTATGAATATTTACAAACGCTAGAAATTACGACTAAAAGATAACATTTGGAATGTTATTGGTTATCTCGACGTTTATCCCGCCAAACTGTTTGATTATATCATTAGATGAATAAACGGGAAACTTCTTAATATGGTTATTATATTGAATCAGTTATATAAATTTTAATTGAACAAACAATAGACAAATGAACTTGGCAAATAGGTTAATATCAAGGATGATAACGTTATCATTAGTAATAAATAATACCTTCGAATCTTTACTTCAAAATCATTATATTCAAATGCGTGTTGTGATATTAGCTATTATGCGCTACCTAGGTCACGACATTGATATAATTAGTTGCACAAAGACGATCGTTGATAAACAACATTTTACACGTGTTGGCTACAGTGGGCTGATATTTACACTGGTCACCGTGCCGGTCGGTATAAACACGGGGTGAATGCGTGGCACGTTTTCGCTGTGGCTTAGAGCACGCGTACTAAATTTTATAAATCCGGTCGCACCGTTATACGCTACGTATAACTGCGCTTCGTGTAAACAGGTAGCTAAAGATTACAATAATCATGCCTGCCGGCTCTTAGCTGTAGATTAAAACTATTTGTGGAGTTCTCATTAGCAGAGTGACCGGCCGGTGAGCGCGACCGGCCGGTATCGGGTGACATGCGTCATCACAATACATCACCGCTCGTCGTACTATCGCATTCAATTATTAAAATACAATATTTCATTTGCAAACTATTTCGGAACTAACTGATCTACTCATATTTATTTTTAAACTGTCCGCCATCAATCTTTTTACCGACAACAATTGTTCTGTTTTACTTTTATAATAACTATTGTTGACAAAGCGATCAGTCAATAACCATAGACGAGACTAAACCTAAACGTAAACCTGTTAAAACTTACATAATCGGTTCTAAAACGCACCAACTTTTTCAATTTAAAATTTAGGCCACGTTCTTTCACATTTGGTCAAAACTAACGCGCTACATTATTTTATCATTACGTTAAATAGGTCATGTGCGCTCATGAGCTTAATCTTAATATAAGTAGTACCGATGTAACATGTGACATTACAATATACCTAAGTTGTGTATTAGAAGAGACAAAAAATATTTACAATTTGAACTACATTCGCGTGCATTAATATTTTACTATAATTTCCGTATGGTAATTAATCAATAAAGTTGCGAATACAACATAAAAAATAAGTTTATTAATCTGTAAATAATACAAGTGCATTGTCATAACTATTGTGATACCAATAAAACAAGAAAGAAAATGAACGCCTGCTCAAAGTGTAAGCTACGCTGCACGGGCGAGTTCGTAAACAGTGACGTAGCCCCGGTATTGTTGGTAACACGCGATTCTTGCACGATCGACCAATTCACTTTAATCAGGACATCATGTATTTCTTAACTGACCACTCCGTCAAAGATAACATTCTTTGAAAAATATGTTTTGCACTTATCAACTAAATAACGATTTAATTTATCGACGTTTAGAATGAAAAGATGTTTCTATTTTATCATCTGGTTTCTAAATTTATGTACAATATACATATGTGTAATTAAATAGTAAAAATCTAGTAAACAATCGTCAGGTTTATAACTATGCCGCAAACTATTGTGCACTTGTTTACCGACAGCGACGCACGGACGAGCAGCGTGGGCGCGGCATACAGCAGCGGGTTTCCATTCGTGCTGTTTGATAAACCTATGTATTCGCATGAAACATATTTTTGCGTCACAACACACTAGATAACAACGTTCGATCTCGACTCAAAACAAGTTCAAAGATAACGTACACGCGCAAACAAAAACAAAGAAGATATATACATATATGACAAAACTATTACGAATTTTGCAGAAAAGTGTCACTAACCATGTCATTGTAACATTGTTGATATTATATTAAAATTTTCGTTTATAAAGTCATTTCGAGTTAACAGGACGGTGTTATCAGTGAAATGACGTGCGGAATTCCCAGTACACCATAGTATAATTTACATGACGTCATACTTATTGCATCTGAAAATCCATTTTATATAGTACGCGGAATGTACTGAATCTAACTGTCCTGTCTGAGTCACCACAACGCGTGCGTAAACATCTTATTATGTATAATATTTACTTGTTAACTGGCTTCGGGGAATTACGTAATACGCAAAAACCAGCAACTCTGTCATCTCGTGACAGATGAACTGATGCGTCGTAGACTTAGATGTTGAACATTTATGGTGACAATAAATAATATTGTTTTTACATTAGCTATATAATTAACAATAACATATATATTTTAAAGCCAATAAGATATTCTTAGTCCTCTATTTAAATAAAGCTTTAGAATGAGAATTGATACGAAATACTAGCTTGTAAACGAGGGGGCTATTATAACGTCAGGCAAAGAGATACAAAAATAAAGAGTGCTCTGCTCAGAAATAAGGTCACCGGCAGACCCGAAACCGAGTAACGGTTTACGTTACAAAATCGCGTCAAGAATTATTTTAACGTACGCGCGGCGCCGCCCGCCTCGGCCGCAAGCGTCCAACTTACCGTTACCGGTGCCGATGTTGGACGGCAAAACTCAACATTACCGCAAACTCGTTCGCGGCTAACTGGAATATTTTGTCATTAATATTCTCACAATTGTCGCTTAAAAATAGCGAGTCACGAAAGAAAAACTGAAACGTCAACATACGTATACATATTCAATTTTATTCATGTTGAGAAAGGTCATGTTCCTTTTCAATAACAAAATTAATTATCTCGAAAAATGGGTGCGGAGATATTACGTAAATGAGATATAATACGATTTCCCTTATGTTCGTAGCCTATTTACCGACGTATAGCTTTCCTTTATGAACATGCTTACTTTACCGCCTGCGTCACAAACTAAAACCGTAGCTCTCGACTTACTGAGTGTGAAAGTATTGCACACTTACCTTTTCCATTAACAGTAACCATTACAGGCTCACTTATAAACCAAATGATGTGACAAACCGGGCTTTTATTGTTTTGGTAAATAAATATGCGTCAATATGTTAAATAATCGATAAGAAATTAATCAGTTAAATAAACACTATTGTGTTAGTTTATTATATAGTATAATCGATTTATAAACGACATTGCAGACATCGATTTACTGTATGTAATTCAATAAAACATTTACAACAGAGGTCAAACTGAACTGTGACGTTTAAATTGTTTATAATAAAAATAAAAGTTAGCCAACAAACTCGCATGTGTAAACAATAGAACACGGTAACCGTGGAAGCAGTAACTACGTGCTCTATAATTAATATCGCATATTGACGTTACAGGCGAAAGTAGTTTGAAAGGCGTAATACACATTTTCCAGATTTTCTATTTCTGCTAAGTTTTTTTTCGATACTAATAAAGACATATGCGTTTATGGTACTTAACGTTGCGTGAAGAATTAGCGTGTAGCACACAAATTTCACTTACTCGTTTTATTCTTTTAAACGTATTTTCTGAACGTGACACTTTTAGGTTGTTTTATATTATAATTACTGACTATAAAAGGAGGTTTATAAAGATTGTAGGTTTTGCTCGCATTAATGTAGATTTATTCTATCCCTCGGGAGCAGTAGTTTTTTTTTTATGAAAAGTATCCTTTGTCCTTTTTCACGATGTTTGGTTGATTAGTAAAAGCGTGAAAATGTAATAAACACATATACGCATTCACATTCGTATCAGGATATTTTATCTATTATAAAATATCCAATTCTTGTCCAACATGTTGTTAACTTGATTTTGCTAAAAGTATGGGAAGACAAAATCGATGTAAAAACATATAACGTGATTTTAAATCACTGTGGAAATAAACATGACTTTAATATTCTATAATCCTCAATTGCAGAAATACCAAATAATAAAATATATAATTTTCCCGGTAATAAACAACCATGACAAATTACATTACATTGGATTAAAAGTATGGATACATATTATGACCAAAGTAGGTAGAGGTAAACGATTAAAATATGTACGCATCTTGTTTTAATACTAATGCTGGGCAGGATATATATCAGGTGTAGAGGTGCCAACCGTACTTTATAATAAAATATACTAATTTTTAATAAATTGTTTATACTTTTGCATACAAATATAGTAAGTATACGATAATCCATTATTTGAGATATTTACGAAATATTTCTTATCCACTCTCTATGTCCGCTACCTCCATTTTCAGGTATATTTTATACTAGTATTTGCACGCGGCCTCGGTCACGTTAATGCTAATTTTGAAAATAAAATACGGCCCCGGTTACTCTCTCATAATGTAGCTTTCTATAGGTGAGAGAATGTTTGAAATCGATTGAATATTTTACGAGTTTATCCATTATAAACAAAAAAAATGTCCTTTTTATAATAGTAGTATTAAGTATTATTAAAAGTAGTTATGAGACATTTAAAAAACTAACTTTTAGCGTGTCTTAAAAGCACATAAAAATACTTTTTTTCTTGCAAATACCTTTTTTACTTGTTACTACTTTCATAGGATTTTCATAAGTTACATTTCTTGAAAAAACTTTGTAACACTATCGAGGTGTGGCACTCGCTATAAGTGACATACTAAGGATTTCGCGTTTCGGAAACTGCCGGTATATATCCCGGTATCAAGCCGAGTGATAGAGATTTGCACCCGACTGGGTCGCAGTTATCATGAATGTAGTAATAAATTAATGTATTGAGCAGCCAAGAGGAAGGCAAACATGTAGTAGGTACATATATGTGTCTCACTAGCATATACGAGTACACGTATGAATAGTATAGCTAGCTTAGTTTAATTAGACAAGTTTTTGTTGCGATGCAAGCCAAAACAGCCGTGGTTTCTTTAACTCGGTTACATTTATAAGACAACAAAATTTTCATTGACTCTCTTTTTTCATACCTCAACGCGCTATGATTATAGTACTACATGCGAATGATAAAAACAACATCACTTTGACACGATTTCTAACCAAATCAAGATTGATAAGATAACGTCGCTAAGTCTTGTTGATTCAAGACCTCCAGCAATAACTACCATTGTGACATGATGTTTGTGGGTCGAACACTATTATAACAAACATATGAAATGAAAATTGTCACTCGATAGCGTAAAATACAATTGACGCATCACAACCAACGTAAAAATTACAAAACCCGTCAGAGCGACTTGATATGTCGCAATAATCCGCCTGTTTATATATATTTACCTAACGATGCGTTCCCGTGGTATATGCACATTGGTTCTGTAAAGCTTTCTGGGCGAATGTCATTCAGCTTCAGTTTGTTGTCCTTGCTTATAGATTAAATTCTACTATATCAGTACTAATGCGTTTAATTTGTTTATCGGAATATAGAACAGGAATTCTAAAGTATAACTTATGTAGGTATACTGCAGTCAAATATACGTTTACTGAATTAATAGCATTATTGGGCGCGTAAATGGTGGCATGATTAATGCATACTTTAAGAAAATAATTATTAAATTATTACTGTATTTTACGCTTTATTATACTAAAATACTGCTCATTGTAAAATATGCAGTATTTTTTCGTTACGATAAGGAGTCAAATACGAAAGTGAGAATTACATAGGATATAAAATCATAAATATATTCAAATATTTTACGTAATAAATATGAGTAATACAAAAATATAATGGAGTCGTTACATTTTAAACTAAAATTAAGTCCAATTTTAATCGTTAATGTAAGATTAAATTTTTTTTTAATTTTATACACTGTGAAAGCAATCCAAATTTTGACGTTCACAAAAATTGATAATTTTTTATGATCTTCAAATATTACGTGTATACATTTTGAAGATATTTATAAACAAATTGAAATCTTATGAGCGGCTAAACTTGAATTCGGTTCATTTAGAAATGTAACCACCAATTTTTTTACCTTAAAAACAAAAATATAATTACAATTAAAATATTTTTACAACAAACAAAGCTTTAGATCGCAACAATGTAAATAGTGTCACAAGATTGGAAAGCGATCCCAAAGGTTTCATACAAATAGAGTTGTGAATTAAATAGCAAAATATACAAAACATGATAATACTTATCATATAACTGAACAGTTGTGGCCGTCTATAAAATAGTTCAGCTAATGTATTCGACCTGGATTCGTCGCCGAAACCGAGATGATTGACCATTTAATGTCCTAAGAAAACCGTTGTAAATACAGAACCGTCGTTCCTATTAAGATCCAGATTTTTATTCATGTACACAAATCGTTAAATATGTAATTTATACCTAAAATACATTCTAGATTTAACAATAATATGTTCATTTAGAAATTCTCCTATCACAAGACGAGGTTGGCCCTTTGTGAGCGACCTCATTCTATTTACCTTGAAACAGTTACATGATTAACGTTTGTATTATCTAAACAGTTGGCACGATATATGAATCTCAATCACTATCACTCAAATTAGAGCACATCTGTTTTAATATAAAATAAAGATATGCAATTTTTTTCTGCTTTATTAGAATTGCACACTTAGAATTTCATACAGTGGTATTATGACTGGAAGTGACTACATACGCCATCAAACATGGATTCCGTAGTGTATAGATAGATAGCTTCAGTAACTTAAAACAACTGGTTTTCGGGGTAAAGTTAACAGTTAAGCCGGCACACCGTTATTGCGTGGGCCTCTGCCATAAGTTCATCTCATTTGCATTCGGTTCCTGGGCTCGTTTTATTTTTTTGATTTATGATCAACACACAGGTCAAATGTCAATTATAAATGACACACTTGGTTTAGAGTTTTTTAAATAAATATTTTATAAGAAAACGAGGTATCAGTAATAGGAATTATGTAATTGAATTGCTAAAAGTTATTAATTTTATCATAATAAACGTCAATAATAAAAAATAAGAATAAAACGATATACGAACTGGCCGTTATGATGTAAAGTTTTGAAATATTTTTAGACAAAGAGCAAGTTTAATTATTGCAAGCGCGGTATGTCGAGGAGCGGCCCACTCTGGCACGGTGACCCACTGACCCAGAAACTTTGATATTGAACCGGCGACGCACACCACGTTCTCGAAAACCGACCTCCACTCGCATTTTCCTTTTATTTTTATACTCATCGAGGAAATCTAGATCTTCGTGGCTGCTGATATTTCAACCTATATAATATACATTATGTTTGTAAGACTTTAATATTGGAAAAATAAAATAAGTCCTTAGCACAGGTAATTGAAAACCAAAGATAATGACAAGTCGTTGAATGACAACAACGTAACGGTGCTACTGTTGGTACATGTATCATGCATCGTCCGTGAGAGCCAAACAGGTTCCTGTATCCGTTATCAACTTGTGAGTCGCAGAATTCGGACTTCATTTTTGGGTCAGGTTGGGTCACGACGCCTACAACGCGCAGCACACATTAGCAGTTTGTCCCGCCTGGGACGTGCCACGCCGCGAGTTCGTCACGGTCATAGGCCCGGATCTCTCGCTCTCGACTGTAGTCTGTAAGATGGTTCAGAGCGAGACCGGGTGGAACTCCGTCGCTTCATACTGAAAAAACCACCAGGTTCATTTCCCGCGGCCGACGAACACGGCGGCGACGGGTCGGAGACGATCTAATGCCGCCGTAAAGGGCCTGCGTGCGACGTGACGCGGGCACGTCCGTCGCCCTGCACTGTAGCAGGCCCACGTGGTGGAGGCGCATTGTGCCGTGCGACTCCTACAGTTCGTCGAGGGGGTTTAACACCCGCCCCTCCCTGAGGGGTCTACTATCTTGACCCACTCAGGCCGCAGAAGGGGCTCCTTATGAGGAGCCAGCACCTGCGTGGTGAGCAAACGCAGTGCCGTAGGCAGTTCCTGCTCCCCGGCCAAATAGGTGTAAGGAGGCACCATGGGGTTTTGGATTTCCCCATGTAAAAAAAAAGGGTTACGACGCCTGCGTGCTCGTTGCTCGACCCCCCCGAACTGATTCAATACGCTATTTCGATACTCTAAGAATAGAGAGGCGTCCACGGTTGCAGGCAGCTCAAGGTGAAACGCTCACTTTTCTAAGCGTCGCACGTAAACGATGCGATTATGGCATCACGACGGGTGTCAGCGGTGTCGAAACATCGGCACCACGTCCTTGTGTAGATTTCACGTTCAATTACGTAATCACGAGCGATTTTATTACGTGCAACGAGAATATTACGCACCACCTACATTCACTGTGCAGTCTAGCCGTGGGAAGGCGGCGCGGAGAGCCGAGGCATTTTACCTGTGACGTCACCGTCGCGTCGCGCCTACGCGATGGCACTCTCCGACGGACAGTGACGTAGATACGCGGGATACAACTACTTCGTTATAAATGACGTTACTCCTGTCCAATTAATTTTTAATCAAATAAACATTACCGTAGAATGGCCATTGCGGTTACCGTCATACGACTATCAGATCAGCTCTACAATTATTTTAATGCGCTATTTGTTACAGTTGAATTACTTCTTGATTGTATTACTTGCATTTCAAGTGCAGTTACAATTATTAAAAGTAACTTAAATAATAAAATAATCTTTAATTGCTAAATAATTTTACTTACTTTTATTAAATATACAAATACGAACTTGTCCTTAATGCAGTTTTTATAAAGACTTCAATTGCATTGTTAATATATAAACTAGATACGAAAATAGAACAGTATGAGGTTACCCGGGCTGCGAATACAGGGCGCCTAGATGCTAGGATCGCGACCTGCCGGCCCTCGAGCTCGCCAACTAGGCCGCCTAGTTCGTCCTGTGCAATCGATGAGCCCGACCTACTTTACACATTGTTATGTATTTTACTGAATACATTTAACAATGTAATTTGTCCTTTTTTACGTGAGACAATAAACAAATGATTACTCTATATATAACTGGTTACATGCAAGTTAAATAACAAAATGCATTAAAATTATTAAGAGCCTATTTAAATATATGCTAGATATATATTAGCGTTTTGTTATTTTTTTCGTGAATAAAATATTGCAGGTTCCACATTTTGTCATGTTATGAAATGTAGGACGCGTATTTTTGGGCCAAGGTTGGTGGTTGCATCGACACGGGGCGGCCGAGGTGCGGCCCTCGCGTGCCCCGCTTCCACCGCATCCGCTTTGTTACTCGCTGTTTGTATTCACTAATCATCCAAGGTCACCGTCCCAACTGATTGATCAGCCTAACCGTGCACATCCGATCGGAATTGCTAATTATACTACCTATTATAATTACAAGTTTAAAATTCTCAACCGTGATTAGATTATTAAAATAAATGTAACGAGTTTCTATATCTAATGTAATACCAATTGTATCACAATTATTTGTAATGTCATTAATTAAATCAGATGGATCTAATAAAGTGATAAACACAGATTTATATTAGGACATATTTTGTCAATTAATTTTGCATGTACCCTATTACGCTTTTTATTTGGAAGGTCATTTATCCACTGTGAATATATACAAAAGTAGGTCGAGCAAATTCGCGGATATTTATAATAAATACGTGTTCACGTTGATTCAACTCGGCCTACGTATTTATTTATATCTGCTTCCATCTTCTTTCATGAAAAATTATTTGAGGATTCTATACAACGACGAATCCAGTACTCTTAATTTAAGGAATATAATAATATTGTTCTAATTTTTTTTTTATAATCCAAACACAACATGTTATTAGAAAAATTCTTGAAGACATTAGTTATATTTAACCTTTTTAAATAAATCAATTAAAATGATGTATTGAACTACTTATGAAATAGCAAAGCATATTGACATAATTATATATGTATGCGTGTTCAAATAACAATTAACACAACTGTAGGTAGTTTGTGTACAAAACCGTGTTAAATAAACCTGTTTACGACGATAACAGCTAAGACTGTATGCCTATTGTCAGTACTCCAGTGTTAGAGCTATTGACCTATTTATTGGAGCACGATGGCGCTTGCCGACAACCAAATTGTTTATGCATGTAGGTACGTGACTCCAACTGCAGCCTCACTGAATATCTAATCATAGAATAACCAACGTTCATATGTCACGAATACTTTCTATTGACAGTATCCTGTCGAGAATTTTACATACTTTGCTTACATAGTTTGTTTACCATATATAGGGCACATCCTATTTGAATTATCACAATATTCTAAAACAATTGAGAAATAAAGGTCAGAAAAGTTGTAGGCCTGAAATTTTTGTGCCTTATAAAGTTATTTTTCATTCAGTGATATCATTACATAGTATAAAACAAAGTCCCCTACCGCGTCTGTCTGTTCGCGATAAACTCAAAAACTACTGAACGGATTTTCATGCGGTTTTCACCAGTAGAACGAGGAAGGTTTTGGTATATAATTTGTCAAGATTTTTTTTATAATCAGGGCGGGACAACGTCCGACGGGCCAGCTAGTAATATATATATATATATATATATATATATATATATATATATATATATATATATATATATATATATAACATTTTTGTATATATTTTGTCAAGGATTGTTTTATAATCAGGGCGCTAGTATTTATATATATATATATATCCTTGACAAAATATATACCAAAATGTTCCTCATGAATCACTTTATGCACTGGTGAAAACCGCATGAAGATCCATGCAATAGTTTTTGAGTTTATCGCGAACAGACAGACAAACAGACGCGGTAGGGGACTTTGTTTTATACTATGTAATGATATATGTTCTGTTCTTGGCCTGACTATATTTTTCTTTTAAGCGTATTGGTACGCATAGAATAAAATAATAAAACTTTTCTTGATCTAGAATGTGAGTTATGAATACATATACGTGTCTACGTTGATTATTGTACCATGTAGTCCGTTGAAGCTGTTAAAGCCTTGCAAGGGCAATAGCGTAGATAGTTCGAAAAAAAAATTACCATACAAAAATTTTAACTACAGATAACTCTTGAGCGTACTTACTGTAATTATTTCCTTTTACCTGTATTTATTTATCTAACTATCTGTTTTAACATTTAATATTTCTTTTTCTTTCAATTTGTATGTTCGTTGGTTGAATTGCGACGGAAGATCACTAACTGACAAGATACAGGTACAAACCTAGTTTATAGGTTAAAGACTCATACTATGTTTAACCTCAACACTACTGTCCGTGTTATTACAATAAAGTAAATTTTCAAAAAAAAGTATTAACCGACTTCAATATCAATCAAAAACCCATAAGGCACTAAAAAGCGGAAAATAAATAGTTTATCAAATTAACCAAATTAAATAAAACATATGAATATGTGTGCTACCTAGAGATGTATTGGAAATCGGTGCGAACCGAAAATCATATCATCTACATAGGTACAAAGTATAATAAAATATAATATATAAGTATAATACAAAGTAAAATTGGACCACACGGGAAGTACCAGCTTCCAAATAAAAAAAGAATAATCAAAATCGGTTCATCCAGTCCAAAGTTATGAGGTAACAAACATAAAAAAAAAACAGACGAATTGATAACCTCCTCCTTTGTTTGAAGTCGGTTAAAAAAGTTAAATACGTATTAAATACTTGGTTTAAAAAAATTTTCCTAATAAATGCACCGCGCTCGCCCGAGGCAAGTTCGCGTTATCCTTTCTCACAAGTCTAATCTAACGTAACCAAAGCGAGACAAAAAAGCAAGATGGCGAACATTCAGCGACCGCGATGCATTTAATATGAGACCTTTTTAAAGCCAGGGTTCAATACGTATCTAACTTTTTTGTAATAGGTAACACCGTGTATGTTTTATTTTATGTTATACGTAATTAGTCGTGTGCCTTTGAATAAACAAACAAAATAAAAGATAAGACATGAGATAAAGTAAAATAATTCGATGACGCCGGAACGATGGACTTATAAAAATAAATCGATAAGCGGTGTACAAAAATAAACACTGTAAATACCTTACTCTTGGTTTAGTAAAAGTCTCAACAAACCTAAAAGCATAGACACTGATATAACATATATGCACGTTTTACTTTCGCCTTTATTGATCAAAATATAAAATAATAATAATAATATGAGCAGGTAACTATTCTACTGTTTCTTTCATCAATACCCTGATAAATTCAAAGTATTACTTATTATCGGTCGTCGTAACCGGCGTATATTGTTTTCTCTGCCACAAGGTAATGGATTCTTAGGGCATTGTCCCGACGCTCGGAATTGTCCTCATCAAGCGATAATAGGTGTTTATATCCTTGCATTGGTTTACACACAGGGTATAAAAGTTTCTTTTTTTTTCTTCATTTTATGCCATTTATTTCTTCGGCTAATATATATATTTTATTCGAGATTGTCATACCCAAATGTTATTAGTAAAATAATTTTTTTTTACAAAAAAAATAAACCTCCTTCGATGTGAAAACTAATAAGGCACTAAAAAGCGAAAAATAACTGAATTATTAAATTAACCAAATTAAATAAAAAATATTGATATTTGCGCTACCTAATAATATATTTGAAGTCAATGCCAACCTAAATTCATATCATCTATATACAAAGGTTTGGTACACTCTCGTGTCCCATCTCGTACATATTTTATTACCTGCGACAAATTTGAAATGTAGGTTGGCATCTACTTCAAATATATTATTAGGTAGCGCAAATATCAATATTTTTTATTTAATTTGGTTAATTTAATAATTCAGTTATTTTTTGCTTTTAGTGCCTTATTAGTTTTTCACATCGAAGGCGGTTTATTTTATTTGTAAAAAAACAATTATTTTTCCATTTTTTGTGTGCATAAATATATCTGGTTTCTAATGGGTATAATAAATCGGTTCCAATTTCACGAAAATACGTAGAGACGAAGTGGGTGAAAATCAAATAAATGATTTTTCACCCCCTTAGGGGTTGAATATTTTCTTCAAATTTATATGGGACCACCTCTGACTATAACCAATTCAAATAAAAAAAGAATCATTAAAATCGGTTCATAATTGACGGAGATATCGATTAACATACATAAAAAAAAATACATACAACCGAACGTAGTAACCTCCTCCTTTTTCGAAGTCGGTTAATAATAATTATTCCGGTAAGGTGATGTCCATTCTGATCATAAATATAAGCGAATTAGTATCACAGTTCGTAGTACTTACTTAAACGATATCATAAAATTATAATAGAGAATGTACTTTCAAAAAATTTTTACATAACATCATACACTTAATGTTAGAGTCATTGTTATATAAGTATCAAGCATTTATATGAATTAATTTCGATCTTAATTAACAATTTTCAGTATATATCCATCCAACACTTCACGGTTTGAACATTGTGTATTCTATTACAATTTAGCATGAATTATGGTGTTGTTACTGACCAGAGGGCAAGCAGTTACATGTGTACGTGGTAGAAGATTTCTTTTTATGTTAATGACGATAAAATATATAGCAAGTGGATGCATCTACATTCCAGAAGACAGCTGTCACATCCAGCTATGTTTGTGCGACGGCAAGCTCTCTTATGCTCGGTTTCTGAGGTACTTTAATTGTAGTTTATCTGTTCAATAGCGTTATCGGTTCGATAACTTGTCAAATTGCGTTTCTAAACACACAATCATACGATAAATCTCAGTAAAATTCAACGGGCCATTTGACAATTTATCTTATGGATAACTTTGTTGAGTCAATAACTATTGGTAGTTTAACCGAGTATCTCAGAAACCGGCCATGAATCAAACATACGTCACAATTACTATTACCAGAGACATCGCTACCAGCCGTTGACTCGTTAGCAGTCAACGCTACTTCGCACTGAACAATGTACTACTCATAGTAATAGCACTTTCACTCGAATAAAACGCTTGATCTCATTAATATCTTCTAATCACTTTCATTTACGGTTCTAGTACGATATCATTACTAGGTGTATTGATCAATTGAAGTGCTAGACTGTATTTATTGTCCAGTGCCCATACATCCAAATAATTTTAGATGTATTGGATAAATCATTAAGAATATTTCACTCAAATCAAAGAATTCTCATTAAACATGAAATACTAAGGAAATAAATATAGAACTACATTTATTTTAGTCATTGGCGAATGTATTAAATTACGACTCAGTCACTCAAACCGATGCCCCACCAGCATGGGATGCACCCTACTGAACAAGGAACGAGGAAATAGGAATAGCGGCGAGTTACCGGATCGTGACCTTCATACTCTGAACAACTCATCATAGTAATTCATGTGACCGGTTGCATTCTGGATAGGCAATGCAATAGTATGTATATCCAGCTATATTTGCATACCGACACAATGACTGTGACTATCGTAATTATGACGAACGAATTAAAACAAGCATTGCTTCCTGATTTACTATCATTACATAGTATAAAACAAAGTCCCCTACTGCGTCTGTCTGTCTGTCTGTTCGCGATAAACTCAAAAACTACTGAACGGATCTTTATGCGGTTTTCACCAGTGGATAAAATGATTCACGAGGAACGTTTTTGTATATAATTTATCCAGGATTTTTTTATAATCAGGGCGGGACAACGTCTGCCGGGCCCGCTAGTAATATATAATTTTCACATGCATTCTTAAAGAAAGTAAGACTATGATAAATCTAGTTAATCTTTCTAAAAATAATTAACATCGAAATGAATAATTATAATAAAGCTACATTCACTTTGAAAAATATTGTAGAATTCCACGGAGTACCGATTCAACAAACTCAGTTTCCACAAAACGTTTTTGTGTGATTACATATACCGTTTATTATATTAGGTTTTCCTGTTTTATGCAGTTTAATTCAATATCATCTGTTTTGTAGTGATTCTTCATCTAATAGATATGTGCAGTTATCTTGTTACATATTATTTATGTGATTCGATTTACATAGTTGTGGCTGACAGTACAGAAATGTTATTTCAAGGACGGTTTACCCTTTATTTTCACTGTTAGCTTTTTTAAGATTACCGTAACTCCGAGGCTTTTGTTACCTCCCTCTAGGTTAACAAGCAGATTTGTCACAAACATTGATATATAAAAACCCAAGATACACAGAAAACCCAAGATACACAGTAAACGTCTCAAAACCGGTCGCATAAAATGAGCGCACAATTGAGAATTGTGCACTCATTTCAAATAGTCTCTCGTCACTCGCGTTTTTTGGCTTTTTGTACATTACTTTGTAAAAACAACTTTACATAAATCTCGTAAGGTTGAATTTGCAAAGATATAAGTTTATAGTGAAACTATAAGTACTTAGTATACCGGTGAGTTTTTGAGGACGGTTTTGAGCATTAGATACTTTTAATGAAGACTGTGCATCTTGGGTTTTTTATATCAATGGACACAAAACAAAAAAAAAATTTATTCCTTATAAAGATTACAACCCTAAACTGAAAATAAATAAAATTATGTCACCTACCAAAAACGTGTAAAAAAGTATAATTTTAAAGTGAACCATTTGAAATTAATGTGATATTTCGTCACAGAGGAGGCGTTACTAGCATGGATAATCCGTTTTGCGCAGCGGTAACATCGATGCGCAGTAGAGCGAGCAAAGTTTTCGCAACCAGTCACTAAGAGCACCCGATAATTAACGTTTAGTGCGAACTAACTATCCATTATATACTCATTTGGTTTTGTTTTATTAAATGGAATAAGTGAAATCCTTTATAAAGACGTTTGATTCCTTTACAATAATAATTAGGCAAGATAAATAAATTGTCATATTTTCTATTTTAAAATAACATTTTCGTGACATCCATAGTTACGCATTTACTTGTAAAAAAATTTTAGGTTATTCAGAAACAGTCAATAGTTCTGTTATTATTTTTGGTCGTTTACTTTGACTATAACTTTTGTTATTTCACTCGGATATTATTTTTTTTTGTAGCAGGGTAAAATTACTGCACTATAATACCTGATGTTAACTCAATACAATCCAAAAACAATGGCGACCACCGACTGACAAACTATCCATCGCCGGTCGCCGCTGTCATACCGGCCTGCGAAAAGTTGGATATGCACAGACTGATCCCGAAACGCGATCTGCAGAAGCGAATCACTATGACAGGCTTTTTCGTCATATACATGGTGGTTGCGACCCGGTCGGGCTATAGAACCGTAGCACCCTGCATTCGCCATTGCCTCGTACGTTATTCAACATGGTGCACCACGTGCAGATGAGGTTCGCTTGGGTGTCTCAAGTCTTATAATGTTATTCGACATCCCTTACACCCCAAACCAATACCTAAATAAACTAATACCAGAATAAGCTATAATGGTAACCTTAATAATTGAATAATTAATTGATCTTTACTAGCTACTATTTTAATTAATCATTATGTCATTGCAATTGAAACTTTTTACACTGATACTATCTTATTAGGGCTAATATTGACAACTATCGTACGTAACGATTGCGGACATAACAGGCCGCAATTGCCGCAATACACTACACAATAGATGTTAATGACCGTGAACTTCGTTCACTCATTATTTATACTAATTTATGGTATTTATGTATACTTATTTTTTCTTATATAGTTTTAAAATATTCAGGTTTGATCGCTCAAATTATTTAATTTCTGTATAAACAATGACGATTTGATTTTGAAGGTGGTAGAGCCACTCTGTAGCTATTACTAGTTTCAGCATAAATGGGTCGGTTCGCCCGGGGTAGTACCACCCTCTCATAGAACACCGACGTGAAGTAACAGTGCTTGCATTGTTGCGTTTCGTTCGGTCAGTGAGAGCGCCGGAGGCCCACCTCCTTTCCTCCCTTTCCCTTCTCCTTTCTCTACCCCTCCCCCATACACATGCTGGCAACGCACTTGCGACTCCCCTGGTGTTGCTAGTGTCTGTGGACGGTGGTGATCACTTAACATCAGGTGACCCACCTCTTCGTTTGCCTGGTTTTGACATAAAAAAAAAAACAAAATGACAGCATTTGTAAAAGAAGGTTTATCTTTTGCTTTAGTTTTACAAAGATGTTACAAGGTTTAGAATCTGTAAAAAAAATCAAACTACTGTGTACGGGTAACAAATAGCTTTATGACATAGTTTCTATCAAAGACACTTTTACATACTATTATTAAAAAAAATTGAATTTAAAGTTAATAACATCAACAGTCATAAATTGTAGAGACACAGGCAATATTATTACGTTATATACGATAATGAAGTTATACATTTGTATGACGTATATTTTAGTAAGTACAATGAAATCAAAATAGATAATCCAACAATATCCAAAGCGAGACACTAAAGGCGACATGCAATATGGTAAATTATTCGGAAAATCGAAATTTCTTGTAATCTAACAGCAGCTCCACTCTGCCGGAGCATGCAAAGTCAGCCGGTGACTTTCACTGACATTTCAAAGCTAACGTTTCGCCATCGAATAAAGTAATTGTGCAAGAGTTGTCACTTTTTACATAACACGTTGGCGAGTGCGAGCCGAGAAGCTAATGCTAAAGCTAACGGAATTGCAACCGACGCCATTATAGAGGTCTCTCATTTACTTAGTTGACCTTCACAAAAAATACATTGTGGCACGGCAGTTACTGCATGGTAATATTGTCGCAGAAATTATGTATTTTGCAAGTATCAAACCTCATTTCATCAAGTTAACAAAAAAATGTTATAAATAACAATTAACTACACTATATAACGTTAAATCATTTTGACAAAAGTGCATAACCAGTTCTTAGAAATATTACATATACTTTTGTGAGCTTTATCCTTTATGTCAAACAATTCCATAAAACTACTTCCCGAATCTACCGCGCAGCAAAACACGGAATTTAGAAATAAAAAAACGTCAAATTTGTTAAATATGTGTGTCAGATTAACATTTGTTAGAATGTGGTGTGAGTGAGAGACCACTACTTCAAAATTCTCTCACAGATTACGACGCGTGTACACTCGCACCAAATCATATAAAAGTGAAAGTATTTCTCGTCACTCAACAGAATAACGGGGCTTCATTTTAACAGTAATTACATTTAGAATAGTTTTGAAATTACTCCAGTATCCTCTCCCCAGTCACGTAAGTTCCTATTAATTAAAAGTTAACTTCACAAATCACACTTCGCAACGCAAAAGACTATACTTTCTAAAAATGTGCTTAAGAAATAAAAGCAATTACATAGTACGTTAAAGTATCAATGTCTAGCGATAAAGTCTAATTATTTTTGTGTATAGGTTATCGATGACACTAGTAAACGGGGTTAAACGCTGCCTATTAACATTTTACGGTTGTAAATAACGATTATTGAATTCCTGTATTTAGGACTGTATGATTTTATGACCTTACAAATTAGTCTTTCATTTGAGATCATATGGCGTGGCACGCCAACAGTGATAAACAGAAATCAGTATTGTTTACTCGTAAATATTTGTCACCTTAAACTAGTGCTAAATAATGCAAGGTTACCGGTACAGTGACGTAGAGAAACGTAAGTACACAATGTATATAGTAACTCGTCAATCACGCGACGACGCGACGCGCCCGCGTACAAGGAAGCGAACCACCAAACGTAACTAATGTTAATCGCTCGTTTGCACAAATCAACCGAGACTATGGCCATGACTGAAAGAACTATGCCATTTGCATAATTTATTAATGCGTCACACTTGCAACCCTACGTGTGATTTTTATTACATTTCTGTTAAGTAAAACTTCTTTACGCACGCTTGACTTGGGACGTAAGCTGGTGAATGCGTGACGAGAGCGTTACGAAAAGTGTGATCGGGCGAGGCAAACGGAAGTTGAGAAGGATTATAATAAATTTAGCTATTTGTAGAAAATTAATATATGTATACATACATACATATAGATAGAGGTAAAGAAGTTTTACTTCAGTCGTGTGGTCTAAAGCACACTCGTTTTTTAATTAATTATCATTGATAAAGCAGTATTTTGTATGAAATGAAAATAAACACTTTTTCATTACACACGCTCACTAAATATTTAAGATATTCAGTTTCATATCAAATTTAGTCAATAAATACTAAAATATATTTATGCATTAGTTAAAATTTTATAAAAGCATAATAAAATACGCCTGACCTTTACATAACATTCATGTTATGCGGAAAAGCACTGTTACCACTCGCTGTATACTTAAGTAACTAGGCAACAAATATGAACGACATGAGAATCACACACCGTACAAGAACCCGTTTACCTCTACTCAACTATTTACCGGTATGTTTCCTGTTCTATGTTGCGAACGTTAGCAACATTATAAATTTATACGTTATAAAAAACAAGAACGAAGTATATTATTAAAAGAATATCATCAAATTCACACTAGAGCGCATATTTGGTTAGAGATACTAATGTAAAATAACCAAGAATTATTAGTAATCTGGTTGATAAAAATATTGCCGCTATATGTAAGTATAAGTAATGGTGTCGAGTCCGTGACACGGCCTGCATTTCGCTCCATTTCCACTGGGTAATGACGTCACGCCCACCCAACCACGGTACGTTCGAAGGTCACCTATATTGGTCTCGTGATACACGCCTATTGCAGCATTGTATTTTATTAACATGTACATTTATTTAAAAATGCATTAAACTCAAGACCGTGCCGAATATGAAAGAAATGAGTAAATAATGCAGTCAAGGTTTCAAGAAATATTCGCAATAAGGATAACCATGTCCATATTGATACTACTCCTTTCTTTCTAATGGCTTTTCTTGTGATTCGTTACAAATTTTCAGTTAATTGTTATACGAATTTTCAATAGAACATAATTATCTATGTAAATAATTAATTTATAAAACGATATTCATAATAATAATTCATTTTGTTTTCTTTTGTTTCTAGATGGCAATTGAGTTGAAGAAAAGGTTGGATGAAATTAGATTACTAGAATCACGTAAATCTGCAAGACTGGCTGATGTTGACACCGACTTCGCAAGGCTTGCCGACATGGCTGGCGACAGACGTCGGGCATCCGCTACCATTGAAGTGCCTGCACATCACATGCAAGGGTAAGACCAATCTGACGTTACCCAAGCGTAATCCTAACTCATTATATTTTAATTTGTTAAAATTCATTAAATGTTAAACAAAAACGTTAATAGTAAAATTTAGAATTATATGTAGCATGAAACATTTAAATTATATGTAGAATCTCAAGAAATGAATTCATCAAAACGAAGAGCAGTCACAATGCGCTCAAACTTGTAAATCTGAGAGAACAGGGTGGATAATTAACAAATCAATGATATTTCGCCTTGAGCTAGTGGCTCACCTCGCCGCGAGCTCCGAGGAAGGCCGCGCATTTCTAATGCCCGCTCGCTACGTTGCAAAATCTCCTTTATCTGGATTTTGCGAACTGGTTGGCCATATCAACAGGAATTAGGTCGTCGTTTAGAATATCTACAAGGTAATGCACAACATTTATCTATATGACAGTAAAAGTTTATATTTTCTCCATTTTTTTCCTTTAGAAGTATTATGTTAAATTGTCAAGAAGATTATATTATCATCATATAAAATTATCATTAATTCTGGAAAGTAATAAAATCATTACCTTGTAGATAGTTAACATTAGTACATATAGTGCATCAGCGAAGTGGGGCTAGGCTCGAGCGATCATTGCGAAACGCGCACCGAGCATGTTAGAAACTGGATGGAAGTGTTAGCGCAGAATACGGGCCCGTGTGTCCTTGTCACACTTGCCTACATTCTGCGGCCTGAACACGCCTCCCGCACTTCGGACCTCGCCACGCTTCTAGCAGGGACAAACAATGGAACATTGTTAAACAGATTAAAAAAATCCAATACATTACATAATTGCCTGATAAACTTGCTATGTAATTACTACGTATTAATAAATATAAATCAATATTACATTTGTAAAAAATATAATCAGTAAATATATCCGAGGCTAATAAATTAAAAAAATATATGTCTGCTTTAATATTCGCAGTGATACATTTTATGTTGAGTATCACTTTCTTAAATCGTAGTAAGAAGAGGGCATTATAATGTGGTGCAGCGTAACCGGAACAAACGGTAACAAATGGTTGTGCCGCAACGTGACGCTCGTCGACACCGCAGCCAGTTTCACTTTTCATCATGATCGCGGTGAGAGGCGAGGCCTCCGTTCGCGGTCCGAATTTCACAACAAGAACGAACCAAACATTCAAAGAAGTATATTATAGGATAGTGTATAAACCAGGCATTCTACTTTCAGATCGATGTAAGATACCTACTGATTTATATCATAAAAAAATACCTCAGTATTGCTCAAGCAATGTGACAATTTGGAGACAGTAAACAAAAAGTCTTATACATAAACATTGCAATATCTGAGGAAATTTATTATTCCGAAACTTATACGCTATATCGAATAGAAGGTCATAGTCGACAAACACTAAGAAATATGAGTATATTTATTGCCTTAAAGTTTAAAAGCCATTGGTTGGTATTTAACAGAGAGGTAGTCTGCGGCTGTGATTGCATAAAACCTGTTTGAACAGCGCCTTAAGTAATAATGAGATAGCGTGTACTATATTATAACGCCACATCACAACAGGATATACCAGACTGGTATGGATTTTAACTTTTTTAATTGCTATTGAACAACATAGTATTAAATGAATAAAATATAAAATAGAAATTAAAATTCGTAATTGAAACTAATTTCAAAATCACGGGACTTCACCATGGCAAAGTGAAAGTTTTAGTGATACTTGTTTTCTTTTAGTTGCTGGCCGATTGTAATTCATGGAGACTTAAGACGTAACAGTGATGAGTTGTCGAAACGCTAAAAAGTTCCAAACCAGCAGAATAACGTACTTAGATATCATTGGAATCATGAATCAACAAATTTTTAAAGATGGCGTCGCATTCGTTCGGTACTTGGCGCGGTCGCGGCGCCGTGTGACACAGTGACCCAGTTTCGAAATGGAACAGCACACACACAGACTAGAAAAATATCTCATACAATGACATTTACAATTATATCTACAGACACTGTGGCCGTTGTGATCCAACGTTTAATTAGAGTAATATTATACTCTGTAACGCATCAGTGATGTCTAGTTTTGACGACAATGAGCTATTGACATTGTCAGTAAGGTCTCGGTCTTGGCTATAGATGATGATTTTCGATTTAATTATTTATGATACGCATATTTTTTGTTGTCCTCTATTACGTAATCTTTTAACTTGTGGAATGGTTTATCACACAGAGCATTGGCTTGCAGGGACGTGTGTTGGGCGCGATATATATTATTTATTACGAAAGCGCAACCTGAAGAACTAAGCAATACATTTTATCCCCAAACCTTTTAAAATGTATTTTGCTTAAATTTTAAACTATTAAAGCAAGTACATATTAGATGCAACCTTCACAGCGAAAAATTAACATAATCTGTTTCATAAAAAGTAATTTTAAAATTCTTACTGTAGTACCAACATACAACTCTCAACATCCTTAGTCGGGCAGTAGGGCGGTAGTATGACCCGCATTTTGATGTCGCAACTAGCAACACCTTCATTCGAACACGCCAATACTGAACGTTGCCAACTCAATGGTAATTGTCACCGATTTAACAGTTGAAGTAAATTTGATTTGAATGATTGAAGAAACATTTTCTTAACCCTAAGAGCACATTCAATATAAACCAATTCTGAATAGATATTAAATATAAATATATTTCTGCTGAAAAAACATTTTTTTTTCACAAGTATCTAATATTTACAATAACAAATAAGCTTCCTTCTATTTTGGGAAATATAAAATATATTTAAAACAATTACTATAATACACAATACTTAGTACTCGCTTTAGCGAGAATACATATTTATACATTTCGTAAAACTGGATTTACCTTAGAAGTATATGAAAATAATAAAAATTTAACTAAAGTGATTTATAATAGACACAAAAAATCTTATAGTCGTTTTGGTAAATTTATATTATAAACAATTTGGACAGGTTCTTGTTTCATTGTCATTGATCAGGTCAAATGTTTTCGTCATCGACAGCATGAGTTCGCTTCGCCCAATGCGTCGCGTTGTGCCGTACTCGGCTGATGGACGGATACATTTTTCAACACTTTCAATATCTAAAATGGTAACATAGTCGTATACGAACGTATATGTTAATGAGTCGTTCGGATGTCATGGGCGGACGACCGTGCCACTCCATATCGCATTCCGTCGACTTCATAAAATCAACCTAAGCTTCATTTAATTGAAACACTTAGTAGAGAATGTTCCAAAATAAAACTTAAAGGATTTTTTCATAATCTAAAAAAGGCTCACTGGTTTATTGTTCTTTCAAAATTGTGATAATTTTTCTCTTGAAATTGATAAACTCAACGAAAACTGCGTGTGACTATTGGGTATTGAAGGAAAACATGCCGTAACTTACTAATATAATTTAATAAATACAAATATCAATTTGTTTGTTTGTTACACTATCATGTCTTAACTATTCAATCGATCAACGTGGAATTTTGCATACAAGTTGTCAGACGCGCGGAAAAGGACATAGGGTACCGTTAACACAGAAAAAACGTAAGTCCCCCAGAGATAGGTCAAATCTACATTGTTGCGAGCGAAGCCGTGCCAAATTTTATAATTATTGCTTAGCTCCTATACAAAAGTGTGATGACAAAAGAGACTCCTATATAAAAACCTAAAAAATATTCTGGTAAATCCGCTATCTGCCTGTAAACGCCTAGTTAAAATCAGATTAACCGTTTCGATGATTAGACGGTACAGACAATAGGCACTTCGATTAAATAAAAAAAAACAATATTGCCCGGGACGGATAATATGAAATAGAACATATAAGCAAAAGTTAAGTAAAGCTCCATTGTGCATATAAAAACGTGAGATACCTATACATAATATTAAAACGATGTTAGCTAGCATTCCGCATGCGCTTGCGCAACATACAAAGAGTCGCGCGGCCAGTAGGAGGAGGGGCCGTGGTGCGGCAGTAGCGGCACTTTCTCATTGGGTAGGTACCTTTACTTTCGTTCGCATTATGGAGGCCCGTTATCTCATTTGGCAGGTGCCGGTGCGGCGCGGCGCGCTCGCTCTATCATGGGAAAGTATTACAATAATATATTCAATATTACGCAATTTACTTTATAATTAACCGGCAAATTATGCGTTGCAATAAATATTCATCATCTCATCGTCACGTGTTACTTTTATATTTTGAAATCATATTAAAATGTATTTCAAGTTAATAAACCAGGATGTATGACGTATTGCGGTACCAGGAACACGACCAGTCATCCGGAATATTGACCTCTGAAGTGACTTTCGTTCGACCTACCTGCAGGCAGGATATTCCACTTTGATGCTAACAAAAACTGATCACGAAACAATTACTTCGTTGAAATCGGGCGTCATTATGTCTCAGTAAAACGCTAATAGCAATCGCATTACAAAGCAGTTCATACTCACGGCATAACAAAGTCAGGTATAATTATTTTTAAACTCGGCGGTCACCTCGGCCACTGTGTACAACTACAGTGTACTACAGTACACTGTGTACTGTGTAAAAAGTACATTGGATTAATATTTAAAAGTTTACCTTCATTTTTCCATAACCTTATAACCGAATTCGCAAAAACGGAAGATAGACAAGAGTTTTACTTATAAATGCAATTAACATCTGTACAATAACCACCATAGTATTAACAGAAAAATATTGTCAATACTAGCGATATATATGAAAAAAAAAATTAGTCCTTTATTATGTTTCATGGAACAGTTATTGAGAAATAGTTAATATATATCTTAACTTTTTAAAATACTATAAATGCGATTGTGAGTTTGTTTGTTACGCTTTCAACGCTCAACCGACTATCGTGATATTTTGTATACACATTGTGAGAGTACAGAAAAGACATAGAATACATTTCATCATTATTAATAATTAACCCTCTTTACCAAACATTTTTATAAAATTAGTGGAGTTTGTGCCGGCGTCTGTGAATGTAACCGCGGGCAAAAGCTAGTATGTATATAAGCTACTAAAGCGATGACATCTATAATACCGCGTCTATTGATGTGCATTCGAAACCTAGAACAACCTTATACTTTCACTATCGTTCACTTAATCGACTGACCTTTAGTTCTTATAATTCGTAGAAAATATTATGATAGCTAGAACGTTTTTAGGAGCCAAAAAACCTCGACGCGACCTACATCAACGATGCAAAAAACCCATTAACTCGTCCGAGCACACAAGCTATGATAATAACCGTGGCTGTTAAGCGTTGCGGATAATTTACACAAACACCGACGAAGGTCTTCAGTTTGTTTTTCAAATTCATTATCATACGACATTGACTCTACTTATAGGAAGCGTTTGTTACGCAACGTAAGAGACAACGATAAAACTGGCTCCACACTGTTCTGTGACGTATGTTATATTGCGTTTGTTTATTCAATATCAATAAATCTATTACTTTTTAACCTTGCGATTCAAGCTTATCAATATTGCTCTCCGTATGTGACCAATAAAACGCTGGAATCACGAGGCACTATATAATTTTTTTAACCTAAAATATAGTATATAATGAAAGGAGTTAACGCGTACTTATTTAAAAACTAGCCTCTGCCCGCGACTTCGTCCGCCTGGAATAGTTACTTTGGGCTAACGCTAACACACAGCGAAAGTCCTTAAGAGGAAAAAATACCCCGATTTTGAAACATTCTTCATTGGTGCTCCGCTCCTATTGATGTTAGCGTGATGATATATAGCCTTTAACCTTCCTCGATAAATGAGCTATATAACACTGAATTTTTCAAATCGGATGAGTAGTTCCTGAGATTACCCCCTACAACGTCACAAACTCACAGCGTCACAAACTGTACCTCTTTATAATATTAGTATATATAATATTAGTATAGAAGTATAGATAGTATAGATAAACAAATTGGAACGCCAAGATATCTTTTAAAGTCATTTTATAAACTTTTTTTAACTAAAAGTGCCTTATTTTCTTTACCAATACCATGAACTTGTATTGTATATTGTTCAAAATCAATAATCACCTGATCAAAAATGCAACTATGATAACCCAGGGGTATTATTTTTGGACACCATGTCCTTCGATGTGGTTTTAAATAGTAAAATGACCCTGAGCATTCATTCAATCCATTGTTTTGAGGGGCATTTGTTTAATGCTTGTTTGGTTAGCAACCCCCTTCTAGTTGAAAGGCTATACAGCTAAAGCTTTCTAAACCATAATGTATACAACGTATAAAATCTGCAATTTCACCAACGTTTTGTTTATAATTCTGTCAAGGAAAACGTGAATGTTATATTGTTTCAGCTATAAAAATTCGCTATCAGTAGTAAGCGCGCGCGGTTGTCGGCAACAAGCGGCAAGGTCGATCTCAATGTTATTATACGCGTGTAGAGTGTACTACGGTACAACATGTGTGTATACAGTTGTGGATACCGCGGTCGCTACGTCAAGCATAGTCGCGTTGCATTTGCGACCGGTAATCCTGGCAAAATATATCAAAATCATTTCAATAAACATGTTATTTTACGTTATTCCTGTGTACTATATCTAATTACTTACGTAATAACGCGTCCACGTCAATCGCAAACGTTCGAAAGAATACGAAATATATTAATCAAATGTTCATATTAATTCGAAGTGAATAAATATTACCTACGCATGAAAATTACGCAGAGCATACATTTACATCATAGACTAAGTACGTCATACGACTATGACGGTATGCAGCGCAGCAGACATTGAAATAGCTATACGACGAGCATTCACATTATCGCGGACAAAAAAGTAAAGTCACTTTACGAAGAGCCGTACTGAGGCCGATAACGACCCGATGACCTACACTTCACCTACCTATGTTGTTTCATTAACGCACGTGAAAATATTACTTTTCACCTCGCATACGTATGTACGCGCTTGGAGTTCGTATATGTAAAATATACGTTTAATGTTTCCTCTTCTGCAATTTCAAATTAATATAAATTGTCATCGCAAAGTCACGAACCAAGACAAAATGATCTACAATGCACCTTTTCATTCAGTTTACATATCATCTATTTCGGATCGAATAATGAACCTTATAGAAGGTCGTACCGAGGCGCGCCGGCTTGAGGTTAATACACCGTGTATCTAGGGTGCGTTCGTAGGTCGCTTTATTAGTGTATTTATATTTTTAGTTGCACAACTCGCTTGTGAAAAAATTCACAAAATGAAATTTAGATTATTTGGTAAACGGCCAACTCTTGATCAAACCAAACGACAGTGCCCAATGATTTTTTTCATGACAATTATCACATTTTCAACTAACATTCACAATATTTATTTTGAAACAAAATATTTATAATAGTTTTACAAATGTTGTCATTTTAATAGTTGTTGCAAACGTTAGAACAAACTCATAAATCTAAGCGCCGCGACATTTAGTTATATTGTAGATATAAAACGTTGGATTTCTCTATATGTATAGTTGTACAAGTGATCGAAGAGGGCGATGGCCGCTTTTATTTCAGATGAGTAAAGTGCACGCAGGTCGGTGATCCTATGAGAGTCACTGTACAAAGCCTACGACCCCTCTGAGCCGCCGCGCCAGTCCAACGAACGCCCTCCCGGCGTACCAAGGACAGTATCAGCAACCTTCTTACGCATTAATAATGAACTCAAAATATTGCATTACCCCTACGAGTGACAATCAGTTAAATCTTTAAAAACTTATTAAAAAGTATCAGCATTAAAATTTATACAAAAATTTTAAACATTGTAATACTTATTTCTAAAATTCAAAATATTAGTCATTATTATTAAGTTTCGTTTATTGTAAATATAATATGTGACACAATTAATGTTGCTACTGCATTATACATATTTACATACTTGATCGTTTATTTGTTGAATAGGTGTGTAGCTACATGCGTCATTGCAGTCATTGGCACCAAATAAAAACAGATGTTATCCAATATGTCACAATTATTATTTTTTGGTATCTGATTTAATATACCTACTACTAGTCAGACTTGCAATATTACTGGCATTATCATATTTAATCCTTACACCATCTCTTTAAACTGGAAATTATTTAACTATAAATAAATTTAATAAAAAATAGAATAAAATTATATACGAGTTACATAAGTATATACGTGGGAGTCATTTCATTAAATACTTTTAGATATAAATTATTGTTCGTAAATTTAAAAATAAATATTAATCATTGAAAGCCTAATTATGTTTGTTGGTAATTTAAAATGTGTATGTTTATAAATATTGTATAAAAAACATTATGTTTAAAGACAAACATTGTAATTAACAATAAACAGAAAAGATACACAGACGAGTTGCCGAGTTCGGACGTAGTAATTACTCACCGAACAGCCGAGTTGAATAAACCTCCTTGTGAAGGTGGTGCAGGGTGATCGGTGGGAGCAAGAGCCTTAGTCCTGACACGACTCGTTCGTCTAGTATTTTTCGGTCGTCTGTTAGGTAACTGTCTGTCCGTCCCTCACACTCCCTGCGCCTCCACGAAATTGATCTCGTATCTGTGTAAAGGTCAACACTCTAGTCTAGACTTGTTGATTGTGACATAACACGAGCCCGTTCATTAACACCGGTGACAACACAACTAAGTTTAAGGATACATCTAATTTTTGGTAATGAATATTAAGTATACTATTCAAAGACTAGAAATTATTCCGACGTGCGATTGTAAGGCTCATTGTTTTATCGGCAGGTGGACAGTATTTAATACATTGATTTTTCGTTGCTACGAATTTATTCGCAAATTCTAATTCAATTTCTCCTTAATACAGACAAAAAAGTAACTATAATTAAGTCACTCACTAACTTATATCGCCAGAGACCGTTTTTAGTATAAAAAAATGCACGAATAAACTACCTTTAGGTCCGAGGAGTTCAAAACCTAATAAACCTGTTTGTTAATTTATTTGTTAATTTCTTTTTCGTTTTAATTGTAATAAAAAGTGAATAAGAATAATACAATAATTTTATGAAAGAATAACTTAGTTTGTTGTAACAAATATTTAACATTAACCTCTAAGGGTCTTCCTTTTAGACTCGAAGGAAGAGGTGGTCATAATCACCACGCCCGTTCGACAGATTAGCGATTTTAAACTCCAAGAAATCTACTCACAGATCCCTATTACTTCCAAATACAGTGGTAGTACAAAACCATTTCTCAGATACAGGTTATTTGTCGATATTTTTTTTCACTATCATTACATAGTATAAAACAAAGTCCCCTACCGCGTCTCTCTGTCTGTCTGTTCGCGATAAACTCAAAAACTACTGCACGGATTTTCATGCGGTTTTTAGCAGTGGATAAAGTGATTCATGAACAAGGTTTTATTATATAATTTGTCAAGGATTTTTTTATAATCAGGGCGAGACAACGTCTGTCGGGCCCGCTAGTCAACCGATAATTATACCAATTATACGCGAATTTCTTTAAAATACGTTGGTACGTGCCGGTCGATATTCCACCGATCAAACCATTGGCCAGCATTAGTAAAGTAATTTTTGGAATCGGACCAATAGTTATGGTAATTAAAAAAACTGTACGTCTTTGTAGTAGCAGTATAGATTAAAGTTGTACATAACTTTATATCTCTATCCCATTGTCTATCTATAGTAGAAAAATAAATTACAACGCACCAAGTGAATAATAACTGATTGATTGACTGTTTAACATATCAACCAAAACTAAAATTTACTTTTAATTTCTTTTTCCTTTACACTATAGATGTGCATTAAGGTAGGATTTTTGTAAACAGGGTGGTAAAGAAGGTGTTGATGAGAGTTTGTGAGTAAATTCGTGAGCCAGTCAGTTGTTATTCTTTTTTTTTTTTTTTTTTTATTGTAGCTCGGCAAAGTGACTGTACTATGCCTGATGGTAAGCACAGTACAATCCAAAAACAATGGCGACCACCGAAAGACATACACTCCATCGCCGGTCGCCGTTGTCATGCCGGCCTGAAAGCGACCCAGTCAGGGACAGCCCCCCCCCCCCGTTGCTGGATATACACCGGCTGATCCCGGAACGCGACACGCCCAAACGTGCCACTATGGCGGGTGTTCCACCTGGTGTACGGTGGTCGCGATCCAGTCGGGTACAGACACCCTACCACCCCGCTTTACATTCTTTTATACGTATAGACAAAATAAACAGTCCAAAATAATTACTTTATACAAAACGCGTACGAAGCCGCGGGACATTCCTAGACTATGTATAATCAAACATCAGAGTTGTGTTATATTGCTAATCTTAAAGGTCAAGTTGGAAGGCTTTATTTGCTAGTATATTGTATAAAAAATTTGAATGATTTCCATTTGATTGTTTCAGATCCCGTAAGCGTGGCCCGACGACCTTCTGTGATATAGGCTACGGTGAACGTGACGACCAGATGAACGAGTGTAATGCAGCCCTCGTTCTTATGTCACTTAGCTGCTCTCCGAACTCACCACGCCCAAGTAAGTCACACATATTGACGAACATACACTGGTTTGGTGACATACCTAGCTGCCGTAAAATGACCTACCATAACACACCTTTAAGATAGTCTTTTAGTTCTAATTTTATATTGTTATAACAAGAACACCTACTGTATATGCATCCTTTGAAACACGTGAATTCCTGTTTCAAATTTAAGACTATTAAACGAGAATCTCCAAATCGCACCGCTATGATCGTTCACTCAAGTATCACATTTTCTTACAATTCACCTCACATCCGTGCAAGCATTTAATGAGCCATCATAGTATCAACTTCTTGTAAACATGCTTACATCACTTCTCTTACATCATTCTACTGTTCATACTACGCAATACTACGTATGCTTTACACGACGCTTCTGGAGATTAATACCGGACTTGACCGCAACTATTATTTGTCATTACCAACAAACGACTTTCATATTTTAGATATTTAGTGAGAAATTTTAATACTCTTCTATCGTTATTGTGTCAATAATATCAAATAGTTACACACGTATTAAAAGTATATATGCATTTTAATAATATTTAGTTCGGGGACTGGTTGAACTCGGTGTAAAATCTGGAAAGCGTGGATGACGTCTAGACTGCTGTCTAGACTATGTCTAGACAGGTATTTTGTGTAACATAGCTCTCATGATAAGCTCTGTACGAAATATTCTCTTATTCTACTAGCACATTTGATTAATATTGCTCCTGTAATTATATCATACACTGCTGAGGAACATATAAATTGTACAATATTTAGCAAAACGTTTTTACGCACAGTGCTACATTTGAATGCACACGTTCGTGTGCGTAGTTTGTTTTATAAATGTATTTAGTTTAGAACAGTAATAATAATTAATGATGGTATGCAATACAAACGGGAATGTACTTGAATATCAATAAAAACATTATAGATACAGTACGCCTTTGAGATTCATCTCAAACCATGTATAAATAGGAATTTGAAACGCGTCTGTGCATGTGTGCCGTAAGAAAATAGCTGTTCTGTAGTGAAAGTGGCTGGCTATAGTTCCGTTTCGCAATTTATTACACTTAATTCATTCACGTGGCCACTCCGCCTCTACTGTTTAGTTAGTAGTTACAAAAAGAAAGAACTATAATATTATTTTTGACTTGCAATAGTTGCAACATGTAATTTTAAATCTAAAACCACTTACAATGATACATTTGATTGGATACTAATAACAAAGCAAATTGTTAGGTGGTCGATTGAAATGAGATTGAGAGCAAACGTTTATAATTTGATTTTAAACTGACTTTTTGAATCTATAAAGCGAAAACTTGTTTTGTGTGTTGGTTTTCTTTTATATTACTCCTAATAATCATCATCATTATATAGTATAAAACAAAGTCCCCTATCGCGTCTGCATGTCGGTCTATTCGCGATAAACTCAAAACTACTGAACGGATTTTCATGCGGTTTTCACCAGTAGATAAAGTGATTTTGGTATATAATTTGTCAAGGATTTTTTTATGATCAGGGCGACAACGTCTGCCGGGACCGGTAGTATTAAATGAATAATAGAATATATACAACTAGCTTCTGCCCGCGACTTCGTTCGCGTGGAATAGTTACTTTGGGCTAACGCTACACGCAGCGGAAGCACTCAAGAGGAAAAAGAACCCCGATTTTGAAATACTCTTCGTTGGTGCTCCGCTCCTATTGGTCTTAGCATGATGATATATAGCCTATAACCTTCCTCGATAAACGAGCTATATAGCACTGTAAGAACTTTTCAAATCGGACCAGTAGTTCCTGAGATTACTCCTTACAACGTCACAACGTCACAAACTCACAAACTTTACCTCTTTATAATATTAGTATAGATTTTCAATTATTCCAAAATAACTTTTCAGTAAAATGTTATAATTGTGTACATTTTCAGGTGAATGGAAAAACATTTATTTTATAAACAACCTCGGCAAAATACCTGCACTTCACCTGATGGTAAGTGTAGTACAGTATAAGAATATCATGAGAAGTATCACAAAGCTGGTATTAAGTATTCTGGGCTACCGTTTATACCTACGATAATTCGTAAAAATTAATTAGTATGTTGGATTTACTGAGCCATGTTTCGACCTCTATAAACCCTTAAAAAAGAACATGTAGTAAGCGAGTATATAATGAAATGCTTACACTGAGCTAAAGATGATTTTTGTTACGTATTTATTGATATATAAAACTAATAAAAATTGGTAATTAATTCAGGTGCATGGGGCGGTCGTTCATCCGTTTCGCCCGGTGCAAGCAGCAGTTCTGATTCGTCGTGGCGTTCCGGCACGCCTTCCCCACCGCCAGTTTCCTCATCCTTCAGCGACGAAGGCATCGCTATGGACTACGAGGAACTACACCCACGCAAGAAAAGGGTAAGTTATTTAATAATGCATGCCGTAATTCACGTCAATCTACAAGGAAAATTTATATTACGAAGTGTGGATGGGTTATAACCGATTTTAAATAGATTTACTAGGTGATAGATATATTACGACAATTTTTGTCTGAACGGATGATAATCATCATGTGATGTCACAGTTCGTTATTAGCAAGTAGCTATAATCTATCTATCTATATCTATATATATATATATATATATAAAAGTTCGACTGACTGATATATCAATACACAGTCCAAACTATTGTGGCTAGAACCATGACAATTTGCATGCGGCTTCCCTTTGCAATTTAGATGAGCTCTAAGGTGGTGAAAATTAGGATGAAAGTTTATGTTAAAATCCGTTATTTTTCCGTCATTCAGTCAGGTATTGTTTGATATATAAATATAAAACAAAGAGTCGAAAATAATTACAGCATAGAAATTGGAGCATGGAAATTGGAAAAAGAAGGAAATTGCTAGTATATATAATAGACATATTATTAACAGACCTCGCAACACAGAAGTTTGCAAGCTGGTATGGTTGTGACGACCGACGATGAATTGCGGATTACTCAGTGGTTTTCTGCCTCATTGTTGTTTGATTGCACTATGCTTACCAACAGACATAGTGTTGTCATTTTGGCGTGTTCTTATAAAAAAAAAAGGTTTACACCCGATATTGAAAAGTAAATCGCATTTTTCTTCACTATAACCCGAATCACAACTTCTTCTATTTAATAAATAATTTATATATTTATTACATGAACTTTATTTATATTAATATACGTTTCATTTTAAAGACTAATTAAAATGGAAATTCATTCATATCTTGACTCAGTTTGGTTCTAATTGAAACAAAATTATAATACCTCGATTAAAAATAATCGCTCATTTTTGCACTCATCTTATAAAGAAAGCTAACGGTTTAAAGTCAAAATTACACACATAATGTCGTGTAGAACGTGCCCAGCCACCAGTACGAGCTTCAATTAGACCGTGACATACTTTATAGTGACTTTCGTGTAGTTACACTCTGGATATATGTCCGCCTGCCTCATGACTTTAATATACATCGTTTTGTATCCGTTGAAACTGCACGAAAAACATCCTTTTGTCAGCAAATGTTATTAAAACGTTGTTAGTGCGCTTGTTTTCTTTGCTAATTATTAAATTTACCATTACTCATATTTTCCGGTTGTAACAGAATTGGCCAGACGTGTAATTCTTTCATTTAAACCTAATATCTTCTTCTTTTTGTAGTCCGGTGAAGCTGTTAAGACCTTGCTAGGGCAATAACGTAGTCTGTTCGAAAAAAAATCTTCTTTATATATAAATTTCTTCTGTACGTGTGTATGTCACTGAACTCCTCCTAAACGGCTGGACCGATTTTGATGAAATTTTGTCTGCGTTTTCCAGTGGATCCGAGAATGGTTTAGATTCACAATTGTACCTGGTAGGTGGCGCTGCGGTTGGCTTTTAGGATTTTTTTTTAATTAGCAAAGCAGGGCAATGTCCGCAGGGACCGTTAGTATAATATAATATGACTCCCAACGGCGATGTTTCCAAAGAATGAAGAGTTACAAATGTTTTAGAAACGAGCGTTCTTTAAAGAAGTGTTCATTAAAAGGCCGGCAACGCACTTGGCAACTTCCCTGGTGTTGCTAGTGTCTATGGACGGCGGTGATCACTTACCATCAGATGACCCGCATGTTCGTTTATCCACTATAATATTTAAAAAAAATATATATATATAAAACTTGATGACATTTAATCGTATTTCTCAAGGTGTTTCATATGGTCATCATATCATATAGGCTTTCTCTCTTAATTACTTTCACTAATTTATGTGAAAACTCACCAGAACAGAGTAGAAATAGGATATAAATCCCAACTAATATTACAAATGCGAATGTTTGTTTGTTATGCTTTCACGCCTTAACTACACAACCGATCGCCATGAAATTTTCCATTCACATTGGTAAAGGCACAGAACAGCATATAGGGTACATTTCGTTGAGAAAAAAGTTCTGTACCTGTAAGGTACAGAGTGCTGAGGGATAAGTCAAACAACGCGAACAAAAGCCAGTATAAAATAATTCACGATTTCTATTCCCGTTTTAATAATAACTAGCTGACCCACTTCGTTGGACGGTAAATATTTATAAAAAACCACTTTTTGTGATTTAAATATAAAAGTTAGACATGTACCGTGTTATAACAAAAAAGTTAAATACGTATTAAATACTTGGTTTAAAAAAGTTTCCTAATAAACGCACCGCGCTCGCCCGAGGCAAGTTCGTGTTATCCTAAATTCACAAGTCTAAACTAACGTAACCAAAGCGAGACAAAAGAACAAGATGGTGACCGCGGTGCATTTAATATGAGTCCTTTTTAAAGCCAGGGTTCAATACGTATTTAACTTTTTTGTAATAACACTGGTACTGTCGTCGGTGACTTTTTTGTATGCATTATCAAGCTCTACAACTTTTCTCAATCAACTCAATCATATATCTCTCATCTTTAAGGCGGCGTTGCAAATCCGACAACCACAAAAGAGTCTTTTTTTTCCTCGAACTAACTACGCTATTGACCTGGCAAGGTCTTAACAGCTTCACCGGACTACTAAGGCGAGCGCTTAAGGCACTCAGCCGATTTTATTTGGGCAACTAGCTCAAGGGTGCACGGCACACCTCGGCTTGGCTGTTGCCTGATGCATGCAATTCGTGACCTATCTTTTTTTCTTTTTTTTTCTCAAGGGTGCACGGCACACCTCGGCTTGGCTGTTGCCTGATGCATGCAATTCGTGACCTATCTGAGCTAACCTAAGTTAAGCTAAACTATTCATACATATATGAATTGTTGAAACATATATGTGTACCAAACATACATATCTCAACAACTCCTATGTAAAGAGTCTTTTAATTTTTCGGGTTAATATATAATCTATGACACTCACAAATAACGTGCCTTTCTATTGGTAAAAGATTTTTTTAAATCGGTTTAATAGATCCGGATATTAATTACCCCCTACAACCCAACAAACTCACAAACTTTACCTCTTTATAATATTAGTATAGGTTAAACCAGACACGTTGAAGCTAACAAACAACAAATTAAGATGACGTTGGTAGGTTGGGAATTCACGCGTATAAATTGTGTACGTATTTTTCAAATAATTATGTATTTGTTGTTCATTAGTAATTAAATGACTAATGACGTATACGGCTAAGCTATGAGTCAAATACAGTAGATGCAATTCAAGGTAAGCATTTATTCATCATACTTCTTTGTCGTAATAGAGTTTACTTTGTCGAAGTTCCTTCCTATATAAAGTATTTTGTTGTAAGCAATAGCTCTATGTAACACAAAACTTTCACCAAACAGGTGTCCGTTAATGCGTCCACTATGCGTAAAGCAAACAACCGAGCTTAGGATTTTAACAGAACAACTTACGTAACATTGCCAACTTACCATAATTTCTTCCTCCCACATCGAATATTTCCGGATTTCACTAGTTACCCTCTAAAATACCCACTTCCGGGATTTTAGATTAAAGAGATAATTCTCAACAACTAAAGCGAATTTACCACAACTTTCTCCGTACAAAGCCTTTCGAAATATTGAAAGTTCGTGTATTTGCGCAATATATAAATTACTAGCCTCTGCTCGCGACTTTGTCCGCGTGGAATAGTTACTTTGGGCTAACGTTAACATGCAGCGGAAGGTCTCAAGAGAAAAAAACCCCGTTCTTGAAACATTCTCCATTAGTGCTCCGCTCCTATTGGTCTTAGCGTGATGATATATATAGCCTATATCCTTCCTCGATAAATGCGCTATATAACACTGAAAGAATTTTTCAAATCCGACCAGTAGTTCCTGAGATTACCCCCTACAACGTCACAAACTTTACCTCTTTATAATATTAGTATAAATATAGGTATGCTTCCTAATTTTTAGATCGTTAAATCGAACCAACATACAGTTGACAAATGTATAAATTGAGATTTAGATTGCTATTAAATAAAACCAACCTTTAATTTCCGTAATGGTAATAGAAAGTTTCTAAAGTAATCTTAAAACTTAAAAAATCTTAAAACAAAATCCTAATTATTTCGTTTCAAATATTATTATTATTACGTTTCTTTGTATGTTTATTCAGAATACTAATATATAAAGTTTGCGTTTTAATCTTTTTAATTAGGAGCCTTGGTTTGGCGGAGACCTAAAACATGTATGTTTTAATTATATTTGGAACATGCACAAAGGTGTAAAGTAATTAATTACGTAGCTGGACGGCTTCCGAATATCATTGTATATTATTATTATTGTAATTTTACACAATAACAATGTCTTCAAATTATACCTACGTTTTATAATGGTCCCCATTGTTACAAATGTCCTTGAACTTGATTATATTTACGTAAGAACTTAATGTTGAACTATACATGCGATTTGGTACACATTGGTTTTTTTAATAACGTTATTTTCTTGTAATGCTGACTTTTAAGACATCACCAAACACTGTGCCAAGTGTTATAATAGGTGTTTGATAAATACACGAATGTATTCTTTCTGATCTGCCTTCAAACAGTTTCTGGTGCCCTTCGCAATATATTGGCTAATACTATTTTCTGTTCATTTCCATCGAGATTTATTTATATTAATGACTGAGCTTTTTCAATCATCTTAAGTATATTCTTGGCATAAAAAATAATATTCTTTTGATCTCTTGATTGTATTCAATGCTTAAAATCACCAGAAATATCCAAAGGTGTAAATTTAACTCAGGTAATTAATTGATTTGCAAATGAGTTGTTATTCATGAAAGATGATGAATTAGGTAAATTTTGATTTATATATATGTTTAATACTGTTACTGAATGTTACAAATTTCTTCAATGTTTTTATTAATAAATTATCTATCTTACATTATTATAAATATAAAACAAATCCCCTACGCGTTATTGTTGTTGTTGCGATAAAATCAAAAACTAGAAGGATTTTAAGGTTTTACAGGGAAAAAGTTTTGGAATGTTTTGGATATAATTTAGGTTTTTTTGGGGGGAAAAAGGCGGGGGGTATACTATATACTACTAGCAGGCTCAGCGGATGTTGTCCCGCTCTGATAATAAAAAAAAACGTTGACAAAATTATATACCTCAACCTTCCTTCATGAATCACTCTAAATACTACTGAAAGCCGCATGAAAATCCGTTCAGTAGTTTTTGAGTTTATCGCGAACAGACAGACATACGTGGCTGAGGACTTTGTTTTATACTACGTAATGATTTGCATAATAATTATACGTATAAAAACGAAATTTTAAATCAAATTATTTAATAAAAATAATACTAAATATTTATTACTTAAACTAAATTTTACAAAATATTCATTTTCAAAATAATCTACACCATAACCTACAACTATACTTATTATTTTGTGTTATTATCATTACATAGTATAAAACAAAGTCGCTTACCGCGTCTGTATGTCTGTCTGTTCGCGATAAACTCAAAAACTACTGAACGGATTTTCATGCGGTTTTCACCAGGGATAAAATGATTCATGGGAACGTTTTTTATATATTTTTAGGATAACGGGGGGACAACCGGGGTAATATTTTATATAATGCGATTTACGTATTTAATGTAAATAATCTTCCTTGTAAAAGATGGGTCACTACCCAATGGTATATAAAATAAAACTTAGTATTCTAAAGTGGTGGTCAGATAAAAGTGTCAGTGACATGCCGTGGACATTGTTTACAAAATATCATGTATTGCAGTTGATATAGACGATTATTTTCAATACGTCACGTGTCGTTTTGATAAACCGTTTCTTTTTAATCTTATTCCTTATATATATCTACTGAATTGTTATTTTTATCACACTTTCATATTTACTTAATACCCTTGTTCAACACAAACCAGTGATATTGCAGTTCGTTTTATCTGAACAAATAAACTGTTTCTTTTGTAATGCTACGAATATTTTGTTTAATTATTTTATTTTAATATCACATCCTATATCGTTAACATATTAATAGACGCTGTATATTTAGTCACATGTAGTATTAACTGAGCTTAAAATATGTGTGAATATAATATTCTAAGTTTATTTTACGTACATGGCAACAGACAAAACGTAATCTCGTGAATGTCCTAGTTTCAATTGCTAACCAAGTAGCACATAATTTTACTTTCCTTACTTGGTTTACGACTTTATATTAAAACCGTTTTTATTATATTTCCTACTGTATTGTTTTCGTATATAGATATTTTATATTATATTATTTAAAGTAAACCAATATATACCAATAAAATATTGCACATATAATTAAATTTATTATTTTATTTAGTACTAGCTGTGCCCGCGACTTCGTCTACGTGGAAGCTTTTGTAAAATAACATTGATTAACAGTCATCTGAATGTATTAAGTTCATTTACTTATATACTTTTCTCTCGTACTTACGCCGCGTCGTCATTAAAACTACAATATTTTTTGACCGATTTTAACGAAACAAACACTACGTTACTCCCGAGGATATGCTTTACGATTTTCTTTCTGGGGCTTTATTGTGAACCCAGTATTTTAGCAGTGATGCGTGTTCATACAAATAGACAGACAGACATTTCTAAAAATGATTGAAATGTATTCTATTACTTATTCCTAGACACCTGCATCAATTTTTTTCTCAAAAATCGAAAAACTTCAAACATGTTAAATTTAGATTCTTATTATATGTATAGCTAAATCAATTATTGTTCTTACCTAAGTATTTTTAAAGATTAAATAGGAGTATATTTAACAAAGCAATAATATCTAATATTCATTCACTTGAAAGTAGCTGTGTTACATATATTTTAATTGTAAATGTTTTTGTTAAATCATGAAACAAATTTAAACCAATTATTACAAAGTAAACGCTTCTTACCACAAAATGTATTTGAATTGCTGGGTCGCTCTGATATCGTTTTATTAGTGGGCAAACATCTTCAGCAATCATACTTATAATTTATTAAGAAATTTAACAAAATATCGTCTTTTATATAGTAAAGGAAACCGCGAAAAGTTATATAATAATAGTAGAGTCTGCACTACTAATAATACGGAGAGTAGTTATTAATTTGTTTGATTAATTTCATTAGAACCTATCAAATTTTAATCTTATCTTCAATATCATAGAAGAATATACGTACATAATTATAAATACAATGTACAACGTATTTTTGAGAGCATATAAAAAGGAGAACAAATAGTTGAGAAATCCTGAATTTCACTAATTTCACTTACATGTGTAAAGGAGACAGACATCTTGGAAATATTTTATTATTATTGCTGATTATATTTACTAGCGAATAAAGATAAGCAAACAAACCTATGCATGTATTTCTACTTAAATCAATACATGTCAGTTATTATTCAATAAGTCCTTATAACAATCGTTTTGTTAAGCTATTTCTACTAGGTAATAAAGTAGTAAATATAACAGATAATGTGATCATAAAGTGTTATGTTTTATGATACACGTGTGCAGTCGAACGTGTAGTACAATGTCAAGGTACAGTGCTGAGGGCCGAGTGCCACCTCCGAGCATCGGTTATGCAACATAGCTTTAAAACTGTCATGAATATGATTATAACTACGTCACATAAACACACGTTTATTGTGTTATTTATTATTCATTGGCATGGAACCAAAGGAATATTCTTATGTATTACTAATTAATTTCACATTGAGTTCTTTATGTAGATTCGCAATAAAATTGAATAAATTTTGCAATTTCCAGAGATCATTTTCATTTAGAACTTTTTTTAATAATAGCTTTTTTTTCCTCGAACTGACTACGTTATTGGCCTATCAAGGACTTAGCAGCTTCACCGGATTACTAAGGCCAACGCTAAAGACACTCAGCCGATTTTGTTTTGACAACTAGCTCAAGGGTGCATCGCACACCTCGGCTTGGGCTGTTGCCTAGTTCATGCAGTTCGCGACCTCACTGAGCTAATCTAAGCTAAGCTACACATTCATACTTATATGAGTTATTGAAATTGATATGTGTACCAAGCATACATACCTCAATAGTTCTTATACGTATTTCGTGTCGGTTAGATTTTAATAACAGCAAAGACAATATTTCTATGCTTACTAGTCCATATTACTATTAATATTATAAATGCGAATGTAACTTTGTTTGCTTGCCACGCATTCACGTCGTAACTACTCAACTGATAATCATAGAATTGTGTATACACATCGTTATGTGTACAGAAAAGAGAATCTACATTAAAGTCACCGAAGCTATAATCAAAAGCTAGTATGACAATAAAAGTGACTTTTAATAATTCTCAGAATATTTTTTTTCTCATCAAGTCGTCATGAAGCCATGAGCTCCACCAAGAGTTAAGTGATCAGTGCAACCTATAACTGAGCATAATCGATTTCAATATGACCACGATCCTAAGGTCAGTAATTATTGGTCGCTACCCTTGACGACTGGATTAAATAACTGGCATACCAGTATGTTTCCAATCTGACCCTTCACATTTAAATACAGCAGCGATAGAACTCTTTCAAACTTTGCTCTCCCGCTGTTCTGACAACAAGATTAGCTGTTGTTCTTAATGGTTTATAGTCGCAAAATATTACTATAGTTTCAATAAAAAACTCTGACAAGTAGCAATTAAATATGGCGCCTTGATAATCCGATATTGTTATGTATACTAAGTATAATATATATTTTTCAACGTCTCCGGAGCGCTAAACGCTTGTTTTAATGACATTTTATTTTGTAATTGTTCGTATAGTACATAGTATAAAATTAACAGCAAATGTAAGTTTGCTGCATATTTAATTCAGAAGAAAATTGTAATATACTATTGTAGGATTTATTACATAACTTCTGGCAACAAATCTCCCTTCGTGCCATAAAGGCTACAGGTACCGGGGAAATACCCTATATATTGGTTTTGATACGCGGTCAGTGAATGGGTTTTTTATTATACAAACCCATTAATCTTGACACTTGTTTTTTTTTTGCAACAATGTTAGTACGGCCAACCAAATGATTTTATAAGGATTTTGATTTTTCCTCATGAGGTACTGAACCCTTAAAATAAACAGATAATAAGAACGCAAACCAAAAATAATAAATCTATTAACTGGTTGGTAGATACTCAATAAAATACAATTGCAAATTTGAAAATTTCCATATATTTTAACAGTAGGACACGTCTGTAAATCCCTAAAAAGTCGCATTAAATTGCAATTGCGCTGTCGCTTTGGAATGAAGGTCACCATTAGTTGTACGCTTACTGAATCCTTGATATTAATTTACCACTGCTATTTAGAGAGCTCTGTAAGCTCAATGACAAATTGTATTACATATATTGTTCCAATTAGCCGCTTTTAATGATGATGGTCGTTTAAGTGTTTGCGTAGCATTAACAACTAATTAACCTATAAGACATGTATTATTATAGGTAAAATATTGTTTCGAACTAATTTATTAAGAGTTTGATTTTTATTTTTTATAAATTTTCTACAACAAAATAAATAAACTTATTAAGGAAATTGTGACTTAACAGCGAAAAATAATTACCTGTTAACACCACACACTAACAAAACACAATTTATAAACAAAGCATTTGAGATTGTACGCCGGCAAACCAAAACAACCGGTTAGGCCTAGAATTAGCAAACCAAAGTGGCAGCGAGCCGTCCGGTCCACGTCTATCGGAGAATCCACAACCGTATGAATGGATGAGTTCTGGAACGGAGACCACACATTGATAAAAGTAATCTAGATAACCCTAAAGCGAAATGGGGAGACGGTACGTAAAATAAACCTTGAAATTCGGAATCAGATACAGTGAAGAGTCATAAGAGAGTCTAGCAATCGTCTAATATACGTCCATGAATATTAAAGTAAAACATACAGTCGAGAAATAGACGGACAATTCCCGGTTGAATTAAATTAAAATAGAACTGATTTGCACGGAGTGTATAGTATGCCAATTCTGACTCGCCAAGACTTTGCGTCATATCACACGTACCTACTGATGTGCTCCGGATTGGCGGAGTTACGCAGGCCTACGCTTTGTTTTTAACCTTGTACATATTGTTGGCGGGCGAACGGGGCTCGTGGGCGGACCGGCGGAGACGCAACTCTTGTCTTACTATTACATATTTTCTTACGTAACGTCTATTTACAAAATTATATAGTTAATAACTATAATTGTGTTAAATAAATGTCGCAGGACAAATCTTAATAAGATGTGCGTGTGATAACTCTGTAACACCGCTTATAAATCTACGAAGTGCTCACTCCGGTTTTTTTTTACTTTTTTTAAATTAAAAAAATCTTTATATAAGTAATGAATTTCTATAGATATCTAATATCGTTGAGTAATGTAAAGCTGTGTACTTTTAAATACAAAAGTACTGGTCTGTCTACGTATATATAATGAAAATACAGTTCGTTAAACTACTAAAAGCATCGGCAAAAAGGACTATGACGATTCGATGCGTAATTTTTCATAGATGATTCTAGGCTACTACTAGGTTCTAGTTACTTTTTTGCTTCGATTGACCGTTTGCCATTTTTTACAATGATACAGGCAAGAATCTGCTAGTATTACAATATAAATGAGTAGGTATAGTAATTTCTAAAGAATTCCTAGACGCGCATGCATTCGCGTTATGAGCACTGACACGTCTAAGTACTGACATAATTTAAAAAAATCCGTATTTAAGCGACTTAGCGCACTTATAGTCTATATATATATATTTACACATATAAGAATGTAAATCTAATGTTTCTGTACTTTTTATATTTTTGTGAAAAAAATTGTCGCTGGTGACTGGGAAAAAGTAATAAAAACATTTCAATCATTTCTGGAAATGTCTGTTTGATTGAACACGCGTCACTTAAACTACTGCGTTCTCGATAAAACCACACCAAGAAAATCATATGGCATATCGTCGAGTAACATTTAGTCTTTCTTGGTTTCTTTAAAATTGGTTCACTCTATCAAAAGTTATTGTAATTTTAACGACGACGCGACTTAAGTACGAAAGAAAAGTAGATAATTAAATGGACTTAATATATTCACACAATTTTATTAATCACTGATTTTTTACATTAGCCTCCACGCTGACGTGGTCGCGGGCACGGCTAGTTTTTTAATTTTTTTTTTTTTCGAATTGACTATGCTATTGACCTGACAAGGTCTTTACAGCTTCACCGGACTACTTTTTTTAATATAAATGATCTTCTTGTTAAATCTAGACAAATAGGTTAAATAAGACGCAAAGATGAAAAGGTATTTTATTTATATTTATTTTCACACTCAAAATTGTAAATAAAACTTTTATAATACGTGCTTTAATTTTAATTTAACAATCATATATATATGTGTGTTCAACGTGTTTAACAACATATTCTTTACTGTATCGTTCCTATTTCCTTTACAAAATATTTAAATGTAATAGACAAATAATGTCTAAAAATATTATAGGTAAACAGAGAATATATATTATAATCTTGTTAGTAATGTCCCACTAATTAACCCAATAACGTTATTCCACGAGCTATATAAACCATAAATCTGAATTACTTTATGGGTTACCTATGACATTTCTCTGACTAATTTATACTTAAATGCGACTACCTGTTCGCATTGTAATTTACGAACCCAACCTTAGAAGGCCGAGCCGGAGATCCATTTACAAAAAAAAATTGGCAAACAATACTCACTCCGTTGGATGAAGGTCTTGACGTAACCTCGTACTCGAGTTGTGGACATTGAAAACATACGGAAGCCGTTTCAAGCTGTAACTCGTTTATATTATCTCCCAACTAATTTTAAACCTTGTCTACTTACTGGTGTAAAATGATAAAGTAAAAAACATGGTATTTCTTGGGAAATGTTCTTTATTACCTATTATTATGGACTCTTAATTATTATTAATCACTTTTAACTAATAAGGTGCACTTGATATTAGCGAATGCAGTTACGTTTGTAGCGGTTTGTATTCAAAATAACTTAAAAGCATTAACGCCTCCATATCAATTTGAGTTTTGCTGTACAGAATGTTTAAATTTATCATTCGATATATTACTTTCTCAATTCATTAATCCGATTGGATTTTCAAATACATAATAGGTAGGTTTTTAATACATATCTCTAGATAAATTATGAATGGATATCAAAATAACACGATAACTTTAACTTTGCACGATCCTGTCGTAGATAATTACTTACTCTGTTTTGACATGACACCGAAAAAGTTAAAATATTTTCTTTAAACTTAATGGGTGTTATTACAAAAAAGTTAAATACGTATTAAATACTTGCTTTAAAAACGTTTCGTATTAAATGCACCGCTCTCGCTCGAGGCAAGTTCGCGTTATCCTCTTTCGCAAGTCTAACCTTACCTAACCAAAGCGAGACAAAAGAGCAAGATGGCGGTCACTCAGCGACCGCGGTGCATTTAATATGAAACCTTTTAAAAGCAAGTATTCAATACGTATTTAACTTTTTTGTAATAACACCGAATAAGTTTTGGGATTTGACCACAATTATCTGATATTGAACAAAAATGTGGTCTTAAATGGTGAACACGCTAAACCCAAAGGGAGATTGGCTCTCAAGTGCAGCTGCCGGAACACACCAACAGGTGCTTTGCGACAGATTTTCAACTCGAGTGTGGTAACTACCCAGGCAGGCTTAGAAATACAATCGCTTTACTTCTACCATAATAATTCATACCATCGTGTTATTTTTTCATCACGATGTGTTCCTTCACCAAAAGCTCCGATTTAGTTGCTAGGGTTTGAACCTATTTCGAACGACGCGGTGTCCCGAATTGTCAACTAAGCCATTATCGCTTCGAAATACAACGAAAATGAGCTGTCGTTGAAGAAAAATAACGTGAATACGTTTTAGTAGTGGTAGAGCCACGCTGAAGCTATTACTGGTTTCAGCATGAATGGGTCGGCTCGCTCGGAGTAGTACCACCCGACCCACGGCAACACTGACGTGAAGTAACAGTGCTTGCAATTTTTGCGTTTCGTTCGGTCAGTGAGAGCGCCGGAGGCCCACCTCCCCTCCCCCAAACACAGGCTGCCAACGCATTAGCGACTCCCCTGGTGTTGTTAGTGTCTATGGACGGCGGTGATCACTTAACACCTGTTTGTTTGCCTCCTATGATATAAAAAAAATCATAGCATGGTGGTATAGCTTTTTATAAATTTGCCTGATTAAGTGAAAATCTGTCGCTAATCATTTACAAGTATACTTCGCCAGCTTCGTTCAGAGATAGTCTACATAATTTCACAACAAAAATAGATTGTGATCAAATACTATAACGTAGGAAGATATTATATAGGTTTAATTGACTGTAAAGTATCCTAAGTACAAATTGTATGAAAATCTTACAGAGACCTCACATAATACTTTGAATTTCAAAATAACGTACAAAAAATTAAAGCAAACATGTACATGTAAAAGTGTATTTAGACAGTTTGTCGCGCAAATTACATTGTAACGTAAATTCGATAACAGATGAATGAGCTAATATTTGCAAGATCAGTGGACGCCTACGCGAAAGCGGGTTTAGACTCTAGCAGGCTATTAGTGTTGCAGCATAACAATGGCATGCACTAGACGCAATGTCGCCAGACCAAATCATCGCTTGTAAATGTTGCCAAGTACTTGCGTCTGTTTCAACTATACACGAAATAGAAAATAAAAATGTATATATTTATATATAAACCTATCTTCGCGAATAACTGTCATAATACAAAAATAGATTAACCAAATTAATAGGTTATGATATTATAATTAACATTATGAAAAACATATTCACAAATGGGTACTCAAATTAGCAATAATTGATTTACCCCGAAATGACAGTCTTCCTGAATTTCTTTTGTATAAAAACAAATTAATATAGCATATCGAAAGCTTCGATCAGTTATTGTTGATCGAAGATCGAAAGTAAGTAAATATACTTTATAAAAAAAAATATAATAAAGCTTTGTATTATAAACGCATAAATTAGTTGAAATAGAAGCAGGAAGTGTACACGACCGCACCAATGCGATGACGTAGTTAAAATTGCTATTTTTTACAACAATAGTGATAAAGATTGTAAAGTACAACAAAGTTTCAGAGCTTAGGTCAGTACAGTGAAATAATATCATCCTGGTAGCGCAGGCTTTTAATGTTGCCTTTGTGTATTTTCACAGTTTCTTTTTCCGCTTACATGTATAAAATAATAAAGCATAATAAGATACTATTATTTATTGTACATTTATTATTCAAATTTAGTGATATGTGTATAACATAAGGAGGGCGCTGTAGACACTCCTTGGACCGTAGTCCCTGAGGTCACCGACCTACCCACATGTAATCCGTGCGGAACCTGTTTGCGGGCACTTACATTGCCCACCGTGCACCATTGGTCTTACCCGGAAAAATCATCGATTTTTTATAAACTACGTCAATAAGTCTGACGCCCTCGCACAGTAATTTCTTAATCGTTCATGTAATAGTCAACAAAAAAATCCATAACTTATAATCATTTTTGTTAATCCTATTTAAAAACTAAACTTTAAAGTTATACATTTTTATAATTCTGGCAAATAACTGTTTTTGAAATCCTAATAATTATATAAAGATGTCAATTATTAATCAATATTGCATACGGCAAAGCGTTTAGGTGTGTTTAGATATCTGCAAAGTATCTTGTAACTGAGCGTAAGCGGCTGACGTCAGGTAACAGAGCAGACCTTGGTTGAGGACACAACTATTAGAGCGCAGCAACAAGGCCTCGCCAGCATTCTGCATATAATGCAAATATTTATTCTACACTTTGTACGTATGTACGCCTTTATTTTAGCAAATCGTCACGTTTATTAAAGTGACAAAATGGTTTATAAATATAAAACAACAAAACACAGGTGATCAAATAATTTGTGCTTCTAAAATTTTATAAATAAAATTGAAACCTTTTGGACTTGTGCATTAAAGCTCACATAAACTCAAAACCACTATGTAACTCAGTATGAATGAGTCACAAAATCTCAAGTAAGTTAGAAAACGCTTGTCTTTGAAATAAATTACCTTTGGAGGAAAAATCTAAATTGAATCTTATTTAAATGACTACGTATTATTGAAGTTTGCCCGCGTACCACTACGAACAATGATTCTTTACAAAGGATAGTGAATAAAAATAGTAATAATAGACAATGTCCTTCCACAAGCGTAATTAACATAACAATAGCGTGTACTGCGTGGAGACCCTTTGTTCCGTGTAAAAGTGCAGTTACACTTGGGTGTCGTGACGCGTTCCACCTCTTACCATTTTACTTAGTACGTTATTCCAAGACCGAGTTGGCGGGAAAACAGTTGCAGCTCACGGCTATTATTAGAAACTGCAATTACACTTGCATTGGCTAAAGCTGCGTCGCACCATCGCGCCGCTGCCTCTGTTTACACTTTAAATAAAAATCTGGCATAAATGTACTAACTGGTCACCAGATGACAAGTGGACATTAAACATGTGTAAAGCGATAACGCTGCTTTTATCATCATTCGTCACAATATTGACTGCGCCAGTTATACGTAATACACGTACGATAAAATAACAGAAATGGGAAAAACCTTTTCAAACCTAAAAAGGTTTTATTAGTAAAAAACAAATCCAATTTTAGTGAACAAAGCAACATCACTGTATTAAAATTCACATCGTCTTGCAACTAATTCTTAATCTATATGTGTACATACATATAAATAAATTGATGGCTAATCTCAGTAACGGTTGAATCGATTTTTACTGACAGATATAGATAGAGATAGATATAGATGGTATAGATGGTTTTTTGGTGTATTATACTTATATATATTTATTTTTAACTTTTTCTATATGAAATAAGCATTAATGGTAAATTTTAACAGGGTAATATAACATTTGTAAAAGGCTAAGTAATGAAAACATTATAACTGAAATAATAAAATGTATAGTTAACTCAGACAAAAGATTATAGTTCATTCAAATAGCAAAAAAGGTTGAACTTACAGGTATCAGCTAGTTATCGTTATAAATTTACTTGGAGATATAAAATTATACATAACTAGCGGGCCCGGCAGACGTTGTCCCGCCCTGATTATGAAAAAAATCCTTGACAAATGATATACTAAAACGTTCTTCATCAATCACTCTATCCACCGGTGAAAACCGCATGACAATCCGTTCGGTAGTTTTTGAGTTTATCGCGAACAGACAGACAGACAGACGCGGTAGGGGACTTTGTTTTATACTATGTAATGATAATTACTACTATTTATCAAAAATTTGTTATTTTACATAAATAACAAGTTTAAATTGAAATGTCAACTCACGTTTCTTATTTATAAAGTCCAATTTATAAAACGCGAATTGAGTACACGGAAATGTCAAAACGTGGCCGTCACAGTGAAGAGACAAAAATTTATAATTGATATCTTAAATAGTGATCCGAATGCGTCAATATATAAAATGTACACGAGTCCCACTATCGGTGTGCACACGTGTAACCTTGCACTCGTGCAGTGTAGGTACTTCACGAATCCATAAGCGGAAATTCACCTCAAAACAATATCGCTCGCTGCATATATTCAAAGAACAAGAACGTGCCATAATTGCCTTCTGAAAAAGCCTGTCTCAAACGTTTCGTTTTTCTTTTAATAAAACGTATTTGTGGAGTAAATTCTTTAAATATTTCTGATTATTAGATATAATTTTTATACTTTTGTAGTAAATATATTTAATATAATATATGTATTTCGTCTTTTACTATTTAATCTCATTTATATATTTTATACATTTATCTACATCTGTATATTTATGAGCCGTAATTAGGTCTAATTCGCTCCAAAGTTTTTAACAAAAACGTTATCCATCTTTTATCGTCAGGTATGTTAATTTATTAAAATCATTCAATATCATTATATATACCTCTCGAACCGGTATATGATTTTTCTGCGATATAATTAGAATGTTTCTAGGAAGAAGTAACCGTAATGAGGTCAAGCTGCTGATGTAATCCAACCTCTTCATTTAACTTGAGTACAGCATAAGGCTCACCACTCGTAACTAATTATAATTTATGATTTTTTTACAACAGCATTGCTTCTGTTTTGTAACCTGTAGCATACAACATACTCGATGATATTAACTATTGTGAAGTATATATATATTTTTTATTCAGATTCTATTCAAGAATAATTTAATGCCAGCTTTATGTTATGCATTTTAGACTAAAAAGCTTAGAAAGCAACACCATTAGTGACTTATTCTGGAACTTTATGAATTACGCGAAATATAATATCGTTATTCTATAAATGATGTAACTTGACCTACTTTTCTATTAATTTAGTTATAAACATATAGTATAATGCAGTTCAAGTTGGTATCAACAATGACTTCGTCGTTTAAAAAATGATATTATTATCTTTACCGTTTATGAACAAATGCAGATTACATAGACCCGAATCCGTTCAATAGCTGATTATAATAAAGTACCTATCATATTTGTCTAATGATTAAATCAGAATACGAGTTATTATTTTAGTTCGGTGCACATAGACCAGTTTAATTATTTCCGCTTGCGTAAGTAATTATTATGTAATCGACGTTAATAAGAAAAACTCTTAGTATAATTGACAAATTACTTATCGGGTCTAATTTAACAATTAGCAATTTAATACAATATTTTATATATTGTGCCTAATTTTATCATTATCAATGTTTTTGAGATAGCGTTTTGTGGCGCGTGTACTTCCACATTGCGGTAGATACGTGCCTCATGAAGGCCATTTTATCGCCCACCACTGATAAAGCATGCCAATCGTTATCTGCAAAGGCGGAGAGGTTGACTTCCGTGTGCGCCTCACGGTCACTGTAATTAGCAATTACTTACCCATTGTAATCATCACCTACATACATTTCATCGATGGAAACAATTCTCATTGTCTAAAGTACACTAGAAATTGCAAAACAAGGAAGACTGACAGCTTTGCCAACATAATAGGAGATAATAATATAATAAATTTGCAAACAATATTATTTATTACAAAAAATACGATAAGATACAGTACAGCAAAAAATTGGTTTTACAATCGTGCCATATCTACAGAAATATATATCGCGGTACGAGATAATTCTCAGATAACATGATGGAAACGACAAGTTTTAAAATAAAGCTATAATTGTAGACAGGCTCACGTGAGGCACTAACGCGTCGGCATGCGCAACGTGATCGAGTACCTAACAATGAATACGATGATATGACTAAATTGTTTACTTTGCCCTTGGACCTTGAGATGTTCTATTAAATTGTTAGCCGCGTGCGCGAAACTTGTTCACCGATTCGTTTGAAACCCGTTAGGTGGTTTCTTCATAAATTCGCTGTTCCAACGCGTGCACGTACATCAACGCTCAAGGTTTATGTTGTGCCCGCATTAAAACGATAGCTGTAGTTTCAACGAATAAAAGCACGACCTTCGCGTTCTATATTTATAACGCGGAAGGCGTTGAGTTGCGGTACTAGAAGCGCTTGGATTATTCCCCGCAGCCCGCGCGGCGAACAGTTACATTAGGCGAGTAAATGGCAATCGCAGAACTGGTCGAACCTGCACCTAGGAGGACGTCGACTCCGGACACTATGCGTGCTAAAAAATGCTCGCTTGATTATATATTAGCTTATGCTACACTAATGATTCATATAACTTCATAATGATTTTTGCGTTTATTATTTTGTTCTTCAAATCTATATCAACTTTATATACATACATACACATTAACTATTTCAGTTACAACATAAAGTGTTGCATGGGGTTAAATAGGTATCTCCTATGATATATTCAAATGTTCGGAGAGAAGCATTGAATTTAAATTAAATGTGATAACTTAAATATACAATTATCTAAACGTTACAATGTACTTTCTGTTATACAAATAATGCTACCACTATAAGCTATAAGCTAGAAAAAATATAGATAATAGATATATTAAATTACATTGAGAGAACATGGTTTTAATATGTTCATATAAGTTTTATTTTCTTTTATAATTATGTATATTATTATAGAAATAATGTATAATACAGATGAGTCTAAAATTCAAAGTATTATCTTCAATCTGTTTAGAACTTTATGTATTAATTAATTTGCTTTCAGTAAATCAAAACGGTGGTTTAATTTACTATTTATTTTCTTTCTCTTGGCCCTACATACGTCATATTTGATTTCCATCAGCCAAATATATGCTAAAACAGTAGCTCCTAATTTTTAGGTGAACACCTTACGCGAGCACAAAAAACATAAGTAAAGAATACTGGTAGAGAAATGGTGTGACGTTGAACCTTAAAACCTTACGTTAACGTACGCAGTCGACTGCATTACGGTCGTTTACTTGCGCTTATTTTAAATCAATTGCGTGTCAATTTAGAATGCATTACGCAACCGAGTAATAGGTATAATAAAACCGATAACAAAACGTTCACGATCCACTCATTAATAACATTATCGCGGATTTGTATCGTCCTACCGCCATCATTTACAGCTACGTCACACGTATATGCGACACGACGCGGCGTATAGCGATAACAAAATCAAGATGTTGATTTCCGCAATCGTTCCAAGGTGAATGTTACTTGAACGCGATAAAATATTTTCATACTTAATTTCAAGACCATTTGACTCGTAACTGTAATATTATATGATCATAAGAAACTTATGACAGTAAGTAGAAGATATATACATACAATAAGAATGTAAATCTGATGTTTGTACTTTTTACATTTTTGTGAAAAATACTGCTGCAGGTGTCTTGGAATAAGTAATAAAATATATTTCAATGATTTTTAGAAATGTCTGTCTGTTTGTTTCAACACGCATCACTGCTAAAGTACTGCGTTCACGATAAAATTCATAAAAACGAGAAAATCATAAAGCATATCCTCGAGTAATATTTAGTCTTGGTTTCATTAAAATCGGTTCACTCTATCAAAAGTTATTGTAATTTTAATGACGATGCGACTTACGTACGAGAGAAAAGTAGATAAGTAAATGGACTTAATATATTCAGATGGTTTTACCAGTCACAGATTTTTTAAATTAAGTTCCACGCAGACGGAGTCGCGGGCACAGCTAGTTTCATATATGTTTGTCACAAATCAACTGGTCTTCTGGTCTGTAGAGTTTGGCACACGACGAATTCCAGCTCAGCCCTCAATATTGGTAACATATCAATTGGCTACCCTTGAACTGTATGTCAGTCCTACATTTAATTTTTGACATATAATCGTCGAAGCTTCAGAGTATGATTAATGGCGCCCTTGAACTTGTTGCCATACGACTGAGTGCCTTGAGTGCTCGTTTAAAAAAGTCTGGTGGAACTGTAAAAACCCGCCAGGTCAATAGCGTAAGTCAGTTAGAAAAAAAAACGGTATGGTTAAGATATGAAACTATATCATGAATATAGTTCATTGCTGCCAATCTGCCTTACGGCTCCAATAAAATAGCTACCATATGTATACTATTTGAGCTTGTTAATTATTATCAATTTTATAAAAATAAAATTTTAACTTCAAATTTGAATACAATTAAATATGAAGCCAATTAGTACAGGATTATAATTAAATACTAATGTGCTTCCTAGAATCAATTTGTTATCAAGTTCAAAAGACTTGATCCCTTCTAAATTACTTTTTATCTAACAAGTTTCGAGATTTATATATACAATAAACAAATAAGTTATCTCATTACATAGAAAACATATCAAGGATTTATAAACTCCCTGATGTCGATAGAATGTCGAGACAAACACCATGGCCTCAAAATCAACTTTTGCCTTATAAAATACTAAGATACCTGCTCGCTGCACTATGCGCCTCTTTTGTTTCTATTGGTTGTAAAAAATGTATTAAAGTAAATCGAAAAAAAATGGTAAGGGGTTAATGGAATCTAAAAAATAAGTATCCTAGAAACATCTATGAAAAATTCCTTATCGAATGGTAATAGTCCTATGCCGATACGTTCAGTAGTTTTGCCGTGATTGAACCTAAAGGAACCCTATTATAACTACGTAGATTTTCTCATTCGTCATATTTAAATAAAGAATTGTTTATACAAGCTGAAAGTTTAGACAGTAGCGATACCTATGGAGGATATTCTGCACTCGATTCTCGTTCTAAATCAATAAAAAATAAGTGCTTAATATTTGATCTAATTATCTAGAAAAATACAAAAATTATACACAATCCTCTGCTACACAATCTATGTTTGAGCACAGTGTTAATGACCGTCTGGTTATTTCACTTTCACTTAGAAGTGAACGTGAGAACGTCAGGAACAAAACAAAAGGGTTTATTGTCCGTTTCATTATCGAAAGTTATTAACTCCTGGTCGCACATTGTAGCTTTTGGCACCGGTCATTGCACCTAAGTTTATTACGATTGTGTATATATTTTTGAAAGTCTTAGAACAAACTATAACTCAGGTTTTCTTGATTGTTTATTAGTATTTGTTTTGATATTATTATTTAATATGTATAAATGTGACCATGATGTATCATATCCTAGAATACTGCAAGTGTTTAACCTTTCACCTGGTATTTTTGTTTTCATTAGATACCTAAATGAAATAGTGAGTTATTTAAATTCAGCAAGAAGACCAGTTCACATCAAAATCAAATTAATGATTGAATCCGTAAATCAAACGTTTAACATATTAATTACATTATTAGTTGAATACACTTACAACACACAGCTGTAAGATCGGGTTATGTTGGTTACACAACAAATAAATGGTTTCTAGACATCCGAGAAACCCAGTTTCGTGTACTTAGGAATCAGTCAAAACTCCTTTGTCTGAGACTTACATATCTTCGTATATTATATAACATTCCACTCCAGATTTATAATAACGTAAACATTATGCAAACAAAAGGTATCGTATACACTCATACAAATACACTAAAGGAAACATATACTATTTAGACAGTTTCCCCATACCTACATATAAAATTATAGTAATATTTGATTTGGATAAGGAAAATTACGTTGTTTTATTACCTTATATAGAATATAATATGTTACGCATATAATTAATTATTCACAATAATTCACTCCCAGAAATCACTGAAAGATATTAACTGCCCACATACGTACAACTGTACTCAAATATTTCTTCACAACTGTTTTATATCGCCGTAAAATACAGATTAGTCGAACAATGTTATCATAGTAAGTATACAAAGTAGATACATAGCAACTATGTATTAGTGGCAGGTATGACGAACCTGGAGACATATGTGGACATTACGGTTACTCCATAATATTTAGAACTGATGTTGTTAAAGGTTTACAATAGTTGATTCAAAAGAAGGAGAATAAGCAATACAGGTTTAAGATTGACTCGTTTCCGCTGCAGTATTTGCGAGTCGATATGACGAAACTAGGACAGCCGTACAATACATTTTACGTCATTTCCGTGCTTCTGAGCTTCTACTGAGTAATAACCGAAACTCGGTTGGGCCCGCGGCAGTATGCACAACTAGTGGAGTCTCTTTTTTTTATTGTTCCCCTAACTGGATCCAATACACTATGAGTCTTGGTAAATAGGGCAAATTATCTCCGCATTACATCATATCTGTATTTGCGTCACTTTTATATTAGATAAAACGTATTTCCGAAATATATCAATAGCTTCCTTTATACCATACGCTTTTTCGAACGCGAGAAGAATTTTCACACGAGAAAGAATGCGCTTGTAAAGGCACATAATAACAATCACTCGTGAATTCACGTACACGCTTTCTCGTGTTCACTTGTGCACACTCCAATCACGCGTGAAAGAGCATGTCATGTAAAGGCAAACTAAGGGGGGAGCCTGCTTTAGAAGCTTAAAAAAATCGATTTTTTCGAGGATTTTTTTGGGAAGGAAAGAAATATTTGATTGAAACGAAACTTTCAGGTTTTATTGTTATGTATTTCAAGAGTCTTCTCAAATTTTTTCATCAAAATATATGTCATATTATGCGTGGTACAAGCATTTCGCCGAGGCGCCTCGAGTATGCATGTGTGGTGCGGCGGGAAAGATGCAGGTCGCAATTTTCATCTGAAACAAAAAAAAACAAAAAAAATTTTAATTTTCAATAGTATAGCTTCTAGTTAAACTAAGAAAATTAAAAAAAAAAGTGAAAAATTCAATTATTTTTCGCAAATTAAAAAAAAAATCATTTTTTTGGAAAAAAAATTCACTTTAGATTGTTTAAAAAAATGGTTAATCATAACTTTTTCAAGTTTTTTTAGGTTCAACTAGAAGAGAATTTTATCCCGAACACAACCAATTTTGTCTCGTTTCGATAGGGCGTTTAGTTTTTTTTCTATCTTTCCCGCCAACTCGGGAAAATCGTAAAAATGAAAAACCGAGAAATCGCCCGTCAAAGTTTTCGTATATAAAAAATCTTAATTTTTTTGAACTTACCGCAATAACATGCTAATCAGCGATTCCTGGTCCATAGAATGGCGCTTGAGACTTTAAAAAAACTGGTTTTTTGAAGAGAAAAAAAAAATCGATTTTTTGAAGCCTCTAAAGCAGGCTCCCCCCTAATATTAAGTAACGTAAACTAAAATTTTAACATCGAATCAGTTCCAGTAATATCTATATTCTTGTAAGGTTTCTGTTATTATTGTTTAAATAATTTTATTTGAATAATTGAAATAGCTATTATATTCATAACCGCGAGTAAATATCCTTTGGAAAATTCACTTATAAATTTTATTTTAATTACAAACACAAAATAACACTTATCGGCCCTTATTACTGATTTGCTCTATTTTTGCTCTATAAATATGGAACAAACCCCAAAAAAAACTCTAGATGTCATCACTACCTACATAAAACATAAGTGTAAAATCAACATGTATCATAAAATATAAAATATGTATCATAGAACGTATAAAATATAAGTTAGTATGAGAGAAAATAAAGTGTATCGATAAAGAAACATTTGATTTTTGGGTATGAGCCAAGAAATAATTTAATCATAATAAATAATCATTTTATTTTTATTAACAGATTTCAGATTTAGAAAGTTATAATAAAAAAATAGTAAAAAGTATACCGAAGATAACATTTCAAACTATTCATATAGTAAAAATATTATTTTCGCTACTACAGTTGAGAGAAAAGTGGGATACAGACAAATAAATTAATATTTAGTACAACCCTATTTATTTTGTTTACAACAATATTTTGTTACTAAATTAACTCATCGTTAGTAGTATGGCGACTAAAATTATTTTTGCCTTATTACCTTATTTTATATGTTTTATCCTACTATATTATGTTACTAAACTATAGTACTTGCGTTACTCAGAAGTGATAGAACGTTTGGCATTAATAATTTTACTGTCAACTCCATATATATTATCGTTATACGGTGTTTTGTCACAGAGTAATAATTTAGTGTATTAATTATACTCTAACAGCAAATTAAATATTTGTACTTACAGGAAAAATACATTTCTTATCTTTATATATAAATAGTAAATAGTATAGCATAAAACAAAGTCCCCTACCGCGTATGTCTGTCTGTCTGTTCGCGATAAACTCAAACACTACTGAACGGATTTTCATGCGGTTTTCACCAGTAGATAAAGTGATTCATGATGACGGTTTTGGTATATAATTTGTCAAGATTTTTTATAATCAGGGCGGCACAACGGCTGCCGTGCCCGTTAGTCTTTACATATAAGATTTATATATGTGGATTCACAATTAGAGCCGGTAGGTGGCGCTGCGGTTGAATTTTAGTTTAATTTATTATTGAGGCAGGACAACGTCCGTCCGGCTCTCTAGTATACATATATAAATTGATTTAACATATTAAACTACTCATTTGAAAAAGTTTTGTCTGAATAAAATGACTCCTACATCTGCATTATTTCACAAGAATTATGTCACAGATTTATAAGGCTACATTTATTTAAATAAGAAACTCTGTATTAATTAGGTATTATAGTGTATATTACTCTTTAAAATTTGTATAATGTGATCGAATAAAAGCCATTAAAACTGAACACGATAATATTAATTAAAGTAGACAAGATATTCAACAACTTCCAACACTTGGTTTTCCCTATTAATTTAAACCATTTGTCACTTATTAACATAGATCCGGCAGAGAACGTAGTTTCCGCAACGGGTTTTTCTGGCATATACCGCCTTTGAATTCTGCGAAGCTTTAACAAGTTTATATAGACAGACTCCTTTAATACGAATTTATAATGTCCAAACGAGCTGTGCGAAATAAATACGGGTGAATTATAAATTAGTCAATTATAGTTTTTAACACTGATATGGATTTAGTCAAAAGGATAAGCTTACCTATCTCATTACAAGCATCATGTGGAACCATTAAAACGAGGTTTTTGTTAATGCTATAATTACACAAAATGAGATTTCTTTATTTTGAAATGACTAATAAAATCAACAAATTACTATATATTGTAGTTATAATTAAATATCACAAACATTCAGAATATACTTTATTTTTGTAAGCATAACATTTAAAGTTATTTTAATATACAATTACAATAATATAAAATATCATCAATATTATTGCAATTTATCATAAAAACGCTTTGTATAATTTGAACAGAACGGAATTGAACTCTTGTAAAGGCAAAACAAAACAAATGATTATTACTAGAATAAATGCAAGCTCTTATGCATTATATTATGGTTAAGAAATAACATCATGATGTTTATTTTCTAAAAGTTCCTTTAAGTTGTAATGAAGTTTCAAAACTTACTTCAAACAATCAAGTAACGTACGATTTAGGCAGAAACGCGCCAACTTCACGGTTGTTGTCGTTCTATCTCACTCTAGAGTTCGTCGACCTCCCACCACACAGCTCCCTCAATCTAATAACCCTGTTCATTAAAGTAACTGTCTAATATATTTCAGGGGCATTTTTTAAAACAAGCGATATTTTATTATATATTTCAAAAAACCTATGACGTATCAAGTTAATTCCGAATTGATAACGAGGTCTACGTGTAGGCGCCATAAAGTTCATGTAACCCTATCCTGACGACCTTGACGCGGTCAAAAACATCATCCAACGAGACATTGACCAGCATTGGTGCGGGGTTCACGAACACCAGTTGCGGTTACGGTCATTATGGGCTCGTAGACATATTAAGCGATTACTTCTGCCACCTTGCACAATTAAATGTGAACAAAGGAAGCGCTATGGTTACCGTTTTGCGTGTCACACGACACTGTTATGGGTGGCAATGGTTTAAATATATGTTTTTGGATCATTGCCATTTATTGTTAAAAACGCACGTAAAAATATAACATTCCTCTGTTAATAGTTATTCGATTGTTTCGTGTTATATAAAAATAACATATAAATTTCAAAAGAAAATTGTAATCTTCATGAAATTTACTTTATACAAAAGAAGGAAAATATAAATGCGGTTATTATTACGGAAAGAAACGTTGATAACCTTAAATTAATTTACGCGACCATGAAAAAAAAAGGTAAAGGATATGCAAATTATTTTGAAAGGCGTATTCGTGAAATGAAGAAAACGGAACGACTTTTATTACAAAAAGTAACTTATCTATCGATCTAATTAGTAAAGATGAAAATATTACTGGAGATTTTCTATAAATATAAATACGTATGGTGCTTGAGCGGTGAATAGGTTGGAAGATGGGAGCAATGCGTTTTTTTTTTAAATGGCATTGGTAGGGCAATGACACGCGTTCGGTTCACTGTCCGTTCTTGACAGTTCAAATAATCACACTTGTGCTTTAAATCTAGAAGAACGCTTATTATTATTTACATCAGATATTTAAGTTGCAATATCATTTAACTATTATAATTGATCAGTAAATTGTTATTTGTGTAAAGAATTACATATAAATCAATAAGTGTAATAATAATATTTTATTGTGGAACATATATATATATATGTATACACAATATATACATATATTGTGTATACATTGTATAGTTGTCAATCTGGAATTGGTCATCGAGTTAGCCACGAGTTGCTGTATATCAGATACTCGCATGAAGTTCCAGGTTGGTGCTACGGTCTGGAACAATACCGGTGACGAGTTCATTAGTCGCGATAATGAGTAGAATCGCGGGTTCAACAAACTCTCCACTATACAAAATAACATTTTATTACGATGTCACATAACGTAACAGATTCTCGTTGGTCCCAATTTTTAAAGTTTCTACACAACGCGTTGATAACTTGCCAAATTGCTTAAGCTATCATAAAATCTCTCTGCGTTCGTAAAATTTTTATTGTTATTTTAAATCTTGAACACAATTAATTACTGGTGTTCGGCATTTTTATTTATCTATACACACAAAGAAGTGTATGTTGTTTGATCGGGGTGAGTTTAAAAATAACTGAACTGATTTTGACATGGCTTGTACAGACGGGTAGAGAACTTCTCTGGGCATCATCCAGGCTACTTACTACGCTTTTCTATAGGAGCTAGGGGTTAATGTATAAAAGGATTAAAGTAGTGAAGTGTTAATCGCAGAAGTATAATTTAAATAAATACAGCCCACATTTAATTTAGTTAAAACTAGCGATCTCGGCGGACGGTTGAGAGCCCGGATAATAAAAAAAGTGTGTGTGTACTTATGTACACGCGTTAGCAGTTACACTTCTTTGGCGTAACAAGGTAAAAATCTTTTCTAAAATATTATCTTTCGCCTTATTCTACGTTTGTAGAAAAAACGACACAAAAAAATTGAAAAAGGTATATAATACATTGAAAGTTTTAATACAAAGAAATACAAACAACAAATACAGGGAAACAAAATGTTGACTATAGCTAACTTCAGGGTGTCGGTTTTTCGTGACGATGTGCGCGCGCATCGTAAAAAATTACTCTCATCATTTTTCCCTAACGCGCCAAAAGAAGTATAACTTCAAAAACTTTGAGAAATTATATACCTAAATCTTCGTCATGAATCACTTTATCAACTGGTGAAAATCGAAAATTCGTTCAGTACTTTTTGAGTTTACCGCGAACAGACAGATAGACGTGGCAGAGGCCTTTGTTTTATAATATCTTATGATATGCCTATTTAAGAACATACATATTTTCACGAAAACGAAGTCGCGGGCACGAGCTAATTTAGTATAATTTTTACCCCAATGTATTAATTAAATTAAGTAATCTATGGTACAAATTTCCACAATCGGTCCAGAAATTTGTAGAAAGAAAAAGTGGAACGGTAACAAGTTAGAACCTGCAGGGGTCGGTGACCAAGATGCACCGATTGTATATCGAATGGCGACGCGATGGCCGCGGCCCCACTCGACCGATGATTCGTCATCTAACCAGTAACCACCTTACAACACCGTTGCGTTACCCTGAGCCCCTCAGCCTGTCAGCCACTCGAGTTCAACCCGTGACTCATAGACAAAGCACTCCATATATTATTTTTATCATATTCCATCAATAACTCATCCCGTACAGTTAAAATAAAAGAACCTAGCTTCCGTTTTTAAAATATAAACATTACATATAGTTAGATATTTTGTTTTGTCACGTTATGCAGAAGGTACAATTTTATTACACGTATTTTATACAGGTAGACTATTAGATAGTTATATTTCCTATATTGAACAAAGACATCGTGCCCGCTCTACTTAGCAGGATAATAATTGGTCCTATCAACGAAACCGTCTGTTGAATTGACCCACTTCGCTATTCCAGTTGAGTTTAAACGTACCTACGTTTTCCACATGTATCACTAGGAGTGACGTCATTGATCTTTGACACAGTCCTATACGTTCGCATCATTCGCCACTGTTCCAATTAATTTGAAATGTTGTTAATTTGAATTATAATGATAATTCTAGTAACAATAAAAGTCATAATACGTTCACTATATATTACGTATATTATTTAAATTATATTGTATAAAGGTAACATACTGACCGCTATACTTAGGAGGTGCGAGACGGTAACACTACCAAGTTACAGATAATAAATACCACCTCATTCTTCATCTCGCTTAATATATAATTTCAAAGCAGTAACATCCACAAAAACGAATAATTATATAATAAAAAAATAAATGTCAATCACACTTTTTGTAACAAAAATATACGCACCTGACTAACGTAATTTATTTCGTACAATAGAAGGAGGCGAACGAACTCTCCGTAGTTTCTTGCCTCCATTGTTTTTCGTGTATTCCGTACAGAACATAAAATTCGTGTAATGTGGAGTTGAGTAAAACACAGTAAACGAGGAAGGCATATCCGTCGCCGAAACGCGACGGTGCAGCCTGGGTGGCGGGTACCTACCGAGGGGAATGGTTTGGACTGAAAAGTTCAACGCATCCCCCGACCCACCGCCACCTGTGGAATACATACAAACTTGTATCTAAATACTTCCCAAAAGTTTGTCAGAAACAAGAAAATAAACAGTACAAAATATACTATGATACCTTATTTTAAAATTCTTATAAATTTAAGTTTCTGAATGTAGCGACTATGGTATTCGTAATATTTCCCTAAGCGCTGGGGATGAACTATCAACAGTTCAGTGACCTGCCATGCTCCCGTAAAGTCCCTTGACTTCATGGGGTGCACGTCGCATGGCACATTAAACTCTCTCTCGCTCAGGACATGGTGCCATCTCATCTTTCTTTGTTACAAAATTTTACAATTTCACATTTACCTTTTATTATGAATCGGTGTATGAATATATGTATATACCAAGAGAAACATCTTATTGTGATATATATAATAATAATAAGTTATAACATATATTAAAATTTGTACCAGTAACATCGTTCTCATGTTTCATGATAATTTGTTTTTTATCTTGATAAATTGTGGATTGACTTTTATTCGTAATTTTAGCATTACTGCACACCTCTTACAACCCATTTACTAATTGAGAGTTACCCTGTTAAACTTACTAATATATTATAAGGAGTAACAGTGTGTAACTTAGAGCAATCTGAAAGATCTTCTAGCAATGAAAATCTCGTTAAGATCGATTCACTAATTTTTAGCTATTATTCCCGACAGACATTTCAGTTCGTATAGATTTATATAATTTCCCACATTACGTAAATAGTCATAAATTATATGCATCTTCAATAGTTATTCAATTTATGGTATGAAAACGTTTTCGTTTGATTTCTTTTTATACTACTTCATCACAACAGAAGCTTTGTTTGTAAATGTCCAACTAGTTCACAGAACGTGTTTTGAAACACGTACACCAAGCCCGGCCACGTGATAGCTCTATTCTTCCCTTACCACCTAACTTATTTACCAGCCACAATATAATAACATCTGAACAATTATAAAATTGTTTTAGATATAGCTGGCTGTTATATTACATGCGCAACGTCTTTTAAATAAAAAAGTGATAACCTAAAACATATTTTATTTTCAACAAATATTAAGAATATAACCTAAGATATTTAAATGTAAAAAAAATGTGGGCATAGGTTTTCCATTTAAAAATGTTACAATTGTTATACTTTTTAAAGATAAATTAATATAATATTGTTATGGATTACTTTAATGTCTAAGGAATAAGACGAAAAACAATTTTTAAATGCCGAAAAAAAGAATTGCTTTCGGAAAAAAAACGTTTTTTTTAAAGAATAGATACAAAATTTTATAGTTTGAATGGAGTTAAGATGGACAACAAGCAGTAGACACGTAAACCTACGTGTATCATTAACCTCCAGATATTGGTTTCTATAGAAAAAAAAAATCATTTTTCAATTTGTAAACATTAGGTACGGAACACACAGCCTTATGTTCGAAAATGTATAACTACGATACGAATGGGGAAATGTGTTCAAATTTATTTTTGTATAAATAATAAAGTATACAACTAAGAATTAGTACGGTTTTTATTAATCTTTATTTGGCGTCATATAGCAATAGATTTCAGTACATTTTAGCGCAAGAAAGAGATAACAATAAAACAATTTATCTTATTTGAGAGTGTGTGACTAAGGAAGGTCACGCGGACGCAACGGTACATTATGTGCGCTCATAGGCAAAAGAGAGACGCAATGAAAACAAATTAATATAATCTCGCACGTTTCGTTAGTGAACGAGACAGCGAAACAACAAACCGGCACTTTATGCCGGTATGTATAACAACCGGTTAGTATTTTTCAATAATAAACTCTCTTACACGGCATTAAAATTGAATTTTAAATAGCTTTACCGTATTTTTACAAAACGGCTACGTAGTCTTTTATATCTATAATAATTCCAACACAGTCATGTTGTTTAGCACAGATTTATTTTCTGTATTTAATATATATATCTTAAAGTCATAGAGAAAAATCATTGTTGATGTATCTCCTAAGAGTAACCTAAAGTAAATAATCGTTTTAGTATTTCAATATCATTAATGGGTTTTTACGAAGCTATTTTGACCAGTATAATATTAACCCTTACACGATTAAATATGTTTACTACGTTAAACATTTAATATACCAAAATTCCTTTTTACTGTCCAAAATTCACATATTACCGGTGCGAAGCCAAGAGTTGTCCCTAGTATTTTATAAAGCAAAAGTAAAAGCATGGTTTACTGTCAATATCCGTAGATACATAAATTACATAGTTATCTGTGACCAATACAGTAGATATAGAATAATGTCAATAACCATACAAGGAACACAATGAAAGGCAAGCAGGGGCGCAATTTAATTGCACCGAAGCTGGGTGTTAGCGGTGTGCTTGTAAGTAGTTTAAGTTAAATATTTCCAAATATGTTGTCTCAAGGGTATTATTTTATGACACGTGCATTATCTCTCGCTGGCTCAGATTCTAAATTCCTTTTATAGAATAAAGGAGAATGAATGTGTTCTTGTAAACAAATTCAATAATGTAGCACCGTCTATTGCTTAACCTAAACCATTATTATTACTATTTAGGAAACACTAAGTAAAATTATACGTTTCCTATGATTAAAACAGTAAGTTCAAGGTTCAAAACAAATAACAATAATCGTTGTTCAGAATTATTTACGTAATATTACGAATTGTTTCATAAAACCACTTTCCCATTATTGTTCTTTGTTTACTAGCGAACATTAGAATAACTACATGCCACGAACACCACGGCTACTGCCAACTGCATTGCACACACTAACGTTATCTGGCACGTGTAAGCGTTCATACAGCACACAATAATATTGTGAACATGTTGTCAATTCCTCTATATTGTGCATGCGTATATCTATATTTCTAGAAACTACTGTTATGTTATTTATTATCTATTAGTAGTAATAACTATTTCAATTATATATTTTCTTTGACTACTGTTTTGTAAATTTAATTAGTTATTTTTACATAAACTAGATAACAATAATAATGTATACTTGTCATTTGGCTGTTCCATATTTTATTTTTATTATGTATCTACTACATCTCAGTTATAAACCTACATAAATCGAATTAATATTTTACAAGTAAGACTGTTTCTAACTAACAATGCTTGGTCAAAATTTGTTATAGGTACATAAGTATTAATATTATTAGTTCTGTTATATTTTTAAAAAATCTTTACATTTAAAAATAAATTAGATATTATTGGTCATAATAATTATATAATACTAATGCCTTCGTAATATGCAAAATGGACACCAAGACAAATTCGTGAAACTTGTAAAAACTGAACTTGTTACTACGCTATAACTTATTACAATAATAACTGAAAAATTAGTAACTATATCATGTTTGAAGTTGGTAATATATATAACCTTGTTGGTGTAAAAAAATAATTCTGGCGGCAATAAACCTGTTAGAATTTTCAGCGTCATCCCGAATAAGTAATAGTCTCAAATTTCTTTATTCTGAATAGAGTGAGTAGCCTGATTTCCCTACCCCTATTTGCCTAGTACATTACAACACAAATGTAAGCTGAAAGTAGGTCAGTGGTGCAGTAAAGGCAGGGAGACACCCCTCCTAAATCGACTGCCCTCGCTTCGCCTACCGCCCGCCCTATGTATGAGGGAAGGCAAACCGCTATACAATATACATAGTAAATAAATTAACAAGCTATAACATTTACCATCAAAAATTCTTGTAATTTTCAAATATGAATCTTGTTTCTTGAGCTTTAAAGTCTTATTATGTTTTACGATTCTTATCAAAATCGCTTAAAAAGCTATATATCATAAATGTAGGTAGCGCTTACGCTTACTGATAACCAGTTCAAACTAATTCAATTTATTGGGGTCTGGGTATTTGGGTATTTTGTTTACTATATATTAATATAGTAATATTATATTTAAGATAGTCTCCTTATTTCAAAAACAGTATCAATTTACATAAAATGCATCTAATCTTTTCATGAAATGTAACCTAAAAATAAGTTTTTAGAAGCTTTTAATTTTCCCGGAAATATTGGACGAAATTTATTTAGATCATGAGCATTTTGAATAACATAGTTATTTGATAATACGCCGTCATAGAATTTAATTTTAGCTCATTACTTTTCTTATCCTTATTAACTATTGGGAATTACAAGCGTATGTTTTTCTTATTTTAATATAGTCATCCTTATATGATTCCAGCTAAGTTATTGTTTCAATAAACACATGCGTCGTTTGTTATTACCGTTGATTTACAGTTACAAGATATTTACAACGAATCTCTTGGGAATTTCAGACTTTCATTAATCAACACGTAAATATAAGAATTGTACAAATTCGCACTCTCAGTTACCTGTTTACAATAGTGAAATTGCCAATCCAAGGCAAAATAATCCTTGTCGCATAAGAATTAAGATTTAAAATGTTCAAATTTTATAATAGGATTAGCATTTATAAACAAGTTTTTAGAATTTATAGAACTTGTCGATTAAAGCTTTAGCTCTAATCATGCTTAAAAAGCAAGCTTTTTGTATTATGTATGTAGATAGCGAAGCGTGTCCTTAGTTAAAACAAAAGAACGTAACCTTCGGAACCCACCCTTGGCCATGGTCGTGAGATCTAGTTCAGTCCTTCGTCAACCCACGCCATTCTGCCTCCCTCCACCCCCTTACCTCATCTACTCATGACCTGACCTACTTTTAATTGCACTTGATACAGCTACGGCTTCCAAAGTATAGGCAAAGCGTGAAATAAATATATTATATATTAATTTTGCGTATATTTTACATTACAATTGATATTATGTCAATGAAAAAGGCGACAAGATCAATAAATAATTTTTATAAAAAGGTTTATTTTTAACATGAAAATGATGCCAAACCCTTTGCCTATGAAAAATGTTATATGCTCAGAACAATGCATAATAATCGTTTAATCTATTACCAAAAAAATTACGTAATATTTTTAAAATATATATCACCAGTCATGAGGTATTTCCAGCCGCTGTGGCATGGCAACAGTGCGGTGTAACGGTAAACCACGAGAGGGCGTAACTCGGCTCGAGGTGCCGAAATATGTGACATTGGGCAGAAGGTCGATACAGAACACTTTGGCAAGTCACGCCAATAGCTGCCGGCCCCGCAAAATTACCGCGCTTCGCTTCACTCAAATTCCTTATAATATCTAACGTTACCATTGACATTTATGATAAGATATAAAAAATGAATTTTCTATTATTTTGATAAACATGCACATTTCTCTTATTCAGATTTTTATGTCGTATACAATGTTATATTAAATATATTTTAATAGTTGTAGTTAATAACTAGCTGTAGTCGTGGTATAATAATAATAAATTTATTTGTATGATATGTACACTCCTCATCAAAGAAACACGAACTATAGCTAAATTATATCAAAAACACCTATTTGTTGGAATGACTAGATCACCATCTATCGTTAACAATATATGATAGAAAGCTTCACACAAGTGCTAACTACTACTGCACAAAGTTGGTTTTGAATAGGTTGCACGATGCGCGAATGGATAGGAGATAGATGATGAGATAGATAACAAAAAATATCAATGTTCATACATAAGACTAGCTACAATCCGTGACTATGTTTGCATTATGTTGTATTATAAAACTGAATAACAATAATATACAGCTTAATATTACTTCTTACCAAGTGAATGAAAATAGATTGATAGTGAAAAGTGACCAGTAACTGTTGTTAATTATTAAAAAGTTGGTATGTTCTGCGAGGCCAGTGCAGAGGGCTCCCCCTTCGCGGCGTCGCGGTGCTGCAAGGCCAACGGTTGACCTAGAACCGCATCCGTCTCTGCTACATCATCGCTCGATATTATTCACTACTTTCAGTACATTGTAAACAAACATTCTCCTTGTCTTTAGTAACAATCTTGTTTACGTCAACACTTACAGCGAATGTTAATTACTTGTTTTATTTATTCAAGTGCTTTATGTATATATAAGAAATGTACAGTCCGACCATCCAATGAAATGGCAAATGAACAATCAGTCAATTCTGTCAACATTTTTGAAGATTTACCTACTGTCTTTTTTTTCAGTCACTGACTCACTTTCTTATACGGAGATTTTTTTAACCCAAATCAGTCTCTTTTCCGTACATTTTTTAAAACATTGTCTTTTATACAAATGTTGTCCTGATAATTCCAAAGACAACAAAAAAAAATTAACCGAATATATTTGGCAGTTAATTTTTATTTATATAGCATATAAATGTAATGATTTTTTTTATTGTTTCAGATGAATAGCGTTGTCTTCGATTGCACGTGGAGAGGATGCGGGTATCACACCAATACGTGTTCAGCTATTGAAGCCCATATTAGACACTCACATTTGGGGTATGCTATTTACTAATACGATTAATTTCTAAAAAGAGAGTTTAAGGTTAAGTGGTCACTGCGGCTTATAGCTATATATAACCAACTTGATTAGGCTGCTTTGCCAAGACCAATCATAATAAATTATTATTCCTGAGGAGTTATTTGGAAGTTTCGTATGCACAGTTGTTAACCAGATCCTTCGAAATGAAACTTACAAGCGCGCGCTCACTTACATCTTGAGGTCTCATCTCGCTTGAGGTCTTGTGAGAGATTTATACTCTTGGAGTCTCAAATTATTTCAAACGGAACTTTTTTTGCGCTATAATTAGACAACAAAAGATTATCTAATCTAACTCGTACTGTAATGAGACAAAACAGAAAACATTACGTAAAATACCATACAAAATCCAAACAAACACGCTTTTTAACCACAGTAGGTACAATGGAAATGCAAAGTAGGTTGCTTTTTCCCAATATAGTTATAGCCTTGGCCGTTACACTTAAAGTTTATCGAATTTTATTATTTACTAGCGGGCCCGGCAGACGTTGTCCAGCCCTAATGAAAAAAAAAATCCTTGACAAATTAAATACCATAACGTTCTCATTGAATCACTTTATCTACTGGTGAAATCCGTTCAGTAGTTTTTGAGTTTATCGCGAACAGACAGACAGACAGACGGGATAGGGGACTTTGTTTTATACTATGTAATGAAGTATCTATTCATTTTAAGACAGATACTCTGGTATCAGTTCCCAGAAAACACGTGATTTTAATTTGACATCACGCAGTAGCTTATGTCCGCGGCTTCTTTTGCGTTGAAGTAGACCTGACCTATTCCTCGGGCACAGAACTTTTTTAAGAGAAAAGGTGCGCTTTTCTGTTCCCCTCAGCCGTGACATCGTGTATGCAAAATTCTATTACGATCGCTTGATTAGTTAAAGCGGTGGTATTCGACCTTTTTTTTAACGGGCCACAAACACGTTTCATTCATTTTGTCGCGAGCCGCAAACTACAAATATTTAGGTATTAAATAAAAAATCGTAATTTCAAATTAACAACGTATTAATGTAGTGAAACACGCTTGTCCAATAAAACAAACTTGGTATAACCCTTATATCATAAGGAACGCATTGCGGTCGGGTTATCTGGAATCTATTTAATTTACGTGCTCATAGTTTTTATTAAGTTAAAATATAATATAATTGAAAATCTATACTAATACTACTATTAATAATAATATTTACTAATATTGTGAAAAGGTAAAGTTTGGGAGTTTGTGACGTTGTAGGGGGTAATCTCAGGGACTACTGGTCCGATTTGAAAAATTCTTTCAGTGTTATATAGCTCCTTTATCGAGGAAGGTTATAGGCTATATATCATCACACTAAGGCCAATAGGAGGGGAGCACGAATGAAAAATGTTTCGAAATCGCGGTTTTTCCCCTTGAGACCTTCCGCTGCGTGTTAGCGTTAGTCACAGTAAATATTCCACGCAGACGAAGTCGCGGGCAGAGGCCAGTAAAGTATAATCGGGTCGGCTGTTACAAAGACCCGGCGGGCCACATACGGCCCGCGGGCCGCTTGTTGAGTATAGCTGATTTAAAGCATGAAAGCGTAACAAACAAACTCTCTTTCGCAACTATAATACTTCTTATAACAAATAATACTAGCAACAAATAATAAGAAACATGTAGGAAGCCAAGGGGACAATTAGTATTATATTTGTAATAATATATTACGTGGAACATTACTAGATGCTATAAGTAAATGTAGAAATTACATAGTGCAATAATTACGCATATGTGTGTGTCAGGAATGTCACGTGACCGTTCCACGTGCAACGATGTAATCATGCAATGTTAACAAGCCAACTGGCAAGGTTTTAGTCCGTAGTGCATTGCACATATCTCATTTCCTGAATAGATACACCGCATCTGGTCGCCATCATTTGATTATTATATCAGTTTTACGTTTTATAGAGATCGACAGGAATATTTTAAAAAGGGATACTTCATAGCACTTTTTAGTTCGTACACGGCATTTTTTTTCAGCAGTATTGTCCCTAAAAATATGTAGTTTGCGTAAATATAAAAAATATAACATAAAATAATAATTATACGGATAATAAAAATTAACTTAACACTCAAGTATACCTAGTAATCATTTTTTTAATTGCTCCATAATCTCATAAAGATGATAAGGATTATTGAAATATTTTTTCCATTTAAAGTAACCAAAAATAAAACTTCAACACTGATCGATCTCCATAAACGTTACATATGCAAACAGTAACAAGATAATTGAAAATTCATCAAACATTTAGCAAAATAATGTTGACCTTTTGAACCGGGTTGGATTATATTGAAAGGTCGGCCCTTGGCAACCCGGAAGCGGCGTGGCTTCGCGACAAGGTTGCTTACTAACGTTCGACACGAGCCGCTTATGTAACTACCTCGCAACTCGTATAATCTTGACAACATTAGTCAATACACGACATAGTTATAATTTACGCTTTTGATAATCAATATTGATACGTTACTCAACAAGAAAAATGTGTAACTGTAACAAATGAAAACTATACAGTTCGAATAATAGCGGTTAATTACCTGATATTTTTATCTGAAATAGTACACCTAATTAGTTCCTTCATTGCTTTTGAGATAAAATTCAAATAATAATCAAATTCAAGTTCTTCATATACTGTTAGAGAATTCTCGTTTTTCCCTTAGAAATATTGAGAGCCATAGAAATATAAATAAAATAAGTTCAACTTCTTCATTGCATATAATTAAAAATTTTAAAATTTTCCAATTATTCGCCGTCTTTTATATATTTTTTTAAGGAAAATGATAAAATAAAAAAAACAGCTTCTTATGACAATAAAATAAAAACACTGTATTTATTTTAAAGGCCAAAGAAAGAAGGGGACAGCGATCGTGAAGAGGAGTTCTACTACGCAGAACGCGAGGTGGTGGCAGCAGCTCCACCACCTACACTCTCCCACCGAGACATGTGTCGCCCCCCACACGAGGACCCTGAATACCAGCGGCAACTTGTTGGTTCATACAGGTACAATAAAATTATCTCTCATTAAACCGGTTTTTCATTACAAAATTGGTTATCGCGAATAAAAAAAGCGCAGAACTAACACTACCTATCTCAAACATACCGTAAATATTGAATATTTGTTTCCAGGCAGGGATTGCTCTCTACAATGCAGTATGGGTCAGCGCGGCCTATCACCATTCCGGTTCCGCATTCCTGGTCTAATTCACACTCACCGGTAACTATATCTCACATTATATGCATTCGATTTAGTTGTATTATATTAAAATATATTTACGTATCATATACATATTTTGTTACATATACGAAATGGGTTTTTACAGAAGCATATGCGATTAACGGCATCAAACAGCTCACCAAGCAGTCCTGGCCGGCGGCCACGCTCTGACAATAAGAAATGTCGCAAAGTCTATGGTATGGACCAACGCGACCAGTGGTGCACTCAATGCAAATGGAAAAAGGCATGCACGCGCTTTGGCGATTAGCGCACGCGTCGCTCAGTCGTGCGGACGCGCGACGTGTATCCCTAATAAATACATAATAATCACGTAATTTATACGAACTGATGAAAGAGACATTTAAACTAGACTTTCAAAATGTATGAGAACTGTTGCGTGTGCAGGTCATGAGTATATTAATTAGCTATAAGGAGATATATTATGAGAGATGTTTTTATTTAAATTTAAGAACAAAGAATAAATATATACTACTTATATTGGGTGAAAATTTTTTTAAAGGAGACATATTTTTGCTCTTTAAATTTGGCTCGTATTTAAAATGTATATGGACATTGCCCACGTATTTTTGTAGCGCAGTGAATTCGCCTTTACTGTGGCATGCGTGTGCGTGTCGCACGCAGTTTGTGTGCCGCTCTTAATCGGAGACTGTGTTTTAATATTATATAATGTTATATATCATATAGATGTAAGATTAGACTGACACTTGGCAGTGTGAAAACAATTGTTTCGCTAGTCAAGCTTATCAGCGTCTAGAAACAGTTAAGTGCCGGTTTTTATCACATCGCACTAAATATACGGTATGACGTTATTACTGTTTTACTTATTACAGTTAGGTTATCGTTAACACATTTAGAATTACAACTGTGTATCACATGGAATTATTATACGTTGCAATTTAACTAAACAAAACAAAGTCTGTGATTAACTTAGACAATGCTACTGATAATAATTATACTTACAATATTAAAGCATTATTTGAATGTAATATATAACATGATCTGAAAAGAAATATTTAACGTTATATCTATGTAGAAGCTGCTACTTCCGTCCACATTTTCAAATGTGCCCAGACATTACTATATAAAACAATGTTTCCACACTGCTCGCAACTTGTACAAGTTGAGTTGTAACATAGTAGTAATATAATTAATAGATTCGAATGGGCGTACTCTAGGTATACCAATCGGTAGCACTTCGGTGATATTAATCACTAAATTAATAATGTATTTTGACTGAATTATTAGATAATAATAAAAAATAGAGTATAAATTGACGGCACACATTCTTAGCTTGACCTCCGATTCCATAGAATATATATTACGAGGTGTTGATTCTTCAACATACGTCACATCCTGATTGTTCCAGTGTTTCTATAAATGTGTGTAAAAATAACAATTCATAATATAAAATACAAATACTATGCTGATCAGATAGATTACACTATCTGACATATAAGCCGTGTTATGGCTGACCGCTTATCTTTTATCACGTCTTTTCTTTACCATTTATATATAATTCAAATAACTACTTATTCTTATTAACTATGTTAACGAATATTTCTTTTAAATTTCTTTCTAATGTATGTCTAAATGATTACATTATATCTTTGTACTATATCAGTTTTCAATAGGTATAACGTGTCAATCTAAAAATGTGTGTCGTTAGTTTAAGTTTAATATATATTTTAGCCTCGTAAGTTATCTCAGATTCGATGAAAAGACTACAAAATATGTTTAGGTTTAAATTTTTACGAACATATCTACGTCGTATACAAGGCGATGCTCGGCGAACAAGGAAACAATACTCAATGCGTGTCTCAACCGTGCACTTGTTACCTTCGCCTCGGCTCGTCCACGCGTGAGCTCACGAAAGGCTATGACTACGAAAACACCTTCAAACGTAACATACGAACCTAATTTCTTTAATGGAAATCTACTACTAAACTTTTCGATTCGTTGAATACGTTTTAAAACTGAAGACGCTATCAGTGACTTAGGAATCTCGCCGACGTTATAAACGGGGAACTACAAGCTAAGGATATTAATAACAATGTGAAATAGGTATATGAACAAGGAAAGACTTATTACTTCGAGTGATATTCGATTTATCAAGCTGAACAGAAATGAAATGAGATGAAGGCAACGCGAAACAAATTAATGAGTAAAGGCAATCGCGAGCTACAATATCATATTTTAAGTGTAATCCATTAAATTTGTAAATGGCTTAACACACATTAGGGTTGCCACCCCCAAATCTTTAAAAACAGTATTTGAACTTGAAAATCGAAGACGTTCCGGTTTAAAATCAGAACTATAAGAGCAGTGACAGAATGGGCTGTAACACATGATGCAAAGAGAGTAAGTGAGTGCATAATAATACTTTTTGTGAAAGCTAGAGTAAGAGTAGAGTACGAGCTGTGGTACCAAGGTTTCAAAATGCAAGCTTAAAAGTAGTAGTGACAATCGTATTTTAAAAGTTTAAAACTTCACCAAAACCCTTCAAATAGATCTTCAAATGTTACTTATTTACTTTTCTGGCCGCTTTCGGATATCCCAAAAAGCAGTACAAGTCCTGAAAAAAGAGGACCGTTGGCAACCCTGTTATACATACGTATGAATAGGAAATTATATATATTATATACTTATCTGATTAAAATCGAAAGCAATGTTAGGATGTGTACATAAAATATGATTATGAATATATTATTGTTACTTAATGTGATCGTTTTAAATGGGAAACTTTTATACGGTAATATATAAGAGTTTTTAATTATAGTCAAGTAATATACATAAATAGTAATTAATTAAAAAACATCATAGCGCGGTATTTCTGATCCAACAGTTACCATGTTAGTTGTTCAAATAAATATATATAGATAATAATTAACGATATAAATATGTGAATGGTTCTGTACTGGCTAAAATCCTCTCTTAAAATACGTGTTTAATTTACGTCCCTAACCCACGATGTATTTCAAACATCGTATAATTTATAATTCTGTTTTTATTTGTTTACATAATCTCTCAATATATTTTCCTTCACTAATAGATAGATTTTATAGTTAGGTAAAAAAAATCAAACGCGAAACATGCTCCACTGGATCTAACTTACCACTTGTCAAACCATTCCAGTACTTACCACTTACTTTTCATAACTATATATATAAATTTATAGAAATATTATCTAAAGCTACTCCCATAAATGCATGTATCAGCACGAAGATTTGTCTATGGTCACACTGAATCCACATGGCAAGACATTATCGTCATGCGTTACGAACATATGGGAGTAGCATAAGTGAATCACAATAATATAATAAAAAATACGCAATAGCAACCGTTGTTGATATTCTGTGAAATACAGAGTGGGTATAGTGTTTAAATGTGCCAACGATAAAATACATAAATATTCCGAAGTCTGCGTGTTTGTTTTTAGATCTCTATAAATACTCACAATGTATGATGATATGATTATAGTATGTAAAAGTAACGAGCTCACTTTTACTACGATTTCCTTGCTCATACATAAATATTTACCAAATATTCCGAATGTCTATGTGCCACTTATGTACAGTCCGCACCAAACTTTTTCACCACTCTGAATATAGGTATAAATACGTGTTATGTTATATATATAATATCGAGACCAACGCCAACTGTAGACTCCGAGAACAATATTATAACTTTGTTTCGTATTAAGCTCTATATTATGGGCAAGTTTAAACTTAGGGCTATATTCAGATCGGTCGAAAAGATTGACGAGGATTTTACCTATTTATTAACGTATCCGGCCGTAGAAATATAACGACGTTGTTACTAATGTATGTGTGTACGTTAAACATTTTAAACTTTCATTTTGTCATACTATAAAATTATGTTATACTTTTACAACATTCACTGAACCTGATGGTAAAATGGTATAGACAAGAAACAGCGGTGCCGCGCTTCGAAATTAAACATTGACAATAACCGCCATCTTGTCATCCTGGTAGTATCCATGTAAACGAATCCTTTGAATTTCGAATAAGCACAAATTTATATTGGCTCAAACTTTTCCGCATTTAGTATTTAAATTATGTTTCTTAGTGTTCGAACATAACCGAACATATCGTTCTTATCGTATATCTGCTAGACGCAACCCTAATATTTCCACAAGAGTTCTCAAATTGGCAGAACAGAAACAAACTCTAAGCTCATTTACATGACGAAACATGTCGAGGTCATTATCCAATTTATATATGCTTTTATATCAAGGATAAATCTATCAAATGTATTTATTTGTAAATATTTTTTTTTAATTCATCAAAATTATAAAACCACACAAATTGATGTCATCCGAATATAAATGTAATTTTACGTCTCTTGCCAATATATCATCGGATTAAATAAATTTTCCCTTTCATTAACTAACATAAATATTACGTAACGTGGTGTACCTGCAAATATTACCAAATATATGTTTTCATTATAATATTGGTTGTGAAAACACATCATGATTTCTATACAAACTAAAAGCAATGAAACTCCGCGCTCCGTAAACCAAATGAATTCGAGATAGATATTAAGAAAAAGCAACTCAGCTAGCGATTTGACAACTGCCATATTGTAAGGATCTAGATATAACTACAACTTAGATATATACCTAGTTCTTATAGTTAAAATAAGATGAAGTCATAATAATAGTATTTAATAATATAAGGTACAATCAAATGTATTATTACGTATTCTTAATAGCAGTTTTCATTGAAGTCCGATTGCACACGTTTATTTATTTTCGTGTACCTATTATAATTCAAAACATTAGCTGCCTGTACACGACACGCTCTTTCACGCGTGATTGGAGTATACCAGATTGAACACGGGAAAGCGTGTACGTGGATTTACGAGTGAATTTTTATTGTTTGTCTTCTTTACACGTGTGTTCTCTTCCCTGCGCGAAAACGTTTTTTCGCTGAAAAGAGCGTGTTGTGTAAAGTCAGTTATTTATTCCATTACACACATATATATTTATATATTTATCCTGAAAGTACTTTTTTGAAATTTGGTATTACCAGAAACAATAGGGCATTTAAATAAATATTTCTATAACAATCGGTTTAATCTCTATATAAAAAAATGGGAAATCTAAATCAAATATCATCTTATCATTTATCTATACTATAAAACGATATATTTGTACAATGCAAGAATAGCAAGCAACAAATAACATATATTTATTATGATTCAGTATAAGTTTTGGGAGCAAAGTATTATAAATTAGTTCATTGTTCCAAATGTTTATGAATTAAATAACAATTATGAATGCAGCTCATGTTTTTTAATAAACATGCTTAATATATATCTGATTGGACCTATTTATGATGGCTTTTTATTATTGTATTTGAAACGTTAAACAAAACGAGAACAGCTAAACAAGTATATTTGACGTGTAACCCATTTCTATATTGTCTTACACTTTATATGGTCACAACATAGGGCCAAAAGTTTCATAGATATATATACTTCATAATACAATGCCGATCTCAATTTTATATTCGAAGCTATTAGAGATAGTTATTTTAATTTATATTAAATAAAAATTTTTTTTTTCATTTTATGTATAATTTATATTAGATGTTAGTTCAAATTTTATTATTTTAGATAAAGACATTTTTATTTTTAGTAAATAAATTTGTAAATATTTTTAAAGTGATCTACTAATTTATTTAAACCAAAATTTTGCTCAATTTTGTATGCACTCAACACCAAAGTAATAAAAGTAAACTTAACTTTACGTTTCAGTACAAAAAGCATAATTGAAATTATCACAAATCCTGATAACTCAATATATTTTGTACAAGACGTGTTGAATTGTGACATGTGAATGAATTCTTGAATAAGGTAGTTAATGAAAATAATTTTCAATTTTGAAGAAACTTCCTTAAACCGTTGCTATGTCATTTTGTAAACGTGATTTCGATGTTAGATTGATTCTTTCAAGTTTACAATCGATTGATAATTTAATTTGGAATGCATTCATTTGATATGTGATTTTTAAGTTTGTTAATATTAATGCTTTCGATCATAATTTCACGATGGTGCATCATCTCCTTGTACTTACTTATTTAGTAGAATTATAAGATTGTATTTCATGAATTAGACAACACGATTATTTTTTTATTTAAGTATTACTGCAATTAGTAATTTATAACATAAGACACAGGCGAAACATTACATCCGCCAATGACGATAAAACGAAATTGTAAATAATTATCATAAAATGAGGTTTTACATATTCTGAACGGTTTTTAAGTATTTGATAAGTAACGGTCCAATTCCAGAAATTATCAGAAGTATTTGTATAACATTTATATAGCTACCTAATTATAGTTAACAAAATCTACTAATGTAGAATGTGTGTTAAAAATGACAAGATTATTTTAAATTGTCCTTTAATTTCTTCCAATAATATGAATTTGTAAACTGTGCCTCCTATAATGTCCTGTTTAAAAGTAATAATTAAAGTTTATAAATTAGATATTCGTCTATAGAAGAAAAATACGCAAGATAACTTCAATATGTAATCACAATATTTTATTTTCTCCTATATAATAATACAATATTTGTTTTAAATAAATATTATGTCGAAATCACAGGTACATATTAAACCAAAAAATAAATACTTAGAAACAGAAGTATGTCGGAACTCACTGGATAAATCGCTTTTCTTATTTATATTTAAGTAAATAATATACTTTTAGGTAGTTAGTTATACGGTACCCGAACTTTATTTACTATACCTATATTTTCTTACCTTCTGTTATACAATAAGGTTCTTACTTGCAAATGGATATGTATATGATAAAATAGGTTGTATATGTTTAATATAGTATGTATATCAAATAGCAGTTGTAAATCATCGAATTAATTATGTGGGCAATTACAACATAGTTAATAAAAATATGTCTCCTATGTGGTAAATCTCTCAGCGTTTACCTACTTAGGCACTTAGTTTATACATCTATATAATAAATACCAGGAAATTTCAATTTGCATCACACACAGTTAGGGTTGCCAATATTTTTCCGGTTATTTAAGTACTTTTTCATATAAGCTATAAAAATAATTAACAAGAATACGCAATACAAATATAGTATTCCATGAAGAGTTAAAACAGAGAAATGTATTTTATGATATTTATTGTATGCCAAACAAAGATGTGTAGTTATTTTTATAAAAACTATATTTTTTCAACTTCTTGTATCTTTTAACAGTTTTTTATACAATAAAAGATACATTGACCTCCATAGACTTCTATGGCTTCATCTAAATTTGGCATACCATACATTTCTTTAACAGTAATTATATAATTTCCAGATGCTAAAATACCCAAAATGCTGTATATTATAATAATTCTGTTGGCAACCCAACTTAAATGTGAAGTTTTTTATTATTTTAAGATAAATATAATCATGTACATAACACAATGGTATTACCAAAAGCATTAATTACAGAAATTTCTTTCTTCTGCTCCGGGTGCATTCTCAATTATTGTTATTAGTAATAATTAATTGTTATAAGATCTTCTTTCAATATATATGTATAATTTAATGTACCATAGTATAACCTGCCTGTAATAACTGCAGTCTCTTGTAATTATTTTTCTATTTAAGTAACTTAGGATTTTGCTTTGTTTACAGTTTTTCTTTCTTCTTTAAGAAATGTATGCGATGTAACTTCTCTGAAATGTATTAAAAATATGAAATTAGAGTGTTATTAGAGCCAGATAAATTAATATCGATTAGAATGGTTACCAGTAGTTTTAAGGAATGCAACATGATCAAATATGTATTATGTTGTTTTTGGTCGTATAGTTATATGAGATATTTCTATAATATATTGAGTTTCTATATCTATATTTCTATATAAATGTATGTATAATTACATATCACAGCAGTTTTTACCAAAACTGCCAGCGTTGTTTTATGATCATTTTGAAATAAATATATTTTCTCCCACCAAATAAAAGAAAACTGAGTTAACTACATACGAGATATAAATTTAATTCGTATATAATGAAAACTAGCTGGCAGTTTTTCTACTGTGATATTAAGATTAATATTTATTATTTTGTCTCCAAATTACACTACTGTACATTTTTATAAAAAAAATGCCTTAGATTACACAATATTATTTTACGCTATTGTTTGTAATGAGAATGGCCGGATTTTTTCCAAATGATTGACTTATTAAATGAAATACTAATAAATAACGGTTGTATATTTGTTATTAATGTTTTTGTTGCATTATAAAAGGAAACTATCGAATCGTTGTATAAAATATAAACATCACAAATCCATACAGCCTTGTGCACGTTGAGCTCTCTATATTGTATAGAACAATTACAATATGCGTTTCATAGTGGAGGAATCTTTCTGTGAAGCTAATGTACCTTCCTACTCAATGAAAATACTGTTGTCGAAATGAAATCTTTATAGTAAAATGTTATTTTATTACGTGCTACTTCAAGTACACTATTTGCCTGATATATTATACCTCAGTAAGTTTAGTATGAATTGTGTGTGTCTTGGAAAATATATTTCGATTATTAGAACTACGGTGGCATTATTTATCCAACCCTTTACAATGAACATGATATATTTTATTCAAAAGCTAGATGATTCCCGCTCGCTTCGTTGGGCATTAAAAATTGCAAAGGGTTAATCCAAAAAATAAGTAGCCTAGCACCATCTATGTTAAATTCCGCATTGAATGGTTATAGTACTATGCAGATACGTTTAGTATTTTTAATGTGATTGAACCTTGTATAACTGTATTTCCAATATATACAGATAGATTAATTATACATCTAAACAATCCCTATAAAAACATAAAAAGGACACATTTTCAATAAAAAATATATATTTTTACGTTTCAATCAATGATATTTATAACTAAAGATACGTTACTTATATGATACTAGCGGGCCCGGCAGACGTTGTCCCGCCTTGATTATGAAAAAATCCTTGACAAATTATATACTAAAACGTTCCTCATAAACGACTCTATCCACCGGTGAAAACCGCATGATTATCCCTTCGGTAGTTTTTGAGTTTATCGCGAACAGACAGACAGACAGACGCGGTAGGGGACTTTGTTTTATACTGTGTAATGATTTTGACAAAACAAATGGTACGATATCGCATACATACGTGAGTAACGTAACTAAGACGCCACACTGCTTTGATATAATGTGGAAGTAATATGGCATATTCTCTAACAATATTGGTTGTGAAAAAAAAAGTTATATGTTGCTTAGATACGAGCGGATAGACGGGGCAGTCGTGAAAGTAAACTAACTAGCCAAGTTATAACACGGCGCTGTCGAAGCGCTTATGATGTATCTATATAGTTATAACTAGCAGGCCCGGTAGACGTTGTCCCGCCCTGATTATAAAAAAATCCTTTACAAATTATATACCAAAACGTTCCTCATGAATCACTTTATCCACTGGTGAAAACCACTTGAAAATCCATTCAGTAGTTTTTGAGTTTATCGCGAACAGACAGACAGACGCGGTAGGGGACTTTGTTTTATACTATGTAATGATATCATTATCATTAATTTATTAATGATCATGTTATAAAATCATAAGTTGGAAATATAATATTTAGAATATTAATATAAACTGAATCTACATCACAATATTATAGTTATTCTATATAACCAGATCATATTTGATCATTGCGATATTGTTTTAACATCCCGGTGTCTGTAAGTTTTATTCCACAGGAAAGTATTTCTGCAGGTTAACGACAAAAAGTTCATACGAAATAACCAAACCCGTTCTATTAATATTTGTAGAAATTGAAAGTAATTAAAAAAAATAAGGCATATTTTATTTATACTATAAGCCAAGAGGTAATGTAAGGTAAATGTTCGCCTATCAAATTGTAGATACTGACAATCATTACATAGTATAAAACAAAGTCCCCTACCGCGTCTGTCTGTCTGTTTGTTCGCGATAAACTCAAAAACTACTGAACGGATTTTCATGCGGGTTTCACCAGTGGATAGAGGGATTCATGAGGAACGTTTTGGTATATAATTTGTCAAGGATTTTTTTTATAATCAGGGCGGGACAACGTCTGCCGGGCCGGCTAGTTAATGTATAATATCTATAGATACCAAATTTTAATTCTTATGGAGATACCTAAAATCAGTATTTAAATCAATCATCGTAATTCTCAACGTGGTATGGCTTTATTTAACCCCGCCGGACTAGTTACCATCTTCAATTTGAAAATCTGTCACCAATGTAGGTGTGTTTTGGCCGCTGCAATTGAGAGCCAGACTTCTAGGTTCAGCGTGTTTACCATATAGGACCACATCGTCATTTACAGTGCTCGTCAATCTTTTTGACAGCTTTGAATATAGACGTAAGTTCGGGCTTAGATAATATAATGAAAAGTTTAATACAAAACAACATTAAAATTTTATTATAGGAATCTAAAATTGGAAGTTATTTATCCTGAAGTTAGTCTCGATGTCATATGTATAAGAGAGTGTTTATACCTGAATTTGTGTCCGACGCAGCTGTAATTAGAGCAGTCAAAAAGTTTGGCGCTGAGTGTACCTAATTCAGGTGAGATCGTGTTTAAAGACTAATAACCTATTAAGTATAAAAAATGCACTTACGTACATTAATAATACACATAATGATAGTAACTGCGCAAAGTTCGGCATCAGAAACACCACCATCATTGCTATTAGCAATTCCACTCGTGTTGTTATATTTTTTTACTAAGCTACAAAGGGTGTGGTTGGGAACACAGCACTGGAAGTGTTTCACCTCAGTTATCATGAATATCAATTTATTATTAAGGGCCTAAAGAATGTGGTCCATATCGACGGAAGAAAGCGGAATTGTCGTAACTTGAAAAATCCAACTTTACACCAGAGCCAAAAACGATTTCAAAAATTATCATTTTTTTTATGTAGAGTGCTAAAACTAGGCAAAAAACTAAAGTCGAATCAATGAATAATTTAATTGTAGGAAAGCGAGACCCACATCATTCGAAGTGGTATTTTTTTAATACAAGAATATGGTAAAAAGTGATTTAGCTAAAAATGCAAGTTACGACATTTTCGCTTTCTCCCGTCGATATGTTGATATTAATAGGCTATAGTAACTCTGAGCCACCAGGGTTTTATGCATTCAAAGCAATAAGGTACGCATGTGGTGAAAAATAAAAATAAAATAATTAAATTAAAGACCAATTAATGTTACGTCGTTATAAGCACACTGTAACATAAACATATCCTTTTAATTATTATAAACGAGATAGTTTGTGAAGGTGAATGGATATTGACATGGATGGATATGGTGATTAAACTTCCCGAGTTATAATCCTTTTGATTGATTACGTTTCCAGATAAACAAAAAAAAATCCAGAGCAAATGCAAGATTTATTAGAAATAAATCGGGATGAAATAAGGCGGGGGGGCACAAGGACTAAACATGGAAGTGAAGTGTTCTTTTCAGTCTTTGGGCCTCATTCTTGATCAATGACGTACAAGAACTATAAAAGTATTTGTAAATCTTGTAATAAAGGCATAATGAAATAAATTATATGTTAAATAAATGATAATTTTATATTACATTTGCTGCTGCAGATATCTAATATTACTTTAGGAGTTATCATTGATGCTGTGTCATGATATATATTAAGGTCAGACTATTTAAACTTTTAAACGATTGAATTTCCAGAAATGTATTCACTTACGGTCGTTCTATCTATATTATATAATTGCCATATATGCAATTGGTTACTTTGGGTAGTGTGCCCGTAAGCAAAAAGAAACGAATATTTTGGAAGGTGTATAGTCGATATTAACTTCTCATACTCCTTAATTCATTTAAAGTCTAGTTGTGACCCGTGTTCCCGTGCCCACTCCTTAAAACCACCCCTGCCTGTTTGTATAGTTGCTAAATCAACGAATAACAGAAAACATTAATTTTCTCTAATATTTATGTATGCAATTCACAACTGATGCAACCTCATACATACACAGGTAATATTTATTTTTATTGTAATTGAATCACATTTAGATATATCTTCCATTATAAGCGTGAAGTAACTTTTTGCAATTAAGGATAAAATTATCTTATACCAAATATACAAACAATGGTATATATATATATTTATCTTGGTTCAACATGCTAGCCATATGAATCCAAAGATTTAGCATGAAGTAGAAAATTTCCAATAAGACAGAATTTCTAGTAACGTATCCCTCTAACAATTCTGCGTCCTCACAATTACAGAATTACTAGCCGCGAAATACTCTTTTGAATATAACAAATTAAATACCAGCACTTGTAGTTTTTAACAGCAACAGTTTCTATCAACATAAAACATGACGGCTAATACTTCGTAACTGTAACCGCAAACCGCAAGTAAAATACATCTTTCTAGTAAAATAAAACTGCACTTAGCCGAGTGGTAGGACATGGCATCTGTGTCCGACGGCATAGCAACTACCACAAGAAAAACAACCTCAGTCACATACACATGATAAACACATCTGACTCTACACAGTGACTCCAATTCTGAAAATCTGTGCATTACTACTTTTTGAAGTGAAATTTTTTAAGGACAGGTTATGACATTCTGATTCGCAACCTTATTATGTATGATTATTATGTATGTATGTGTTATTATGTAGAATAGCAATGAAGCGAAAAACCTTTGACGCTTTGCCAGTGACCATGGTTGCGGGTCTCACATGCAGGCTAGTGCGAATCAAAAACAAGATTATAGCACTGCTTGCATGGGCGAACAAAACGCCATTCTCACAGGCATGTATATTGCTATCCCGAATCGGTGACGTGGGATCAAGCGAACATATAACATCTCGCAGGATTAGTGTCGACGCTATGGCAGTCACATACGAGAAGGGCGAGGTAGCCGATTTACTGGGCTGCATAAACGCATCGAAGTACCATGAAATAGTTGCCTACGAGGACAGAAGCGCTTGTCTGGACTTCTTACTGCACAAAAAGACTCCCGGGAAAAACCCTACTTACAACACAGATAAACCTATTTTCGACCTCGGGAACGCTGAGCAAAGCGGAGCCGAACGCTTACAAGCAAAAATAACAGCCGAACGAGCAGAGGCCGCAAATACATCCGCAGAAGGAAAACCCGACAGAGGTTCGTCCTCAGCAATAACACAAATAATGATGTCCCAAACCCATAGACATACCAGAAATACACAACAGGAAGCGATAAATCGTCTTCGGAGGAGAGTCCCAAAGGCAAAATTTAAACCGCAGTCACAGAAAACCAGAGCGGACATGGGGCAAGTCATCCCACCCGTCCAAATTCCTGTCACGGGACCACTGGATCATATGGAAAATGCTATACTCGAGTTCAAAGCCATATTCGAAGCCACGATTAAAGTCAACACACTGACGTGTACACAAATCCTAGAGGCCCACCATCTGGGAATCGTGGACTTGAGAGATGCTAGACTAGAGGAAGCGGAAGCGGCCATCTATAACAACGACACTGCCCAAGTCATAGCAGGAGTAATGACGGGCAGCTACATGACCGCTTGCAATTCCACCAGCGGTTTCGTACTAGGGAAAGAAAATGAGACACGAGAAACAACTCAACCTCAGAAGTTCGAAGCGCCCCCGGAGGATCCAATCGTAGTAGTCGCTCGGTGCACAAGAATCATGCTTGAAGAAAAGATTCTCGAGAGGGTAAAAACCACCTCGAGGGTTCTAAATCTAGCAGTGGCGGAAAGCACCAAGTTGACACCCGAGATCAAATGGACGAACGGGGTCCCAGGCTGTGGAAAGACTACGTGGTTAATTAAAAACTTCGATGTGGAGAGGGACGCTGTGGCGACCACCACAACCGAGGCGGCAAAAGACTTACAGGAGAAACTGGTGCAGGCACACGGCAAAAAAGCCGAAAAGCGGGTGCGCACCATGGCGTCCATACTAGTAAATGGTTTCAGAGAGCACGATAAGCGTCCAAGGTTAATCGTGGATGAAGCTCTCATGAACCATTTCGGGACCATCCTGACTGCCGGCCGGCTGGCGGAAGCAAGCGAAATTCTCCTCATCGGAGATTTCAACCAACTACCCTACATTGATCGAGAAAACTTATTTCGGATGGTTTACAGCAGACCAACGGCCGTAGCTGGTATTGACCAACAGCTCACTTGCACATACAGGAACCCGATGGATGTAGCCTATGCGCTGAGTCAAGTATACGACGGTATATACTCACCGAAACCGATAGTGAGATCTCTGAGCATCAGGGGCTATCAGGGCGAACCAATATCCTCCCATACCCCCGACACTCTCTTCCTGGTACACACACAAGAAGAGAAAAAAGCCCTGATAAACAAGGGCTACGGGGTAGGGGAAGGATCGCGCGTTCTGACAGTCCACGAATCCCAGGGATTGACCTTCAAATCGGTGGTGATCCTGCAAACAAAGACCAGAAGGATGCAAATCCACGATAGTGTTTCACATGCTATAGTGGCAGTATCCAGACACACCCACACCTGTGTCTACTATACCGACGTGACCGATGACGCGGTTAGTAGGTTTATCCGTCGGGCCATGGACGCTCCGGCGCGGCATATTGTGGATTATAATTTAAAGATGGCGATAGAGGACCGGAATGAAACTGCCATAAAGGCAATAACGTCTTTATATAAATAAAAAAAAAAAAAAAAAACACCCAATAGATGCTCACAGATACGATTTTTAACTTAACTTACACTTAAAAAGCGATAGCAAAAAAATGGTGCGGACCGAGAGTCTGCAGAAAAAGAAAAAAAAAAAAACAAAAAACCTTATTATGTGATAGACACAGTAGTGGGGGTAAACACTGTGTCAGGTAGAGTGACAACAGTCTCTCGGTTGCCTTCGGGTATTGGAGAACATACGCTCTTCTTGCTTTCTCGTTGTCCGTAGATGGGTGTGTTGCGTTTAGGCGGCGTGATGATCGCTGAACACAATTTTCGCTTCTATCACGTGTCTTTAAGACAAATCATGTTGGTTTTCCTTCGCCGTAATGACTCATCTATTGTTTCTTTTTATAATATACTTGTAGGGACATCTGGATAGAATTCTAGAATGTTCCAAAGATATCTTTCAATAATCTATATTATTTAGAAATTGTAACAAGAATTTTAAATATAAAGTTGATTACAACTTTTTATTCTTTGTTTTGGAAAACTCTGGTCGAGTACTTCACTCCCATCACTTGCTAGGGATCAGCTGCCGTCGCTGTCCTTACCTGCCTACGTACATGGCTTTCAACCCGGCGCGGCATAGACGTTGCACACTCAACGGTCTGATTTCAAAAAAATTGTGTTGCTCGAATTTTTTACTGTTTTAAAAGATCTCGGATATTTTAGTCCGCTTTTTCTATATTTTTAACTAGCAGTACCCGCAGCTCCGCACGCGTTTTTTAAATTTGTATTAAAGAAATATAAAGTTGTGAGACCATGTACAATTCCAGAAATGCTCTTTAAAAACAATTGTAAGTAGGACACGCACGTCCCTTACAGTAAAATGCAACGTATACATTAGATATATAAAAACTAACAGTGTGACAAATAAGGTTTATCATCACCAATATATTTGGAATCTTAACCCACCATATCCCCTTAGTGCTCACTTACACTGTATAAGGAACTAATGAAAAAAAGACTTAAAGATAGATAATGATATAATATGCCTATATTATCAATAATTAATACGTTTATGGTCTAATATCTTATTAGAAAGACCCCTTCTATCTTTAAAATTATTATTAATAATTATAATGTTGAATTGTAAACAATGAATGAGCTGACGTCTTGAAATCTTGCCGAAATAGAAAACTTTATATCTATCTAAGCAGTTTTTAATATTTGACGATTTAAACAAAATAAAATGGCCGCAAAAATGACCAAACAGACAATATAATTCAAAATACATATATACATACATACAAATATATGAATTTCAATTATATTTATTCTTGGAGTTCAGTACAACGCACGTCTTACGCACATGTTTATATTGAACAACATATTTTTGCTAAATTTCATGCGGACGAAGTCGCGGATAACAGCTAATCTAAAATAGAATAACCTAAATTACTTTTTATAGGGTCAGCTATCATCCAGTGAAAGTCCCGTGAAAATCGGTCCAATCGTTTTGCCACGATTAACAGGTAGTCTAAATTAAAATAGACTAAATTACTTTTTACAATGTCTGCTATTCGCTGGTGAAAGTCCTGTATACATCGGTGGAACCGTTTTGGAGATAGCAGTGCGGGCGAAACTACGGTTAACAACTAGTCTAAATTAAAATAGATTAAATTAGTTTTTATATTGTCCACTACAAGCCGGTAAAACTCCCGTAAAAATAGGTCGAAACGTTTTGGAGATAGCACTGCGGGCAGAGCCACGGTTAACAGCTAGTCTAAATTAAAATAGACTAAAATACTTTTTATAATGTCCACTATATGCCGGTGAAAGTCCTACAAATATCGGTCAAACCGTTTTGTAAATAGCACTGCGGACGAAGCCACGGTTAACAACTAGACTAAATTAAAATAAACTAAATTACTTGTTATGATGTCCGCTATCTGCCGGTGAAAGTCCCGTGATAATTGGTATAACCGTTTTGGAGACAGCATTGCGGACGAACCCGTGGTTAACAGCTAGTCTAATTTAAAGTATCCTAAGTAACCCGCTGTCATTTTTGCTATGTGCCAGTGAAATTCCCGTCAAAATCGGTCCAGCCGTTTCGGAGATTACCCAGAACAAACAGACAGACAGACCAACAAAAATTTTGAAAACTGCCTTTTTGTTATCAGTTGCATGTATACTTTCACACCCAATCAGTAAAAAAACGTTATTTTGATATTACATACAGACACTTCATTTTTATTATATGTATAGATTAGATGTATATCGACCATTTATATAGACAACTGATCGAATAAAAATCATAACTGAAAAAGTAAAAGTTATCTTGTAGATATTTTCCTATTTTTTTAACCACAATTAATAACGTAACATAATAAACTCATTACTATAGTATCTAATCAACAAGGGACTTCCCGTATACCTAAGAAACCGCTCTCATATTTTTAAAATGAGATTAATCGAATACTGTAATATTCTATCGTTATGAATGTAAATAAAATTGTGGATTTTGTGCCACTTCTGGCTTCTTAGGTATAAGACCGCATCAAACTTTTTAACCGTTCTGAAGTAGATGCGCAGAACACGAATTTGGTATCAGAGGGACGTAGTGAGGCAAAAGGGGAGCAAGCTCGCCCGCGCGCGTACCTCGCCCCCTATTTCACACACGTTGTCATGTTTCCTGTCACTATTAGTTGCAGTACAGTTGTATTCAGAAATCAATTTAGTTTTGTTGTTGTTAATTACATGTTATTGTTATTTTCGTTGTTTTCTTTTTCTTGTATATTTGTCATTATTAGAAGACCCATCCACTTCGAAAATTGATGTTTCTATGGAAGGCGTTATTTATTACACATTATTTATTTATTATGAATATATGTTATTTAAAATAACGGTATTGTAACACGCATAATACTTGCACAATATGTGGTACAAAATATATCCCACAGATAGAAATAAATAATTAAAAAAAAAAATAAGGCGGATAATTCAATTAAAGTACGTGATCACGCAAAACTCCCCAACCAGGTGATTGAATGTTACTTGGATTTAATTATAACTGATAAATACATAATGTGGCGAATTGTTCATTTTCTAGCTTTGTCTATTATTCAACTACTATTGTTCATTTCTAGTTTTTACTGTTGTTTTATTATCCCAGTAATGATTCAATTTTTATTATCTGTTTATTTTTATCTCTAATATTTTGCAAATATTCTATATGTATGTAAAATAAAGAGGTTTACTTAAATTAGCTGTCAAAGCGTTTACAAGATGACACAATCGAAGTCGTATCATTATTCTACAAAATCTTTTAAAAGTTTTAATATGGTCGTTGTACTGCCACATTGTTATTACTTAATGTAATAGGCAAATATCTCCTTGAATCATAATTGATTAAAAACGTACAATACTGTACGTATAATATCGTGACAAAGATGAATAAATGTCAATGTTAAATCCTTATGGTAATATTTTGAATTTGTTTTGTATTAACTTCTTGACTGTACTATGCGCAAAGCTAAATTCAAATCTACATTCAGAGCGGCCATAACATTTGACTCGGACTACACTCACTTGTATTTATCTCACAGACATACAATCTATCGAATAAAGATAAATTAACTCAAGTCACAATACATACGTATACACACCTATCTAATAAAATTCTATGGAATTAATAAATTTGAACTGCTTATTATAGTAGGATTAACAATAATTTTCTGAGCCACACTTAATTGGTTCATATCCAGGAACTTTATTAATTATTAGCAACCGCCCTCGACTTCAATCGCATTAATTACAGTCTAAAATTAAATAACAATAATGTATAGCCTATATCACCCGGGAAAAAGTACCTTTCTATCAGTCTAATAATTTTCAAAATCGTTTCAGTACTTCAACGGATTACCTTATACAAACAAACGAACTCAACTTTATAGACTTTGTATTAAATCATAAAGAATTAATTAAACTCTACTTTATAATAATAGTGTGCATATGAACAAAATATTAAAACTTCCGCCAATATTTTATTATAATGACATTCTTAGTGAATATGTACTTTTTCGTGCTTTTATTTACATGGTCGCTCCTTATAATTATTACTTACATTATCGCTACATAGATAATATATATACCGTAGGCTGTGGTAGAAGTATTAATATTCTATGAACGTGAGGTTGCTAGATATGGGTAACTCAATGAAAATCCTTGCGCTAACTCAGTAACTCAGGCGCAGTGAACTGCGCCGGCTCATTGCAAACTCAAAATTGCGCCATGGTAAAACAACAACAAAATGAAAACATGCCAATTGAGCAACGTAATGCACGCCATCTGCAAACCACGCTCACAAGTACTTAGCACAAACAGTGCGCAAACTTTTTTTTTCTTGAACTGATTTCTCTATTGACCTAGCAAGGTCTTAACAGCTTCACCGGACTACTAAGACGAGCGTTTAAGGCACTCAGCCGATTTTATTTGACAACTAGCTCAAGGGTGTACGGCACACCTCGGCTTGGGCTGTCGCCTGACTCATGCAATTCACGACCTATCTGAGCTAACCTTAGCTAAGCTACATATTCAAACTTATATGAGTTATTAAAACATATATGTGTACCAAGCATACATACCTCAACAACTCATATATGTATTTCATGTCGGATATTTTTTTCTAATCTATCTCAGTTTGATAAGGGAAAAAAATAAAACCCTTCCACTTTCATGTGTAAGCATGTGTGCGTGCACGTGTTTGGAGGTGATATGTGTAATGTTGTTGCAGTGATGTAAGATTTTGTGTCATTGTATCGCGCGAGCAGCGTACTCAAGGGCTCCATGCCGAGGGAACGGACCTAGGCTTGAGCCGCTGCCGAGGGGGGCCTCGTCTGTTGTGCGGGAGCGAAATTTACCCCAACCACGGCGGCGTGATCTGTGGTTACGCGGACGTGGGCGAGAACACGCTCTGTTTGGAGAGGCAGGCTGGTACTGATCGTTCGCTGCCGTTATATCATCGGGAGGATCGGTAAGAATATGTCGCGGACGTCTTTTGTGGCGCGCAGTGTTAGGTATGTTTTCGTAGTTCGCGGCGGATACCACTAAAGGACTGGCAGTGCGCAAACTGTGTTGACTCATTGTTCGCTTATCGAATGAGTGAAAAAATGAATAATATCGGCCATGATGACACTTGACTGTGTTCATTCAGGTATTGTGTGTGTTATGTATGTTTATAGTAAGATGGCATGTCCAAAAATGATATATTGAGATGAATTTTTGACATTGTTACTTCACTGCACTTTAGAACACAAAATAATAGGTCTTTACCTATGAAATTGCCGTTCTGCAGTACTGGCCATTTCAAATCAAAATAATTTTTGTTTGGCTAAGAATTTTAATTTCAAATTAATTTTATTTTAAAAACATGGAATTCTTTTTCCAAAAGTAGTCATTTGTTTATTGATTAGTGTTACATTTTCATCGCATTTCAATCTTTTTTGTCATCATGGATACGTTAAAAATTCGAGTAATTATGGAATATGAGTACCGTCGTGGCAGCAACGTGGCACAAGCGGCACGCAACATCGACGACGTTTATGGAGCTAACACTACAAACCATCACACCACCTGTTATTGGTTTGCTCGCTTCCGTTCTGGGAATTTCGACCTGAAAAATGAACCTCGCGGTCGTCCGAAGACTTTGGTCGACAATGACGAATTAATGGCGATTGTGGAAGCTGATGATATACAATCTACGGCTGAATTAGCAGCAGCTTTCGACGTTAGCGTCAAAACAATATTGGTCCATTTACGTCAAATTGGCAAGGTAAAAAAGCTTGACAAATGGGTGCCCCACGAACTCAATGATCGCCAGCGCGAAGTACGCGTCGAGACGTGCCTTGCACTGCTCAACAGACACACAAATGAAGGAATTTTGAACCGCATTGTTGTTATCTGCGATGAAAAATGGATTCTGTTTGATAACCGCAAGCGCTCAGCAAGTTGGTTGGATCCTGGTTCAGCACCTAAACAATGCCCTAAACGAAAACTTACCCCTAGAAAAGTGATGGTCACTATTTGGTGGTCTAGCGCCGGTGTGATTCATCACAGCTTCTTATCAAACGGGGTGAGCATTACTGCAAATGTGTACTGTGAAGAACTGAACACAATGATGGAGAAGCTGGCACATTTCCAACCAGCATTGGTCAATCGCTCGTCTCCGCTGTTCCTGCACGACAACGCGCGACCTCATACTGCACAGCAGACGGTCTCCAAGTTGCAAGAACTGGGGTTGGAAGTTCTCCGTCATCCGCCCTACTCACCAGACCTTGCGCCTACAGACTTCTACTTTTTCCAGAATTTGGATAACTCCTTGGCGGGAAAAGAATTTAATACCCCAGAGGCAGTACAAAATGCCTTTGAAGAATTTGTTGCCTCCCGTCCAGCTGATTTCTTTAAGAAGGGCATCAATAAACCGCCACTGCCTTGGCAAAGATGCATTGATTGCATGGGTGATTACTTCGATTAATACAAATAAAAAATACATGAAAAAAATTCGTTTAAATTTTTTCATACAAAACGGCAATTTCATAGGTAAAGACCTAATAACAACACTTTTGTACACTAAAACGCAATTACAAATTAAAATAAATCAACCATGTATTTCTTTTAACTAGTTTCCCCAGAATCGATTATAGTTCATTCGTTTTGATTTTCGAACGTAAACGTATTCCGTCATTTGTTTCACACAGCTGTCAATTCGACCATCTTTCAAAATAAAACCTTATGGCCAGAACACTGCTTGGATTCCAGACCATTGCGATATCTCTGGGAAGGAATCAGTGGATTCTTGCGCAAAGAATGCTGTCCAGTCTGGTTCCTTGAACTATTATAGACTATATATACTTATGGGATACTTGTGGGAAACATACAATAACTCGGTCTGAACACAAATTTATTATCTTCGTTTTCGAATTTCATTTTTTAATCGGTCTCCGTCGTTTATGATACTATCTGCCACAGACAGCGCACACTCTGTATCTACATAACTTTGCCGGAATTGTGTATCGCTTTACACACGGTGACATAAATTAAAAAAGAAGAAGTAAAGTGAAATATAGAAAGTAAAGATTACCTAGGTATAATTTCATTTACATTTCACAGTTTCTGTTTATAAAAAAAATATTCGAATTTCCCGGTCCTGCGCTGTGCGCCAACTCATTTTGAAGAAGTGAGTTAACACATCCAGCGCAGTGAACTGAGTTGGCGCAATTGCGCGGCGCAGCGCAGTGTTACACATCTCTAGAGGTTGCTCTTAGAAAGTGTTTTCTACAAAGCGTCTGGCAACATTAGGAGTATTGTATTTTATTTTCGTATCTTTATTTAGGTAGTAGCAAAGAATCACAGACTACTAAGAGGATACTACGTATCAAAGAATCTATAATAAGTGTTATCGGAAGGTAGTAGTAAGTAGGTAGGTACATATTAGGAATCGATTTCCTAATAATCGTGTTACAAAGTGCGTAAAATTGATATATATTTTGTGAATCATAAAATACCTACTATAATTATTGGTTTTTGTACAAGGGGTGTAAAATGGGCGCAGTTTTGGGTCTTTGTTCTGCAGCACAGGTGAGATTGTACCTTCCTTTCTTTTATAATCTCTTATCCTAGTCGCATTTCAAAAGAAATCATATCTAAATAGGGGTAAATTGTAACATAAAGAATAATTTTTTCACCGTAAGTTGTGATTTCATGAAGATACAAATGTTTGAGTCTCCTGATAATAGATTTTCTATCTTTGAAGTATATGATAGATATTGATGTTTTACTCAGTTTAAAATTTGTTTGTCTTCTGTTATTGTAATTGAAATAATTAGTTTCTTCTCGAATCTTAAATTTATTTTTGTTTCCACACCAGTTTGGTATAATTGAGTCATCTAAGGAAAATATTATTGACGCAGTTTACACATCTGTTATCATCAACTTCTAGGTTTCCTTGAAATGTTTTTCTTCAAGATCATATAATGACGTTACTAATTTACTTAATGGGTAACTCATAACGATTAAATTCAAACAATAGAATACAAAGAACATATATGCATATAAATAAAATATACTGACTTCCTACCTACCTTGCACACTTACTTATGGGGTGTTTACCAGTAATGGTAAAAGTTATGAGTAGTAGCTTAAAATCTGTAGAAGGGTTGAAGGGTGCTAAGTAATAAGGGCAAACTTAAATATAATCCAGCTAAAGAAGCACTTAAGTCCAATGAAAGAGTGAAATCCATTTCTGAGGAATGAAGTCAGAAGCTCTACCTAAATGTAAAATCTTATTCTTAATATTATAAATTCCCATAATAGACAAAGTTATGTTTTTTAAAACTCATTATGATTCATAATAATTGAGCTTATTCAATGTTTTGTTCAAAATTGTTTCGTTTTACTTGTATCCCTGAATACCTCTGACTCTACTCTATGGAACATCCAAAGGTTGCCAGGAAGAGATTGCTATTAGCAATAAGGCGCTCTTAGTGCAAATATCATAACTTGAAATGTTTCATAATATATGTGTATAAATGGTGTACAATAAAGATTAAATAAATAAAATAATTTAAATTTGTAAGTGACCCACATTGTTACTTTAAGTACCAACCAATGGCCTTGCCTCCATATAAGTGTATATATAAACAATAATTTATCTAAATCTTGTTTTGACAGCTTGCGTGTTGCTGTGGAAGTGCAGCTTGTTCTCTATGCTGCTCAGCGTGCCCATCATGTGCCAATTCAACATCCACTCGGCTAATGTACACTGTTATGTTACTACTGGTTATGATTACTGCATGCATCACTCTCGCTCCAGGCTTACATGATCAATTACAAAAAGTAAGTTAATCAATTTTTATAATACAATGAATTACATTGAACTTTGGAAAATGGATCCATTACACTTATAAAGTTACTATATTATTAATATTTGTAATAATGTAACAGCACTTTTTCATAATATAAAAATTGAATTGTATCACATACTTTTAAAATGTAACATTCTGGGTATAAATAAACAGTAAACTACATTAGAAAGATCAAAAAAAGATGTGTGGCACTCGGAGACTGCCGCGGTAAAGCTATTGCATAGCATTTTTTATCAACTTATGCAATTATAATTATTTATTTATTTTATTAATGCAGTATATTAAAAAAAAAAAAATTAAAAAAATTAATTAATTTTTTTCTTTTTATTTCAAAAAATAATACTGCATTTGTGATAATAATAATAATAAAATGAATGTATATAGAGTACTAACTCATTTTCTTTCACTATTTTTTCGTGACTTCATTAATAAATGCACTTTGTTTATTCATATTTAAAACACTTTGTACACAAATTATACGAGTACAGATATTCACTGTTGTACATAGATGATAAATACCTATACACCTATATACTTTCTCACAAACAGCTGATTACGGTAGTTTTCCAATACAACCAATGCCACCTAAAGGTGGGTTGCTGAACTAAAGAGACAAGCGTGATTTTTCAAAAAGTCATTAAAAGTTCTGGTATTTATCGATAGATGGAAAAACTAAAAAGTATCACCGCTGTGCCGGTCGGAGTGGGGTGTGTTAGGTTTTTTTCGTTACGGAATTTCTGGATTCGGTCCCCACGCTCAAGGCCCGCGATAGAAGCTATGCAATAGCTTAATAATGTTGTTAAGTTTAAAAGCATTATAGAAACAAAGCTTATAAACAGGGAATAACAGCTATACATTACTAGTTTAGTTATAAACTGTTCTTAATTATTCCACTAGTGTAAGATGCACATGTAACTAAAATATGAATCGTAAAAAGTCTGTAGCATATGCACCTTTTTTGTCTGAATTGTTTTTTGATTAAGTGCAAATGAAAGCTTCATAAGTCTATAAAATACACTAATAGGAACACCTTTTTTCCTAATTGCTAATATATAGAAAACTCAATATTGCATAAAACCCACAGATATGCTCTTCTCTCTTTGGATGGCAATATTCTGTTTATGGGTATTTTACTACTATGATATTACCAATTTGTAACAATGACAGTATAATAGATTATATTAATAGATGAAATTAATATTCATTGTTTGTGTTTTAACTTTCAATGTGCTTAATATAAAATGTTTCTATTTCTTTAATACCTATTAACTGTGGAATACTTCATTACATAGTATAAAACAAAGTCCCCTACTGCGTCTGTCTGTCTGTTCGCGATAAACTCAAAAACTACTGAACGGATTTTTATGCGGTTTTCACCAGAGGATAAAGTGATTCACGAGGAATGTTTTGGTATATAATTTGTCCAGGATTTTTTTATAATCAGGGCGGGACAACGTCTGCCGGGCCCGCTAGTGTTTACATATAACGGTAGCACCTACTAGTCATTGTCAGTAAATAAATAATAAATAGCAGATAACTGATAATTAACTGCATTATAATAATGTCTTAAATAATCTGTTGTTATTGTGTGTAGGAATAGTGAATCTAATTATAGGAATCTTAATAATGACCACCTAGTACTTTAATTAATTTTTAATAATAAGTGGCTTTATTAATTAATTTGATTAACCAGTTTAATTAAATTTAATAAGCCTACATTAATTTCAATGGCATGCAAGTTATGATATTTATTACATACTAGCGGGCCCGGTGGACGTGATCACGCCCTGATAATAAAAAAACCTTAACAAATTACACACCTAAACCTTCCTGAGTTATTACTTTACCGGCTGCTGAAACCGTGTGAAAATCCGGACAGAAGTTTTTGAGTTTATTGCAAACGGACAGACGTGGAGACGTGGCAGAGGACTTTGTTTTATATAGTATGTAGTGAAATTGTTATTAAAATAAATGTTTCTTTATAGGTACCATTTTGTGCAAACTCAACACATTGGATACCAGGCACACCAAAAGTTGATTGTGATCAAGCTGTTGGTTATTTAGCTGTATACAGGTATATGATACTCAAATAAATAATTGATTAGTATTAGCTTCAAAGGCAAAGTATTATTGTTATAATTTTATATAATAGGTATTTACCTATGAAATTGCCGTTCTGCAGTACTGGCCATTTCAAAACAAAATAATTTTTGTTTGGCTAAGAATTCTAATTTCAAATTAATTTTATTTTAAAAACATGGAATTCTTTTTCCAAAAGTAGTCATTTGTTTATTGATTAGTGTTACATTTTCATCGCATTTCAATCTTTTTTGTCATCATGGATACGTTAAAAATTCGAGTAATTATGGAATATGAGTACCGTCGTGGCAGCAACGCGGCACAAGCGGCACGCAACATCAACGACGTTTACGGAGCTAACACTACAAACCAACGCACCACCTGTTTTGGGTTTGCTCGCTTCCGTTCTGGGAATTTCGACCTGAAAAATGAACCTCGCGGTCGTCCGAAGACTTTGGTCGACAATGACGAATTAAAGGCGATTGTGGAAGCTGATGATACACAATCTACGGCTGAATTAGCAGCAGCTTTCGACGTTAGCGTCAAAACAATATTGGTCCATTTGCGTCAAATTGGCAAGGTAAAAAAGCTTGACAAATGGGTGCCCCACAAACTCAATGATCGCCAGCGCGAAGTACGCGTCGAGACGTGCCTTGCACTGCTCAACAGACACACAAATGAAGGAATTTTGAACCGCATTGTTACCTGCGATGAAAAATGGATTCTGTTTGATAACCGCAAGCGCTCAGTAAGTTGGTTGGATCCTGGTTCAGCACCTAAACAATGCCCTAAACGAAAACTTACCCCTAGAAAAGTGATGGTCACTGTTTGGTAGTCTAGCGCCGGTGTGATTGATCACAGCTTCTTACCAAACGGGGTGAGCATTACTGCAGATGTGTACTGTGAAGAACTGAATACAATGATGGAGAAGCTGGCACATCTCCAACCAGCATTGGTCAATCGCTCGTCTCCGCTGCTCCTGCACGATAACGCGCGACCTCATACTGCACAGCAGACGGTCTCTTAAGTTGCAAGAACTGGGGTTGGAAGTTCTCCGTCATCCGCCCTACTCACCAGACCTTGCGCCTACAGACTTCTACTTTTTCCAGAATTTGGATAACTCCTTGGCGGGAAAAGAATTTAATACCCGAGAGGCAGTACAAAATGCCTTTGAAGAATTTGTTGCCTCCCGTCCAGCTGATTTCTTTAAGAAGGGCATCGATAAACTGCCACTGCGTTGGCAAAGATGCATTGATTGCATTACTTCGATTAATACAAATAAAAAATACATGAAAAAAATTCGTTTAAATTTTTTCATACAAAACGGCAATTTCATAGGTAAAGACCTAATATTAGTCAGTGCTGAAGTAGTGGTCAAAATTTGACCATATTGCATTATTATTGTAAGTCTCAATGTTATTATTTTTTTTATTGTAGAGTATATTAATATTGTAAATTATTATATGTAATTATCATGAAGTATAAGAATAGGGATTTATAAATAAAGGCTTCAACTTTCAGTGCCACTAAATTTTGAATGCTAATTTATTTGAAAAAATACTTTCATTTTCAGAATTTGCTTCGCAACATGTCTTTTCTTTGTATTGATGGCGCTTATTACGATTGGTGTGAAATCATCAAAGGATCCGCGTGCAGGAATTCAAAATGGGTAAGTACACATAACAGCTTCTTATATGCAGAGTTCATATTGTTACCAATATTTGTATATTGTGCTCTTTCTATTGGTCTTCCTTTCATTTATGAATAAGTGACAACAGTATGTATTTATACACAAAAAATCATTATTTTTATCATGGAAACAGGGTTAGTCTTTTATTCTCAAAAAAGAAATAATTTAAATGTAAAAAATAAACTCTAAAGTAAAATGTCTATAGCGTTTATGTGTTTATTTCTGCTTGACCTCAAGATAATTAATTTTCATATTACCTACCTACTGTATTTCACATAACTTATATGTCGTTTTATTTGTTTCTAGATTCTGGGGTATCAAATACTTGTTAGTTATTGGTGGTATAATCGGAGCATTCTTTATTCCGGAAGGTCAATTTGCGTCAACTTGGATGGTGTTTGGAATGATCGGAGGGTTTTGCTTTATTGTTATTCAATTAATTTTGATAATTGATTTTGCTCACACCTGGGCTGAGACATGGGTTTGTAAGTATTCATTATATTCATTATATTATGTCACATTGATTCAAATAATATATTTTAAGAGGAAACCTTAAGAGAAATTGATAAAATATTGTGTTATGTTACATAGGTATAAAGAAAAGAGATGAGAATAACTAACGGTCAATAGAATATCACTTTTTTATACAATATATTAAATAGAAAAATATTTATGTATAAAAAATATTTAACTTTTGTTTACTCTTTTGTTCTTTTGTTTACAAGATACTGTAGTCAGTCATAACAAAATAGCTTTTATATCTTATCAGTTGTTTATAGAATTAATCAAACAACATTTTGTATTGTTTGATAAAAAAAAAGTAAATATGAATGTAAAGTGTTTATGTAAAATCCATATGCATAACACAAAATGTTGGGCAACAAATTCTGTTGACTCCTCAAAATCCTATTCCCATATATATATGTACTAGAACTTAAAACAGGAATTTAATAAGAGCAACCCTTGTACTTAGGCATTCCAGTCTTTTTCAAATTAAATCATTTTTAGCCCTGTTGTGATTTGATTCTCAATGAAAGGACATTAAAAAGAGACAAATATATACATCAATAGGATCTAACGTGCGAGAGAATGAGATAGAACATATTATACAGTGTTTCTTATATTCACGGTGTCCTTATTATATATTGCACTACCTAATACTTGCACTGATCCGAGCGTTTACTTGTGTGTGTGTGTTCGACTGCATATTACGAAGCCTTGGAAAAAATCGTTATAACCAGCGTAGCGTATTGTTGGCATGTATTGTTTATGTGTATGTTTAACACTAGCTTCTGCCCGCGACTTCGTCCGCGAAGAATAGTTACTTAGGGCTAACGCTAACACGCAGCTGAAGCTCTCAAAAGGAAAAAAAAAACTATTTTGAAACATTCTTCATTGGAGCTCCACTCCTATTGGGCTTAGAGTGATGATATATAACTCATATATAGCCTTCCTCCATAAATGAGCTATCTAACACTGATTTTTTTTTCCAATCTGACCTATGATTAGCGCATTCAACAACTCCTCAGTTTTGTAATATTATTGTTCATTCGGATCACAGTAAAACAAATGTATTAACGAAAACTTAAACTTTACACTCTGTGACAAGCTACATTACAATTTTACATATTATGGTATCGATTTTTTGAAGCTTTCTCTTCTACCGCGATAGATACATGTTTTTTTATTCCTTTGGTGGTATATATTTCATTTTCAACAGGAGGACAGTGTAAGTTACAGACTTGAATTTGGTTGAATCCAATTTTTATTATTAATTTTCTTTTTTTTTTCAATATTTTAGCTAATTATGAGGAGACACAATCCCGAGGATGGTATGCAGCACTTCTACTAGCGATGCTGACTTGCTTCACACTGACCATTATTGGAATAGTACTGCTATATGTGTTCTACACCAAGGCAAGTATCGTCTATTTTCTATTATCGTAAAACTATTTTCATTACATAGTATAAAACAAAGTCCGCTGCCGCGTCTGTCTGTTCGCGATAAACTCAAAAACTACCGAACGGATCTCCATGCGGTTTTCACCAGTGGATAAAGCGATTCATGGGGAACGTTTTAGTATATAATTTGTCAAAGATTTTTTTTATAATCAGGGCGGAACAACGTCTGCCGGGCCCCCTAGTAATTTATATGAATGTAAGATGTTAGTTTTATAACTTGTTTTATTTCATTGAAATTTAATACCAAAATAAAAAACATTACTCATAATATAAGTTATTCACACTACCATTATATGGGTTATTCGCAATATATTTTTATAAACTCATCTTTCTACGACTATTTATATAAAAACTAGTGGATGCCCGCGGCTTCGTCTGCGTTGTTTATTATCTTAACAATATGGTTTATGTACAGAAGAAAAAAAACATTTAAAAAATCAAAAGAATATTTTTTGCTTACAAGATAACTAGTCTTTTGGTAATAGTTCTAAAAAGTATTGTTTCGTAAAACTTTAATAAATTTATAACTAGTTGTGCCCGAGATTCCGTCCATGTGAAAACTAATGTAATGAAAGATTTACATTCTTCTTATATGTATAAAAGATATAGATGAAAATGTTTTTTTTTTTAGATAAGGATTAAGACTAAAAATATGAAGTTGTGATCTATCCAAAAGTTTCTGAGTGACGGACGCACAACAACAGATCTATAATTTTAGTTACATAGATATATACTTTTTTTACAGACTACAATGAATATATTTTATTGTAAATAAATCATTTGACAGGCGAGTGGATGCGATCTATCAAAGTTCTTCATCTCCATCAACTTAATACTAGTGGTCATAGCAAGTGGTATCTCCATTCTCCCGTCGGTCCAAGAACACCAGCCACAGTCAGGACTGCTGCAGTCTTCGGTTGTATCACTCTATGTGATTTATTTGACTTGGTCTGCACTCTCCAATGCTTCTAGTGAATGTAATGGCATCACTGGTGGATCTAATGAGGTAATTTATAATTTTTTATTATAATTGTCACTCAGAGCACTCCTTGAAGTTACGGGGGCTGTTCTTGAAAATTAGGTAGTATTCAATCAAAATATTAATAAACATTGATGAATTGGTTCAGTACAAATTTCTCCTCTGTTTGATAAGGGACTTTACTTTTTTGTTTTTTCTTCGTTTTTTTTTTAATATATGAACAGGCGTTTACCTTATGGTAAGTGATCACCGCCCTCCATGAACACTCAACACCAGGGGAGTCGCAAGTGCGTTGCCAGCCTGTGTTTGGGGGAGGGTGTGGGGGTAGGGCAGGTGGTGTTTGTTTAGGAGATAATCTGGAGCTTTAGAGTTAGTTACCAATAAAAAATGAATGAATTCAGTTAGTTATTTTCCTTACCATCGATGTGTCAAATACTTTGTAAGTGTCTATTTCTTATATAAGTCTACTAGTATACAATGTTTGTATACTCTACGGGACAACAACTGCTTTACATTAATTTGTGAATGGTAATTATATATGTTGCATTAAGCAGAAATATAACAAAGTCTATATAGGTCTTCAAATAAAGATATTAAAATTTGCATCTGTTTATATTGAACTTACGTTATATATTCATATTATATGCATAACCAGGATTCAAAGGAATATATGTATTGGGTATGTACAATGGGATCTATGTTTAGTGAAGCTATGAGTGCATTGTTTATTATAATTTCTGTGATAATTCTTTATGGAAAAGCACCTATTTCCTCATCGTCGAAGTAGAATTTCAATGCACTTTCTATAAATTTCATTCTGTATGTCTCTTTATTATTCCAAAACTTACCTTCTATAGTTACCAGTAATGGTATTCATTCTATGTGCCTACATTTATTTTATTACTTTAACGTCCATTTCATCTATATATCTATAACCGCGCCGTGTGCTTATTGTAGTAAGTCAGATATAGCACTACACATTCCAGTATCTATCAATTTTTTCAGGTTTATTGATGCATTGAATCAGATTCCGCAATTAAATAATCAATGTAAAAAAATATATTTAATACCAATTATATTTATAATTGTGTTTGTCATTGCATTTCCGTACAATATTGTTAGGTTAGTTACGTTATGTCATGTTTTATACCTTATGTTTTACAAACATAACTATAACAACAACAATATAACAAAGCTATAAAAATAATTACCCAAAAAAACAACTATGAATTTGTATAAAATACATAAGGCACATACCATTTTTAGATGTATTTTTTTTATATCATAGGAGGCAAACGAACAGGCATGTCACCTGATGTTAAGTGAACACCACCGTCCATAGATACTAGCAACACCAGGGGAGTAGCAAGTGCGTTGCCAGCCTGTGTTTGGGAGGGAAGGGTGAATGGAAGAGGGGGAGAGAGGAGGTGGGCCTCCGTCGATCTCACTAACTGAACGAAACGAAACAATGCAAGCACTGTTATATGACATTAGTGTTTCTGTGGGTCGGGTGATAAGTACCCCGGCCGAGCCGGCCCATTTATGCTGAAACCAGTAATAGTTTCAGCGTGGCTCTACCTTTCACCTTTCAAATTTACCAAAATTATTAAATAAAAATTATAACATGTCTTATCTTGCAAACGTTACATTAATATTTTCAGTTTAATTTGAGATATACGGTGGTGGTTGTATAATTAGAAACACTACCAATGGTCCTTGACATTATGTAAGATACTTCACCAAAAAGTATAAAAACAATATTTTTTTAAGTATTAGTAATTAGTATTGTTATTTACGAAATAGCTACTATCCATAGCCTACCAAAGTTATAATTAATATTTAGTGGCGTATCCCTTATTTTCAATAACAGCATCGCAACAACGTGGCATTGATTCAATCAATTTCATACATTTTTCTAGGGGGATTGAATTCCATGCTTCAACAAATGCTTCATATAGTTCTCAGACTTTCTTTTTAACAATTTATCAGAGATTTTCTATCGGGTTTAAAATCCGGACTATTTGCTGGCCAGTCTAAAACGGACATACGCTGTTCGCTAAGGAAACATTTGACGCTATTGGCCGTGTGTTTAGGGTCATTGTCATGCTGAAAGATCCAGGTTACAGGCAAAATATCGTCCTAGTAGGGAATCATTGTGTGCTCTAAGATATTTTTGTATTGCCATTGATCCATTGTACCTTCATTCAATCTTCCGAACGGGTTCATCTCCACATCCGGAAAACACCCCAAACTTTAATGTTACCGCCACCGTGCTTGACTATACTCCTTGTGTATTTATAATTAAAAGCATTGCTTACAGGACGTCTAACATAGCGCTTTACTTAGCGAAAATTTGAGGTTTTGATTATTAACAAAAATTTGTGGAAGTAGACCAAACCTGATTTTCATGTATTTCGATCGTCTGAATCCGAATCAGAAGTTTATTTGACCATAAGCAGTTTTAAATATGATTCAATTGCAAAAAATCCTTTGAAAATTGTAAAAAATTGCAAGTATGTTAGTGAGATTCCTGTACTGGTACCCAGTGATCGGTCAAATATACCTTAAAGCGAGTGGACCCGCGGCCAAATACTAGACTATATAAATACACATATTATATAGTGAATCGTGTAATGTTTTAAGCAGCCGTCCTTCGACAAGCAGTCGATCATCGGGCTGGTCATTTGGGTTTGCAGCGTCTTGTACTCGAGCATCCGCACCGCCTCCTCCTCTTCCAAGATCACCATGTCTGAGCATATTCTCGCTAAGGACAACTCTGCGGGTAAATATTATATAGACTTGTTGATTCTTTAAGTTTTAAATTTTAGCAATGAGTCGATAATTGCGATTAAGCCACGGCTGTAGTTTAACTAATCTTATAAATAATGTATCCCTATTAAATTATAATTTCTTTTTTTTTTACTTTTATGTATAGTTAAGAAAACATTTTTTTTGTATGTAGAATAATCAAGGTATGTGTCAAAATTTAGTAGTTATTCATTTATATTCAATTTAGAACTTCGAATTCTCTATTGTTTTTAATAAATTGTACGATATTATGAGATACTAACACGAATTGTACGTTCCTTGTCGAAATAACGCGTGACGTTGGTGCGGCTTAAGGGCAAGGATCACTGATTGCTAACGAAGGTAACGTAACTCATCATTATAACGTTATTAGATGACTTAGATGTCATTGTTGGTGGCGGCTTACATATTACTACATCTCTATATGACTAGCTTCAATGATTCATTAGTTAATTCAATATTTAGATGCATTATTTGCACTTATTAGGCCCTTCACACACGACGCTACTAAAGTCTTCAACGACTCTTAGACAAAAATGATAGACAAAACTTCGTGCCGATAGACGCAGGTATGGGAGTAGCATAATACAAGTTGCTGAATATCGTTTACTCGCATAACGTCGTGTGCACAGGGCCTTAGTGCCTTCATCGCGTCTGTAATCATCATCAGCACCAACCTTTAAGAGATTCACTGTCAGGTCATAGGCTTCTTCTCGAAGTAATATATGCGCATAGTCACCACGGTCAGCCCTTCGACGTATTGGCGATTTCAAGCTCTGAGAAATCCGCAGTTCTATGTTTTCCCACATACAGTAGTACAACAGGAACATTTCTCAGGTTCAGGTCGCCATGTTTTTCTTCATTGCCATCCGATAGTGTTACTAATTTGAATTAGAAAATGTTCGCGAATTTCGAAAAAATCATTGGTACATGCCAGGGTTTGGACATGTGAACATCGGATTTATTGGATATATTAATTAGTTAATATATTTATTATATATATACTAGGTGAATGTTTAGACAGTAGCAATATTTATGGAGGACACTCTGCACTCGATTCTCGTTCTAAATCACTTAAAAAATAGATGCTTAATTTTTGTCCTAATTATCTAGAAATATACAAAAATTATACTCAATCCTCTAAGCGTATATATTAAAGCACAGTGTGAATGACCGTAGGATGAAGTGAAAGTGAATCCAACCAACTAACAAAGGATAATTTTTCGAAATTTGAACATACAAAAGGGTTTATTGTCCGTTTTATTATCGAAAGCTATTATAACTCCGGGTTGCCGCTCGCAGTTTTTATCACCGGTCAGTCACCCTAGGTTTATTTAAGTTATTATCCATACTTTTCAAATTCTTAGAACAAACTTTATCTAAAGTTCTTTTTGTTGTCTCTTAGTATTTGTTTTGATATTATTATTTTGTGTGTTAAATTGTGACCATGAAGTGTCATATTTTAGAATACTGCGAGTGTCTAACCTTTCACCTGGTATATTTGGTAAAATACTAAATTATATTTTATGTTAAAGCCTCGTTTCAAATTTATAAAAAGCAGTTACATATTCAATACTTGATCTAATAAAGTCAAGAATTTCATAAAATATCTGTAGTATTATTTTATTAGTTCGTAAAAACAGTTCGTCTCCATAATATACGAATGACGCTAACTGAATTGACACGTCCGTTCGGAAGTCCAACGCATTAACGAAATATTAAACACAGTGAAATATTAACAAAATGGAAATGATAAAAATTCACAAGAACATTTGATGGCATTATAATTATAAATGTAATATATGTGATACGTAGATAAGCATTTAACAATAAGCAGTGGATCATGTGGTAGGAGAGTTAATATTTCATAGCATTTTTTTATATTGTAGCACGACAAAGTGACTACACTGTGCCTGATGGTAAGCATAGTACAATCCAAAAACAAAGGCGACCCCCTAGAGACACTGTCGGTCGCCGATCGCCACGATCATGCCGGCCTGCATAAGTGTCTCTTCAACTTACGCTTGAAGCGCACCCCATGTCATTATAATTACAAATGTAATATATGTAATACATAGATAAACATTCAGCAATGAACAAAGTGGTAGGAGAGTTAATATTTGCATGTTGTATGCTCGCTGAGCGCAGGTTATGATTCTATAGAAGGCGGGGACGGCGGCGAGGCCGCTCGTGGGGAAGAGACCAAGGTGTTCGACAACGAGAACGACGGCGTCGCTTACTCTTGGACTTTTTTCCACGTCGTGTTCGCTCTGGCAACGCTTTACATCATGATGACACTCACCAACTGGTTCAAGTTAGTACAGTACTTTTGCGTAAATATACCTTAATATGATAACGGTCTTATGAATAAAGATTTTTCGAGACCTCAGTAATTTTTTGCTCATCTTGTTTTTCAATAAATGACTAAAAAAGTAAGTTCTAAGCATTACCTTTTTCTTCCATACGTCTATCTTCTATGTATATAAATAAAATTATAGAGGTTAGCCGTTGTCCTCGCATCACTCAAACAATACTGGATATATGTCGCTCCATTTTCTTTAGTTTCACATCCTACAACCTTATAAAAAAATACGATAGCTTCATTTAATATATAACATATAATATAGATTTAAAGAAACTACGATTTTCATAAGTACTACGCGTTCAACGATTTATGAAGTGGGCACGCGGTGTGGTGCGCATGCGCAGGAAAGATGAAGTATACTTATAACATTGTGTACAAAGAAATTTTGTAAGCAAATTATATTTTTGCTATCATTTATATATTTTTCCTCTGTATATAAACGACATATGCCGTATTATTACAAAAAAGTTAAATACTTGGTTTAAAAAAGTTTCCTAATAAACGCACCGCGCCACCGAGATATCAGCTAATCGTAATATAATTGTCTAATTTAGCACTAACATGAAATAATTATACCTTTATGTCATTGTAGCCCGAGTTCGCAACTGTCGAAGGAAAACGTCGCCTCAATGTGGATCAAGATAACTTCTTCTTGGCTTTGCGTTGGACTTTATGTGTGGACCTTAATTGCTCCTGCCATATTACGTGACAGGGATTTCAGCTAAATATTCAGATATATATTCAGTTTATTTCGACTCATCTATTAATGAATTATGTTTTTTTTTAATTTTACAGTCTAACAAAGTATCAATTTCTTTTTTTTTCTAAGTTTACACATTTATAAAACTTTGTATTATTAACATAAAAACACTCTTCGTTTCTTCAAATTTCGCTTTTTCTCTTTCACTTCGTTGTATCAACTTCTTTTCATCTTATTATGTAATTAGAATTTACTTGTAAAAGCTATTTGTTTATTCAAAGATTTTAGTATGAATAATATATTGTATATTTAAATTATATGTAACAAGGCTACGATCAATATTGTTATGAAAAATTTGGTTTCTCTTGTTATGGCAAAAAAAATTAACAATTTTTATATAAATTATGTAATCCCTAGAATTTATTTTTATAATTTTTTTAAGTAGAAAATGTAGTACGTCGGATTCAAAAGCTTTAAATAAAAATGATTTGTTCACTTATGTCTGCGTTTTATTCAGTCATATCGTAATAAATTATTTTATGCATATATGTACTAATCATTTATGACTCGTAAAGTTCTTTAGAAGTTACATATACATATTACGACAAAATCTAGAAAACTAACTCTATTGTCTTTCTTGACTTTATTCACTCATATCAAGGTAAATCGAGATCTAAAACAATTTGAATTTATTTCACTTTAACTCATTAGGCACAACAGCTTGTTACTTTCCAAATTTGTCAAAACTATACTTACATTTGTAATCAAAAGTGGAAAACGTTTAATTTTACGGTGATCATTTTAGATGATACAATTATATGTGATTTTATTTACTAGTTACTACTAAAGATGATTTTGTTTACTGAAAACTGAAGTTTATTGTAGGATACATTTTTTTTGCGGTTAAAAGTGTCAAGACAAGTCTAGCCATTTATGGTATTTGGGTACATATTTTATTATTGAATGTTCTATACATAAACACCACCCAAATAAGTTTTGTCATCCTCATCATAACGACATCATATTCAATGAAATCTAGCAAGCATGAGTTAATTCATTATCAACTCGCACCTACGGATGACTATTCACACGCACCCGCAACATTTAAATTACTCTGGTTATCTGTTAGAACCATGAATACTCTCTGGAAACTGAGTAAACGTATTTTTATAATTACATAAAAATTTACTTTTATACCAAAACGTAAGTTCAATTATATTTCATTGAACTGTAAAGGTGTCTGGCGAGGGATTGCCACGATACTAATCGTCTGGTAATATGTTAGATTGTTTTCTAGTACTATCCAGAAGAAAATGTGGAAAGATTGAGATTTATAATTAAACGAAAGTAGGTTTAGGTATATATTATACACCTTTGTTACTTGCTACCTGTGTTAGGGACATACATTGGTAAACTTTCAGCTTTTATAAAATAACGAAAGTCTGGTGGCCACGAGCTCTTGCTCTACATGTATCATCACTCTAGGACAGTGATACTCAACCTTTTTTTAAAGGAGCCCACAAACACATTTCACTCATGGTGTCGCGAGCCGAAAACTACAAACATTTAAGTTAAAAAAAAAGCGTAATTTCAAATTAACCACGTATTAATATGTAGTGAAAAATGGTTGTCCGATAAAACAAGCTTGGTATAACCCTTATGTCATAAGGAACGCATTGCGGTCGGGTTATCTGGGAGCTAATTTATTCAGCGTTGTTCATAGTTTTTCTCATCGGCAGGAAATTGAAAATAAAGTATAATCCGGTGGGCCAACTACAAAGACGAGATGCGGCGGGCCGCAGGTTGAGTATAGCTGCTCTAGAATAAAGACCAGGGATATGCAACATTTCAAATTGTGTCGATTTCGGTAATTGTACAGACAATCTTTAGATTCCAAGTTCCCTAGGCCTCATAAAATTTCCCAGTTTTAGACATTCATCCTTACGTGTGGCTTATGGAGGGTAGGGGTAAGGAGAACTGTCTCTTATGAGGGTCACGTTGAAAGAATGTGCATCTCTAAGCACTAAATAACAGATCCAAAATGGTGCTAGCAATAGTCCGAAATAATCTTGTAAATGTAACCTAAAATAACTGCAGTACGAAAACGTGGAGAATGATAGAATTTTCTTGAACTTTAAACAATGCATTTAGTGATTTTTGAGTGTTTACTTTTATATAACTTGTTGAAATAATTAAACAATAATAAACCTGTTGCTACTGTAAGGCCTTCCTAATTTAACGCAATTTGACGGACACTTTCATATACAGAGATAATTCTCTATACGTCTGTCACAATATATAACAATATAAGAGACAGTACGGAAACTACCTACTGTTTTCCGGTAGAACTGTAAAAACCTTGCCAGACTAACAGTGTAGTCAGTTCGAAAAAAAAAGGAAACTACCTACAAACGCTCGTACCGGCACACACTCAACATGCACATGTTTCGGGCGGTCACTTCTCCATGGATGACATTGTATATGTATATATTATATATAACTAGCGGGCCCGGCAGACGTTGTCCCGCCCTGATTATAAAAAAATCCTTGACAAATTATATACCAAAACGTTCCTCATGAATCACTTTATCCACTGGTGAAAACCGCTTGAAAATCCGTTCAGTAGTTTTTGAGTTTATCGCGAACAGACAGACAGACAGACGCGGTAGGGGACTTTGTTTTATACTATGTAATGATAACATATAGGTATCGCTGGCGAACACTACTACCATATCCTGGCCTCAATGCTTAATGCGAAACAAACCTGAATTTGATTATTCTTTTTTTCTAAAATAAATCGATATTTCACGTCACTACTGTAAAGTGTCAAACGGCAATCGTACCAAGCGGCTAAGGATGTCATACGAAAAAAAAAACGGTATTTTTTATTGAAACAATAATTGAACCGTCATATCGAATTTAAACAATATATGTAACAAAGATATCGATATTTTCATATATCTAAAAGAATTTATATAATACATTACTCGATACTATGAGTAAAATACCTGAAAGGAAGAGAAATAAAAAGCCTTTATTAAGAATTAAACATTCAATTAGGATAAGTAATTTTTTTTTGTATAATTCTGAATATTTCTAATTTAAATTTTTCACAAACCCTACACTCACGGACATACTTAAAAGAACACAAAAAGATAGTAGTTGCCATACTATGTAATTTGAAAAAAGACGACTCTAAATACAAATGTACTTACGACTTCCATTTATTTTTCCGTCTGTTAATTTATTTGATATCTAGTGCATAATTCTGCAGCTTTTTGTTGTGTTTTACAAATTTAATATGATTACTATTTTTATTATTATTGAGTGATTATGATAAGTTTTAATGATAAAGCCGAATCTTAGCGTTTCTGAGCTGCCTAAAGAAGTAACTTTAATTGCAAATTATTACACTCACAATCAAGTGGCTTAAAGAGCAAGTCTAGAGTGATATGATTGAGAAAACGTACGATGTTCGATATATCAAATTAAATATATCAATATTGACCGAAATTATATTTTAATAAGTGTGATAATTCGATGTTTTTTAATACTTTACTTTTTTTGTAATATCGTTATATATTGAACATAGATAAGATACTATATACTGAGAATATTGAACATCCCTACTTGCCGATCTTATAATTTTTTGGTCCGTTAGATGAAATAATGTTTTTATAATAAACTTCTATTTCTATAATGTTTATTAGTGAGATTATATTGTTTTATACGTTATGTTTATTTCCACTGAACGCCGTCAATGATGTTTCTTGTAAAGATGAGAACACTTGTACAAAAAACCATAATAAGTATAGCAGAGGTAGCGATTCTATATTCATATGAGAAACTCACTACCTTGTTGTTTTAAAATGAAAAATAATCTCTAAGTGAGCTGTATAGTTTCAGTTGTTCATTACTATTAGAATGTTCATATATAATATGGAAAAGATCAGTCAACACTACCTTATAAAATGTAATGATCTATCCAAAAAAAAAATGCATATCAATGATAGTAATATACATTATAAGAAAGTAGAACCCTCCAGTCATTTCTATTATTATTATATTTCATGTGTATTTTAAACATTTTTAATAATATTTGTATTTACAGAAGCTAATGAATGGTCATATGAGATTAGTAAAGAAATAATTAACGCCATAGATCAATATGTACCTTGCATATCAGCTAATTGCAGTTGTCATAAGAATGTAATCGATCAGGATTTAGCACCTTTCAGAGATGGTATTACAAATGATCATTTTGCTGCAGCTCGAGCAAAAGGAACTAAATATCAGGTGATATTGTTACAAAATGTGTATTTCTGAAATTTCATTATTCGAAAGTAAGATGTAATGTTAAATGTCAGAATAAGTAAATATGGTTATTTGTTTTAATCAAAATAGTTATGAACTATTTTTGGAGTACTACGCAATGGGTCAGACATATTTTGACACAACAATGGCTGAAAATAACTTTTATTATATTTTTCACAGATAATAGAAGGTAAACTGTACAGAGAGAGAGACTGTCACTTCCCTGCTAGATGTGCTGGTATAGAACATTATCTACATGCTCTTGCACCAAAGTTACCTAATATGGAGCTCTCAGTAAACACTAGAGATTGGCCACAAATAAATCGTGCCTGGGGCCATGCAAAAGCTCCAGTGTTATCCTTTAGTAAGGTTAATTACTTGTATCTCTTTTTTGGTTTACAACATCCCTTATATATATTCATTCTAAGCAAGACTAATATAGCAACTATTAAATGTACAATTCGTTAGCAATTAAGTTGAGGAGTAAGAGGCTAGAGTGGTATGAGCATGTCATGAAGAGAGATGAAAAACATGTAACTAGAAAAGTTTTGATTATGATAGATGGATATACGAGTAGAGGTGATCAAAAAAGGTATGGATGGATTGTGTGAAAAATGATATGTGTGTAAAAGGTGTGAATACTGAGATGACATCTGACAGGCGAGAGTTTTAAAAGAAAACATGGTGTGCCGACTCTATTTTGGTAGGATAATGGTAAGAAGATAATGATAAATCTACAATTCATTGCATATTCACAGAGACGCTATCCCTTGAGTATCCCATTACCAATTATCATTACATTAAATTCAGGTGACAGTTATGGTATTCCAATTCAATCTTATTAATATGCAGAAATGTACTAATGATAAAATTACTATACATATGAAGTCATAAGCATTTTTGTATTTGCATTTACACTTCAAAATACATACATATATAATGATAATAATATCACTACATACTATAAAACAAAGTCCTCTGCCATGTCTGTCTGTCTGCTCACGATAAATTCAAAAACTACCAAACAGATTTTCATGTAGTTTTCATAGATAAAGTGATTCACAAAGAAGGTTTAGGTATATAATCTGTCAAGGTTTTTTTCATTATCATGGGGGGACAATGTCCGCCGGGCCAGCTAGTAATGTAATATAACGTTCCGTTTAGGCTCAATCATATAATCAAAACTACAGAATGTAACATCATGACTATGACCATTTACCACAAAATTTTTCAAAGATAGTTCAAGCCTCCTTAGTTTTTTAAATCAATTTATTTTTTAATTTCCAATGAAGCTGGAGAGAATCTGCTAATTATGATTATTTTATAAATATATTTTACAAACATTTAGTTATGTAAATATTATCATGCAGTTAACTAGATTTATCTAAAAATAGTAACTACTTGAGATACCTATTGTGTTTTTAGTCATTTATTCATGTAAATCAGTTTGATTCAATGATAATTTTGTGTTAGCAGAAAATCTGTAATCTCAAAATTAGCAACATTTTTTTGTGACGAAGTGCTAGTTTGCTATCTTTGCGTAATATGATGAATTATATAATTACTATATTTTCTTTATTATTATTGGACACACCTAAACATAGACTTTCTCTATATCTTTTAATTACATATTAATCTAATCTACACACTCCATACATTGTATGTTTTCTTCCACATCCATCAGAATTATAAATTATCTTGAAAGAATTATAAATTATCTTCTATACATATAATAAAAATGAAGTGTCTGTATGTAATATCAAAATAAAATATTTTTACCGATTGGGAACGAAAGTATACACTCTACTGATAACAAAAATGCAGTTTTTAAAATTTTTGTCGGTCTGTCTGTCTGTTTGTTCCGGTTAATCTCCGAAACGGCTGGACCGATTTTGACGGGAATTTCACTCGCAGATAGCTGAAATTACAGCGGGTTACTTAGGCTACTCTAAATTAAACCAGCTATTAATCGCGGCTTTGTCTGCAATGCTATCTCCAAAACAGTTGGACCGATTTTCATGGGACTTTCACCGGCAGATAGCTGACCTTATAAAAAGTAATTTCGTTTATTTTAATTTAGACTAGCTGTTAACCGTGGCTTTGCCTGCAATACTATCTTTAAAACGGTTAGACCGATATTCACGAAACTTTCATTGACAGATATCAACTTTATAAAAAGTAATTCAAGCAATTTTATTTTATACTAGCTGTTAACCGTGGCTTCGCTCGCAGTGCTATCTCCAAAACGGTTCGACCCATCTGCACTGAATTTTCACTGGTAGATAGTTGACCTTATAAAAAGTAATTCAAGCAATTTTAGTTTATACTAGCTATTAACTGTGGCTTCGTCCGTAGTGTTATCTCCAAAACGGTTTGACCGATCTACACGAGACTTTCACTGGTAGATAGCGAACCTTATAAAAAGTGATTGAGGTTATTCTATTTTAGACTAGCTGAATGCATGTAGAAAACCCGCGACTTTATCTGCATGAAATTTAGCAAGATTTCAACTCATTCTTTATTTTTAATAAGAGAAATAATTATCAGCTTATTGTTTACAATTCGACATTATAATTATTAATAACTTTAATAATATAGGTCATCCTAATAAGATCTTAGATTATAATTTATAAACGTATTACGTAAAGAGTTCCATAATACAATTTCTTGCGGAACAGAAAAGCGTTTATTTTTTGTATAGTCACAAATTTTTTATTATAATAATGGCAATGTATATTAATGTAAATTTTTATAAACATATGTTAAGTTATTGTTTCATTAGTTCCTTATACAGTGTAAGTGAGCACTGGGGTAGTTATATGGTGGGTTAAGGTTCTAAATATGTTGCTGATGACAAATCTCATTTGGCACGCTGTTAGTATTTATATATCTAATGTACACGCTACATGTTCCTTTTAGTGGCTTGCGCGTAGTACTTAGAGTTGTTTTTAAAGAGCATTTCTGTAATTGTACATAGTCTCACAATTTTATAATTCTTTAATACGATTTAAAAAAACGTGTGCGGAGCTGCGGGTACAGCTAGTCTTGAATAAATCTTTTATTATCATAACCCCACAATTAAATACTTATTTTTGTAAGTAAATATAATATTGAAAATTAAATCTGCTCCCTGATAATGTTAATACCTACTGAAGTATATCTATCCCTTTGAAATGAATATATGCAAAATTTTATAAGGATTAGTTGAGTAGTTAAGTCCTGAAACAAACAAACAAAAAACACATCCACCCTTATAATATTAGCGATAATGAAGGAACAACCAACAACATTTTTTACAAGACCTGTTAAAGGTGAATTTGGCAAATTATTAACTAACTAGCGGGCCCGGCAGACGTTGTCCCGCCCTGATTATGAAAAAATCCTTGACAAATTATATACTAAAACGTTCCTCATCAATCACTCTATCCACCGATGAAAACCGCATGAAAATCCTTTCGGTAGTTTTTGAGTTTATCGCGAACAGACAGACAGACAGACGCGGTAGGGGACTTTGTTTTATACTATGTAATGATAATAGAACGCCATTTTATTAACTTCAACAGTAGGTGATCGACAACTTCGATACATGATTATCACCAATCTTTTATTATTGTGCAAAAGTGTATGTAACTTCATATTTTTATGAAAATATTGAATTTAGAATTTTCCCTTTTAGACAAAAGATTATTATGATATAATGTATCCTGCATGGAGTTTCTGGGAAGGTGGACCAGCTATCTCTCTCTATCCAACTGGTATAGGCCGATGGGATAAACATAGAATATCAATAACAGCTGCTGCTGAGAAGTAAGTGCAATTTAATAATCACACAATATACCTATACAAGTATGAGGAAAGCAAGAAAGCACATTGCTACCTTAATATTTTACGATTACAAAGTTCAACAACTGGTATTCAACTAAAATAATATTATTTTTGAAATTTATAAGTACTAACAACTTATTTATTGGTATAATATGTTAAGAGTCTTTTAAGCACAATTATACTTAGTTGTTTATAGCTCATAAACATTTAAGTATAGTATTTATTATAAGTATTCTTTTTTCAGGTGGCCATGGGATGAAAAAGAAAATAAAGCATTTTTTCGTGGATCGCGGACTAGTGAAGAAAGAGATGCCTTAGTATTACTGTCTCGTTCTGAACCAGATCTTGTTGATGCTCAGTACACAAAAAATCAAGCCTGGAAATCTGACGCTGTAATCATCTTCTTTTATATGTTGATTATTATAGATCGACTTGACAAAATATATAATTATATATCATTGTTTACAGGACACGCTATATGCTACTCCAGCTTCAGAAGTTTCATTTGAAGAGCACTGCAAATTTAAATATCTCTTTAATTATAGAGGTGTTGCTGCTAGTTTTCGTTTAAAGCATTTGTTTTTGTGCAAATCTTTAGTATTCCATGTTGGTGACGAATGGATTGAATTCTTCTACCCATCCTTAAAACCGTGGGTTCATTACGTTCCTGTTAGCCCTAAATCTTCTAAACACGACTTAAAAAAAATAATTCAGTATTTTAAAGAACATGATAAAATAGCAAAAGAAATCGCAGAAAGAGGATTTCAACATATTTGGGATAATTTAAGAGAACAAGATATTAAATGTTACTGGCGAAGGTTATTAAGACAATACGCAAAATTAGTTAAATATGATGTTGTAATAGACAATGATCTGATCTTACTTTCTTAAATAAAAAGACTGAGTTTTTATGTTCTATTGTTTTATTTAGGAAACCCTTTCAGAAAATACTCGTGCAGACAATATAAATATAGATAATACTAGCTGTGCCCGCGACTTCATCTGCGTGGAAGCTTATGTAAAAAAAACAATGATTAATAAAGTCATCTAAATGTATTAAGTTCATTTACTTGTCTACTTTGCTCTTGTACTTACGCCGCTTCGTCATTATAATTACAATATTTTTTTGATAGAGTGGACCGATTTTAATGAAATAAACACGAAGTTACTCCCGAGGACATGCTTTACGATTTTTTTGCTGAGGGTTTATTGTGAGCCCAGTACTTTAGCAGTGATGCGTGTTCATACAAACAGACAGACATTTCTAAAAATGATTAAAAGGTATTCTATTACTTATTCCTACACACCTGCAACAACTTTTTTCACGAAAATCGAATAAATACAGACACGTTAGATTTACATTCTTATATGTATAGAAGATAATTTTATTTATATTTTTTTCCTGAGCAAAATAAATACGCAATAGTAATATATTGATATTAGTCAAAACGGAAAAGCAGATTGGAGTTTTTTTTTATATCATAGGAGGCAAAAGAACAGGCGGGTCACCTGATGTTAAGTGATCACCGCCGTCCGTAGACACCAGCAACACCAGGGGAGTCTTAAGTGCTTGCCAGCCTGTGTTTGGGGAAGGTGGGTCTCCGGCGCACTCACTGACAACAAGACTAACAAGCACTGTTACTTCACGTCGGTTCTCTGTGAGAGGATGATACTACCCAGAACGAGCTGACCCATTCTTGCTGAAACCAGTAATAGCTTCAGCGTGGCTCTACCACCTACAAAGTGAGTAGGAGTAGTGGTAGTTTGATTAATATTGACCACAATCTACCGGTTGTGGTTCATTCCATGGTCGGCGGAGAGAGGGCAAGGAATGCGGTCGTGTCTTATTGACGCTAAAAACAGACGGACAGACCGGCTGGTCCATCAATGGTTCGCCGTGGGACATCTGGTCGCGGACGAAAAAGTAAGAGGTCTGCACTACCAAAAAACTCCATAGTAGACTTTCAGGCGACAGATACGAGCGTCATTCGCAGCTTCTATGAAAAGCACGGGGTGTGTAAGGCCTCTCTCCGAGATGAGGATCCCCGCATTTAACATCTGCGACATTGGCTTACATACGCGCGAAGAGACAGACAGGTTTTGTCCGGCATAACCTTTCTCTGTCCCTGACAGAGGATATCCGATGTAGGATTTTCCCTCTATTAATAAGTTGTTAGCCTGTCATGTATTATGTAATTTACAGTTTCATTGCTGTTTATTTCATATTGCAGTGTAATTTTTATAATAATTTATTCTTGCTCTAATTACATAGACTATGTAGTCGAATGTCTGGTTGATTGACTGAATGTTAATTAATATTTGAAAATACCTTTTCCCCTTGTAGCATTACACATTTTGGGTATTTAATGTAAATTCTAGTTATATTTTGATTCAAAATTTGCACTGCCAAACCTATGATGTATTCATAGTTTTCAGGATAACATATAAGTACAACTTCAAGTAGTGAATTGAAGAGTAAAATGGACTGTTCCTTCTCTGCCTTGCCTATTTATGTATAGATATATACATTACGTATATTTTAAAGATTTCATATATTCAAATTCTAATAAAAGGTCGGTTTCGCTCGCATTAACGTAGATTTGACTTATCCCTCGAGAATTTTACTTTTTGTACTGACGTGTAAAGGTGCCATATATGTCCTTTTCTGTGCATCAAACAATATATACAAAATTTCATGATAATCGGTTGAGTAGTTACAACGTGAAAACGTAAGAAATCAACTTAATTCGCATTTATAATATTAGTAAGAATAACTTAGCAAGAGGACGTGTCTGGTACCAACTGGTTGAGTTACGAGTCTATACACGCCAACACGTGTAACAAACATTTTAGTTGGGACGACTTTTAATATGTAATGCATAATAAATTGATACGCTGTTAGTAATTACATGGCCATGTACGAAATTGGGGCCTCATATTTGTTAAGTTATGTGTAGCAGCAAATACCTACATGTCGCTAAATTTGGTACGGGTATTCGGCATACATGTAATTACTTGAACAAACAATTACTTTATACTTTGCGCTAACGTGTCGGTTTTAGGGGTCGATCAAAGATGGTAAAGGTCTGTATAATATTGAATATTCAAAATTTTGTTCTATTAAACGTGAAGGTCACTGATTGATGCGGGTGTGATATATACTTATACTTTTGTGTACATTCTACACACCATTTTCGTCTTCAAATCGAACGTTTTAGTTTACTTTTATTCACATGAAATAATAGTTATAAGTAGTTAAATATCAAGAGAACAGATTGCGTTCACAAAATTGTCGCTCTCTGTCAGTCATCTTATCAACATCTCACCTGAAATATGTGCTCAAATATTTTGAAGAAGTATGTACAAATCCATTCTATTACATAAAAAATAATGGTAATTATTATATTGATTCTTAAATAATTTATTTACTTAAACGTATCGGCATCACGGTTTAACAGTCTCTTTATAGCTTTGAATTTTATTTAATACTAGCTTCTGCCCGCGACGTCGTCAACGTGGAATAGTTACTTTGGGCTTTAACTTTAACTCACGACTTTGTTTACATAGGTGAAAATATTTTAAAGTAATACGTACGTTAACCCTGATTTTGAAACATTCTTCATTGGTCTTAGCATGATGATATTCTTCGATAAATGAGCTATCTAATTTTTCAAATCGGACCAGTAGTTCGTAAGATTAGCGATAAGTTCAAGCAAACAGACTTTTCACCTTTATAACATTAGTAGGTATGGACTAGCAACCGACCCAGATGTAGGTTTCAGGTTCAATTTGTAGTCAATATACTAGAAGATTTATACTTATCTCACAGAATAAAGTAATAGATTTGTAGATTTTTGTGTGGTTTTATTTTCATAGCTATTTTACAATTCCAATAACACAGATTATGCAAAAAAAATATGGGGTGTGGCTGTGTCATAGACACGGGCGTTTGTTGTACGTGAATACGTCTTTAAACGGGCGATATTTTCTATATAAATTATTTTTTTTTTTGTATGGCATAATCACAAGAAGTACCTCGGGTTTCCATGTTTTGTTTATGTACAGGCACCGTCGTTGATCCATTCGGCCGCATTAAATTTTTTACGTTGCCAGCACTGCTTGACTCGATCATATGATGTTTTATTGGTACTATTCGATTGGTTTTGAAATGCTCTTTCCAACCCTATACGATTTCTGTATTCTGATTTGGCTTTTCGACGCGTATAGGCCGACATTATATATTTTTTGATATTTTAAATCTTATTTTAAGACCTTATTATATCCACAGTCACGATTTTACACCAATGTTTTATATATAATCGATAGACTTTGATAAGAGCTGACGATTGAAACCTGAACAAACATCGTAGCTTCACCGAGTCTAAAGTTATAGTAAATGGAAATCTCAAAACGCAGCAGAATTATCTCAAAATGGCGGCGCTTTCACCCTCGCCGCGTGCTATGTGTTACAGTCCTGACTTAGCGTAATTAATTCTTTGACTCTTTAGCTATCCAGTGGTATAATTTAATTTTGGATTTAGAGAATAGATTCGTAGCTACATTGCCAAACTGTATCCCCTGATTTTGTTATCATTAGATTTTTTGGATATGCCCCCGTATGGTAGCAAATTTAAAGACGTATTCACGTCAAAAGGTTTTTACCACCAGACTTCGTGTGCGTTAATTACAATAAGAAAATCAACAAGAACAAAGCATTGTCTATGTTACTCAGAGATAATGTAATTTTCTATTACCTTCTCAAAGAAATTTTAAAATTATATCAGTAGTTCCGGGGATTTTCTAATACAGATAAACGACTTAACTCTTTATAATAGTCGTCCAGATAAGACACCCCGCGCCTTATTTAAGTACCCAAATCCCTCTGTCGTTGATATATAATACTTATCGCTACAACAAGCAAATAAAGATTGATTAGTTAGATTGTAACGTAATGTTAGACCAAGACTTAACTATCTACTACCTACAAGGCAGATTATCGATGTAGTGAAAATAAGATTAGGAACTAATTACCGATAAAATGTATGACTAACGTTGAAATTTTATTTGCTCTGTGCTCAAGTAAAACAATTCTCAACAAAAACTTTTTATAAATGTAAAAAAAGTGTGTGTGTACTTATGTACACGCGTTAGAAGTTATACTTCTTTGGCGTAAGAAGAATCTTTTCAAAAAAAAAAACTTTCGCCTTATTCTACGTTTGTAGAAAAAACGACACTAACAATTGCATAAAGGTTTGTAATACATTGAAAGTTTTAAGACAAAGAAACAAAATGTTGACTATAGCTAACTTCAGGGTGCCGGGTTTTCGTGACGGTGTGTGTGTGCGCGCATTGTAATAACTTCAGGGTGTCGGTTTTTCGTGACGGTGTGCGCGCGCATCGTAAAAATGTACTCTCATCATTTTTCCCTAACGCGCCAAAAGAAGTATAACTTCAATACTGCAGATAAAAATAGTACTATTACCCTATATAATAAATTAAGGGACACTTTTTCGTAGGAATGAGAGACAACTATATTTTTACAATTTAATATTTTTCGTACTTCAACGTACATTTAGAATATATCAATTATGTTAGACTAGCTTCTGCCCGCAACTTCGTCCGCGTAGAATAGTTACTTTGAGTTAACGCTAACACGCAGCGGAAGCTCTCAATAGAAAAAAACACCCGATTTTGAAACATTCTTCATTGGTGCTCTGCTCCTATTGATCTTAGATATAGATAACCTTCCTCGATAAATGACTTATCTCACACTGAAAGAATTGATCAAATCGGATCAGTAGTTCCAGATATTACCCCCTACAACCTCACAAACTTTACCTCCTTATAATATTAGTATAGAAGTATAGATTATTACTCGTAATATTTATTATGCTAGTTTCGGTAGAATAATCTAATCATTACATAGTACAATACAAAGTCCCCTACCGCGTCTGTCTGTTCGCGATAAACTCAAAAACTACTGAACGGATTTTCTTGCGATTTTCACCAGCAGATAAAGTGATTCATGAGGAAGGTTTTAGTATATAATTTGTCAAGGATTTTTTTATAGTGAGGGCGGGACAACGTCAGGCGGGCCCGCTAGTAATATATAAAATATTTTAATTATATTATTTTAATATAATTAATACAATTACTGAAATCTCAAATTATATCCAGATTCGTAGACCTAAGTCATTTTTTGGTCATCGTGAATAATGATGAAATGAAATACAAAATTGCTAAATCAAATTTACTTCAACTAAAATTTCATGAAATATTGAAAAATAGAAGTAGTTAAAGCCTATTTTATAAGTAAAAAAATTTTAACCTCTTGTGGATACATGGCATGATTCTTATATTTTTTTTATTCTTAGTTTATACGGAAAAATATCAAAGCCACAATATGAAAAACCATAGGCTTTAATCTATACATATAATTGTAAATCTAACGCGTTTGTACTTTATTGATTTTCGTGAAAAAAATTGTTGCAGGTGTTTAGGAATAAGTAGCAAAATACATTTCAATATTTTTTAGAAATGTCTGTTTGTATGAACACGCATCACTGATAAAGTACTGGGTTCAAAGCTTACCAAAAAAATCATAAAGCATATCCTCGAGAATAACTTAGTCTTTGTTTGATTCAAATCGGTCTACTCTATCAAAGGTCATTGTTATTTTAATGACGACGCGACTTTACGAGAGAAAAGTAGACACTTAAATAAATGGACTTAATACATTCGAATGATTTTATTAATCAGTTCTTTTACATAGGGTTCCACGCGGATGAAGTCGCGAGCACAGCCTGTATGACTAATAAAAACGTTAAAAAAAATATACCTGAGCTAATTTACATCTGATTCTATAAAAATATTTATAAGTGTGGAGTTAACAGACATCTTGAACAAACTCATTAATAACATATTATATATTATTATTTAAATGGACTATAAATAAAACAAGTATTAAAAATAAAAATTATATTTATAAATTTCATACATATTACATTAAATCTTGACGTAGGTAATTGTTATTCAACACAATCTAAATTCAAATATTGAACTCTAAAAATACAATCAATGTAGGTAACAAATGTAATGTGACAGCTGAGTAAAACTTAACGCTATATTTATTTAACATTGAGTTGAAAAGTACACATTATTACAATGCCCATAGTATGTATTATCTCGCTTTACATCAGAATTTTCAGTCACGCAATATTTATCAGTCTCACAATATATGGCAAAGTCTAATCAAATGACAAATGTAGATTTATTTCACAAGTACCATAAAAGAATGTACTTCCAAATAAACGCAAAATAACATTAATTATATTGTGCCCGAATAGTAAATATTTTCTAATTATTAAACTTTGCCAAAACATCTCTTCATTTAACTAACACAAGAGATAAATCATCTAAGCAAAAGTTCGTTTACATAATATGTAATCCAATATACTCCAACTTGCAAACAAAATCGTTGTACCGGACGCCATTAATGTACTTTACTAATATCAAGTTTACTAAAATCATTTACATACACTTTGAATTTCACGAGCAGACAGCAGTAGAAATATACGCCATTTAATCTTAATATATATATTTCTTGTGTGCGTGTGTATGTGACTGAACTCCTCCTAAACGACTGGACCGATTTTGATGAAATTTTTTGTGCGTGTTCGAGTGGATCCGAGAATGGTTTAGATTCACAATTGGAACCGGTAGGTGGCGCTGCGATCGACTTTTAAGATTTTTTTTGTTTTCAAGGCAGGACAACGTCCGCCCGGTCCGCTAGTAGCATATAATTTACTAAAAATATTCTTTTTTAAAATTCAAAAACACGGTCCGTAGGCGCATTTATGTGAAAATATATAGCAAATAAATCTTTATATTTGGAAGATAAACCAATAGTATCAAAGTCTACATTTCAGTATATACTAAACATTAATATATAATTTTTAATAATAATTCTATGTAGGATATATACTATATCCATGCATAAGTCCTTGGCTCATGCAGCTTTCTCCACAAGCATGGCAGAGTTGTAGTGGTCCTTTTGGAAAAATTACTTACATTTAAACCCTATTAAAACTACTGATTGAATCTCAAATTGTTTAATACATTTGTATTACATTTTTTAAATATTAGTACGAATGTACTGTACAAAACTAGGAATTGCATTCACTTGGATAGTTTACGTTCCAGCTGATCAGCGATAGCCTGAAGGAAGTCCTCGGTGTGTAAATACATACCCTCTTTAGTATTCGCCATACCGTGAATGCAAATCACCAAATCCTTGGTCATTTTCCCACTATCAATACATTCCACGCAAGCCTGCAATGCGGTAAGATTATTTGCATAACGTAATAAAATACATAATAAATAACAAACTAATCTAAGATATGATCCATCATGTGTGTGATTTTAAATCATATCTAGATTTGTTTTTAATTTTTGATAAATAATTATTCAAGATAACTGTCTTTTTAACAGATAACTAGGATTGTTTGTTTCTTGTGCCCGTAAAATGAATGTACCTATACGTGATTTTATTATTCAAATCTTTTCAAGGTTATTATTATTATTATTATTTTATCTATTATTATTATTATTTTTTTTTTATTAGGTTATTATTATTATTTTATCTATTCGATTCTATCTATTCTATTATACTATTGTTATTCTAAACATTCTTAAATACCAATCCTTGACATTAAAAAACACAGGAATAGCAAAGGTGTTAATTTATGGAACAATAAAAATCTTACATAATACTTCTTACACAACATAATTTATAACGCTTACATTCTCAAGAGCAAGGGCGAATAGCACAAGTTCAGGTGTACCGACTAATTAATTTATAATTTTTATTCACATTTTGTCAAGGTTATTACATTTTTATTTAGAACAATGTTGAATACCTATACATTTTGAATGTACTAGTAGAGCAACGGTTATTGTAAATTTATGAAACAATAAAAATCTTATATGATTCTTCTTACACATAGTTATGTCATCAAGCAAGGGCAATGGCGAATCGCACAAGTTCAAGGGTACCGTCCACATAATGTGTATTTATATCTAATTTTATTATTCACATTTTTTCAAGGTCATGTTATTATTTAAAACATTGTTAAATACCAAATCAATGACATTTCCCACATAATGTGTATTTATATCTAATTTTATTATTCACATTTTTTCAAGGTCATGTTATTATTTAAAACATTGTTAAATACCAAATCAATGACATTTCCCACATAATGCGTATTTATATCTAATTTTATTATTCACATTTTTTCAAGGTCATGTTATTATTTAAAACATTGTTAAATACCAAATCAATGACATTTCCCACATAATGTGTATTTATATCTAATTTTATTATTCACATTTTTTCAAGGTCATGTTATTAATTAAAACATTGTTAAATACCAAATCAATGACATTTCATAAATACTGGAAGACCAATAGTTTGTGTTAATTTATGGAACAATAAAAATCTTACATAATAATACTTATTATGCATAACGCTTACCTCCTCAAGAGCAAGGGCGAATCGCAAAGTTCACGGGTACCGTCTATTTCAAGTGTATTTATGTGTAATTTTATTATTTACATTTTTAAATACAGTTTACATGGTTAAATATCAATCACTCACATTTTTAAAATACGTGAAAAACAACGGTTAGTGTTAATTTATGGAACAATAAAAATCTTACATAATACTTTATACACGTACAAACTTATAATTTTTATCTTTTCAAGTGCAAAGGCGAATAACTCAGGTTCATGGGTACCGTTTTATAAATGTGTATTTATAGGTAATTTTATTATTTACAGTTTACATTTTTTAAATACCGGAAGTGCAACAGTTAGTGTTAATTTATGGAACAATAAAAATCTTGCTTACCTCTTCCAAAGCGAGGGCGAACCGTTCAAGTTCAGGGGTACCGTCTAACTTTGCGCGGTGAACCAAACCCCTGGTCCAGGCGTATATCGAGGCTACGGGATTGGTGGACGTCGGTTTCCCTTGCTGGTGCATGCGATAGTGACGCGTCACGGTGCCGTGAGCTGCTTCAGACTCAACAGTTCGCCCGTCAGGACACATCAGCACTGACGTCATCATACCTAACGAGCCATAACCCTAAAAGTGTCACCAAAAATGACATCTTATCTACAGAGACTCGTCAAATTCACCAATTTAAACTATATAACAGGACAGCGAATGAAATTGTATAGTTGTATTCTATCACGAGTTAAATAAAAAGCATAGTGTATTCAAAGTATAAATCAGGTTGTATTGTTCTAAATATTACAGTCATTTAAAAAACAAAATAATGCAATCTGAGATTATTACCAAGACAAAATGTAACACTTCTAAATGTAGGTTACATTATAATAAAATGTCATAAATTAATTATTTTATAATTAAGATGTCATAATTCGTATTCCTATTCCCTTTAACAATATGTAAAACGTAACAAAATTCTTAAAAATAGCAAGCATAATCTGCATAACAAAAGCTTCGCTCACGAAATGAGAAAAATAAATCTACACAAATCAATATAATTGAAGTGTTTGTTTGTAATGTCAAATAAACTGCTTTTTACTAAATTTCATATGAAAGTATAAACGATAATTAGACAAAAAACCAATTTTTTAAATATTTGGCTGTCTGTTTGTTCTGGCTAAACATCCAAGGGGTTGGACCGATTTTGACTGGCAGATAGCTGACGCTATAAGGAATAACTTAGGCTACGTTACATTTACAACAACAAAAAAGTTACGCGTAAATATAATCGTTACTTCCTTACTAATATTATAAACGCGAATGTGAGTTTATTTGTTATGTTTTCACAATTACTGAGCCGATCATCACGACATTTTTTATGACGTTGACAGGGGTACAGAAAAGGGCATAAGAAAAAGATACCCCAAAAAAAAAAAGGTGCTGCTCCCGAGGGTTAGATAAAATCTATAATAAGGCGGATGAATAAAAACTTGCCCATAATGAAGATAGAATCAAAGACGAAGTCGCGAGCGGTTGTTAGTATAGCAATATTTATGCCTATTACAAAGTCAGTTCTTGAAATAAATACCCATAATTGCAATAACTTTTAGTTTAAATTTGTAATATCTATACTTTAATATATAAAGCTGAAGAGTTTGTTTGCTTTAACGCTCTAATCTCAGGAGCAATTAGGTCCAATTAGAAAAATGATATCAGTTTTAGACAGCTTATTTATCGAGGAAAGCAATTGGCTATATATCATCACGCTAAGACCAATAAGAGCGGAGCACCATTGAAGAATGTTTCAAAATCGGGGTTAACGTACGTATTATTTAAAAATATTTTCACCTTTCACGTAAACGAAGTCGCGAGTTAAAGTTAGCGTTAGCCCAAAGTAACTATTCGTCGCGGGCAGAAGCTTAGTGATTAATAAACTTATTCAACCGTTCCCATATAAGTTGATTTATAATAATGTAATAGAGGTATTTATGTAAGGACAATAAAAGAACGAACCTGCGCCACGACATCGGATTGTACGTCACCGTCATAATTCTTACAGGCCCATACAAATCCACCGGAGCCTTTTATCGCCTGGGCAACCATATCATCAATCAACCTATGCTCATACCATATCTTCGCATCATCAAACTGCTTCTTGTAATCGCTACAAAACAATAATATAATTGTAAATTTAAAAAAAATGGTCACTTTCAATTCAAGTTTTGTAAATGAAACTGTTTCTATACCTCTGAAATACTTCTTCGAAAATGTCCTTGAAGCGGCCATCATAACGCTTCAGTATCGTATTTTTGGTTGATAAATATAAAGGCCATTTCTTTTGTAAAGCTACCTGTGTCAAAAGATAGTATCAAAAATTCACTGTATACAATAAATATAAACTTTTCGACAACCTGCCCGTATGCAAGTCGGTCATATTTCAACACGAGATGTGAAAAAAAAAAGGTACCTGGAAACTAGAATGAGCGAACGCCCGAATCGATTCATCTGTATTGTACATGCCCATAGCAACACCGGGAACTTTGAAATCGTACAAAAGACGTTTTTCTGTCGTACCATCTTCAGTAGTGTATACAAGCTCCACCTGGGAGACAATAAAGACGAAAGTTCAAAATAAAATTCATATTGTAAATTATAATAATTGTTCATGTAACTATTGTCTCCGTACTGGAAACACGGATTTTAGTTTCAAATCTGTTTCAAAATTATTGGTGTTAAATATCTATTTGAGCGCCTTAGAAATAATATCGACCAGTAAGCCGTCACGCAGAACGGTATGACACTCTCGTGCCGTCATAGCCCTCTATGACACCGCCGATTGGGTGTTTGTTTGGGCACGTATACTAAACATTTCATTGCTTCTCTGTATGAGTTACGTACCATTTATTTCAACTATAGAATAATTGACTCGTTTACCGCTCGTACGCGCGCTTCAAATCTTTTCTTTAAAATATCATTGTTTTTTACTCCATACTTTCTTTATCAGTTTTTATTAATTATAAATTGTAATATTTCACATCGGCAGTGCATCTCGTGAGTTCTAACAATTAATATTTTTTTGTTAAATCAAAAGTATACAGACGATGTTTAAAAATTGAAATAGATCATTTCAATTGGCATAAAACAAAAGTCACGATTTTATAGGTCAGTTTCATTAAAAATCGTGATTCAATACTCACCTTTCCTGGCTTCGGTACAACGAAATCTTGCGCCTTGTACTGATCACCGTGCGCATGACGTCCGATAACAATGGCTTTAGTCCACCCGGGTATAACTCTCGGTATACTTTTACACAATATCGGTTCACGGAACACAGTTCCACCGAGGATGTTACGAATGGTACCGTTCGGACTTAGCCACATCTTTTTTAATTTGAACTCTAGAAAAAAAATGTTAATTGAATTAAAATTAAGATCCCCCAAAAACCTGAATAAACATTACATGTTTTAAAAAAACTAGCTTTTCCTGGCGACATTTTCTGCACATTGGGCGATGTATTCAAAATGGAAAGGTAGCCTATGTTCTTTAGGTTGCACTTATGATAGCTATTTTATTGTTATCAGTTCAAAGATTTCATCGTGGAAAAAAAAACGGAGAGACAAACAGCCACTTTCATATTTATAATAATATTAATTTTAGATTCAAAATGGAAAGGTAACCTATGTTCTTTAGGTTGCACTTATGATAGCTATTTTATTGTTATCAGTTCAAAGATTTCATCGTGGAAAAAAAACGGAGAGACAAACAGCCACTTTCATATTTATAATAATATTAATTTTGACCCGCTGCTTCGCTCGTCTTAGTGTAGACTAGACCTATTTCTCGGGAACAGTACTTTTCTTGGATGGAAGGTACCCTTTTGGTAAACTCACTTTCGCAATTCTAATATTAGTTAGAATAGAAAAGTAGCTTTGCCTTTGTGTCCTTCTTTACATGCTGGTACATGACAATTTTCACATCAATCTATGCTATACTTTATTTCACTGGTATTAAATTCTATACGGTAGTTTATTCCGAATGAAGTCGCAGACAGTTGCTGGTATAAATTAAATATTTGTACAAAGGTTCAATTGGTACTGATGAGAACTATGCTACTATTAATATGGCCTTCCAACCAATGGATCATAGCCATCATAATTGGCTACCATTTAATATAACTGTGAACGTAACACGCAATGAATTGACGTACTGGTTTTAAGTATTATTTTGGCGTCAAAAACCATGTAACGTTATTATATACAAAGAGTTATAATTACAGCCCTCGTCAATCTTTTTGATTTTTTTGGTCTTGCGCATAATATCGTCAAGAGTTGAATACAAAACAAAGTTTTCATATTAATATAGGAATCTAAAATTGGCATTTCTTTATCCTTTAGTTGTCTCAACGTTACATGTACAATATAATACTTCAAAAGGTTTGGCGAAGACTGGAGATATTTATACCTTCGACTCTTTCCTCATCAGGGGTGATAGTGGCACACTTGATGCCGACATTGTGCTTTAGTATGGCATGAGCCGCGTCGATCGTCACCTGATCGTCTGTCGCATCGCGGTGAGGCAAGCCCAAATCATAGTAGAGACAATCTAACTGTTGATGAAAATATACTCCATATTATCTGTTTAATGTAGTTAGCGACACAGATAAAAAAATACTTTATAGGTTTTAACATTTGACCGGAATCTCATCTTATGTTAAATGACGACGTGGTCAAAGACGATAAACACGCTAAACTTAGAAGAAGACTGGCTCTCAAGTGTAGCTGACGGAAGACACAACAGCTGTTTGGCGACAAATTTTCAACTTGAGGTAATAGTTAGCCGGTAGTAGTATATAACTAACTAATAGTAGTTGCTGTAAGTGGTAGATCCACGCTAAAGCTGTTATTGGTTTCAGCACGAATGGGTCGGCTCGCCCGGGGTACTACGACCCTCTCATAGAAAACCGACGTGAAGTAACAGCGCTTGCATTGTTGCGTTTCGTTAGGTCAGTGTGAGCGTCGGAGACCGACCTCCCCTCTTCTCTCCCCCTCCCACCCTTGCTAGCAAACATAGGCTGGCAACGCACTTTAGTCTCCCCTGGTGTTGTTAGTGTGTTGTTACTATGTTTTACTTCACCGAAAGCTCTGACTCAGCTGCAAGGATTCGAACCAGCGTCCATAGACACGGTGTCCGTACACGCTAACGACAAAGCCATTTTTGGGGTGTTCGATATAACATAATGTTAAAATCAAATATTAGCTTCGCAACTCAAACTTTATTTCGACTCTCTAGTGTCGAGGAAACATATGTGACATCGAATATGCCGTTAACTTTTAGAGATAAGACGGTGTTATTACAAAAAAGTTAGATACGTATTGAATACTTGCTTCAAAAAGGTTTCGTATTACATGCACCGCGCTCGCCCGAGGCATGTCCGCGTTATCCTTTTTCGCAAGTCTAAATTAACGTAATGAAAGCGAGACAAAAGAGCAAGATGGCGAACATTCAGCGCGTTTAATACGAGAGGTAGTCCGGTGAAGCTGTGAAGACCTTTCCAGGTCAATAGCGTAGTCAATTCGAGAAAAAAAAAAAATAATACGAGACCTTTTTATAGCAGGCATTCAATACGTATTTAAATTTTTTGTAATAATACCGAGACACTTTTAAATGGCCAGCAGGCTACACCATTATAGCTTCAATAAAAAAAAATTAAATCATAAATATGAAATAGATATAACTTAAAAAGCTAATCTGCAATATTTATGCATAAAACGTATTCGAATATAAAGACGGTAACAGAATAATATGCTTAATCAGATTGACTATAACAAAAAAGTTGCCAGAGCGTCTTTGTTTATGATATATGAATATTTTAAAAAGAAGATACGAAATATAACCAGTCTTCAAACTGGTTGTGACTTTACACGTTTATTTAAATAATTAATACACAAAGAAAAGTTATCAACACATATCTATCTCTATGAACAGTCATAACTATAACACACCCACACTCCACAATAACATTGGCCCATAAAATTACGATAAGCCAAAGCCAGTGACTCTGCGAGATGATAACCTGGGATCGTTGTAGTTACATATAACAATAAAGATCATAAATTTCCGTAAAATTTATGTTTCCCAGAAAATTGTGTCATTACCCATGTAATAAACCTTATCTTTTGTTTTAAGCAGATTGGTATAATCGCCCGTGCAAAAAATTTAATGAGTAGGTATAAGTGATAGTTTTAATTACATTATTTTTATTTATTTTATCTTAATCATTAATACATTTTCAGAAAATTATACAGCAATTTTTAATAATACTACTTGTATATTATATAATATGTTGGTAACATATATTAGTAATATTTAAGATCGAAGCAGTAAACTGTCGAATAAAACTTTTTGTTTACTTCTGTTGAACTTTATATAGACCGTCTAGTAAATAACCTTTAACATATATCACAAATATACATGCAGACATTATAGATTATCTATATTGCTTACTTTGTATTTAGTAAAATTATAGCATCACCGTAATTATCTTCTCATCGACCCATGTGTATGAACCAAACTCTTGGAATTAGTAATATTTTTAGATCCATAGTATTCTTTTAGATCGAAATTGCTAGTTTTCATAACCAATCTAGGTGAAATACAGAAGAAACAACACACCATATGTGATAAAAAAGACAGGTTAGTTTTCATGTATCTGCAATGCATGGATCAAAGTGGTTTTAATAGATGAATAGATTATACAATGAATAAAAACTGAAACACAACAAACAGACCGCACACATTGGATTGTCCGGAAAAACCACACTATTGGTAAATGTACATATAAGTACAGGCTAGTAACATTGCTATCTAGTTTACGGACTAGTATTCTCACTCCTGTGCCTGTCATATTTCTATTCTACTATGTTATTTTAAACTGGATACTACTGCATAAAGTATTTATTAAAATAATCAATAATACTAAATACAACTTTAGTGGATGGATAATATATATGTAAAGTCTCACTGTTTCTATTATTCAAATTTTATAAAGATTCATTAATACTTTCTTGACATATCATGACTTTTTTTTCTATTTAAGCATTACGTTTATTAAACCAACATGCTATAAATAAAAAGTCAGGTGTTATTACAAAGATAACTATAAAAAAAATTGATTGTTTCACAACAACAAAAAATTGAGTCCTACTACTCTAATTTTTTCTTTTGTATGTTACATTTGGTAATGGTAAGATAAGTGATTCACTAACATATGTTTTATGCTAGTTTATGTTACTATCGTCTATAATTAAGGTTAGCAATTTAATAGGACAGATTAAAAAAGGTAATTGAAGATGTCACTATGTATTTAACAGGAAGATGTTATAAAACATAAACTTCCTTTTAACATGTTTGGTGAAAATAGACTAAGAAACTTCATATGGATAGCAATTGTTGTGTTGACTTGTTAGAATAAAGCATGATTAGTGTGAACAGAGCTACCCCTATTGTATATCAGTTTGGTAGGATGTTTCTTCCTAAGCTAATCTAGGATATATACCCACTCAAATCACAACTCAAGCAACTCAATGTAAGGAGGCTTCTCCACAGGTAACACAGTCAGATACAAGATACATTACAAGTGTGGTGGCTCTCTTCTGGTTTTTGATATTGATATGAGGAATGTTGATTAAAAGCTATCCGAAATTCAAAGAGTTTAGCTATAACGTGGGTAGAAGAGTTTGGATCTCTATGTACTTGTAGAGTTTTGTTATAACAACTATTATTCACATAATTATATTTAGGTATTTAAAAAAAAATATATCACTTCCACACATACTTCATATGTCAATTTCTATTATGTCTACAAAGATATCATTATTTTTTGTGCATCATGATTATTATTATTTTTTTGTTACACTATATTATATAGTGATTTTTTATATCTACAAAAAGTTTTAACGTAGATATTCGCTCTTAATGTATATGAAACAGATATGATTTGTATAGCTCTAGTATTAAAAGAATTGCAGGATCAAAAAGTAAATATTATTTTCAGTAATTAATGACAATAAATTAAACATAATTATTGTCTACATTGATTTTAGTCTACTACATAAATAGTAAAAAATACCTTGACATAAGGGAATATAAGTTTTTCCTTGATCTTAGCCCAAATGATGCGAGTCATCTCATCTCCATCCATTTCCACGATTGGATTAGCAGCCACAACTCTCTTTGCAGTTCCATCTAATAAATACACATGAAACTAATTATTATGAAAATCATACAAGAGTTTGAAGTTACAATTTTAATGTATTCTTTATTTAAATGGGTTATTTTAATATAAAAAAATAATTTAATTCCGTTTTTTATTCAAAAATTTTTTATAGTGAATACTATAGAAATATCAGTTATGTGCTATCGTGCTTGCACATAATATAATTATAACACATAATTTTATTCAGGCGTCTCGAAGATAATAGATCAATTAAAATTCAAATGAACTTAATAATAGATTTGAAAATTTACTTAAATTATTTTTTAGTTATAAATATTGTGTTAGAAAAAATGAATCTGAGAAAGTTACCTAATCCCTGTAACTTGAACAAAGAAATTTTACAATACTTACAATTTCTTGTCTGAAGCGGTGTAAGTTCTGTAACATATTTTAACAACTTTTTTCCAACCATTTTTACGTGGCAGTTTATAAAAAGTTAACTCTAATTTAAATGTCAGCGCAATAACCTCCACGTGCCAGATTGGTTCACAAGTAGCGCCACCAATTTACTCTGTGACCAGCTGCTGGTACTGGGAATCTGTAACGTATCATATAAACGCGTTTAACGGCCCTCGCTTCGAGATCGTTGATTCGTCGATTTCTATTCAGTTGAAAAAACAATAGTGCCGTTTTATTTTACACTATATCGATAGGAAATAATGTAGGTAATGTGTATTAAGTATGCTGTTTTAGTGGAATAATAATATTTTATGTCTAGTACTGTTACTTATATACTCGCATTATTGGATCCATTATTACGTAACATATATAGGATTTTGCGTAATACAGTTTATTCTTACTAATATTATAAATAGAAAAGTGAAATTTTGCAGACAGGATTACGGAAAAGGGCAAAGGGTACCTCTCATCTCGAAATACAATACTACTCCCGAGGAATAGTTCAAATCTTCATTGAAGCGAGTGAAGCCGTAGCAAAAATTAGTTTAGTACAAACAAATAGATCAGAAATTATAACATACTACATTAATTCTGAAACACGAATAAAGTGCCTACAGAGTTTTCATAACTTTCTACTTTTTTAGAATATAATTAGTGATTCACTTTGACTTCATATGAGTCCACTGTACTCATGTGGAGTCACAAGGGTCTAAATGATTTTTTGGGCTTTGATGTTTATGGTTCATCAAAATCATAGAAGCTATGTAAGAATCTTCGCATAATGATCTTTTTCTTGTTCGACATCATTTGAAATCTGTGATATCTATCAAGATATCATTACATAGCATAAAACAAAGTCCCCTACCGTGTCTGTCTGTCTGTTCGCGATAAACTCAAAAACTACTGAACGGATTTTTATGCGGTTTTGACCAGTAGATAAAGTGATTCACGAGGAACATTTTGGTATATAATTTGTCCATGATTTTTTTATAATCAGGGCGGGACAACATCTGCCGGGCCCTCTAGTTTATTATAATGATATGTTCTAAAAGCAATATTAGTCTAAATTAAATGCTCAATATAATTAAAATCTGTAATTTGATAAGCATTCATTCTACATTGGTCAAAATAGTGTCACAAATAACCATTTATTGTTTAGATAGCTCTTGCCTACAGCTTTGCTCGCTTTAACGTACTGAAAACTTATTCTTCAACTTCATTAGAATACGTCGACTATTCTCTACTTTTCATAAATGTAGTATACACTTATTATACACATAAACCTCACGGAAGACACTCTCTTAATGAAACTCCACTAGGAAACCATATAAAAAACAGTTGTGTTATTTAAAAGAAATAGTCGAATACACAGATAAACGTGAAAAACGATTTTGTTTTATAATATCTACATATATTAAGAATAAGAAAGTGGTAATAAATAAAGAGAAATTAGGATTAGAAAATAGCAAACAATGTGTTACCAGTACTTCGGTAATAGAAAAAGACACGTAATTGCAAAAAAATAGGCAGAAATATATATAATATACACTTTTAAATGTACAAAAGGCGTTACTAAATTTAATACGTAAAATAATATTATTTCAGTCAGTTTTTTATTGTGCGGCTTATTACCGAATTACTTTCGACTAACTATTCTATTACTTTCATCTCTAGACAATACATCCATCAATGTGATTAATTATCATACATCAATAATTAGCTAATAAAAGTAAACCTAACAGTAACCTAACATTACAATTTGTTATTTTATAAATTCTAATTCGAATATAAATAAATTAATAAAGCATTTAAAATTATCGATATTTTTAAACACTAGTGTATAAATTTAATACGTTATCAAAACGTAAAACGAGTGGCTACTGTTATCAACTTAATACTATTTAGTACATTTTTTACTCTCCGTTATAACATGTGCTCTACGGTATAACTCAATTCGTTCAAAAAACAAGTTCTTATAATCATACAAGCAGTATTAAAAAATAAGTTGCTGAATATGAAAAAATGCACCTTCGTTTTGCTATAGTTTCCATAGGATTTTATAGTTTATTCAAAGACTCTTTTTAAGGTATATACAGAAGTTAGTGCCACATTTTTCGCTTTGTATGTATATTTATGCCTAATCTTGTATACACTATAATACACTAGCTTAGAATAAAATAAAATATAAAACTTGGTCGCTCTTAGCTTTTTGTCTCTACTTATTTTCGTAACACATACGTTCAGCATTCAGTTTAAAAAATAAATATATATTAAACATATATTTGCCTACTTATTGTTTCGTTGTGTATTTATTATATGTGTGAATATGGTTACATTATCCATGTATATGAACGAAACATATGATTTTTAATACATGTATGAGGAATGATTAAACCTACTACTTTAATAAATAATGGTAGCTTATGAATAATAGTCTGGTCACACTTATATTGCGCTGCATTGTGTGCCGGCACGCCGCTCCGTCAAAATATCTTTGTAGTCGTATCTGCGTTTAAGCCGGTGTTCTACCTAGCCATAAACGTTTCCTTCGTGTGCGTTGGTGAAGTGTGTAAAACACCTAGCTTTGCCTGGCGCTCCGATTAGCAGCTGCCGTGGCTTAATATAGCGTGTGGAGAGAATAGGTAATTATAAATAGTGAAGTATTAATTTTAAATCATTTTCTTGATTACGCGGACACGCGACACGTTTGATGCTACTACTTGCTTTGAAACAACTTTTATATTATTATGGGCCGCATTACATGTACACCAAAAATTACTAATTTATAATGTACGGGAAATATAGATTTTCTCAAGTGTTCACAATATATACCTAGCCATTTTAGATCACGTACCGGTTGAATATTGAATATAATAGTAATCGAACACCTTTTATAAAATAATGGTAATTACAACGTAGCATGGTCCCAGATGTGTGGCATTATTTTAATTGATAGCGCTTAGTTAAAGTGGTTTAGTTTAGATTTATATTAATTAGCACTTATAAGTAAAACTACAGAAATAGATTTAATTTTGTACAAAGATAAATAGTTGGTATCTTCAACATTTGAATACAGACAAAACACAAGTTTTTTTGTAGGTTTAATTATTTTTCTTCAGTTTGCTCTGCAGTAAGATTTGCCAGTGGTAACGTTTTATTCTTATGAAAGTATGTCTTTATTCAATTTGAATTTATATTATTGTTCTTATGGTTTTCAATAACAATTCACGTTTAAGCGGTGGTTGTATATTATATATATATATATATGAGTCGACTTTCTTATTTATTTTACTTATGTGCAATAACTAAATTATAATGTAAAATAAAATAACTTAATTTATGTACACTAAACAGCTGAAATGAAGTTTTCACTACAAATACCATACTCTTTGCTTCCTAACAAACTTCGATCAACAATAACTAGATAAAGGGTCGGCACAAAAATACGTCTCGGTAAATAACAGCTCACTTGAAATGTGAGTTTTATTTTGTTTAGTTTGTTTGAAACAGCCAATGTAAGCACGATTCACATGCCGCAGTGTATTCAAAAGATGCAAAAATAATACCCCAAAAAGCAATTTAACGGCCGGAGTATCTTACTTTCGCTAAATACATGTAGAATAAGTTATATTTTAAGCTTTAAACTAACAAATAATATCAAATTTTGAACAAATTTACCGATTTTAAACCTGTGGTACAAATGTTTGGCCTAGGCTCTCCAACCACGCACAAACACGCACAACAGCGGGAAAACGTACTTTATTCATTACGTGTTAAGGTTCAATTCACACTAAATGTTGTTTATGTTGTCTTTTCAATTGTGAGGGGAGTAATTTATTGCTTTGCTCGTTTTATCGTAAGTATTAGACAATATTTTGAACATTTGCGACTTTATTACTAGGTGTCATGGTTGTAATTAGGTTGAACTTAAAACTGTTTTAAAACTTTTTTTTCTCCCTTTCTTAGTAAACAAATAGCTACACATAAGTATATATTTACGAGGACAGCTTTTAGCTTCAATTTTGTACGTGACCCTTTATCTAGTTATTGTTGATCGAAGCTAACAAATCCTCTTATAAAAGCGAAGATTTTAAGAATTAAAAAAAAAATAAAATGAATGTAACTCTTGTTAAACTCTAATCTTAGACGAAGAAAATATATCGCAAAACTCACGTTCATCTGCGCTTCGTCCAGAGTTGCAAGTTGTAAAGAATCGCATGCGAGTCGGATAATCCGGATTCTGGGAATCTGGCAGAGGCGTTCTGCGTTGTTCTCTAAACTGTAACTGAATGGCCACATTAGCGGACTGTGACGAACGTCCGCGTTATTATGGATAGATATCCAAAACATTCGTCGTTTTCATAAAATGTATATCGGGTTTTAACATTAATAATAAGTCAGAAATTGCACATAATAAACAACAAGTTAAATTCATTTGACCACAATTTTTTACGGCTACGTTTCGTCAGTCTTATCTCATTTAGGGACAAGATATTAAGCCTTTTACATGTCTTATTATGACGAGAATAATAACACGTGTTGCGTTTGAATTTATTTAAAAATATTTATTTATTAAAAAGACCAATATTACGCCAAGCCCGAAGGTATATACTTTCTTTTTATACTGTGTTTTGAAATTGATTTACCCATTTATCATTATTTGATCTCAAGTAGGAGAAAGCTATATTTAATTTGTTGTCTTTTTCTTCCTTTTTTTATTTTAATTTAGCGCTGTCATCGATCTTTATTAAATCTGTATAAATGTAATAGATTTTGATCAATATAATAACTCCTCTCGTTTTGTGCACGTGTTGTTTTTTTTTTCGAACTGACTGCGCTATTTACCTAGCAAGGTCTTAACAGCTTCACCGGACTACTAAGTCGAGCGCTTAAGGCACTCAGCCGATTTTATTTGACAACTAGCTCAAGGGTGCACGGCACACCTCGGCTTGGACTGTTGCCTGATACATGCAATTCGCGACCTATCTGAGCTTTTTTTTTTTCGCGGGGGAATCCTCTTGGATATCTGCATCTCGCCGGGCAGCATAGGTGAGAATGCCAGATTTTTACTGACTAAACCCCCTCGGTGTTCTTCTTGCACCATTTAGCCGGGTGGGCAGGAAAAGCCTCTGCAGTACTTCTACCCGACCCGGCAGATGTTGACCCCTCATCAGGGCCCCGACTGGTAGTCTGGAAAGGGAAGACCTTGACCCTCTCTGACGAACTGATGGGAGGCGCACTGAACACTAATGCGCCTTAACCACGTGGGCCTGTGTTAGAGTTGCCAGGGCGACAAACATGCCCGTGTCCATCGCCCGCAGCAGGCCCTCACTACGGCGGCCGGAGGTCGTCACCGACCCGACGCCGCCGTGTGGTTCGTCGACTACGGTAGGGGAGCAGAGTGGTCTGTTCCCTCTCTCTCTCCGCCGCCTCCTTAGCGAGCATTACTCTCTCACAGTAGGAAGCGACGGAGTTCCATCCGGTCTCGTTCTCAATCATCTTGCGAAAGACGATTGAGAGCGAGAGATCCGAACCAATGGCCGTGATGAGCTCGTGGCGTGGCTCATCCCAGGCGGGACATTCAGCAAGCGTGTGCTGAGCAGTGTCCCTAGCGCATCCACAGTGATGGCACTCTGCCATTTGCTCCCGGCCTATGCGACACAGGTAGCTCCCGAAACAGCCATGTCCCGAGAGCACCTGCGTCAGCCGAAAGCTTAAGGTTCCGTGTCGCCGGGTGAGCCAATCAACCATAACTGGCCGTATGGCTTCTATCGTTGCCACACCCGAGCTCGGTCGCTCAAGTCGCCGGCACCATTCATCGACCACTAAGACCTGGTGGAGATGGGATCTCAGTGCCTCGATTTCCCGAGTTGCGAGACTCCGTCCTTGTTCCAGCGCCTCCACGCGTCGTCGGTATAGAGACGCGTGGGCTCTCGCTTCCAGGTCCCAGGGTGATGATCCAGCTAGTAGGCAGGCCGCCTCGTAAGAGATCGTGCGGTATCCGCGTATGACTCTGACGGCCATCACCCTTTGCGGTTTATCTGAGCTAACCTAAGCTAAGCTAACTATTCATGTATATATGAGTTCTTGAAACATATATGTGTACCAGGCATACATACCTCAACAACTCTTATATATATTTCGTATCGGACAATTTTCTAAACTATTTCAGTTTGATAAGGGAAAAAATAAAACCCTTCCACTTGCATGTGTAAGCGTGTACGCGTGCACGTGTGTGGAGGTGATATGTGTAATGTTGTCGCAGTGATGTAAGATTTTGTGTCACTGTATCGCGCGAGCAGCGCACTCAAGGGCTCCACGCCGAAGGAACGGACCTAGGCTTGAGCCGCTGCCGAGGGGGGCCTAATCTGGTGTGCGGGAGTCACGTGTTGTTACTTTTTATACAGTAAACTTAATACAATTATGTATTTTTTGTTCAAAGGAATGCGTTTGAAGTACTAGCATTATGGTACTCAAATATGTGTTCTGTACTTTTTCGACTATTTCATTGTTTATTTTTTATTACGGCAAACAAAGACATCATTACTTTTGTTTTCGTTTTTTTTTCAATTAATTATTACTCGCGAAGAGTTTACTATAGATATGATTGTATGAAATAAGGTATACGGTAAGTTTGTTAAAATTATAGACATGTATCAAGTACATTTACCGAAACATATGACATATTCTTTTACTTGAATGTGGTACCTGGCTAGCCATTCAAACATCAGTAAAATATGTTTTAATACTTGAATCAGAAGTGTGACCATATGACTGAACCTTCGATCAACAATAACTAGATAAAGGGTCACGTACAAAATCGAAGCTAAAAGCTGTCCGCGTAAATATATACTTATGTGTAGCTATTTGTTTACTAAGAAAGGGAGAAAAAAAGTTTTAAAACAGTTTTAAGTTCAACCTAATTACAACCATGACACCTTGTAATAATTGTGCGTGGTTGAAGAGCCTTGGCCAAACATTTGTACTACAGTTATAAAATCGGTAATTTTGTTCAAAATTTGATATTATTTGTTAGTTTAAAGCTTAAAATAAAACTTATTCAACATGTATTTAGCGAAAGTAAGATACTCCGGCCGTTAAATTGCTTTTTCGGGTATTATTTTTGCATCTTTTGAATACACTGCGGCATGTGAAACGTGTTTACATTGGCTGTGTTTCAAACAAACTAAACAAAATAAAAGCTCACAGTTCAAGTGCGCTGTAATTTACCGAGACGTATTTTTCGCGCCGACCCGTTATTTAGTTATTGTTGATCGAACGACTGAACACATTGTCTGTTCATGTACAGTCACCGCCATACATTTTGACCGCTCGGAATATAGTTGCGCAGAACACAAATTTAGGCATAAATGCGTATTATATTATATGAATATCATCGAAATAACTTAGAGATAAACAAATACCAATTTTAAATTCCTATAATTATATTCTACATTTGTTTTGTATAAAACTCTTGACTATATTACGCAAAATCTGGAACTTACGGCTATATTCAGAGCGGCCAAAAAGCTTGACGAGCATTGTAATTCATATATCGTTATTTCAATCATTTCAGGCGTCTTTCAGAATATAAATATATAAAATAACATCTCTTACGTAATGTTCAGTATACTTCGGTAATTAAAAAAAAACTTGGTTGTAATACTCATCCATACTCATAAAATTTTATTCCTAACTAGTATTAAAAGTTACATTGTATACAGGTTGTCATATGTACAGAAAAAGACGTATGGTTACAACCTTTCATCCACAAAACTAGTAATGTTGTCGAAAGATAGATTAAATCGACTTAACGGGAGCGAAGCTACGAGCAAAAGCTAGTTATAAATAATTATTTAATACATTTCATACAACAATTGATTGATTAATACACCGTAAATTCCATAAGGTAAGCCGACTGATTACTGATAATAGAAATGAGTTCGGTAATTTAGATATTATGAATAATAAAAATACAGATCCATTGAGGCTCAATCACGTAAAAATATTGAATGTATCGTCATAAGATTGTGACCATTCGGTGTGGAATTTTTCCTTGATAGTTCTAGGTTACTTATTTTCTGGATACGGTTGACTCTTTATTATTTTTAATGCTCAACAAAGCAGACGAGAATGAGCTAGTACACAATATTTATGTACATTTAGTAATAGCACACTGCATATATGGTGTGCACTAACTGAGAACTAACGCAGTAGTCTTCTCAGTGACTATAAAAGCGACGTATGATTTTAATATTTTTGTTGGGCTGTACATATGCTTTTTATTCTCGAACTGACTACGCTATTGACCTGGCAAGGTCTTTGCAGCTTCACCGGACGGCTGTACATATGCTGTAGCACGTTATTTCCCAACACAATCAACCTAAAAAGTTATGTAAAAATGCTTGAAACACTTTCAATACCAAAATATAAAGAGTCCTGCGAGTGTGTATCATACACATATGAACTTTAAAACGGAACTATCAAGCTTTTGTTATTACTTTATTTTGCGATATTGATGGTAAATAACATACGCGTAAAGTAACTTACGCATTGACATATAAAAACCCAAGACTCACAGTCTCGAATAAAAGTTGCGCTCAAAACCGGCCGTAAAAACTCCCCAATATACGTACGTAGTTATAGCTATGCTATGAACTTATGATTTTGCAAACTCAACCTTACCTGAATGATTTAAAGTTGTTTTTACAAGGACGCAAGCGATGCGAGACTATTTAAAATGACTGCATAATCAAAAATTAATTATGCGCCCATTTTTGTGTGCCGGCTGTAAGACGTTAAGTGTGTATCTTGGGTTTTTGTATATCAATGGCCGTATGCCAATTTTTTTCATTTATTAATTAAATTCATTTTGTTGAAGCAGTGCTTTACGAACTGTACGTATTTGCAAATAACTTGCAATTTGTTTACGCATTTCACTACTGTAGGAAATTTTAGTCTTGGAAATGTTATATGAAGTAACAACTTATAAAATACTGTAATACTTAATATACGTGGTAACAATAACAAATTATCAGATTTGAATTAATTTCGCTTTTAACAGCTGATAATGATATAATTTACTAGAAAGGTTGTAAAATGTTATAGTAACCCTAATATATAAAAATGAATGTTTTTATATCTCAGATCGATAAAATCCGATATCGTTTAATCGATGACTACAAAAGTTGGCGCACCTAAGTGTTGTTTTTTGATTTTTATTACGTTATCCATTATATTACCTAAGTGACGCTAGCCCGCTCTTTGTAAATAAAAAAGTTTCAGCAAATTTAAAGACCGCAATTTTTCGTATACTATAAATAAGATGATTCTATTTCCGGGCTTTATTGTATTTTTTGGCAGAAAAACTAAACTTTTTTAAAAGATCATAAACGCAGCTTAAATACCTCAGAAAATTCTAGATTCCAAAACTGTACTTTACAATAACTAACAATTATGACAGTAGCATTTAGCTATGTAAAGCCTTCTTTGAAACTACCATATTTCGGAGACTAGTCTGACTAGATTCGATTCCAGACACGACTAAGTTGAAATGTCTTGTATTTTGATATGTTTTGCTAATTTGAGACTCGGAACACAAAAACTCGGGCACTAGTGCGTTGCAGCAATAGTAGGTGGGACATACTTTCGCTGTTGAATCTTGCACAAGTACAACACTCATTAATTTGTTATGTGAATGTTTATATACTCGTATGTGTTTCTATAAGATTAATAATATCTGCATGTCTATAAACATATGTTAATCAGTTCTATTTTTTTACAGGTAAACTATCAAAATGTGTGGATGTATGAGAATGCTCCGCACTTCAAAGCCATTTCAGCGAACTTGGCACATAAGACTATTTAGTTCTTCAACCGCTCCCCCTACTCCAGGGGTTCCTTATTCAAAAATAAGTATAGGAGTCCCTAAAGAAATATGGCAAGAAGAACGAAGGTTGGTCGAATACTTTTTAAGATTTTTTAAAATATTTTTCTAGAGTTGTATATCTGCGGAAGTAATCTATATTAATAAATAGCTAGGCTTTGGATGCACGCTTAATTTTTTAAAATTATGTGATATGCTTAAATGTACCACGGATATTGAATTTTTTATTTTGTCTGTCGGCTTGAATATCTGGATTTAACTCTGAATCAGTTGATCGTCTTTAATCAAATTTAGTATGTGGTAAATATATATCAGTCTGTAGGCTTTAAATAACGAATAATCGTAACTTGTTATGAAAATATATAAATTATATCATATTTGTATACCGAAACAATTTTGATAGCATTACATATAATGCTGTTTACAACAATATTAAATTAAATATTAATCTGTTGTTTACTTTTAGAGTTGCTGTTGTACCGGCTGTAGTTAGCAAATTAATTAACAAAGGTTTTAATGTTAATGTAGAAGAAAATGCTGGAGCTTTAGCTAATTTTCCAAACCAGATATACGAAGAGGCAGGAGCGAAAATCACTAGCTTAAAAGATACATTCCAATCTGGTAAGAATATTATACCTATAAATGTAAATTAATACCTTGAGCTTTATGTATTATTTAAGTTCATAACTCTTTTCTGTTTTGTTATAGATATTGTTTTGAAAGTTCGCCCTGTATTAGAAAATGAAATACAAAATGTAAAGACGGAAGGGACTCTCATATCTCTTCTTTATCCAGCTCAGAATCAGGATCTAATTAAGAAACTAGCTGAAAGAAGAATGAATGTATTTGGTATGTCTTTTTTATTTTAGCCTATGACCCTTGTGGAAAAATTCCACAATCCTGCCAGTGTTATGTATATATCAGATAAAAGTATCAAATCAAACGAAGGAATTCAACAAGATATTTGAATTGAGATTTAAGTTGACTTTAACGACCACCAAATCTGAAATAAAACAAAATAGCGATTCAGAGTTGAATTCTAAAAAACTAAGTTAGTGTTGAGTTTGACCGAATATGCGAATAGTAAAAGAATTGTAAAATAATTAGACATCGCAATAAAATAATTAGAAGATTAAGAGTAATAAAAAGATTAACCGCATTAAATAATTATGAGGGTTTTTATTTTAGGGCACACAGATGTACTTTTATTAACAAGCGCAGGTAGGGTATGTCTAAGGGATGCCATAAATGATCTAACGATGCGGCATCACCTTAAATACCGGAAAAATCGGCCTGTTTTGGCCAGTGTCTATTGAGCATCGAAACTACGCAGTTCGTTGTCTCAATAGTGTAAATGCATCTTTTCTTTTCTTATATTAAAACATAGAGTTTAAAAATTTTTCTTCTTTTCACCAGTGGTGTTGAAAAAACCCCTTTCTTTTCCCAAGTAACAAAAATAATTGAAGTATTTTAACAGTTAGTATATATATGTAACAGTTTGCTAAGCCAATCATAATTATTATTTTTATTAGCAATGCCTGACGTAAACTGATTAAATGGATTATATAATTATTTAAATATGTCTGTTATTCTCGAATGAATAAATTGTCACCAAATCGCATCCGGTTAAGTTATGAAACACCACGTTTGTTTGGTTTATCACCTTTCACCACCTATCACCACGTTGATCCTTACGAAATGTGAAGCACGATCAGGAAGTATTCGTATAAAACAAAATAATTATAATGTAATGTGAAAATGTGTATGCTTCTTAACACAAGCTGATTGACTTGAATATTATTCGCTTACAATTTTTTTTCCGAACTTGTTTTCGCAAAGAGATCATTTGGAATTCGCAATACATACGGAGAGAGGGGTGATCGCAATTTGATACGATTCAGTAGTCACTCCTTTGACGTGTTGCATGAGCATAATATTAAGTCACCAAGATTTGATAGTACTGATATAGATACAAGTCAGAGAGTCGTGGTAATTTCAAAGTCCGTTAAATGTCTTAAATGTTAATATCTGGTTTACAAATTAGCGACGTATTTAAAACAAATTAAAATATATATCATTACATAGTATAAAACGAAGTCCCCTACCGCGTCTGTCTGTCTGTCTGTTCGCGATAAACTCAGAAACTACTGAACGGATTTTCAAGCGGTTTTCACCAATGGATAAAGTGATTAATGAGGAACGTTTTGTCAATAATTTGTCAAGGATTTTTATATATTCAGGGCGGGACAACGTCTGCCGGGCCCGCTAGTTAATAATATACACGAAGTTTATTTATGTATCAGTTTCAGTCATTATGTAAATGAAAAACTGGTACTGATTGACTAACGTATCAACGCACAATCTACGCTGAAACAGCTTACACTTAAAAAGCTGAGACTGCTCGCAGCTCTGTTACCGTTTAGCCCAAGTTAACATGTACATGCGAATTTCTTTTACACTGTAGGTGAGCACTAAGGGTTTTAAAAGATTGAACCCCTAAGGTGGTGAAAAAGCGGATCAAAATCCGTAATTTTTCCGACAGTCACTAATACCCGGTTTCTGAGATACTCGGTTAAATTATAATTAGTTATTGACTCAACATGTAACAAGATAACGCTAATGAACAGATAAACTAGAATTAAAGTACCTTAGAAACCGGGTATAAGTCAGTTATTCTTGTATATGCAAATCGATATAAAATAAAAAGTCGAGAATAATTACCACGTAGATAATGCGCGCAAAGCTGTGAGAAATTGCTAGCAAATGCAGCTGGAAGCTATTCAACGTGACTAAACAACAAATTGTTTTCGGTTACCCACACGTACATTTACCTAGATTTATCAATACGGTGAAAACTCAATTTTCTCAAAACAACGGAAAAGCAATGGTTTCTGTTTTCGAAGTGAAATGACTGGAATGAAAACTTTTGATATTTGTTAATCGATGTCTCACATATTTGTAATTTTAGTATTTATTTTATTTATTAAGGAAAAAGGATAAAGTTCGTATTATTATTTCGATGGCGAAATATAAATATATTTAAATTATAACGTAGCCCGTGCTATAATAATTCGGTTCATAATTGATATGGCTTACTATACGGACTGTTTTTAAATCAAACTATTCTATCATAATATTGTTTTAGCGATGGACTGTATTCCGCGTATAAGTCGTGCACAAGCATTCGATGTACTTAGCTCAATGGCAAATGTTGCTGGTTATAGAGCTGTTATTGAAGCAGCTGCGCATTTTCCAAGGTTCTTCTCTGGTAAGTCGCTATCGTATATTTATATCATATTATCATTCAAATAGCTTTTGTCTTACATCTCAGACACTTGGTTCTTATCTAAAAAAATCACGATAGGTTCACTTACTATGAAGTTATTAAAATTTTAAGCTACTATGATTCCTGTCCTTAAATTAACCTATTCCTCGATTTACACTGAACATAGGTTCTCGAAAAAACTATGTAAAACCGTGTAAAATAAAATAATTTCCGTCATGTGCTCATTTCTGTCATTTTTATAAGTATTTCAAAATTCGTTAATTTATAAACCGCATAAAAGCGAAGTCGCTTAAACCGGGAACCATGTAAATCAGGGATACACAGACTGTTTTGAACCAGGATCAACTCTGACCAGCTGTGAGTAAAAGACTGGGCGCTATAAATATAAAAATGTACTTAATAAAAAAATGTTCCGAGTGCAAACTTGCATAGAATAGCGTCTATTCTTTTATTTTTCACTATTCTGACGGACCGCAAGTACGCTGACCATGAGCAGCGGTCTGGGCAATCTTGGTGTAAATCGTCGATGCTTTTGTTTTTCCCTATTTTGACGGGTCGCACGTACATTGACCACGAGCGACGGTCTGTGCACCGCTGGTGTAAATCGAAGGATAGAGGTGTATATTGTTAATTATAAATGAAGCAGACGAAGTTGTCGGTATCAGTTAGTACTATATATGTGTTGTGTAGGTCAGATGACGGCGGCGGGTCGCGTACCTCCTTGTCGAGTGTTAGTTGTTGGTGGTGGAGTCGCTGGGCTGGCAGCAGCAGCCCAGGCCCGCTGCATGGGCGCCGCGGTGAGAGCCTTTGACACGCGTCCAGCTGTTAGAGAGCAAATCGAAAGTCTTGGTGCACAGTTCATCACTATGGATATGAAGGTCAGAGTTATTCAAATCAGCCTTATAAATTGTTTCAATTATCTTAAGATTTTCAGGTCAGAGAAATATCGGAATAAGTATTCTTTAAGCGATTTGATTTAGTTTTTTATAGTGGTTTTTAGAAGTGTCAATCTCCTTACACCGCTAATCTACTTTAAAGGACAAAAGAAACTTTGGAGATGGTTGCGTCGTTCTTATATTATTTTTATTACGCTTGCATTCACCCCTTATCTCATATCTGTGACCGACTGAGAATAACTCCATTATGATGTTTATATGTTTTTGTTGTTGTTTGTTAAACTAGGGTGCAGAATTAAGTCAATTGGTAATCTAAATATACGTTGATTAATGTCATGAAAACAACTACACGACTCGTCATGTAACACAAAGTGCTAATAAATACAGTACATTAATATATCTTTGTTTACTGGACGCATTATTACTTCACCTATATAGATTATATACTCTTGGAAGAGTTACGTTTCCATTCGAGAAATAGCGAGTATAGTAATACTGCCTTAATGAAATAGTGAACTATATGTTCTAAACAATTTAAATAAAACGTAACTTTGCGATAATAAAACAAAAGTAGGACATTAATTTGCAAATGTTAACCTAAAAGGCCGTAGTATCAGCTATTCAGTTTACGTTACAAAGATTTCCAATTGTACTTATGTATTAAATCAATTTGTTCACATAGATAAATTAAAGTTCATACTTTCGTATTTCATCTGCTTTATATTGATATTCCTTTCTTATTTTATATCAAATATAAAATATACAGGCACATTCTAATGTAAACTTAGTAGAGCTGCTTGTTAATTTACACTACAATCATCGAAATAATTATTAAACTAGCGGTCACTCGAACACGCACATAAAATTTTATCAAAATCGGTCTAGCCGTTTAGGAGGAGTTCAGTGACATACACACGTACAGAAGAAATTTATATATAAAGATATAAATTATATAAGACTTGTAATTTCATTACACGTGATATTTCAGATTTCAACAACATCAAAATTGATATAGTTTATGATCCGTTGTGTTATTTTAATTTCATTTTGTTTGTAGTCATTAATTTCTACCAAAATGGGATATAATAGGCTTTTTATTGTGTCACTCACATTAGTTACGTGGAACTGCACTATCCCTGACGATTTATCATATACTATACAGTATCTGATACAATCTGTATTTAGTGCTTATAAAACTATTTGCTTTTCAGAGGTGGGTGTACCCTAATCGTTTTGGTTGGGGTGCAGCATCCACCCTGCCTTTGGCAGCTACCGCCAATGGTAATTTTTAATAAAACAACTTGCATAGATAGATTTATTTTATTACGGAATTACCATATCAGGTTTTTTGTATAGTTTCGTAAACAACATTGTATATCTATCCACCAATAATAACTCCCACGCACGTTTTGATAAGACACGTGTATATATTTTTATAAATTAGAATTTCATGTTTCGAAACAATTAGTAATAGAAATATGTTTGTGAAATTATATAGCAAACCTTGATTATGGTCAGTAATATTACGTGTTCTATTATATTCATACATTTGTCTCATATTAAAAGTGTATCTTTTTAAAAACGCGCAATAAGTTCTATGTAAAATCAATACCTGTTCTGGTTCTTACTGGTACAAAGTTGTCATCAACCTGAAAACACTTGCGAATTAATCTACGAGACAAGAAAGGTTATCTTTACAATAACAATGTAAATTCCGTTCATTGATTTAATTTTACGTTTTATATACCTAACTTTGACTTTATTGTAGGTTACTAAGTAATTGAGTTCATATTTTATCTTAAACAAATGCGCACACAAATTTTAGTATACCTATTTTGATTCTTTTTACTAATATTTCTTAAAACAAATTATGCTTGTCACAATAATAATGACGTCATCGTCCTACAACCCGATCTTTATTGACACACTTCGGAAATTCTAAGTTATAACCATTGACATATAAAAACCTAAGACAGACAGTCTCGAATAAAAATAGCATTCAAAACCGGCCGCCCAATCCAATCCGATCCAATCCGCGCATTCAAAAACTCCCCAATATACATACATACGTGGTTATAGTTATACGATAAACTTATGATTTTGCATATTCAACGTGAATGATTTAAAGTTGTTTTTACAAGGACACAAGCGACGCGAGACTATTTGAAATGACTGCATAATGCACTCATTTTTGTGTGCCGGCTGTAAGACATTAAGTGTGCATCTTGGGTTTTTGTATATCAATGGATATAGCAGAGTTTTATTTCTAAATTCTTTATCTAATTTATACGTAGAAAGCATTGCAATTGTATTATAATTATGTAAAATTAGTTGTATAATATCATCATACCCCATAGTTATTTATAATCTGTTGTTTGTGAGATGTGTAAGTTTTCTCATTTACGTATATTTTTATTTAGCTGTAAATATAAATAGGTTATACAATCAAAAATTTAAAAGGATTATACTTATTACTTACACAGTTTGTATCAAAATGCGTTATCGTCTAAAAAAACAACTGGCAAAGAAAGTTTACATTCATTATAAAAGTTTATGTAAGAATCAACAAACGTGATAACTAGATAACGATAATAATAGAGTTGAATTAGATTGTTTAAACAATCTTGAAGTCGTCAAAATATTTTTGTTTGTCCTCAAACAAATTGCATAAGAAGTGTTATTTTACATAATACAATTTCCCTTATCATTAGTATTTTCATACATAATATTTTAACTAACAACGTTAAAATGTGTTAGTTAATATTATCCTAAAGGAAAAACTTCAACCAAATAGAACAGTTATCAATAAAATGTGTATTAATTTACATTTTATCTTGTATAACTATTGAAATTCGATACAATTTCCGTGATCTCATTGTGTTGATTTAATTTTTCAATTACTGTAATTTGCTCATGGGCTTATTGTTGTTAACAATAGTGTGTCCGAATAAATAGGTCATATTTCGTGACACATATTGAAATACCAACTGTTTTTATTTACACGCAATGTAGTTAGTAATTCTTAAAGTACTTTGTCATTTGTAACTTTCGTTATACAGGAAGAAGGTGCTGGCTCCGGTGGATATGCTAAGGAAATGAGCGAAGAATTCTTGAATGCCGAGAGAGCACTTTTGGGTAAAGAAACTAGGAGCTCCGATGTTGTCATCAGCACAGCTCTCATTCCCGGAAAACCCGCACCACTTCTTATTTTAGAGGTAAACTTTATTAACATTTACCCATGTTGTGACTAGCATTATAATTGGATAGATTTGCTTACCATGTCTTTGTCATTTTCAACATATTATATTTTCTAGACACGAAAACTTTATATTTTCTAAAATTTACCTACATTTCTAGAGGCATACAATTTTTCACAGAAAAATGATAGGTAAGGTTTTTTTTTTATAATATCGATATGTTAACGTGTTTACACTAATAATAGGGAAATTATAAATTTTCGTTTAATATCATGATAAACGAAATATATGCCGTAGAAAATCGTACAAAAAGATTCTATTTTTGATATAAATTTCATGATTTAATATCTAAACGAATTTTAGGTATACCCTTGAATTAATTGTTTAATTATATTAGTATAATAATATAAAATATAAATAATTGAATTAATATCCATTAAAATAGTAGGTAAGTTCTAAGTTCGGCACGCATATTATCATGCAGTCTAGCCGGTTTATGGGTATTTTACTTGTCGAGTAGGATTACTACAATCGATAATAAAACTTATCGACACGTCCGCGTCAGAGCGTTGACCCTTAAATTCGCCAAATATGTCAATATCACAGCGTCAAATTGTTAACACATTTTATTATTATATATTTGTTTTTTTCTTTCTTACATCTAATTATATCAGGGGCGTAACTATTTTTTTAAATCGTAGGTTTAATAAAAAAAATATATGTCCAAGGTTTTACTCATGTAGAATTTTCTAACCTCAGTGTCTGAAAACTCCTGAGTCCTTTTATAATAATTTAGACATTTTTTTTATATCATAGGAGGCTAACGAACAGGCTATTCTCCTGATGTTAAGTGATCACCACCGTCTATAGACACTAGCAACACCAGGGAAGTCGCAAGTGCGTTGCCAGCCTGTGTTGGTGGGGGAATGATTGGGGAGGGGGAGAGGGGAATGAGCGGGAGGGGAAGTGGGCCTCCGGCGCTCTCACTGACCGAACGAAACGCAGTAATGCAAGCACTATTACTTCACGTCGGTTTTCTGTGAGAGGGTGGCACTACCCCGGGCGAGCCGACCCATTCATATTGAAACCAGTAATAACTTCAGCGTGGCTCTACCACAATAAAAGCCAAAGTTCTAGGAAGTCTCTATTATTAATTAGTAATATTGGCATTTAAATAACAGGAAACCATACAAACGATTACTGCTTATACAATAATATAATATGTACGAAATATATAATTGACTTCCATTGTTTTGGGTAATATTGTCAAATCGATTACTCAATACGAACAAATTTAAGCTAACTAGAATTTAAAAGAAAGTCAAATGCTATTTCCTTTGACCTTGCTATTCGTTTGTCGAATATTACACTAATATCCATTTGACAATATTTCCCAAACCAGTATATGCTCATTATATATTTCGTTCGTATTATCTATATCTATATTCTATACATATAATAAAATGCTAACGGGACGAAAACTGAACATCAAATATTTTGAACAAATAATGTGGAATTGGGCCTTAGAATCAACGACAGATCAAATTTTCATAGTTTTTAAAAATTTTGTCTGTCTGTCGTTTTTACGGGATTCACGCAAAAACTACTAGACGAAATTTGGTATGTAATAGTTTATACACCGCTTTAACATATAGGACGGTTTACATATATAACACATTCGTATACACGTATATCATAGTCAAAAGAAAATACAAATGAGAAGGCTTATTATAGGGTGTTTCAATATGTGAACAATTTTGATGTCTGGAACTAACAACTCTCACTGTGCATCCGTCAAAAATGAACATAGCTATAATGTTATTCAAATATATACGATATACAACTAGATGCTGTAGTGCCATGCTGCGTTTTGGACAATAAAATCGTTAACAAATGGTGAGGCCAATTATATCGTCGATATCGAGTTTTAATACCCAGTACAATCCTATGATTTGATTAATCACTGTGTTTATAATTGAAATTTCACGCGGACGTAGTCGCGGGCACTGCTAGTATAGTTACGTAAGCAGTGTTCGTTGTTGAGTATAGATTTAAATAAGGTCAATCATATTAAAAGTTTAAAAAAATTATTTTTAGGTTAAAATATTCTCAAAGATAAATACATATTTTCTTAAATTGACTTATGATGGTTTTACGAAGATTTGGAGTTCTTTAACCGTCATTAACATTACATTGCATGTTATGATAATGATCAGAAAATTGAATTTGAAACTGCATGTTTATTTTAAAACAGGACGCAGTACGGGATATGGCTCCCGGTAGCGTTATAGTCGATCTGGCCGCGGAGATGGGCGGCAATATTGAAACCACAAAGAAAGGCGAAATAACTAAAGTACATGGAGTCACACATATTGGTCTTACTGATTTGCCGAGCCGTATGCCTGCACACGCGTCGACGCTTTATGCTAATAACATATCTGGATTCTTATTAAGCTTAGGTAAATTTTTTATAAAATTATTTAGTTGACTGACGTTTTTTTGTTTTAATTGCTTAGCGACGACACAAACAATTATTATAATAATTAAACTTAATGTCTAAGATATAAAATAATCAGGGTCAAAATCAATTAGCTAAAATTATTAAATATACTACTATAATAGAGGGACAATATTGCCAGGGCAATTTGCTTCCAGACTAAGCATAGTACAATAGTAACCAGAGAAATGATACCATTAATAGATATAAATATTATCTAACATATATAAATGTATGTTTTGTATTAGACCGCGAAGTTTGTCTCAGAATAGGCAGTGAATATCGACCAGGATTCGTTAATCTTTCAAGCAAAGAAAAAAATCGAGTGTTTTTTTAAATGAAATTTTTTGTTCACATGCGTTCGAAGCATTAACTCCTAAAAACCCCGAGTGAATTTATGAAAATCATATCAATGCTTACGTAAGCACGGGGGAGGGGGGGTTAGAACTTACTATACTATTGCTGACAAGAGGAAGGGGCTGGTCAAAAATGACTAAAATTCTGCTCACTTAATACTTAGACTATATCTTATCGTTAAGTGTTTTGCTCTAGTATTCTTTACCGTAAATATAGTCGAATGTGTACATTTACTGATTTCGTTTATCAGGAACGAACGACCACTTCCATATTAATTTGGAAGACGAAGTGACGAGAGGCGCCATTGTATTAAAAGCTGGAGAGTTGTTGTGGCCTCCGCCGCCTTCACCGAGTATGACGACAGTACAACAGTCTGACGCTAAACCAGCTGTAGTTCCCGTACAACCACCGAACCCGTTCAACGAAACTTTAAAGGACACGTTTCTTTATTCCACCGGTAATTAACTTTTGTAATTAATATTCATAACAACTTTATTAATAAAAAAATACTAATATCGATAAGTTATAAAAGGCGTGTGTCAGCTCCAACGCTTGGCTGGAGTTTATTCCTTTAGGAACGATTGGTTTGGAATATCTATATAACCCTTAAAGGAAGAGTTCCTTTATTCCACTGGTATTTAACTTTTGTAATTAATATTTATAACAACTTTAGTAATGAAAGTCTATCGATAATTTATAAAACGTGTGTGCCAGTTCCGTCGCTTGACTGGAGCTTACTTCTTTAGGAACAATTGTCTTAGAATATCTATGTAAAATGTAAATATAAATGGAGTATGTTCGCTCCCACGCTCGACTGATGTTTACTTCTTAAAACGATTGTCTAAGAGTATCTAAAATAAAATGAACATAGGTCATCCGTAGTGCACGTGTTAAGGTCATCCGTAGTGCGCGTGTTAGATTATTTTATATTATTTGTTGTTTTTAATATAAAAACATCATCATCGCGATGATTAAGTGAAACCAATTTTAAAATGACATGACTTTTGGTAAAGCATCATTAAACAAAATGAAATCAAAATCAAAAATGAAATAAAAATCAAATCAAAAATCAAATCCAAATATACTTTATTTTATTATGGCCTTGAGAAGGCGCTTCAGACCGTTAAAGCTACCACCGGTTCGGAAACAACCCAGTTCATCGAGAAGAAACGGCAAGAAATTCGATCTGGTTTATCTTTATCTTTTCGTGATATATATTTTCATAAGATACACATCAAATAATAAATATCACCAGTGATCAAATTAATGGAAAATACATATTAACCATGACAAACAAATTAAATTATAATATTTTACTTAGCTTTGTTATTTCTCATTTACACCAGAGCTCCGCTCAGACCGACAGTTGAAAACAAATTGAATACCACATCTACCCGAGCGGCAACCCTTTTATAGTGGCGAGTGACTAACATCACTCACTACATTTTTATGTAATCAACAAACGTATAGTCGGTCTATCCGGAAATCCAATTTAACACCGTGATCACTGTGACTATTTATCCGAGCAGAGCGTCGCCCCAATAACTTTTACATAGAAAAAGTGAATCCTTGATTAACGACGTCTTGCCTTTTATAGGCCGAACTCTCTAAAGGGGTAGCGCTAGTGTTAATGTTCCGGTTGCGTATCAGACGTATTGTAGCGGTACCAGAAGTAGATGTTTAAATCATTTGAATATCATTTTGGCTTATAAAAATATTAAATCATTACAATTAATCATTATCATTATCATCATTACATAGTATAAAACAAAGTCCCCTACCGCGTCTGGCTGTCTGTCTGTTCGCGATAAACACAAAAACTACTGAACGGATCTTTATGCGGTTTTCACCAGTGGATAAAGTGATTCACGAGGAACGTTTTGGTATATAATTTGTCCATGATTTTTTTATAATCAGGGCGGGACAACGTCTGCCGGGCCCGCTGGTTATAAATATAGAAATCATTACATACAACAATTTATACATATTATTAGTTATTTACAATTTTAAAGACAATGTAAGTGACGTCACTCGTCAAGTGTTTTGTTAACATGACGATGCTTTTTGAATAATGGTTTTAGCTAACATATTTGTTAAAAGCCTCACTGTTGATTTCTACAAAATAATTTATATTCTTATTTATCAAGTTATTTACCATACTAAAGACTGTGTAATGATTTGATTAAAATGCTAGTACATTTTAACAGAAATCTTTGATCTTAACCAAAACTTATCTAATTTAGTCTTATTTACATTTACTTTGTAATTATAATTATTATTACTTTTCTTTTAATAATCTATTACTACCTCATTTGGTCTTAGACACATATTTATTTAGTAATTATTATTATTTTTATTACTCCTTTTTTTTAATAATCTATCACGCGCATCACTCAAAAACGCCTGGATATACTTCGTACAATTTATTTTTATTTTACTCCCTAGACACTTGGTCTCTATATCACGTTAGATTTATTTAATATAAGGTTTTAAGAAACTACGATTTTATAAGCCCTACACGTTCAGTAATGTGAGTTTTCTTGCTATGGACACGTGGAGCTAGCGTTGTGGTATTTTTCCTCTGTACATAAAATATATTGTTCAGATAATAAACGACACAACCGAAATCACGGATTTAACCTAGTATACAATATACAAAGAAAGAAAGTAAACGCAACTTTTTTGATCGCAAACCAAGTATCTACTTTGGTAAATATTTATTTCATACAATATATGCATATTATAACACACAGTCTGTACAAGATGTCCGAATTTGTTGCGGAAAAGTGCACCATAACGACTTCACTTTTTACAAACCTCAATAATACATTTTATGTTTTGATAGGTATGGCATCCCTCATCGGACTTGGTATGGCTTCCCCGAACCCTGCATTCACAACCATGACTACCACTTTGGCTCTAGCGGGTGAGTTTCATTCGGTATTAAGGCGAATTGAATGAATTTGAATAATAATAATGAATTTTAATAATACAAATTATTTGAATTGTTCTTAGGTGTTGTTGGATATCATACAGTATGGGGTGTAGTGCCCGCACTCCACTCGCCTCTAATGTCTGTCACTAACGCTGTGTCTGGAATTACGGCCGTTGGTGGTCTGCTTCTTATGGGTGGGGGATATGTACCTGAGACCCCTGTACAGGTATGTCCATAGATTAAGTAAAATGATATCGAGAGTAAAAGAGATTATATAAATATCCTAGCAAACCCGATACGTAATTGCAAGGTAATTCATTATTTGTTTGTAGTGGCTGGCGAGCACTGCAGCGCTTATTTCCTTCGTCAATGTGTTTGGCGGCTTCTTAGTCACACAGCGCATGTTAGACATGTTCAAAAGGTAAATAAAATTTTATAAGTCATTAAACTTCCCATCAAACATAAGTATAATGTTTATGGATATTGTTTATGTTATACACAGGCCAGATGACCCACCAGAATATGGTTATCTGTATGCAATTCCCGCTGCAGCTCTTCTCGGTGGATACATTACTACTGCTGTGCAGGTTAGAAGATATTTTAATATTAATACTCGTAATACTTTACAAATCTATTTTATATCTATTCATATAATAAAAATGAAGTGTCTGTATGTAATATCAAAAGAATTTTATTTTACTGATTTGGTACGAAAGTATACACGCTACTGATAACAAAAGTGCAATTTTTAAAATTTTTGTCTGTCTGGGTAATCTCCTAAACGGCTGGACCGATTTTGACGGGAATTTCACTAGTAAGTAGTTAAAATTACAGCGGGTTACTTAGGCTACTCTAATTTAGACTAGCTGTGACCCGTGGCTTCGTCTGCATCACTATCTCCAAAACGTTTGAACCGATTTCCACGGGACTTTCACTGGCAGATAGCTGACCTCATAAAAAGTAATTCCAGCAATTTTAGTTTATACCAGCTGTTAACCGTGGGTTTGCCCGCAGTGCTTAGCTGTTACCCGCGACTTCGTCCGCATGAAATTTAGCAAAAATATGTTGTTCACTGTAAACATGTGCATAAGATGTGCGTTGTACTGGACTCCAAGAATAAATATAATTGAAATGCATATGTACGTAATTTGAATTATATTGTCTTTTCGGTCATTTTGCATAATTACCGCGCTTTCGTCTACATAACTTAGCAATCATAGTAACATAAGAATATTGTATCCAAGTCAATGAGCATTATTTAAATTGTCGAATATTAAAAACTGCTTGGACAGATATAAAGTTTTATATCTTGATTTATATTTATGCAAGATTTCAAGATGTCACCTCATTTATTGTATACAAGATAGAAGGGGTCTTTCTAATATACATTAGACCATAAACGTATTACTTATTGATAATATGGGCATATTATATCATTATCTATCTTTAAGTCATTTTTTTATTAGTTCATTATACAGTCTAAAGGAGCACTGAGGGGATATGGTTGGTTAAGGTTCCAAATATGTTGCTGATGTTAAACCTCTTTTGCCACACTATTAGTATTTATATATCTAATGTATATGTTACATTTTACTGTAAGGGACGTGCGTGACGTACTTACAATTGTTTTTAAAGAGCATTTCTATTATTGTAGATGGTCTCACAGTTTTATATTTCTTTTATATAATTTTAAAAAAACGCGTGTGGATCTACAGGTACAGCTAGTCTTCTATACATATAATAAAAATGAAGTGTCTGTATGTAATATCAAAATATATATATATGTATTTTTTTTACTGATTGGGTACGAAAGTATACACGTTATTGAGAACAAAACTGCAATTTTTAAAATTTTTTTCGGTCTGTTTGTTCTGGGTAATCTCCGAAACGGCTGGACCGATTTTGACGGAAATTTTTCTGGCAGATAGCTGAAATTACAGCGGGTTACTTAGGCTACTCTAAATTAGACTAGCTATTAACCGCGGCGTCGACTGCACTGCTATCTCCAAAACGGTTGGACCGATTTTCACTGAACTTTCACCAGCAGATAGCGGACATCATAACAAGTAATTTAGTCTATTTTAATTTAAACTACCTGTTAACCGTGGCTTTGCCCGCGGTACTCTCTTCAAAACGGTTAGACCGATCTTCACGAAACTTTTATTGACAGATATCTATCCTTATAAAAAGTAATTCAAGCAATTTTAGTTTATACTAGCTGTCAACCGTGGCTTCGCCCGCAGTGCTATCTTCAAAATGGTTCGACAGATTTTCACGAGACTTTCACTGGCCGATAGCTGACCTTATAAAAAGAAATTCAAGCAATGTTAGTTTATACTAGCTGTAGACCGTGGCTTTGCCCGCAGTGCTATCTCCAAAATGGTTAGACCGGTCTTCACGAGACTTTCACTGGCAGATAGCTGACTTTACAAAAAGTAATTTAGACAATTTTAGTTTATACTAGTTGTTAACCGTGGCTTCGCCTACAGTGCTTTCTCCAAAACAGTTAGACTGAGTTTCACGAGACTTTCACTGGTAGATAGCGAACCTTATAAAAAGTAATTGCGGTTATTTTATTTTAGACTAGCTATTACCCGCGACTTTGTCTGCATGAAATTTTGCAAGATTTCAACTCGTTCTTTATTTTTAATTAGAGAAATAATTTTCAGCTATTGTTTACAATTTGACATTATAATATATACTAATATTATAAAGAGGTAAAGTTTGTGAGTTTGTGACGTTGTGGCGTTGTAGGGGGTAATCTCAGGAACTACTGGTCCGATTTGAATAATTCTTTCAGTGTTATATAGCTCATTCATCGAGAATGGTTGTAGGCTATATATCATCACGCTAAGACAAATAGGAGCGGAGCAACAACGAAAAATGTTATAAAATCGGGGTATTTTTTCCTTTTCAGAGCTTCCGCTGCGTCTTAGCCCAAAATAACTATCCCACACGTACGAAGTCGCGGGCAGAAGCTATTAACTAACTATATTATCTATACTAATATTATAAAGAGGTAAAGTTTGTGAGGTTGTAGGGGGTAATATCTGGAGAGTCGGAGAAAAAATGGTCAAACGAACGTTTCTTACGAACGCTGCCTTAACTATGAGAGATATATGATTGAGTTCTAGAGAAAAGTTGTAGCTTGATAATGCCTATTACCGCCCAACGAAGTGGGCACGGGTCGGCTAGTTACAAATATATCTTAGTAATCTATATTATTTATAAAATATCATTCTTTATTCATTTTTTTTTTACTATAACTTATTCTTCGATTAAGTCTAATTTCTCTCCGCAATCATTCTCATATTACTATAGAAAAATATCATGTTTATTTTTCAAAGTTTGGTTTATTAACATTGTTAATGTAAGAGTTATCTATTTTATATTAATGCTTTATTTATCACAGGGATACCCTGAAGTACATCAAATGGCATACTTAGCTTCATCGCTGTGTTGTGTGGGAGCCCTCGCCGGCCTCAGCTCTCAAGGAACCGCGCGCAAAGGAAACTATCTAGGCATGGTGGGTAAACAGTAACTCAAAAAAACATTCTAAATATTGAACTTTATTGCAACCGATGATTAGAAAAGGCATACATAATAATAATTAAATGTGGATCTAGCATAGACTCGACCCAAGACCCGCTCATTGTAATCTTGATGGCTTCAGCTTAAATCTGTTGACCATTGTAAAGTCACTGAGACAGTATTGAATATAGAAACAAAATTACTCCATCTTACGTTTTTACTGACGACTGTGGTAATAACTAAAATCTGAATTTATCTTTTGCAATTAAATATTAGTTCAAAATACCGTTAAACATTTTTTTAATCTTTTTTGATGCAGTAGTTTTGTCCTGTTCTGTAAAGATGTAGCTTATAATTTGAAAACATGAATTAATAAGTCTTGACTAGTGTTCGTTACATCTTGCACATAATTCGCATAACGAGGCAACTTGGGTTCTGCTAACCACTTCATACTTTGATGACACTTTAGTAATATGAGGTTGCATAGTATAAGTGACGTTCAAAAAAATAATAACTGGAAGTTGTTTTACTAAATATGTATTAAAAATCGATATAGATTGGAGTGGCTGGAGGTATCGCCGCAACACTTGGTGCACTGACGCCGAGCGCTGAAGTATTTGCGCAAATGCTAGGAGTCGCGGGCATCGGTGGTGTGATTGGAGGTACTATTGCTAAGAAAATTGAGATTACTGATCTGCCCCAACTTGTGGCTGGATTCCACAGGTAAGTTCTTCATTTTGTAGTAGAATTATGATGAATATCACCTACAAGGTTGGTGGAGTGGTTTATGTGGCCACCTCGCTTCTTCCAATTCCATAAAGAACAAGTATTTGTGTGATCTACAAATGATTGTTCTGAGCCATTGTACTTTGTATCCGATAATGTATCTTTTTAAAGTTCACCGTAACTGTTCTGTAATAAAGGAATTGCCTAATTATTAAATTATATAGGTAAATCTAATAAAAAAAAACTAGATTATGGACAATGTATCGTAAGCATAGTCCAAACTACTATGACAAACATTAAAATGTCTATAATCTATTGGTAGTTGTCGTTGTCATGCCTCAGATCTCCCAGATCTCTCGGAAGCTGAATATACACCGCCTAATCTGGAAACGCAAGAGACTAAAAATGACACACACACTCACTTTACCAACAAGTGTACAGTAATATAAAGAAAGAAACATTTATTTTACATATAGGCAGTAGAAGTCAAACCTTCTAAATATGATAAAATAGGGGTGGAAAGTTGTGCTTGATTATAAAAAAGTATTGAAAAATTATATACTTAAACTTCTCATGAATCACTTTTCATGGGGAAAAGATGAAATTCCGTTGTGTTTTTGGTTTTGGAAGAGGAGGGGGGGGGGGGGTGTTCATATAAACGATACACTTGAACAACAGACATACGCGTATAACAAACATACAACGGTCGGATCAGATCAAATATTAGATACTAAGGAGACCGCGAATATAAGAAACACTGTATAATGTATTCTATCTCATTCTCTCATATGTTAAATTCTGTAGATATCTCTCTCTTTTAATGTTGCTTTATAGTATTTTTGATTTTCAAATATCAATTATTACCACATATTTTCTTTTAACCATGATTAAAATTTGTTTTTAGCTTAGTAGGAATGGCGGCGGTTTTAACTTGCATCGCCACTTACATGCATGATTTCCCCGCGATGGCGCTGGACCCAACCGCCGCTACGCTTAAAACATCACTGTTCCTCGGGACTTACATTGGCGGTATCACATTTACGTAAGTATTATTGTTATGTTTTCAGTAACACATACCGAGTATTTAAAAGAACTTCGTATATGTAACAAGAAGAATAGGTAAGAATTTAAAGTAATTTTTCTGAATTAAAAAAGCCAACAACCAGTCATACTGGAGGGTAAGATTTTAATAATTGCCAGTAATAAATATTGCTTCAGGATTAGAACTCTCATAAAACACTTCTGACTTGTGCTTTGTTGGGTTGTTGCGAATTTTCACTGAGTAAATATTTAGAAACATGTCTTAGCATTAGCACATACAATTAATTACCTGTATAATATAATCGCAAGTTTGAACTATATTGTTTTTTTTATTATCTAACTAATAACATGCAATATAATAAATTTATCTAAACCTTTGGTAATAATGCCAAACTTTCGAGCATACCTTTTGTTTAAATATTCGTATAACTAATTACTCTTCTTGTTCTGGTACACTTGTTATTGATTTATGAGAAGCGTTGATTGTTATATTTATCTTGTAATATATACATTTTAGCGGTTCTCTGGTAGCTTACGGCAAACTGCAAGGTTCACTGTCGTCAGCTCCACTATTACTTCCCGGACGTCATGCGATCAACGCAGGGTTGTTGGCCGGCTCGCTGGGCTGTGGCGGAGCTCTGCTAGCTTTCCCTGATGTTCCAGGGTTGCCGCTGCTCTCGGCCGCAGCCATACTCAGTGGTATCCAGGGTCTCACTCTCACTGCCGCTATAGGAGGTTAGTTAACTCCTTAAGGGCTTGGCCAACCACACTGGTCCATACTGTGAATGTATCACACATGAAAAAAAAAACATAAATAAAAAAATAATCAAAAGCCGTTTGCGTCCGAAGTAATTTATATGGTATTCCTACAGACAATGACAAATGAAATACACTCAATTACAAAATTACACTAGAGTCACTCTTACATCTTATACTGCTCATGTTGAAGTCGCAGGCGGCTTGAAGATTCCTCCCTTTTGATTTCGCTTTATATTTGTTCTGGTGTCTAAAATATGACTCAATTCGTACGCACAGTAGTGCACATATAACTTTCAATGAAGTAGGCAGTAAAACTGTGAAGCTGACGTCATTATTCGAACGATTCGTCAAAGTTTAAGACTAGGTATTTTTAGAAACTCATTGTTAGCGTCTGGGCCATCATTGATTTAAATAGTTTATTATAATTTAGATGAATAAATGTTAAGTATACGTATATAATATGTCGGCTCAGTGTGGAAATTTGTGGTGTTCAGGTGCCGACATGCCAGTTGTTATAACTGTACTGAACAGTTACTCGGGATGGGCGCTCTGCGCTGAAGGCTTTATGCTTAACAACTCTTTGATGACCGTGGTCGGTGCTCTTATCGGCAGCTCCGGTGCTATACTTTCCTACATCATGTGCAAGGTATAACAATGTCATAATTCATTTATCTTGTTATTATATTGTCTACTAACTGATGCCCGTGACTTTAAATCGTTTATTATCTTAACAACATATGTTATGTATAAAGGAAAAAACATAAACACCACATCGCTTTCCTACATATCGACGCCAAGAAAACAACATCGCTGAACGTAATGCGCTTATAAGAATTGTAGTTACTTAAAACTTTAATAACGATATCAAATATAGCTATCGTAATAATTCCTTTTCTAGATAACGGCAAGTGAGGAAGTAGTACAGATAACAAAGGTTGATCGTAATCTGCCCAGTAGTTTTTGAGTGATGCGCGCTCAACCGCAAACCTTTTATTATCTATATCTATACTAATATTATAAAGTTGAAGAGTTTGTTTGCTTGTACGCGCTAATCTCAGGAACTACTGATATACGTCCAATTTGAAAAATTATTTCAGTGTTACATAGCTAATTTATTGAAGAAGGCAATATATCATCACGCAATAGGAGCCGAGCACCAACAGAGAAAATTTTAAAATCTTTTTTTTTTTATTTTGAGAGCTTCCGCTGCGTCTTTGCGGTAGCCCAAAGTAACTATTCCACACAGACGAAGTCACGGGCAGAAGCTAGTTCATATATATATATATATATATATGTATGTGTATATATATATATATATATATATATATGTATGTGTATATATATATATATATATATATATACTAGCGGACCTGGCGGACGTTGTCCTGCCTTGATAATAAAAAATATAAATCCCAAAAGTCAACCGCAGCGCCACCTACCGGGTCCAATTGTGAATCTAAACCATTCTCGAAACTCCACGAACACAAAAAAAAAAATTCATATATATGTGTCCAGTCGTGTAGGAGGTGTTCAGTCACATACACACGCACACAAGAAATATATATATTAAGATATATATATATATATACATATATATATACATATATGTATACTAGCGGGCCCGGCAGACGTTGTCCCGCCCTGATTATGGAAAAATCCTTGACAAACTATATACTAAAACGTTCCTCATCAATCGCTCTATCCATCGGTGGAAACCGCATGAAAATCCGGTCGGTAGTTTTTGAGTTTATCGCGAACAGACAGACAGACAGACACGGTAGGGGACTTTGTTTTATACTATGTAATGATATTGAAAAAGATGCCTTTAAACTGCATTCCTAGTTAAATTCATTTTTGTTTGTAGTTGAAATAATTTCCTATTTGTACTTTCTAATCACTGAATTTTATAACTTTACAATGAATCTATATCTATAAATGTACACCAGGAAGGAAATAATAGATGTAGTAGCTTATTTCTTATCTATATATTAACTATTTAAAATATTGTAATCGAAATGTTGACTAAGTGAATGATATGATAACAGTAAATACATCTTTTGATGTAGCCGTGTGACTATTATTATACTATAGGTATATTAATCTATTAGATAATTCTCGCCCACTTCTTTGGGTTTTAAAATAATGGCAAATGATCAATGTAATCCAAAAAATAAGTAGCCTAGAACCATCTAGGAAAAATTCAGCATCGCATTTTGATAGCCCTATACTGATACCAGAGTTTTAGTGGCAATTCAGAATCGGAATGCTCCGTAGTATTATTTCCCATCCAATTCACTTGTGCAAATTAATCAAACTATATTACGTAAAACACCACCAAAATCACAAAATACAGAGTCAAATAACACAAGATTATGAATAAAATCCACTACATGATATTCCAAGATCCAGTCCAAAACTTTTTCAGGATATTAAAGTAAACGTTTATTTTAGGCGATGAATAGATCACTTCCTAATGTGATTCTCGGCGGATACGGCGTCGTCACCGGCGGGTCCGCACGTCCCACTGGTGCTACACACACCGAACTTAACGTTGACTCTGTTGCTGATCTTATATATAGAGCTTCTAACATCATTATTACTCCTGGTAAGTGATATTTCATAATAAAGATTCATTGTTTTTGTCACTTCTTCATCCTTCCATAATACAGTCACAAGAATCTTTCTCAAAATACACAGACAGGGCCTGATTTAGAGAAGTTCAACAGGAGTCTCCTATAATTTTATAAGTAAGAATGGCTGGATTTAGAAAAGTTCAACAAGACAAGAGTCTCTTATACTTTTTTAATTGAGATAAAATTCTATTCTTATAGATGATAATATAACACACAATTTACCACGAAGTCTTTTATGTTTTTTATACTCAACGTCTCAACCAATAATTCGGAAAATGTGTATAATAATCACCGTCAAAAAGTTATAATCAACCGTACCACGAAGCTATGGAATTGTTTCTCGACGAATTACAATACTACCGAATATATTACAGGGCGGAACTGTTTTAAACTGAACTAGCTTGCGCTTATTGGCTTCGCTCGCGATGAGTAAATTTGATCTATCCCTTGCGAAATGTACCATTTTTTTGCATGAAACATATCCCTTTCAATTGTAGGTGGTAGAGCCACGCTGAAGCTACTACTGGTTTCAGCATGAATGGGTCGACTCGCCCAGAATAGTACCACCTTCTCATAGAAAACCGACGTAAAGTAAAAGTGCTTGCATTGTTGCGTTTCGTTCGGTCAGTAAGAGCGCTGGGGGCCCACCTCCCCTCCCCTCTCCTCTCCTCCCCTCCCCTCTCCTCTCCTCTCCTCTCCTCTCCTCTCCTCTCCTCTCCTCTCCTCTCCTCTCCTCTCCTCTCCTCTCCTCTCCTCTCCTCTCCTCTCCTCTCCTCTCCTCTCCTCTCCTCTCCTGCCCTTTCCTCCCCTCCTCCCCCTCCTCCCTCCCTTCCTTTCACCCAAACACAATCTGGCAACGCACTTTCGACTCCCCTGGTGTTGTTAGTGTCTATGGACGGTGGTGATCACTTAACATCTAGTGACCCACAAGTTCGTTTGCCTGCTATGACATAAAAAATAAACACCCGACAGTGTATGTGTATGTAAAATTCATGATGACTGGTTGCGTACTTAAGGCGCGAAAGCGTAACAAACAAAACCACATTCGTATTTATAATACTACTTAGTATTTATAGTATTAGTAATTTTTTGTATATTTATAGTATAGTAGTCTATTATATTAATTCAGTAATTTAGTTATTACAGATTATTCTTTCGAGTTGGATCGACGCATCTGATTGTGAATATTCTGTCACTCGTAGTTACATTATTTCTATGTGACGTAGGCTACATATGTGTTATTCATGTTTTCTTATTGCAATTATCGTATAGGTACTAAGTTGTGGGCGGGTGCTAGTTATAGAATGATTATACTGACGACAGTGCTAGTATAAGCTGTGTCATAGTCGTCAATGTCTCCCACACTAAATGTTTAATTTCACATTGGGTCTATAAATAACGTAAGGAAAATTATATAATTATTGTATAAGCAATTTGGAATAATATCATATATGAAATGAACATTATTGATCGTGTAAAATAAACTAGTTTTAACCTGTTTCTGTATTATTTGTTTATACATTCTTTAACGTTGAAATCAAAATAATTTACAGAAACTCAACGATCATAGAATAACAGGAATAACCTTTTGAACATGTTAATTACCCAGTATATTTTGTAATAACTCTGATAGTAACATAGTAATGTTTTCGTTATCATAAGTTTATTTAAGGTTATCAGTTTAAATTTTTTATTTGTCTGTACACCAAAATAGAATCATTCTATGTTGTAAAAACTATATGTATTTATGAAGTTTATGTTATATTATCCAGACAATGACTCACAACGATATTAAAAATATAATAGATGTCTAACTGTGCATAAGTTAACTACAAATATTAGTTGCTGGACAATGAAGATAGTAAATATTACTTTCAGGCTACGGTCTTTGCGTTGCTAAAGCGCAGTACCCAATTGCAGAATTGGTAGATATGTTGAAGAAAGCTGGAAAGAAGATTCGTTTTGCTATTCATCCCGTTGCTGGTAAGTATTAAATTTAGTACCCTTCTGAGGTTGAGTAGTTTCGTGAAGATAAGTAGACCACTATTAGATTTCATAAAAGTATTGTTAAAAAACATTATACTGTGGCCATAAATAAATAGTATTCGTTTGATGGATATAACATAGTAATGTAAGAAATTTATTAGTATCTTCACTTGCAGAATTATATATATGTTTTATGAACATTTTTAACATAATGCATTAAAATGACCCTTTTAATTCAATAAACAAGTCCTAGCCAGTAATAAAGTTGCTTAGTGCCCACATGTGTGTAAGTTTAAAAAATATACCAGTTTCTAAATTGTGGCCCTTGGACAATATAAAAACAGAGATGGGGATGTGATCATACTTCTGATGGGAAAGGAAAAATGATTATATTGCTATATTGTATTTTTTTAACTTGTTACTATTTCAATAAAATTAAGAGTTTTTCATTGTTTTTTATAATTAATGAGTTATGGCGGTAATAGCAGGACTTCTTAGAGATCAGAGACGTTAAAATGTCGGTAAAATTGGTATTTACAAAAACATTGAAAGATTCCTTTTTACACAATTTTCTCAGGTCGCATGCCCGGACAACTGAATGTGCTTTTAGCTGAAGCTGGTGTTCCTTATGACGATGTCTTTGAGATGGATGAAATCAACGATGAATTCCCTGAAACCGACCTTGTGCTAGTTATTGGTTAGTGTAATTATATCTCTTATTACTTTGTAAAAATGTCATGTAATTTTAAAGTGTTACCAGTTAACTCTTACAGTGCTGTTATGATTACTATTTATAGCTTAATGTAGATTTTAATTGTTGGAAAATCTACATTTCTCATCTTGTATAACACTATGTGCTACCGAGAACTTTATATGTAGCTTTCACTGTCACTCCACATTATTGAGTGATGAAAATGAAAAATGTACTGAGATGAGAATTCTTCAATTTCTTATATGATTTATACTAATATTATAAAGCTCATGAGTTTTTTTTACGTTTTATTACCCATTATTTATTAGAAATAGTAATAAGAGGAGGTTATCTAATATCATACTTTGCAATTACCATACAATACGTAGGTCACAGAGCATCCTAAGCGGAAACAACTTGGCCTCTCGACCTAAACCTGGCATTAACGAGAAATATCGAACTGTGAATGCCTATGTCATCAAAATATACACTGCATGATTTGGTCAGAATGCAATAGTCATGCTTTATACGGAAATTGTTGAAGCTTAACAGTATTGATAGTAATGTAGTTGTAAACAGTGTACGGTTAGAAACTATATAACCATGTTAGTCAAAATGTTCGAGCGACATGATTTAAAAATAATGTAATTTATTACAGGCGCTAATGACACTGTGAATAGTGCGGCCGAGGATGATCCTAATTCGCCCATAGCTGGTATGCCGGTACTCAAAGTATGGAAATCTAATCAGGTCCGTATTTTAGCATTTTGAGAAATTTCATATACAAATCATATCTATCGTAACATTTTAGTTCAATATTAATAATTTTTCCAAATATTTAGAAAGAGTTGATTAATCCTAGTGGCATATGACTTAAATTTAGTGTCATACAAAGGTCACATGTGTCATATTTATAAAAGTGTGATGTCAAATAAAGGTAATTTACTAATTAGGATGTACTAAATATACATGTTACAACATAATAACCAATATGTAGGGTGAGGAGGAGTCTTTGCCTTACATATGTTCTTGGGGTGCCCTTTTGTGGAAATAAAGTTGCTTGCTAGCTCACTATTTTTTTATTTCTATGTTACAATGGTGTTGTTTGTTGTGCAACGTAATTAAGTGCCTAGACGCGACTATCAATCCAAGTATATTAAATAAATATAGTTTTAATCCAATTGTGCTGATGCGCACATATAAGTAAGGCGGAATGCAATGTACGTAACCGTACACATTTAATAAATTACTTTTGTTTTTTTTGACGTTATAACATCTTATAAATCGATGAACGCCGGCTGCACGCACGAAAAATTGACTCATTGTCACATTCCGCTTGAGCCGAGCGTGCAAGCGAGAGCGCTGATCAAGCGATAGATAAGCGCAATCGGCCTATGCATTTGGCTTGTGTAGCGTCTATCTATATGTAGAATAATTCAATTCATAAAAGTATGCAATTTTTCATCAATGTTTTCTTATAACGTTATCACGTAAAATGATCGTCCGTAAACCGACTTTACAGAGAACCATTTTTTTTTGTAGTTGTAAGTGTGTATATAAAGTTATGCTTTTATTTAAACTATGGTTATGACGGGGATTTCTTTTTTAGGTGGTTGTGATGAAAAGATCAATGGGTGTCGGTTATGCAGCTGTAGATAATCCGATCTTCTACAATCCGAACACGGCCATGTTGCTTGGAGACGCTAAGAAAACGTGTGACGCCTTACTCGAACGTGTAAAGCATTTAGCTGCGTAAACAACTTGATCTCGCTCAGACTTGAAGGATTAATTGTATGTTCTCTCTAGCACGAATATAAAAATTTTATTTAGGGAGGGAGTCATTTCTTGTATGATTTTACCTTCCTTCTAGAAAATTCGTTGTAAACAATGAATAGACATAATTGTATTTTATTATCCATCTACTTATGTCAAGTCTTTATGGCTGAATGACAAGAAAATGGATTTGAGTTTCGAAGTTGGTCATATTAAAGCTTTTTCGCGAATCAGGTGGGAGTTGCAAATAAAGCGACGGGCATTTACACGCTGATAGTGTTTGGCCATAACTGAAACTTTTTCGCTCTAAATCTAGATCAGTGGTACTCAACCTGTTTTTTTTAAAGGGCCATATACACGTGTCACTCATTGTGTCGCGGGCCGCAAATTACAAATATTTAGGTATTAATATAGTGAAACTAGTGGGCCCGGCGGACATTGTCCCGCCCTGATTATAAAAATATCCTGGACAAACTATATACCAAAACGTTCCTCGTGAATCACTTTATCCGCTGGTGAAAACCGCATAAAGATCCGTTCAGTAGTTTTTGAGTTTATCGCGAACAGACAGACAGACGCGGTAGGGGACTTTGTTTTATACTATGTAATGAAATAGTTGTCCAATAAAGCAAGCTTGGTATAACCCTTACATCAAACGAACGCATTGCGGTCAGGCTATCAGGGATCTGTGTAATTTAATCAGTTTGCTCATAGTTTTACTGATAGGCACGAAATTTAAAATAATTGAAAATAAAGTATAATTGGGTGGGCCTATTACAAATACCCGGCGGGCCACAGGTTGACTATAGCTGATCTAGATAATAAACAATTGTTTATGGTATTCATTTATCATGTTACTATCGAAATAGGAAAGCTACAGAGTTATGAAACATGGAGTATATACGTACGATATACTTGTAATACTGCTGACCCAGTCATAATAAAAATATTTAATGAAAATTATATTTACTCACTATGAAGTTATAGCTAAAATATACGTGACATTTTTACTTATATAATAATTGTAATTTAATAAATATTTACTAATTTTAAACATCAAAATTCTTTTTTTTTTAAATAATTATATTTTTATGAAATTATATTGTCACTTTTATTTACATGATGTTATAGTTAGTAAGTATAAGAATAATTTTTGGAACTTGAATTTGCACTTGTTCATATAGTTTTTATAAATAGAAAGGCAAAGGTGGCATTTTAGATTATTATTATTTGTAATGACAGACAAGCGGTAAAAACGATACAACATATATTCAGACATGCAGAAACAGTACACACATATATTACTACATTAATTAGTTATCATTATTTGTAAAATTTTAATTTCTGTTTGTAATAGTGATATATATAAAAAGCACGTATTGTCGAACCTGTAGCAAGTAAGAGATAAGAGATCTTTTTTTGCACATAAATATATAAATGATCTTCATAATTTAATAACTTTCAAACCAAACAAATGTGATATGCCTCAACTGTTTATCTCTATCAAGAGTTAAATGCAACCTGAAGAACATTTTATGGCTTCCAGTAATCGAAACTTTACATAAACGTAATCCTGATTATACATGATACGATATATAAATAACTGAAGAAATAATTGTTTTTGATTATCAGTTTCATTATAATATTATATAGACTGTTTTTATTTGTGCCAAATTATATACTGCCATTGTAGAGCGTTTTACATAATTTAATGTAGTTTAATTATAATGTAAATTTTGAAACAAATACCACTTTATTCAATTACATAGTTTATTTCTTAATGAATTTATAATATTTTTTTATATATATTTGAGTAAATGAGTGCCTTGAAAAGACTATTTACAAGTAATATAATAAAATTCGGTGTCAATTTTATGTATTATATGGATTAAAAAATATAGCAACAATACTTAAATTATGAAATTAAATGTGTTGACAACTTTGAGATTTATCATATTTTATAATTAGAATCTAATACTTTATGCTTAATTGTATCTAATTTATATGTACGGAACTATTGCAATTGCCTGTTCAATTTTATTGGTGACATGTTTCCCAATGCAACTTAATTTTTGTATCAGTTTCATTAAATATAAGTTTAAATCTTGGAAATATAAAATACTCAGTCTATATTGTGTAATTACAACTTAGCGCAACATTCCAATATATTATATTTTTTAAGAAATTATTCATCTAGCATTTTTCGTCATAAATTAATTGAAAAAACTGTCCATTCAGTTTTTAAGGTTAAATAAATAATGCCATTTTACAATGTTACTGTTAATAAGTTAACGTACTTAGTTTGCGTCGCTAGATATTTGAGTTATAATTAACAATACGTAACTTTCGGTAAGTTTGTGTATGTTTTTTAATGAGAAATTACAATGAATGAAATCTTAACGTGTTTTCTTTATTCCTTGTATAATGATGTTATAAGTAAAAAAGTGAAGATAATAAGCGCTTCATAAGCGGCTTGTTAAAACTTTGCTATCTAGCAAACATCGCGACCTCGGCATCTTGTCAGTTTAAATAGAAGCCTGTTGCGTACTGATTGTTTGATAAAATGGATTGAACTAAGGAAGAAGCCATTCTAAGTTACGAGATATTGCTCAAATTGTACGATCAAAACTTCATAAAGTTAATTAATGACTTATTATTAATATATAATATTACGAAACCATAAAAGATTATGCGAAAAAATGATAAAGGCAATAAAGTTTATCCCTATTAACTAAGTGGGATAGAGACCGATATCGCAAAGAAGTTTTGTCTATGGTCGCAATAAATTCAGGTGGGTGATTTATCCACAGAGTACATTATGAATTATCCTCTTGTTTTACGAACCGTCTGACTATGGGACATTAGATACAGCACGATAACTGGTCCCCTGTTTTTACATTCTTTTTTTTTCGAACTAACTACGCTATTGACTTAGCAAGGTCTTTTTTATTAGGTCTACGAAACTGTGTTTAATTAATCTTACAATTTGTTATTATAATTTCTATAAATATACTTAAAATTAAACACTTCTGGACGTAAATACAACTTACACTATTGAAACGGTGCGTATTAAAGAAATATAAAGGAAAAAAAATTAAAATGCACCTTATAAAATAAAATACCCAACTAAAAAAATAAACAACACTAAAACTACATACTATACATATAAAACTATACTACATACATACTACATACTACATATAAAACTATATACAACAACACTAATACATAAAACAAAAGCAAAAATAACAGTTATGTTACGAACTTAAACCTTTTTATATATTTTATAAATAGAATAAGAAATATTTGTATACATATTGTTTTACGTCATTATATAATTTAGTTGTCATCTAAGATAAAATGTGTTTTATTTCAAGTTATAAGAATGAAATAATTTCAAGAGTAATTACGATAATGTTGCTTTAAATGGTTTTAAATGAGGCCAAAGGACAACAGAGAAATAAATCTATATCTTTTTGAATGTTGTTATACGACGAACACATACGATAAATAGGAGAATGCTGACCTAAATTGTTTCTCGATACTTTTAGAACCTCTCGTCGGTGCGCATGTTTGTGCGAGTGTGCCGTTTTCGAGCGTTTGTAGGTAGTTTCCGTATTGTCTCTCATATTTATATTGGGATACAACTGTGGATTTCAGAGTTTGAAATCGCCAATACGTTGTGGGCTTGTGTGGTGATTATACCCATACCTTCCTTCGGGAAGAGGGCCCGTTTGGCCCCTTATAAATAAATTTAATAGTTGCGCTCCAGATAATGAGATTGAGATGTGTTTCTGGCCTGGATCTCAATCATCAGGTACGGAGCATGCAGATGCATTAGATAGGAACTTTATGGATGTCAGTGTGACAAAAAAGAAGAAAACTACAAAATTAAGAAAAAAAATAACAATTTTAAATATTTGACGCTTCGCATCGCATCGTTGTTTTGCTTAGTACGCTTCATACCGCCGTCATCAAAAGCATTGTGCTTTAACGTTTAAGTTTTTTCCTGACTCTTCCAAGTTATAAAATATCTCATATCATCGCCACCGCTGCACCCGCTCATAGCTGTAGAACTATCCGCAGACACCGCACATTTCGCCTGGGACGCCGCTACTCCATACAAGGTACTGAGTTGTAAGTTAGTCCATTCTTTTATTTGGGATTCTTACTTATAATTTTTTTTTTATTTGCAAGGCCATAAACCGCTCTTACACTTTCTATTTATTTTTACCGCATATTTCTGGTGGGGCCGATTTACATGGTCCCATCAGCCCCATCAAGGTTTATTGCCCTACAGTGGGTCTCTTACAGGCTGAATATAATGGTGACAAATATTTTTCAGTAAGAGTTAAAAAACATACTCGTTTCTTTAAAAAAAAATACTCGTTACTTTATATGTTCAGCTGTTTCACTACTAAAACTACTATTACAAGCATGCTCCAAATTCCAGTATTGAGATTCATTTATACAACACGATGGCAGCATAGATAATGGCGTGAGGAATAGGATAAATGCAGGATGCAGGGAATGGCGAAATCTGTTTGGGGTATCTTGCTATCCACGAATGCCCTTGAAACTTAGGGGGACGGTGTATAAAAGTATTATAAGACCAGTCATACTGCATGCATCCGAGTGCTGGGTTACGAAAGAAACAGATGAGAGAAAACTGTACACAGCAGAGATGCGACTGTTAAGATGTGTGGTGTGACTAGAATTGATGGAATCAAAATGTATAAAGACAGTAGTAGTATATAAGAGTAGAGGAGATCGAAAAAGTAGGTGAAAAATAATATGTGTATAAAAGGTGTGAATTCTGAAATGATATCTGACAGAGGAGAGTGGAAAAGGAAAATAGAATGTATCGATTCAACCTAGGTAGGATAAGGGTAAGAAGACGATGATGTATATATTAAAAAATATTAACCGCTGATGTCTAAATTTTAATATCGACCTATCAATATATCACCCAAAAAAATATTAATAAATACTATCGATATTTTAAAATAAAAGTATCGATATTTCGAAATATCAATATTTTATCAACAGTATAGTAATTACTTCTTTGTGTCTGTCCTCTTGGTCTTCCTACTCTGTGGTCTGTCCATCTGAATACTTCCTATAATAGCATAGAGTATATTTGATAAATATACTATCACTTCAGTGTATAGAATAGAGGTCAGTACTGTCAGTAGTTACTTGAAAAGTAGTTATAGTGGTCGATTTTTGGTGATTACGATATGAGTTGTGCAAGTTAGGTTTATTGATTTATGTTACAAGTTTCGGTATATAACCAATGAAAAATTTATTTTCTTTCAAAGGTAAAATACCGACTAAGTATGTAAATATAATAGCCGGTATTGCGTTGTTATTGTGTGTTAAAAATAGAGTTGGATATTAGCATTTTTACTATAGTATTCGTTAGCTGTGTTTAGTTTGTGTTGTTTACTGCTTAGTTTACCCACTTATCCCAGCAGCTATCGCAAATTCATTTACCATGGTATGTTTAATTTAGTTTTCTTTCATTTTGAACTACTACATATAATTTATACTTTATACCTAAAATGTTCTATAAATAAAGCTGAGAAAGCTATTCATTTCGTAAACGTAAACATTCTCAGTAGTGTTTCCTATATATGCTTCTTGATTTATTTTGTTAAAATATTTTGAGCGCATCAATTTTTTAATTCAAATATATGCGAAAAAGTTTTGTTGCGATTTCTGACCTTTCTAGTATTCAAACCTCAATAAATCCTGGTAAGAGTATTTTGATCCTTACAAGCGCACCAAAATTTAAAAAACCTTGACCATAACCAGTGTAATAGGAATCCTTTATTGTAGGTGCAACAGATAGGTAACTAACTGCCTTTATGCCCTATGCAAGAAAGTTACTGTAATTATACAATATAATTCAGGCTACCCTATTATTATTTATTACTTTAAATTGAAATGTTGATTAAAAGATGAATTACCTCATATTAAGTAAATTGTTTAAGTCAATAATTTTGTATAAACTCTTGTGAATTTATATAGTTTTAGGACTTAAAAAAACTAAACGTCTCAATTTTTTTAGGCTAGTGACAACGATATGGTTTCAGCAAGTAAAACAGCTCTTCCACCAAGTGGGGATGAGAGTACTACTGTGTTCTCTATGATATATAGATTTTTTAAGAAGGTTAGTATGTTTTTATAATACATTTAACATTTTCTTCTGTGACATAACATATGTAAATGTTGAAAACTGCTTTGTTAGGTGGTAGAGCCACACTGACTGGTTTCTGTACTAATAACTGGTTTCAGCATGAATGGGTCAGCTCGTCCGGGGTAGTACCACCCTCTCGCAGAAAACTAAAGTGAAGTAACAGTGCTTGCATTGTTGTGTTTCGTTCGGTCAGTGAAAGCGCCGAAGGCCCATCTTCCCCCTCTCCCTTCACTCCCTCTCCCTCCACTCCCTCTCCCTTCACTCCCTCTCCCTTCACTCCCTCTCCCTTCACTCCCTCCCCCTTCCCCACCAACACAGGCTGGCAACGCACTTGCGAATCTTCTGGTGTTACTGGTGTCTATGGACGGTGGTGATCACTTAACATCAGATGACCCACCTGTTCGTTTCCCTCCTATGATATAAAAAAAAATATTTCTATAGAAGAAATAAATTATAAAAGTATGTGAACATTGGAGTTTCAAAAGCTTATATTTGAATGGCCAAATGAGGTAACTCGTTGTTTTCCCAAATTACTTTTTAATTGTAGTTATAAAGTAAGTACAATTAAAAATGACTGTGTACTGTATTTGCATCAGAATACCGAACCTACTGTCTCATTGTTATTTGTTTTATGTTCCTTTATTCTTAGTAACTTGAAACTTTCAATATTGGAATTTTTGTTGATATACCATAATTTCACTTGATGTTGCTGTCACTTAATTTGTATAGTGGATTAATATTATTGATGATTCTGGTTATACTGAAATAAAGAAAATATCTTTAAGTATGTTTGTAGGAGCACATTAACATATGCTTGGTAATTGCTGATGTGCAAAATGTCATCAACATGTGAAATAAATAAGATATGTGTAATTAATTACAAAAGCTGTAATTTTGCATAACATTCTTCTTTATTGATAAAAAAGTTCTCACATTATCACACACACACAAAAATCTCACACATATATTGTCTCTGTGCTTCTGCCAAAAATGAATGTAACTATCACTTTGTTTTTATTCAAATATAATGAAAAAATAAACCAACTAAGCTTGCGGTTTCTTTTCGATGACTGGTATATTTTCGAAACAGATACTAGTTTTGTAATGTATCTAAAATTAAAAGTATAGATTATCTGTGTCTGTGTATTGAATATCACTGTATGTTTTAAATCTATATCAGAAGGTTATATGCTTATTAAAATATGCATCGCCTACAATCCCTAAACCAATTTGAATACAGCTTTTTGATCAAGACAGGATTCAACTTGTGGAAAGATTTATGCTAAATATCATTTCGATTATCTATAATCGCAAGGTGTATTGGTCAACTTATTAAAACAATAATTAAAGAAAACATTCCATCCTTATTAGATTCACAGATCATCCTCAAAAGCATTTCCACTGAAAAAAGTTGAGAGCACCAGAGTTGTCTCTAAAAATATAATAATCAAACATGGTTTTATAAATTATATTTGTAATATTTTTGTAATAATACTCGGTATGTACAAAAATGAAATTATTGTGCAAAAAAATGAAGTTGTTATGCGCACACTGCCGAAAAACTATTACATTGGTATTTTTTATTTATTTCTTGTTTTAAGAAATATCAATATATCTTTACCTACTACTAGCTTCTGCCCGCTTCTTCGTCCGCGTGGAATAGTTACTTTGGGCACAATAACACGCAGCGGAAGCTCTCAAAAGCAAAAAGAGCCTCGATTTTGAAACATTCTTAACGTGATGATATATATAATGAGCTCTCTAACACTGAAAGAATTTTTCAAATCCGACCAGTTTTTCCTCATATTACCCTCTAGAAACTCACAAGCTTTATCTCTTTATAATATTACTATAGATATAGTTCATACAGTTTTAAGAAACTGCGATTTTTATAATCACAACTCCTTCATTGATGCACGTTTTCTTTCAGCGGTGTGTTACGCGTGCACAGAAGAGAGGAGTAAAGGGATAAAATTGTTTACAAAGACGTTTTGTAGGCAAAGTATATTTTTGTATTCGATTTTCTCTTTTTTTACTTTATATGCTTATATACAACACGAACCAAGGTACCACCATTTCTTAGGTAGTAGAGCCACGTTTACTGGTTTCAGCATGAATAGGTCGGCTCGCCCGGGGTAGTACCACTCTCTCACAGAACACCGATGCCCCATGCTCCGTCCCCTACTTCCTTATTCCTTACTTATTCCTCGTCTCTCTCCCCCTCCCCCCAAACACAGGCTGGTAACGCACTTGCGACTCTCCTGATGTTGCTAGTGTCTATGGACGGCGGTGATCACTTACCGTCAGGTGACCCGGCTGTTCGTTTACACGCTATAATAATATATATATATATAAAAAAATCAAGTAGCAGTTATTCGTTAGTTTGTACCAATATAGCTCTGAAACAATTACTTGGTTTAGAAAATATCAAAACATAATTTTTTTGTTTGGATTATGCGAAAATAATGTGTAATAATTTACAATTTTATATTTAAACAAAAAGTATATTATTACTCATATATGAATATAAAATTCGGAATTCAGATATTTTACCTACTGACGTGCCAGTGTCTGTGATTCAACTGTGACCTTGAAGTGGGCACTCTGAATCACATAGGTATTTGATTTGATATAACATACTTATTTATTGTATGACTGGAATTGTTTATAAACATGATTGAATAGTTAGTGCTTAGTAATTTAAGACAATTTGGATCTTTTAAGAAGAACATTGAGTAGGATTTTATTTACATAAGCGATTTACGAGCACGAAATAAATATATGGAAGTGATGTTTAGTATAAATGCTAGTTTTCGTGTTCGTATTTCATTAAATAGACTTTATTCATCACAATTTGCAGATTTGAAACTTTGAATAGATATAGAAAACCATGGAAAAGCAATAATGTATTTTAACAGATCCGGTTCTTTTTTTTTCGTAAAAATCAAGTTCGATTATGCGTGGTATACAGCGTTTCCGGAACAGTTCCGTTTATCTCTTCATAGTACTCCAGACGGATTGTCCGTATTTTGGATAATGCAGATATATCCGCTTTAACCAAAAAGGTTGCTCTCTGATCATGTTTTACCGTCTGTTTTATGGCGAGTGTTCAGAAGAGAACTGTTCGCTTCAATTATTTAATTACGTTGATTGGCTTAGTATTCTATAGTAACCCCTATTTTTACCCCTACCCTTATTTGCTTATTTCTATGACGGTTCTTTAAAGGATCTGTAAATAGACATTTTATCAAATCAGTATGTTGATGTAAACATCAAATCAGTGTGTAGAAAAAAAAATCTGTATTTTCATATAACTGAATAATTTATGAAGTTTAACGCTAAAAACTATACGAAAGGAATGTCGAATCTCTTTGTACAACATCATTAGGTTACCTACCTACCATGAGGTAAGCTCTTCTTATCGGGCAATGACTAACTGCATAATTATGAGGAGGCAAACTAACAAACAGTTTACTGGTAGAGGCACATGCATGCTAATGTAGACACGCGGTTATATTGATAGAATGACATCATAACCTTCACAAGTATGTATTCCCGCAGGACAGGAAATGTTGTATATATTTAGTAGGTTACCACTGTTGCTATTCAGTAATACATAGGTATAAGTAGGTAGGCAAGTTTTACTGATAATTGAGTTAATGGTGTGTTGTGATGCTAGAACATTTATACTAATTGCTCATGTGTTTTAATATACCGTTAAAATAATACAACATGCCATATCTTATCTCTAAGATATATTGAAATAAGTAATTCGTATGCGATATTGTATTTGATTAACTTTACTATTAAGTATTGTATTGTATTTACTAAACGAGTTAATTGTTACTAATTACTATTAATATTAATTATTTATCGTCATTTGTAATTTATGATGCTCTTTTCGTAAAATATTCAAAATTGTAAATCGTATTTTTAAAATAAGTAATCAAGGGATCCCCTTCAGCTTCTTATTGAGAATTTATTCTCGGTATATTTTTCGTTCCGTTTATATTTTTCGACGTTTTTTCTGTTTTGATACCTTTGTGATGCTGAGCATATGATTTCAATATTGTCTCTGTGTAATATATGTAAATAGTAAACATTCGCATCACGTGTAATTAATGTAGAAAATACATATTTGTAACTTACTTACTGCAAATTTAATTTCTATCACTTTCATTGTATAATTGCAATACCGAGACAATTTAACGTACGTTCGATAGATAATAAATAAGTTGGAATTAAATTTAATACGTATTCAGTTTATAGGTCTTCTCGAATTTCGATAGTCGCACGCACACAACAGACACTCAGTATACAATAGGAAGATATAGAAAAAGAGATAAAGCAGTATCGAAGTAGCATAACGCTTTTCTTTACGTGATGATATCTACCAGTCAACTCTTATCGCAAGCCGCGTTAAGGAAATTCGTTCCAAATAGTTTTTCAAACATAATACGAATACTAACTCTAGCTGAACACGCCTATAAAATGAATTATATTTCGTAAAAAATCGACAGTTCATGTTCATGTTTTACTTAAAACAGTTTTTTTAATTAGATATACTTTCCGATATTTTATAACAACAGTTATTATATCTTATACCCCACCACTCCTCAAGATTTGGTGGCACTAAGAGTGAACCGAAAAAAGTATCGAGTTGCGCTACGGAGACCACGTTGACTTCAAATTTATCTCCATAATTCATTTCTAGTTGTCAGTATCATTAACCTATGTAAAAGATGTTAGAAATATTTCGAATAACATTATCGTAGGATAATGATTTTCTAATCGTCTTATCAATTTTCTTAATCACTTTAACATATAAATCATTAATATACACTAGTATGTATTAGGATTATGATATAGGTATGTTATTGAAGGCTTCTTGTTGCAGGTGTCGATAGTTGGTGCAGTATATCTGGTGGGTTATATGCAATGGAGCGTCGCGTGGCTAATCGGGCCCGTTATACTTTCGGTACTGCGCGATCAATGGCGCAAGGAGAACGAGTACCGACGTAACCTGGCCAAGGTCGCTGCCCTTTCATCTGAGAAAGATGTGGTACTGGCCCGCCTTGACGATCTGCCTGCTTGGGTATGATATCATATCTGTCGTATATATTTGGAAGTGGAAGTTTTTATGAGATTTCTTTATAACTACAATCAACAATTTAACCAATTAATCTAATTAATTTAATATTTTTAGTTTATCTATAGTCATCTATATATGTAGAAGCTGGTTGTGTGATTCATCAACACGTTACAGAAACTACTGATGTTTGCACTGTTTGTGTCACAGAGACACATTAAGGTGTGATTTTTTGAAGTTTATCCGGGAATATTATACGTTTTATAAAGAAAAAATTAAATCTATATATTGAACTAAATCTAGCATGACAACATCGAAATAAATAAATACCTATTTTTTCAACATTTCATCTCCTAAGTGTGTAAAATAAGGGTTGAAATTTTTTGTTGATACTTTAAAATTACCGCGGGCGAAACCGCCAGTTTAAGTTAGTTAGATTTATGTGTTAATGGATGCGACTGGCAGGTAGATAACTTTTCGGAGTATATATATATATATATGCTTAAATATCGCTACGCTTTTTCATAGTATATAAAGTACAATAGCTAGTTTGAGCTTTAAATTTCTTGATAATACAAACAGTTTAACAACGTCTGTAATAGAATCTATGAATTATCTTCTATCATAAAATGAAAACAAATTAGGGAATAATCTAGAACTTTGAATTTGGGATTTTACCTATTTATTTATTTTTTCGAAACACCAACAAAATTGATACTAGGACTTTAATTATAGGTGTTTGCTACTAATTTTTTATCTTCATCATAAATAATCTTTTTCGTAGGTATTCTTTCCTGATGTCGAACGTGCAGAATGGCTAAACAGGGTGAGTTTTATATAATCCATATTACAATTATAACATTTATTTGTAAATCTATTTATCACTAGTGTTTTCCTATCGTTTATATCTTTGTATGTTTTTAGATATTCCTTCAAGTGTGGCCTAATGTAAATCATTACGCCCGAACTCTGTTAAAAGAGTCCATCGAACCTGCAGTCGCTGAGAGTCTCGCCAATTTTAAATTGAATGGCTTCAAATTTGAACGTATGATTCTTGGCACTATTGTGAGTATTCTATGTGAACGCGTACATTTTGTAAATCAAGGATAGCTATTGTTTTGATAGGTAGAATGGACTAACATAACGCTTGAACAGCTTTTGGCATCAGTCTTTGTCCGATAGAAAACAATCTTAGTAAATCAAAAACAGCTAGTGTCTATATAATCCTCTATTATATACGTGGTTTAACGTAAACAAAATACATAAAAACAAACTTTGTTGAATATGAGCGTTTAAACTATTGTAACTAAACAAAACTCTTGTAATACTTTGAACAGGGTTTTTCAAACTGAAGTATATCGTTTAGGATAGACCAGTTAATCGTAGGTAATAACATTTACTTAACGGCTGCAGCAGCTAAGCTCATTCGCACGTGTTACGAGCATGACAGCGTACACGCGACTAAACAGGAATTTACTCGACGCTGAATCTGAATTTTGATTGATATGGAGTAAAAATTTTCCCGAGAATCGAAACCATTTGCGCTAAAAAGCAATCACACCTATCACATTGAATACTTAAAAAAATATGGATTGCTCTTTTGTACTTGTTATTAAAAAAATACCTGGATGGTGTTTTTTTTTTCAAGAAGCTTACCGTGGTCTAGTGAGCATAGTGGTGTTACATAGAGCTATAAGTTTGAGAAAGAACAATCTAGAATACATCAAACTTCTTCTTAATTAAGAAGGAAATGACAGTTAATGTACAAACATTTCTTTAATCGAACTGTATACGTATTATTTATTTTAAAAAGTCACCAGAGTAGCGAACATATTAGTATTAAGTGGTGTACAACGCAATAAAATAATAAGTACTGTTTCAATAATGGGAAATGACGCAAAACCGTTATTGTTCGTAGGCGCCTCGCGTCGGCGGCGTTAAAGTTTACGATAAGAATCTCTCCAGGGATGAGATCATCATGGATGTTGACTTGTTGTGAGTTTCAAGTTTTTTTTTCCTGACAATAGTGAATAAACTAGTAATTCTTGATACGTATTCCGCTTTTGAATAGACCAATCGTCATTGAACTTGATATATTTAAATAAGTAAATATTTATCCATTTTGCTATGACTAATTAAAATAAATAGTAATTCTAACAAATAATGAGAATTACTAATGCTGTAAAGTTACATACGGACGATTTGTATTATATACAGGTTGCCAACCCTGGCTTCGCACAGGTGTGTCGAAAAATGGGACTATCTTTTTTATTTATAGTAATGTCAAAATAAAATGTTAACTGAATATCAATCTCTCAATATTTTTGAAGATATCTCTACTGTTCTCGAATCTCACTCACTTTTTGTATGGAGATTTTTAACCCCAATTTTTTACTTTTCCTTATGATTTTCAAACATATTTTTTTATACAAACCTTGTCCTGATAATTACAAACACAATACAAAAATAGCTAAATACATGCAGCCGTTCTAAAGTAATTTGCTTATATATATTGGTCATTTGATTTTTATATCATTACATAGTATAAAACAAAGTCCCCCACCGCGCCTGTCTGTCTGTTCGCGATAAACTCAAAAATTACTGAACGGATTTTCATGCGGTTTTCACCAGTGGATATAGTGATTCATGGGGAAGGTTTTAGTATATAATTTGTCAAGATTTTATTTATAGTCAGGGCGGGACTGCGTCTGCCGGGCCCGCTAGTTATGTATAAATAACATTTTCAATGTTCACATTACGTTCTAGTTATGCTGGCGACTGTGATATATCTTTCGTACTTCAACGTATCAGAGGAGGCATTAAGGACTTGCAGGTAAATTACACTACACGGCTTACACTTTTTCAGAAACTTTAAATGCTTGAAACAACTTCTCATAATACTGAAATCTGGTAGGAAAATACATAATATTTTTCGGCATTATTGCCAGTTCTATACACAAGTTCTCGATATGGTGATGGAATTTTTCCTTTTTAGACGTTTAATTTATTTATCTTATTTTAGGATAAAAGGTGATCTTACACCTAACAGAAAAGCAAGTATAGAAGTAATAACATAAATAAGACCATTTAAACGCTCACACAACTATAAGTAGTTTAATAAGAATATGTTTTTATTGTTTCGTTTAGTGTTACAGTAGAAGTTCAATTGTCCCGATCGATTGTTGCTAGGTGTAGTCCAGGAAATCGAAAACTCGGATAATCAGTTTTAATTAAAAAAATGACACCAGCAAACAAATATTATTGAAACAAATGTATATTCATGACATGTTTTGATAATAACAATAAATTATATAAAATTACGAGGATATATGTGTGACATACATGATCTGATACGTTTATATTTTTTAAGGAATTAACTTTTTATTGGTTTCCAGAACAACGACGAATCATATTGTTTAAAAATAAATGAACCTCTAAAGTATGAATCCGGATAATCGGGATTTTTCTGTGTTTCCGGTGAAGCTGTTAAGACCTTGATAGGTCAATAGCGTAGTCAGTTCGAAAAAAAAAGATGATTTTTCTGTATTTATCTTTTGTTTCTTTGATAAATGTCAAATCTATAAAGTATAAAGAAATATATATGTCGTGCCGCCCCACTACAGCGGCGGATGTACACCGTGGGGTTTTAGTCCCATGGGGCTTACCCATGTTTCCAAGTTCAACTACGGTGGAGGAAGGGGCACGCATAACGCCTCCTTCTTCCTCCGGCCCTACGTTGATAGAGTCGGCCGCTCAGAGGGTCCTCCTCGCGAACCCTCTGAGTGATCGCTGACCCTAACGTTTATCAAGTTTCTTAACCCGTAGAATTGTGTAGGTGACTCTGATCGTCAAATATGTTTTATTGACTAGATACACGGGATGGTCCGTGTGGTAATGAAGCCACTCATAACGAAGATGCCTTTGGTTGGTGGTCTACAAATATTTTTCCTCAACAACCCTTCTATTGACTTCAACTTAGTCGGTGCCGCTGATATTCTCGATATGCCTGGCTTTAGGTAATATATTTTCGTTGTAACATGCCTATTACATACATTTGTAAGACAAACAGAAATATTTTATTTAATTATGCGATTGTGACAGTCTAGTGCTCGAAATTAAACCGTTCATTAATTTATATCTATTTATCTATACTAACATTGTAAAGTTGGAGGGTTTGTTTGTTTGGTTGAACGCGTTAATCTCAGGATCTACTGGTCCGATTTGAAAAATTATTTCAGTGTTAGATAACTCATTTATCGAGGAAGGCTATAGCCTAACATCACGCTAAGACCAATAGGAGTTAAGCACCAATGAAGAATGTTTCAAAATCGATTTCTTTTTTGCTTTTGAGAGCTTCCGCTGCGTGTTTGTTAGCCTACATTAACTATTACACATGAACGAAGTCGCGGGCAGAACCTTTTTAGTTTATTTATAATTAAAAAAAAACTATTTCCAATGTTTTGTATTGATAACACTAAAGCTTGTCTACTAAACAATAAAGAAAATAGGTTAAGCAACAAAGGAGTATGATGTAATTAGTTGTTGTGTTTCTGTCGTATTTATACCAGTTAATAAAAGCATATAAGTTTTATAAAATATGTATATTCTCAACAGTGATATTTTACGCCGATGCATAGTCGAACAAATCTCTAGAATGATGGTGTTGCCCAACAAGTTGCCTATCAAATTGAGCGACGAGGTACCCACAGTTGACCTTCGAATGCCCGAACCCGAGGTAAGATCCTATCCCTATTAAATTAATCATATTAAGTGAAATATAATTATTGGATAATTAATAAAACAATATTAATTGACGATTATTGGTGATTTTTATCTGACTTTAATATTATTATTTCCCTTTTTCTCATACTTTATGCAATTAAGAACTTATTGTGTTTTATATTTTAGGGTGTTCTCCGTATCCATTTAGTGGAAGCTCAGAATTTGATGAAGAAAGATGTATCAATGTTAGGTATGATTCTACTTATGATTATTGATTTAAATTGTCATACATATTTGTCTAGTAAGAAAGTACAAATTGCACAAAAAAAAAGAGTCAACGTGTATGCAATTCATGGTCATAAAGATATACAATTTTACGTATATATAAAAACTAGTATGACAACTGTGTGCTGGCTTACTATAAATGTACGGCCTGAGTGCATCTGCGTTCGGCGGTGCGTCCACCTCGCGCCACTCGGGACACTCACGTGTTAATGCATATATTTGAAACGGACGCCGGACGCGACGCTACGCTTGAAGCTCGACTGTAGCGTCCACTCTGGTCGTACACTTAGTAATCAAAGAGAGATCCGCTAATCTACAAATTTTCATATTAGAATCATTACATAGTATAAAACAAAGTCCCCTACCGCGTCTGTCTGTCTGTCTGTTCGCGATAAACTCAAAAACTACTGAACGGATCTTTATGCGGTTTTCACCAGTGGATAAAGTGATTCACGAGGAACGTTTTGGTATATAATTTGTCCAGGATTTTTTTATAACCACGGCGGGACAGTCTGCCAGGCCCGCTAGTTAAATGATAATTCAATAGTTACTTATTTGAACACTACACTGATCAGTGTCTACAGCCAGTGTGGTTTCAGTAAAGGAAAATATAGTGATGAAATAACAACATAGTGGTTGGGTTTTTTGTAATGCCCGTCTGCTTAGCTTAAGTTTTATAAAATCTGTCCCCTATCTCCTATATAGCTGTGAAGCGAGAATTAATTCTAAGCACAGTGTTACTTTGAGACACATCGTTACTCAACAGTAGATTAGATTGTGGTTAAATTCTAAAATAAAAAAGATAGGCATCACAGGACGCCCGGCAGATGTGAAACATCTAAATTAATATTGGAAAAATAGATTTCAACTATTTTAAGCACTTTATAAAGAATAATATAAAAATGATGCTAAGCGTCATACGTACGCGCTCACACAAGGGGGTCGAGAGCAGTGGTGTAGAGGGGGCGCGACGGCATAAGCGAGCGTCATTCCATTTGCTGTGACGTCATACCGCTCAATTTTGCTGCCAAGCCGTGCCGATAGGTGTTAAACATCATAAATATATGAGTTATAAAATTAAGGTTGGCAAAGTAGAGAGGTGGTAAAAAGCGATAGATCCAAATTAAGATTCATCAGTTATTGTGTCAATTATAATAGGTCGCGGTTACGGGGACATTCGCGATTACCTAACAGACATCATTTTTGACCCGCCTCCCTTTGCCGGCAAAAATAAATAACCCCCCGCTTCCTTATTTGTAAGTGTATTTAACTTATGTAATTTTTACAAAATGCGTCGCAACTTTTCATATGTAAGAATTTCTCAAAAAAAAAAAAAATTGATGTATTGACCTCGCATCCGCCCATGTTATCGAAAATAAGAACAAAACGTGAGTCTCCCACCCACCCTAGCCTCTCCCCCCTCCCCCATATGGTTTGTTCTTGCTTCATCACTTGTATTTTATAGAACTTGTATGGTTTAATCGTACAGGTAAGGGTAAGTCTGACCCGTACGCTATAATAACTGTCGGCGCCCAGCAATGGAAAACGAAACACATCGATAACAACGTCAACCCCCGCTGGGAGTACTGGTGCGAGGTGAGTTTACCATCAATAAATATTTATTTCTTTATCTGCACCGGGTAAAGGCACACAACATTTAATCAACTTTTAATATTGAATCTATTTTAATCACCTTTTATGAAATCTATGGTGTGTTCTACACGAGCAGCGTATTTAATCAATTCAAATTGTGAATAATAACCTTAATACTTTATGTTTTATGAGTCGGTATGATGTTAATAACCTAGTAATGGCAACGTTTAGATATTAATATAAAACCACCCCCCGAATCATTTATTTCGTGAGAGCAAAGCGATGGTAGAAATTCTAACTAAATATTTTCCTCAAAATGATAAACTAAAATGTACTATCGTCTCTATAGACATATCGTAGGAAGATTTTAGTCTTACGTACATAGACACAGCACTATCGTTAGTTTACTAAGAATTAGTTTTGGTTGGTGTATAGTCTAAATTTGTCATTTTAAGGCTGCTATGTAGCCATTTCTGTTATCGCTTTGCTCTTATTACAATTTGGTAGCCCTAATTAGAAGAACGTGGCGGCTGCGATATACATACAATATTTCATTTACACTGGAATTTATCGGCCGAGTGCCTTAAGCGCTCGCCTTAGTAGTCCGGTGAAGCTGTTAAGACCTTGCTAGGTCAATAGCGTAGTCAGTTCGAAAAAAAATATGAAACTGAAAATAATTTTTCTATTGGACTGTATTTTGACTTACCTTCTAAAAGAGTAGCTAAAGTTTAAAGTCCAAAAAAATTTTTTTTTAAGCAACCATCGTATTCTATTATAAATATGAACTAAAACGCAATATTTCAATGAAAAAACACTCGTATTCTTTAAAGCTAAAGACACACGGATATCATCGGTTCGGCAAACATTCCTGTCGACGATAAGAACAGGCGAGAAACTCGACGGAATTTCTCATTATAGGCTTCTTTAATTCATATACTAACAGTGACGAAATTCAAAACAATTTACACTTCACATAGAAATGTCTCTAAAGTGTTTTGATACAGACATTAATGGACAGATATTCATTTATGTATTTATCATTTTAAATATATTTTATAAAGACCTTTATATGATTACTAGCTTCCGTTCGCGACTTCGTCCGCGTGAAATAATGACTTTGGGCTAACTAACACGCAGCGGAAGCACTCAAGAGGTAAAAAACGATTTAAAAAAATTCTTCATTAGTGCTCCACTCCTATTGGTCGTAGCGTGATGATATATAGCCTATAGCCATCTTCGATAAATGAACTATCTAACATTGAAAGAATTTTTCAGATCGGAGCGGAAGCTTACATATTTCCGTACAAACTTTCATCCCCTATTACTTATTGTTATCTTACACTCTTGAAGGTAAAACGTTTACAAACTTTGAATGTCATGTTTATTTATATCGAATCAACAACCTAAAAAATTAATTTCAAGCTTTTAGCTCTAAAAATGACGATACTCACATACAAATTTTCATCCGCCCCTTTCAACCCTTTTTTTGCCTTTTTTAGCTTATGCCCTTTCTCAGGCTCTAGACTATCTGTGTACCAAATTTTATTTAAATCGGTTCAGTAGTTTTGGCGTGAAAGCGCGACAGACTGAGTTACTTTCGCATTTATAATATTAGTAAGGATGGTAGGTCTATTAGTGATCGTGTAACGTCTAAACGATTTGAGGTCACGTTCATACAATACGTTATTATCTATTTGTTTTGTCGCGACGATGTTTTCATAACTATGCATACTAGAAGCAGATTGATTGCACTGTTGCCGTTATTAATAAGTTCTATATTTATGCGTCAGAATTACTCAGATTCCGAGTTGGTTTACACTAAATACAACTTTTATCGCATCAGCTAGTTTGAAATATAACACAAATGAGAAATATTGATAAATCTATACATTTAGGTATTTCTAATTTGTTTTATCTAATCGATAGAAAGAGTAATTTGAAGTTATAAACAATGTTGACGATAATGGATATGAACCTATAGGAAATAATTTGGATTTTGGACTTTTATTATTAAACATAAAATAACATACATATGTTTAGCATACCTTATGGTATCTATGCTATGGTAGCATATCTATGGTATGGTACAATTCCCATAGTTCCTTACGGTAACATTGTACTCTCAAAATGCTGATTGTGTGGAATACACTTAATTTCTTTCTTTTTTTGCACTTGTTAATGCGTAGTGTATGTCGTACTAATGCACCGGTGACAGAATATACAGCCTCTTTGTAGATTTTCTTATCCTATTTATTTATATTATTAATACATCTAATACACAATTATTTATAGCCTATAGATATTTACTTATATTACGTATTGATTAGTGAGGTCTCGGATTTTGGTAAGTTTGTTTAATTTTCCGCTCATTTCTGATATTTCAAAATTTTTGTATTTAGATATGTGAGCTAAAGTTAAATTTATTGTTTAAATTAATGCATATATTTAGTTATTTTTACATTTCTAGGAAACTTAAGTACCTATTTTGTTAATAAACAATGCAATACATGTACGCATAGTGTGCATGTGCATGCGGTGTGTATTAGCTTGTCTCGTTTCGCGCGATAAGTGGAGAGAGAGATATATATAAATGTAACAGGCCTATTACTATGCCATTAGTCAAAGATCAAAAACGCATTCGCGCTGATGAGCGCACTACGGACGTCCTAGAAAACGTTATATGCTTATGGTGAACTCTAATATGAGCGAAACGGAAACTTCGATGGCGTTTTAATCAACAACCCTGAACGAATTAACAAATGTCACTCTAGTAATAAATATGATTTTAAAAATAAATAAGTTTATCACGTTGCTACTTTTTTGTTACGAACATAATTTCATAATATGCATTCAATTTTCAGAAAGTTCAGAAATTTGAGTGCTTTTCTGTAAACAGACTATAGACAAATTAATAAATGCATTTTTTTATTATATCATACGTGCTAAAGGTGTCAAACATATTTAAATGAAATTAGAGTTTTTTACGGAAAACTGGATCGTAAATTTAAATTTGATCTCGCATTTTTTTTTTCGAATGCAATTAATTTCGAAACTAAGAAATTTTGTTGTATTATTATATCATATAAAACATAAAAATAATTGTTTCATAAATTTATATAAATTAGTACAATAGAAAGAAGCTCACATGTCTAATTACATCATGGTTAAATTGCACCGATTATGTATGATTGTGCACAAATTGATTATTACTATTGTATCGTAATTTTCCTGGCCATATGTTATTTTGTTTTGGAATGCTTCTAATAAAGTTGAAATAGATTTTGTTGGCAAATGTTTTACTAATATTTCGATGTATGTATTATAAATCATTATTACATGCATCTTTGAGGATAAAGGAGTCCTAAATAAAAAGGATGATAGATATAGAAAATAGTAATTTTATTGTTTACACCATTGATATACAAAAACCCAAGATGCATACTTAAAATCTCACACCCGCACACAAAAATGAGTGTATAATTTTGGATTAAGCAAAGACTCGCGCTGCTTGCGTCCTTGTAAAAACAACTTTAAACCGTTCAGGTAAGGTTTAATTTGCAAAATCATAAGTTTATCGCGTAACTATAACCACATGCATATTGGGTAGTTTTGCGAGACGATTTTTAGCGCTACTTTCATTCGAGACTGTGTTTGTTGGGTTTTTATATGTCAATGGTTTACACTTACCTATTTCAACCTTTATATACATTATCAGGAATGAGCATGATCTTTTAATAAATTCAAACAAAATTATGATATTGCTGAATAAAATGAAGTATGTTTAGATCCGTAATCTAATATTTAAATGTTCTTACTATTTGTGCAATCTCCGCACTGTTTTCGCTTCTATCTTTGTATAACTCTGTAAAACATTCTTCATGTTATATATAGTCCTCGTCAATCTTTTTGGCCGCTGTGAATACAGTCGAAAGTTCGGGCTTGCGCATAATATGCTTAAAAGTTTAATACAAAGCAAAGTTAAAATATTATCAAAGGAATCTAAAATTGTCTTTAATTTATCCTTAAGCTGTCTCGATGTCATACATATAATGTAATTCGAATTATATTTAAATTTGTGTTCTGCGCACCTATGTTCAGAGCGGTCAAAAAGTTTGACACGGACTGTATAAATTATTTACTTAATGTAAAACTAATAAAAGTGTAGATATACATAATACAACTTGGTATTTATGAAGTTTAAAGATAAAGGCTAAAATATACATCTTACGATACGGCAACTGTCAACATTTCTAAAAATATTTACATTAACGTTTCTATTTGCTTCGTAATAACTTTATTAGTGTGCTTTTCGGCTTCGATACTCAAAAACCAAAAGAGTATTCGTATTAAGGAACGGTAACGTTTCTTTGTCGACAATATTGAGCAATTAGAATAAGATGTTATTTTCCTTGCTTATGTTGCGTGGAACGATGCGCGTTTGGCATAAAGGCGCGCATAATGCACACCCTCGGTCCGATGTTGGAAATAGAAGTGCTCGACAAGGACGAAGGCAACGATGACGATAAGCTTGGCAAGTAAGTGAGGACATGACGCGGAGGGTTGTCAGGTTGGAGGTGATGGAAAGTTTAGGGAATTCCATCTGTAACACATAAATAAACGCTTCTCGCATGGTAGCTATTTGTTGTGTCGCCTTTTGGTGTAGGGACGATGAAAGTCATAGTTGTAAGAATAATGATAATAAAATGAATAACGGACAACTATGATTTTTGTAGAATTTTGTCTCACGGTAGTTAAGTATTACAAGAAGAAATGAGAAGATAAAAGGTATCAAGTCGATGTCTAGCGTCTGTATATTATAATTTAAACCAGTACGTTTAAAATCGCGAGTACTCTCATTTCTTTACGTTTTGCTTGATCGCATGATAAATACCTATGTATAGCAGCGCAGTTAGTTAGCATTTTGTCTATCGCGATTCCGGTAAGTACTTAAAATTTATCACGTTATTTCAATGTTCTATCTATCTTCTTGCTATTATTCTTTTTATATTCTTTTAATCTTATAAAATTCTAATTCTTTTTAACTCTTCCTTCTTTAAGTAAATTATTCAGTAATTTTATACTTAATTATTTAAGTTGTATGGCTTTAAATTCGAAAGCTGAGATAAACAATTTGATCGACTACTGAAAAGTTTTAAATGTACGATGTTTTAGTAGGTATTTATATATTTTATAGAATAGGGTAATAGTCTCTCCTTAGTCTGAAATCTTTAGTGTTGTAAAATCAGATTTGGCTCATGGGAACTAATATGTCGACGTTATGATGTTTGTCCTAAGGCTATAATAAGTTCAAGGAAGAGTCAAGTGTTGCAGTGTGAGCTGTGGGACTGGGACCCTGGAATGGGCATTCAGAACGATGATTATCTTGGCAGGTCCGTCTTAGCAGTCTTGCTTTGTCACAGAAAAGACATGTTGTTCCCTTAATATTGTTTTTATTTATTTGATTCTTATTATCAATGTTTATTATTACTTTATTGCTTATATTCATAGATTATGGAACGTCTCCCGGAATAAATACTAAGCTCATAAACTGAAATTATTAAAATAATTGATGATAATAAGAATCATTTTTGTGTGATATGTAACTGTTTGTAATTTTGGGTGATTTATCATTTACACAGCTAAAAGTTTTTTTTTTAATGATTTAAAGGCGTAGTAGGCTTAAGCTATCAACTTGTGTACATATTTAAAACATCAGTAAGTCGTCCCTATTTAGTATATTTTATTTAATATATTACTAACAAAATACATGAGCCGCTTATTGAACAAATATTCTAATAAATACTGATAGTATAACCAGAATTAAAAAGAATAGGTGTTTGATGTGAGCTTTTTAAATATTTTTGTGTATATGTGTCTGTGTGTATAATACGGTGGTTGTGACAGTCGATGCTTCGTAGCAGCGCGACCACAGCTACTATCAAGATATACGATTGGGACCGAGCGGGACGAGATGAGAAACTCGGCAGGTCGGTCGCTGGCCCACCTTAGAATGCATAAAAGACCGTATTCGTTTTCGTCTCTCACTATTCTAACCGTACTAATTACTCTCCACGGCCTATCACAGCACGGTCGACTGCACTTAACAATGTACAATACAATTTTAAACTCGATATATATACTAAACTACTGTATGGTTTATTACATAACCAGTATAAACACTTAAGCACATATCACTGTATCAAAAAAAATTATATATACATAATTAAATGTGTTATGTAATTCATGTATTGTTGCTATTTATTTGTCATAACCAGGGGCGTAGCTACAGACGCATGAGACGCGGGTCATCGAGCTACAATGTCACCAAAGTGCTTAAACAAAAAATTGTGAAATGTTACCTACAACATTAAATTCAATTACTTGGGAGCTCTTTTACTTTTTTTTAGTTTTATTTTTGAGAACCAATCTTCTAGTACACTATTACTGCCAATGGTCGAGTAGGTAATGATATTTCAACATTTTTTACGATCATTTCAATGTTCTAACAAGATGGTGGCTCGCTTGTTAGAACTTGTCTAGGGAGTTTTTGTGGCAAGTCTGAATTCATGTCGTGTGGTATTATTTCCCATTCACGTCACTTCTGCGCTATAACCAAACTATATTACGTAAATCACCACCAATATTACAAAATATAGAGTAAAATAACACAAGATTATGAATAAAATATAAAATCCACTACGTTTCATACCAAGATCCCGCAAAAAACTCCTACGGGTCTCTTATTGGATTGTCAATGAAAATATGAAAGGACGAATAATGTTTTTAGGCTCCTATGTCATACGTCAAGGAAACGCAATATAATTAAGTAAGGAGTATCACCCCCATGACATTTTGATACCGGGCGGGCATCTTTGACTAGCTACGCCACTGTATATAACACGTATTTAGTGTCATCTTTCAATGATCACAAAATAAATGTTACGAAAAATATCTCAAGCTTTCGATGCCGTCAAAGAAATAATGCTTTGCTTTCACTAAATGGGCGAATTGTCTGAAACTGTTTTAATACATTTCGTGTCTCCGATTTTAGTGGATATGAAAAACAATCATCACTCTCACAGTAACAATCAGCTTACATTGCTATGATACTAACTGTTATGGTAATTGTGTTATCACGCCATCTATTGGGCTAACAATTAATATGATTATAATTTAAATCTATGTGTGTTATTTTCACAGGTGTTCGTTGGATATATCTCAAGTCGTGCGCTTCGGTCGTCTTGATACTGTAAGTTGTAAAAGAAGATAATCACATATTTAGGCATATAGTTAAAATGAGTCGCATAATGAACTACAATTTTATTTTGTGAGCCACGAAAAATTTAATTTATCAAGTCATTGAAGTATGAGCATCAATAATCAGGTTTCTAAAAAAATAATTTAGGCATAAATATTTTATGAAAATGTTTTTACCATTTAACCCTTTGGTTTACGTTGGCTCAGGCTTTGCCAGAGACCGTTTAAAATACTTAGCCGCCAAATTTATCAGGTTGTGACCATTGACAGTATGATTCCGCGTTCTCCAACTAAGACGCCTTATAATACGTTCCTTCTCTGTTTTTAGTCCGTAGGCTAAAGACCGTTTCTTAGGATTACTTGTTTTATCATTGAAGTAAAACTTATTATGGGAGGCCATTGAAATTCTGATCGGCAACCTTTTTGTACGATAAAAAGTGGTGGTGTTAAACACTGTGTCGGGTAGAATGTAGATAACACCGGTTCTCGTCCGATCACCGAAGTTAGGCAACATCGGGAACGATTAGTACTTGAATGGGTGCCCGGCTTGGAAACACCGCGCCACGTTGACTTTTGCTGTATTTTTCTTATTAAAACGTTTCCCTGTAATACAAAAGTTTCATTACTATCGTGTGTCTTTACGACACACCCTGTTTTTTTTTTCTTTATTCTAAACTGTTCACCTTTTTCAGTGGCAAACCTTGCAACAAGCTAAACATGGTAAAGTTCACTTGCGCCTCTCTTGGCATCGCTTGTCTACTGATGTGACAGAACTTAGCCGTGTAAGTATTTGTGACAAATTAATATATATAGTCATATATTTATGCTTATTAGTGTTATTGGCACTACATACTCATCCAATGTGTTTGGCCTAAAACATGGGTGTATTATCATAACTCAATTGTTTAAACACAATTATAAAAGTATGTCGTCATTTATATGTAGATCTGCTTATGAAGAGGTAAGTTTTTTATACATGGCACCTTCCACTGAAAATATCCATTGATGGATTATAATTACATATGATAAATATTGCGATTTTTACTTAGCACGGTAATTGCGAAATGCTAATTATTTCGCGCGCGATATGTGTTGCTATAATTATAACGACCTAAGCGCACCGTACTGAATAAATGCGTTTTAACATATTTTGCTGTTGAACGAAATAGTTAAGAAATATAACGACCAGTGATCGCTATAGCAAAAATAGCATTTCGCAATAATCGCTGAAATCTAATAATCATTTATAAAAAGCAAGTGATTAATCAAATTCTTCTGTTAAAAAGAGTTTTAATCTTTATTATGCACGAAAAATATTCGAATAATCACAATACCTCATTCATTTCCATTTTTGTCCAACATCGATATTATTATATAGTTTTGAATACGTTATAGTTATAGCAGATTTATCGTTTATAAAACTATAACGAATAAAATTATGTTTGAGATTGACGTTATAATAATTATTACTATATAATATATTAACCATCATTATTATTTAGTAATTACATAGTATAAAACAAAATCCCCTACCGCGTCTGTCTGTCTGTCTGTTCGCGATAAACTCAAAAACTACTGAGCGGATTTTCAAATGGTTTCCACCAGTGGATAAAGTGATTCATGAGGAACGTTTTGGTATATAATTTATCAAGGATTATTTTATAATCTGGGCGAGACAACGTCTGCCGGGCCCGCTAGTAATAACTAAAATAGATCTAACTAACTTAACTTAAACATACGCCGTGTTATTACAAAAAAGTTTATGTATTGGATACTTGCTTTAAAAAAAGTTTGGATACTTACGTATTAAATGCACCGCGCTTGCCGACGGAAGCCGCGCCAAGATCGTATTATCCGTTTTCGCAAGTCTAACCTAACTTAACCAAACAGAGATAAAAGAGCAAGATGTCGAACGTTCGGCGAGCGCGGTGCATTTAATACATATAAAGTATGCAAACTTTTTTAAAGCAAGTATTCAATACGTATTTCAGTTTTTTGTAACAAGATGGTGGCCATCTTGTTAGTTCATTGAAATTATATAAATAAACTTGTAATATCGATACTCACTTGACAATGGCAGTAATAGTCTACTAGAAGACTGGTTGCCAAAAATGCAATGGAAGAAAAACTTGTAATACTATTAACTACTCGACAATGGCAGTAATGATCTAAAAGATTGGTTGCCAAAAATAAAGTTAAAAAAAAAACCATTTCTCTTATTCTTATAATGATCTAATAGTAATATTGACGAACATTAAGTTGAAAAGTAGTATTAAATGCTGTAGAAGAGACTGAATCGAAGGTGTATTGCAGTTCCACAACAATCGATGTCAATAATTAAGCACAAATAGATGTAAATATAGTATTTTTTCTTTTGTAGGCGTTGACGGAGACATTGCTGATTAAGACCGGTGATCTTAGTTCTGCAGTCCTGTCGGTTTATATTGATTCCTGCAAGAAATTACCTGTAAGTTTCTTATTAAATATCTATATACATTTGTAAGTGGTAACAAAATAAAATTTAATAAAAAAAAATACTTTAGCGTTCTCCACAATCTTTTAAGATGGTAAACGAGATAATCGTATTGCTGTTTATTTTTCTCAGTTTCCCCTTAACTCTGTCTGTTCTGTTATGAAGATCTGTAGTTCAGGTCATTGTGCCTTTCTCAGACTCCAGAGCTCACATTCATTTTTATTTTATATGTACTGTGATATAAAATTGTTGTTTCTGTTTGTGCATAAACAATATTATATAGAACTAAAGGAGTAATTGTGAAGTAAAATATTTTTTTTCTGTTTATTTATTTATTATAAGGAACTCATTCTGTAAGTATAATTGTAAACCTGACTGGTATAGAGGTATATATGTGTAAGAAAGGCAAAACGATATATTAATTCAGGAAATTCCCTTCGAGTCCAAATAAAACGCACTTTGACGTAATTTTTATATGTCTGTAAATAATTAAATATTGTTTTTTTTAATAAATGAAATTTTAATTGGTTTTTTATAGAATGCACGCGCGCAGTCACGTCCGGACCCGTACCTCACCGTCACGGTCGGCAAGAAAACTGAAAACAGTGCAGTACAAATGCGAACTGATGACCCTGTCTATGAGATCGGGTACTCTTTCCTAGTACAGAATCCTGAAATTGACGTATTAGATATCAAGGTACGTTATATTATACTACAAAATTTTAATTTGTGCAACATGATGTACTTTAATTATTTCGATAATTTTCAAATGTGGTGAAAATGATAATTTACTTCTATATATGTGATCCTTAGCGAAAAATCGAAGTTACTGCTGAACATTTTCAAAAGTTATTAAACCTATTATCTATCTTCTTATACAAATAAAGTAATAGGGGTGTCGGTTGTGCGCGCGTCACTCAAAAACTATCCATATTTGGATCATTTATTCTATTTATATTTTTATTAATAAACCCTTAGTTCTTTACAAAATTTTACAAAAAAATATCCCGATAATTTTATTATAAAGTTATTTAGTATAAAGAAACCACGATTTCTATAATTGTTACGCGTTTATCGACGTGTGTTTTCTTGCCGGGGAAAAGTGGGGCAGGCGGTGTAGTGCGCATGCGTAGGAGGGGATTGCAAACTGATAACATTGTTTACAAAGAAATTTTGTACGCAAGACATATTTTTTAGTTTCAATTTTGTTGTTAATATTTTTCCTCGGAATATACTGGTTGTTAATATAATTTTATTGGTTTTATACAATTTTTCAAATTTAATAAATAATTAAACATATCACCCCTTCAACAATCCACGCACTTGTCATATCCGTCGACGCGGATTGGATGAAAGCAAAAAAAAGAAAACCAACAAAAGGCGCGGAAAAACAATGCATAATAACAAATAACTTATTTTAAACGTACACATTAAATTTTAATATGGTTTTTGATTATTTTAGTATCGAATAATGTGTAAATTAGAAGGGTTTAAATGAGTTTGTTAATTTTCAGGTGTTGGACCAAAAGACCGGCAGCTCTCTGGGACAGTTGATCTACAGCATATCGACTTTGTTAAAGCAAAAGGATTTGAGTATGATAACTCAGCCGCTAATGCTTCAGAGATCTGGACCGGAGTCCAAGATAATAATGTCGCTGCAATTGAGAGTAGGTATTCTTTTGTCTCTAATTTTGCTTTCTACTGCTAGGGTATCCCATACCGTTTAGGTTGGGATCAACCCATAAAGCGAACATGTAAGTAAGTATTGTTTTAAAATGTAGGCTGCTTTTGGTACAGCTAATGTCTTAACTTATCCTTATTGATATTATAAATCTGCAAGTGAGTATGTTTATATTATTATGTTATATTATGTGATATATTTTCAAACCTTAATAACTCAACCAATCATCATGAAATTGTTGAGGGTATAGAATAGAACATTGAGTACCTTTCACCCAGAAAATGTACCGAAGGCATAGATCAGATCTACGTTAATATCCATCTAAATATAAATTAGGCATGGATAATAAAAATTTGGCATAGTTTTCTCGTCCATTTGTCAATCGATTTTCTTTATTTTTTTGATTTGTAGTTTGAGTTTTCGTTTATGTAACCAATAATAAAAATGCAAGTAGTTTTTTTCCATACCATCGACGAGTATGACGACGGGACGGCCTTTATGAATTAATTATAAGTTTCTATACAATCTATAATATACCTATTCATTATAATTTATTTAATTAAAGAAACGTATGAATGAATTTTTTATTGCATTTTTAAGCTTGTACACTGGTGAGCTTAATGCTACAAGACATTTTCTTTCATCTAACCAGCGGTATTGTTATCAAACATAAGAGTTTTGTAGGTAATGCGAACAAGATAACCCAATGTCGATATATTAACATGAGAAGAAAAAAACTTTGTGCCCTTAGTATAGTCGAATTTGGACCACTGCACAAACAATAATCCGAGGGAATGTTATATTTTTAGATACTTAAAGAAGCTATAAAAGAAGAAGATATAGTCGAGGAGTCGCCCGAGGTAACGCCGGTCGAGCCCCTCCCCCCTCCGGTGGCATCTTTTCCTGAACCCGTTACCACTGAAGCAATTGACGGGAACGAACGCGAAGCTGTTCCAACGGCACCAGGTGATTTGGAACATTAAAGTCCCACCTTCGACATGATTTAAACTAATTTCTTATGTTTTTTCCTAAATATGTAAAGATCTTATTTCATGATGTTTGACCACGATGAACTCTGAAACTACTAAACTGATCTTAATGAACGCAGTACTTTAGCAGTGATGCGTGTTTATACAAACAGACAGACAGACATTTCTTAAAAATGATGGAAATGTATTTTGTTACTTATTTCTAGTAACAATTATTTTCACAAAAATCTAAAAAGTACAGACACGTTAGATTTACATTCTTATTATATGTATAAATAGATATATATTGATATTTTAAATTAGCAGCTCTATTTATAATGGTAATTTATTATAGTTTAATTTGTGAATACGCTAATTGTCTAACGCAAAAAATGTCAATAGCTCCTTAGTCATTTAGTCTTTACTACTTTCAGAGAATGATGTAGAATTGAGGAATATAGAAGACGCACCAAAAGATAACGTTTCGCAGAAATCTCTACCTGTAGAACAAATCGAAAAGGAAGTTGGTGAGTTAATATTACATATCAGAAACTTAATTAGGGGCCTTTCAAGGGTTACGTAAGCACTGATGGGGGTGGGGATTCTTGATTTGCTTATTTTTGATGACATAAGGGTTGGGGGATCTGGGTAGTGATTGCGTCAGCAATATTTCTCTATTAAACCGGAACAGATTTAGACAAATATTTACGTAAGCATGGGGGGGAGGGGGATAAGAGCATTGCTTACTTTTGCTGACCAGGGGGAGGGAGCGGTCAGAAATTACAAAAATTCTGCTTACTTAATACTTGAACGGCCCCCTATACATAAAAATAATTACCTGTGGTCTGTAAATATACTGTTTTACCGTTAGAAATTGTCACTATGATGGCGACTAATAATATGAATTAAACCTACGAAATGAAAAACAAATGATAGTAATCATCATTATCTTGCTTACGGTTGTCTCCTGTACGTTACTACTATTGACAAATAGCTTACGTTCGTGTTTTCACCACGTATCATCCGATGTTATATCGATGTAATCTAAGACGGTATACACGCTAAGCCTAGAGGGAGCTGGCTTAATTACAGCTGCCGGAACACACCAACAGGTGCTTGACGACAGATTTTCAACTTAGAGTGGTAGCAAGCGGGCTGCGGACTTAGAAAAAATCCTACCACCATCCTATGGTTTCTTCAGGTGTTTTCTTTCACGACTCAGTTGCTAGGATTCGAACTTACGATCAACTAAGCCATAATTTTAAAATATCTCTTGATTAAATTACATATGCCAGGACATGCATGTACATATTTGCACTTGAGAGTACCAGTAGTTAACCTGTCGAACTTAGACAAAGTCCTACCAACCGAGCTATCCTTACTAATATTGTAAATGCGATTGTGAACTTGTTTATTTGTGTGTTACGCTTTCACAACTTTTAACTACATAACCAATCATCATACATTTTTTGATGAATCAATGAATTTGAATGGACACTAAAACGAGAAAAGCGGTAAACAAACGCTAGTCATTTATAAAAATAACTTATAAATTTTATTTTATTATAGATGTTCCTCAGGAGTATCAGGCACCATCAGGAAGGGATTCACCTAAACTTGTTCACAGAACTTCTTCTCTAACTACGTAAGTGTTAAAAACCAGAACAAGGTTATATCTTTCATTTGAAATTTTTGTGACTATATATACTTACTTTTGTTGTATAGATCTGCTGGAGAAGCTGGTTTGGGTCGCATCCTGCTGAGCCTCCGTTACAGTATGCAAAATCAAACTCTGTATGTGGTTGTACATAAAATAATGTAAGTATTATCATAAGCTATCATAAAGATATGATTGCGTGTTGTGTTATTAATAAAAAAACTGGTTATTATTATAGGAACATACCACTTAAAGATCCTACCAATGTGCCTGATCCGTATGTGAAGTTATATTTATTGCCTGGACGCTCGAAGGACTCGAAGCGTAAGACTGTAGTAAGTGTAAAACAAATTTTGTAATTTATTAGAACTCTCTAATGTCGCAGTTTCGTGTAATGTAATACATAACTTCGTAAATAATGGATTGTAGGCGGTTCTGGGTTATACAGGACGACTGATTAAATAGTTGCAATGCTCTCACTGATTATTCATTAATTGCTTCCCGTTCTAAATCAATTAAAAAAATAGGTGCTTAATATTTGGCATAATTATCTGGGGAAATGCAAAATTTAATACACTCAACATCAGTAGACTTACGCAAATACGAACTGGTGTAATAAATGAACCACGCCCTGACGCGTACTCCGGCCCGCTTCCCGCACCTCGACTTGCGCCCCCGCTTCCCTTTGTTCGACCGTGCGGCACTCCCATGATAAGCGGTTACGTAATGATTAGCCTTGAAAAGCGCCCCTTGAATTATGTTCATGGAAGCTAGGTGTGATTTTTTTTACGTTTAAAAGTATCGTCTCCATACTTTTAAAAGTTTTAAAACAATCTTTAAAGATACTACTTACTAACTAAGGTTCTCTTTCTTGTTTATTAGTATTTGTTTTGATATTATTATTTTATATGTTAAATGTGATCATGAGCTATATCCCACGGTTGAAGGGTGTGTTAACCTTTAAACAGTCACCTGGTATATTATAGCATGCATATACCTATGAGCTAAAATTTTAATTTGAAATGGTAGTGAAAGTTTGTCTGTTTGTTTGAATTTTCTTCCTTGTCTTTATGTATACAGCAGGTCTTGTCAGAAAATCGGCGCTGCAACACTTGTAGTTGCAAACCTGCAGCCTATGTTAAGACAAAGACCTTTTTGATTCCATGTAACACTTACTTACTACACTTGAAATATTTTATTTGTATACTTGTAAATATGTGTTAAATAAATGTATCTTTCTTTTTTTCTAATACTTACAGTTACTTACTTTACGTAGCGCCACTTCGCGACTGTGCACTTTATTGGGTTATTGACAGTTGTCTCTAACTGGAGAGAAGAAAAAATTATTTTGTATTACTTTTTATTATCAACCAATCAAAGTCATTAATCTTAAAGTTTTTGGAAGTTTGTCATTAAAGTTTACACTATATGCAAAATAGTGGTTAAAATTTAGAAATTTAGAAATATTTGTTCTACATACATAGGTATGGTAAAAGTTTAAGTTATGGATGAACAAGATGCTAAATTTGTATGGTTTGTTGAAGTTTGATGTTATTATCATTAGTCATGTTGACTATGTGTGAAACAACAGCAAAAAATGGTGATAATTGTTTGGCTGTTGGATAATTTGTTGTTTTTTTTTTGGCAACCATTCTGCTAGTAGATTACTGCCATTACCGAGTAGGTAATGATATTACAAGTTTCTTGAGATCATTTCATTGAACTAACAAAATAGTGGCCGTCTTGTTAGAACTTTCCAGGGAGTTTTTTGGCAAGTCAGAATCCAAACTCCGTAGTATCATTTCCCATCCATTGCACTTGTGCACAATAACCAAACTATATTACGTAAAACACCACCAAAATTGCAAAATATAGAGCCAAATAATAAACGAGTAAGATATAAATACCACTACATGACATTCCAAGATTTCGACAAAAACTCAAATTTTGCTGTTTATATTTCATTGTAACAATAATAGATAATGAAAGCGAGAGTATTTATATTGCGTGTGTATAATGTCACCGTAAACTTCTCAGTATTCCTCACACAGGTTCAGGACAGTTACAATAAATGATTTAATAATGATTATGAAAAACAAAACATGATAGTTGGGTATCAAATAAAAAAAAACCCAAAAATAAAATTTATAGCTCATATTTTTGGTGTTATGAAAGTTTATAAAATTTGGCATAGTTCTCTACAGTAGTAGAAAGCAGGGAGCATGGTAGTTAAAATAAAACAACACACCACGTGTTGAGTGTGGCCGATTTAGTCAACAATGTAACTTTAATATATTTTTTCAGGTTATAAAAGATAATTGCATGCCAGAATATGATGAACAGTTCGAGTGGGTGATCCCATTGGCAGAATTACATTCGAGACAGATTGAAGTAACAGTTGCTACACACAAAGGTTTCCTCGGAGGTAGCCCTGTTATAGGACAGGTCACTATGAACTTTTAACTTCAAACTAAAATATAAATAATATAATTAATTAGATCACTAAAGTCTAATTTATTTTATCCATATTCCAGGTTATAATACATCTCAACCAATACGAGTTACGTGAAGCGAAAACTCTCTGGTTTGACTTACTACCAGAATCTTCACCTAGAGATTAAGCTGAGATTTTGTTACAATTTTTTTCTATGTTAAAAATGTACTTATGAATCTATTTAAAACAGTGTTGTTACTGCTTTCGTGATCTGATATATCCATGTAACGGAGATCTGAAATATGATTTTATATTAAACGCGCTTTTGTTAATCATGTGGGTAAGCTAAATAATAATTACTCATACACTCAATGTCTGTTTAGCATTACGCCTTTATGCTTCTAGAGATCAGATTTATTGCACAAATAATATTTAAATTTGTTATATTTTAAGTTATGTAGTACTCCGAAAGTTGATACAATATGTTTGGGCACAATATTAACAAGTTAATTTTTAATAAAAAAAGAAAGTGTAAAAAATATCTGTTGATTCTTAAAAGTGTTAATCCAATCATATTTCAATGACACAGTGTTAAAATTATAATGAATTATATTTACACTTGTTAAGAATTTAAATTTTTTATTGTTGTAGTTTTTTACTCGCTTTATAACACAACTATTATGAATTTCATTCTTATTAGTTAAAGCATTTATTTAACGTGTATATCTTTTTGTTACATTTGTACTTGAATGTTTTGTCGCTATCGAATAAATATATTAAAAAAATAACATTGGTGCTTTACTTTAAAATAATTGAGCTTCTGAAGACTAAACATTTTAACTTTTGTAGTGTACTGGAGACGGAGTTTATGATTTGGTACATGTACCGTACATAAAATGTTGCCATTACACAATGTATTGTTGTCAATTTACGGTCCTTTGCGTGAAATTGTTTTACGTTCAAATAATGAGAAATGATGGAGTTGTAAATGGGGGATATTACAAGGCGTGTATTACACAAAAACAAAACTAATTTCCATTGCTATCTTCATATTCGAATCATACATATAGGTATACAAATTTTATCCTTCGACTTGTGAATAATAATGCTGTAATATTAGAAATAAAAATCATTGGTAGAGGTATAAAGAAGTTCATTAGTGATGTCGAGTTAACTGTTCTACTAGTGGTCGATTTGACCTCTTACTTTGGAGAAATATTGCTTTTAGTGGCTCCTGGTGGTTTATTTATAGTGGTTCAGTAGAATTCAGTTTGCAATAGTTAAAACGAGTGAAAAAACAGGTAAAGCATATCTCACGAATTCCGTTAGGATTCATACACCTTTTTTTTTATTTACGTGGGGAAATCGTTTATGGATAAGCCACCCTCTCGGGGGAGAGAATGGGTTATGTCCGACTCGCACGGACTAAAACACCACGGTGTACCGTCTGCCGCATGGTAGGGGCGACCAGGGATCGAACCTGCTGTCTTCCTGAGAAACCGCCCCTGCGGCAGCCTGGCGAGTGAACGCCAGGCTCCGTCCTACTATAGACTACTGGGTACACGACCAGTCGTCTCCCCTCGTCAGCCTCACCTGTGCAATGAGGAGATGGTCCCCCGACCCATCCCCTCAGGCTCGGCTCGGTTATGGGAGGGGGTGAGCCTTCCGCCTCCCCCTCCTTCCTGCTCTCCTTTGACGGAGAGGGCCACTTTGCGGATCTTCCTCGCGGGCCCTCTCCGCCGCCTCCTTCTGCGAGATGACTTCCTCACAGGAGGCCACAGCAGTCCACCCGTACTCGCTGCCGAGCTTGACCGAAACCACGCCCGGCAGCGAGAGGATTCATACACCTAGAGAAGAACATGTAACATAACTGCTGTTATGATAATTTCATAGATATTCTTGCTGACTTGTTATTTATTAGGTCGGTGTTGATTTACTGCTTATTTATATAAAAATCATATTCTGTTTTAACAACAAAAATAACTGTTTTAAATAATGTAACTAACACTGTCCCTTGCACTAACCCTAAATATCTTTTGGTCGAAACTTAGTTTTTACGAGAAAAGCGTCTTTTCTGTCAGTGACTTTTTGGTGGTTTTAGACGTATCTGGTGAAAAGTTAATGCGTTGGCAAAACTAAAATTATATATGTACCCAACGCTTTATGGTACAAGAGACGGCCGCGAAACGTATTTAGCTATTCATACAATGATATCACGGTAGCTAATGAGTGGTACTCCACCAGTCTATTAAAGCCCGCGTAAATACCGTTCCCGCAGCCGAAAACAGGTAGTTTAATTTCGCTGCTGCACACCCGCCGCGCCTACCCTCGGAATCGTCTTAAGCCTAGGTTTGATGAAGACCTTTGTTTTTGCTTTCTTCGATTAGCCTTACCCAAATTGTCATATAATAGTAAGCTTAACTCGCATAGTTAAATTAGATTCACAATATTGCAAAGGCAATAGGCAACAGCTCGAGCCCAGTTTCGGCCATTTTGGCACACTTGCACTAGTTCCCATTTCGGCTGAGTACCTTTTGATTTTGATTTGATTTGAGTACCTTAAATGCTCTCCCTAAAGCCCGATGAAGCGGTGAAGTTCTGTCAGGGTAATAAAGTATAGTCAGTTACAAAAAAGAGCATTTTTATACCAATGGATCTGATTAGACATGGCTAAAAAAACAAACCGAGAATAAAAGCTTTAATGTGAGTTACATATCTAATTAAAACTAAAATATACTGTATGCCACTCGAAAAGTAGGTAAAACACATTCTACAACTATTAAAATATTAATTTGTTGTTTTAGCAATTTATTTTATCATACTTTACAAATGATAATTTAACTACATTTAAAAGACACTAATTTATCTTAGGCAGTATTGTCTATTATATAAATAGATACTAGTATAGACTATATAAACGAAAACTGTGAAACTTTTCGTAGAATCTTCTTATGGTAGAAACCAAGTTTTATTACATAGGTACATCAATTTCGAATATGAAATTATTGGTGGTGTATTAAAAAATCATATATTTAAAAAAATATTTAATCACTATACAATTCTGGTGCAGAATTATGCTCATTGATATATGGAAAACATTGTTGTGACAAAGGTTTTCCATCAAATGTTGAAATTTGTTGTAAAAAAAATTATTTAAAAATAAATTACAATACAAGGACTATAACTCTATTTCGTATATTAATTAGCGCATAGTTTCAAAGAGCAAATATAACAATAAAAAAATCAAGGTATTTCAATATTGAAAGTCACAATACTATCTTATTTCATTATAATATTTTTTTAATAATAAAAAATTCCAAGTTGATCTTTATTTTGAAAAACTATGCACAAATAATCATAAATCTTTATCTCATTTTGTAACAGTCCTTCGTGTGGTCCAATTTCACACCTATTTATAATTTGTCAATATATTAACCAAGTTTTCATCAACGCTCCAAAGTATTTGTTGTTATTTTCTGTGCAATTATCTTTCCATAACCACCACGGCCTCCATCGTAATCGGTTCTATATTCATCACGAACCTGAAACATATTTTCACTTATCAATAATGTTACCTCAAGTTAATTATGTGTATATGAAAATATAAATAAATTATTTGTGTTCTTGCAAAAATATTACATAATTAAGGTGATACTCCATTTTCAATATTTATTGTATTTTTTCATTCCTTTTATAGTAACCTGAAACTTGTAACGTGATCATGGACACTATTATCTTCCTACACAGTTCTACTGTGTCTAATACAGTCCGTCCACTACTTCTTTTTGTAATATGTTCAGGGTTATAACTGAAATTGATGTACTACTATTTATATTTGCTTGTAAGTCCAGAACTATTTCCTTTTCATAACCTTTATAACATTATGTTCCTTGATACAGAACTAACCACCTTTATGACTATAAGGTTGATTATAAAAGGAAAAGATGATTTCATATTAATCACAGCCTCCTACAAAGCCCAAGCATCATGGCAATTTACTTTATAAAGAATTAGCAATACTAAAGACAAACATACCTGTCCACCAGTCTTGCCACGTCCATATTGTCGGCCCTCAATAAAGCCTGCATCCCAGTCACACCTAATAATTCTGTCATCAAGTCTAGTTCCATTTATATACCTGAAAGTAATATTTATAATAGTTAAAAATTTAACTAAACTCTGCAGGGATTAATTGATTCTTTATAATAATTAAAGTGGATCCGTTTTTTCAGTTTTAGGCACATTAAATGGACAGCCAGAGCAATGCCCCATTTCTATATGAGAACATATTCATTGGACTGAAAGTATTCAAAGACTCAAACTACTAAAATACACACCTCATACAATTTTCAGCATCTAATCGTGTATAGTATTCTAGGAAGCAGAAACCGCATGGGGTTTTCTTATACTTATCTAAACCCATCACAACTCTTCGTATATCGCCACATCGTGAAAATAATTCGTATATTTGTTCCTCTGTAGTATAAAAAGACAAATTGCCAACGTATAGCGTAGACGAAGCTTTCAACAATTTCTCTTGTTCACTTCTAGAACCCTGCGAAGATATAAAAATGTTTACTACAGGAAAATATATAGAATTCAATAAATGGCTTAAAAAATACCTTAAAGTGCTGATCACGGTAAGAACTAATTTCTACAGCTGAATTCATAGAATCGTAGCTTCGTTTCATCTTGCAATTGGATAAAAGTTTGTAATATCACAATCAGATATGAATAAGAATACCTATGTAGAAAAATGTTATTGATGTTTACTGTGTGTCAAAAAATCACATACATAGAGGACATTTATTATTTTATTAAACACAAATAAATACAACCAGTAACCAAACTACAATGAAAAACCTTTCACGCAATATGTTTGGACGAAATGCACATAGATAACTCTAAATAATAGGGATGTCATTGCAGATCGATTAATCGATTTTAGAGTCAGAGAAAAAATATTTTAAGCAATATTAAAAATAAATTGATTATACTGATGGATCTTTTACGGTATAAAATCGAGGTCCGTTTTATCAATTTAGATATTTTTTAAACAATAACATAATTTACAGTTAGTCCGATGTACCGGCACAATTTTTTTCATTTAATTAAACATAATCAGTATAGATATTTGTATGACCTCAATTCACTTCATTTATCCGTAACTAATAAAAGGATTGTTTCCTTACAAAATAGCTAATGCTATAATTTTAAATGTAAATATAAAGATTTTTAAATTACTTCTAGGTTTATTTTCTACTTTAGGCCCCCGAACCCACATTTTTTTCATTAGAAGGAAAATGAGCATTTTAAAATATCCAAAAGATTTACAAATCAAAAACAGTATTTTTACAGGTTTATTATGCATTAACAGACGCAAATAAAATGTTATAATAATTAGAATATCATTTTTATTTGTGTTATATTTTTGTTAAACTGATTTTAAATTATTATTACAGTGATCAAATAATAAAAATGAAGCGAAATAAATATATAGAATTATTAATTTTGTTTTCAAATACATGCTCGATCAACGGAAACGTATTCTTTTTATTTATTTTCTTTTGTTTTTATTGTTGACATTTGTTATTATGTTGTCATGATAATGGCGCGCGGACGTTATAATATTTTACAATGCCAAACTCGAAAAATGATATATGAAGTTTTAACATTTATGAAGAAACTATCTGAGGAAAGCCTTAAATATGGCCTAAAGTGTGTGCAAAAGTACTTAAAGTATGTGCAATGAGGATGTTAGATTCCTATAATAATATTTTGAATTTATAAATGTACCTAAAGTGTGTCCAATGACGATGTTAGATTCCTATAATAATATTTTGTTTTTTTTTTAACTTTATTTTTGACAACCAATCTTTTAGATTATTACTGCCATTGTCTAGTAGTTAACATTATTACAAGTTAGTGTCGTGCGATCATTTCAATGTCAATGTTAATATTACAACAAGATGGTGGCTCCCTTGTTACAACTTTCCAGAGAGTTTTTGTGGCATCTCAGAATTCATGCTCCGTGGTATTATTTTCCATCCACTTCACTTATGCACAATAAACAAACTATATTACATAAAACACCACCTATTTTACACAATATAGAGTCAAGTAACACAAGATTATGAATAAAATATAAAATTCACTACATGACAGACTAAAATCCCGCCAAAAACTCTATTTTGAATTTATTTTGGATTAACTGCTTGACTGTACTATGCGCAAAGCCGAATTCATCGCGTTATTCAGAGCGGCCAAAACATTTGACGCGGACAATACGTTATGTAAATCTCGCTACTGCAGACAGAACCTGGACTCTCTCAGTATATAGTGTCTTATCTATGTTGGGCTCTTTGTATAAATTATTATACTTTCTGTCGCTGGTTAAGTAGATTGGGAATGGCTATGAGTACTTTTACTAACATTATTTCACAAGATGCTTTGTTTCTGCAAGTAATACAGTAAGTCTGGGGTGACATCGTTGAGTAAATATCTGTGGAAGTAAATGTTCAGTTTTCGTTATATCAAATAAAATTTGATGTTTGGGAAGAATTAATAAAAATAATATATATATAAAATATATAGATGTTTTGTGTCGATATTGAATAGTCCACTAAACTAGAATTATATGAAATTTTTTGTGGTGTTGAGTGGAGACGAGAATGGATTAGAATCACAAAAGGGAGCGGGAGGGGGGGCTGTGGATGAATTTTAGGATTTTTTTTTTTTTGAGGGAGGACCACGGCCCGCCGCTCTATATATATATATATATATCGATTTTTAAATCAATGCGACTCGAAATAGTCGGATAAATTGAGGCCTATAACAGGGTTTCCCAAACTGGGTTCCGCGGAACCTAGGGGTTCCATAGATTAGCCATCAGGGTACCGCCAAAATTATTTATTATTAGCTATCTTAACATTGCTCCCATTCGTCACAACGTATCGTTATGAAACAGGCATTTCAGCCTATGTTTGATTATACAATTAACAAATACAGGTCAAGATTGGATGCTACCCCAGATATGCGCATAGAATTGTCGGGCATAATACCGAACTATAAAACAATTATTCATATCTGTAAAACAATTTCATTCTCCACATTTAAACTTTAATTGAAGAATGTGTTTCAATTATATTACACATTTCTTTAAATAATATTCTTATATAAATTTCAATTTTGACTTGTAATCATTTGATATGGGGTTCCATAAAATAAAAGCTATATGGTTGGTGTTCCGTTATCTTTAAAGTTTAGGAACCCCTGGCCTCGAAGATTGATTAGCCTTATCTATTCAATTAATGAATAATTTTATCTTAGTTTTTAATTGTTTAAAAAGTATAATATAGTTATCGATGTTTCATTGTCTTGCAGATTATAGACAATGTTGACAATCCTGTTTTAAAAGAACTCTCTTTATACTATAAGTAACATCTAGAAAACTATAAAATATTATACAGAATAGAACTAGAAAATATTAATTTGCAAGCGACTGTACTGCAACTAGTACTGACAGGATAATGTGTCAACGTGGGTGCAATAGGAGGTGAGGTACGCGCGCGAGCGAGCCTGCTCCCCTTTCTGCGACTTCTGCGTCCCTCTGGTACCTAATTTTGTGTTCTGCGCATCTACTTCAGAATAGGGCTGTTGATATTTTTTTAAATATCGGACATTCGATTTATCGATATTCAATAACATATCAATATCCATTTTCAATATATGGAAAAAAAAAATCGATATTTCAGTAACTCGATATATATTGGCTTTATTAAAAAAAACAATTGCAGTTCGGCTTAACAACGATTTACAGTTTTCAAATTAGTATATTTAGTTTGTTAGATAATTTATACCATAAATGTTGTAAAATGTTACATTATAGTTCTTAGGGCCACTCGCACAAAGTTTATTCAATAATAATGAACTTAATTGTCATCATCATTGTTTTATCAAAATAAAATAATTATGTGTACCAATATATTTCAGTCCACCAGTTACCAAGTTTTTTAAGTCGTGGTGGTCTAGTGGCTTAACCGGTGGAATATAATTCGATGGTTCGAACCCCGACATATACCAACAAATTTTTGTGTAAATTCGCGCACATTTACTAATTTAAATTGGTAACACCATCGACTGACGGTGTAGGAAAACATTGTGAGGAAACCTGCACCTGAGAAATGTTCTTGAAGTACTACAATATGTGGGAAAACATACAACTGTGGATTTCTCAGAGTTTGGAATCGCCAATACGTCGTGGACTGGCGTGGTGATACACATACGTTTCTTTGGGAAGACGCCTATGGCCCTGCAGTGGGTCTCTTACAGGCTGATGATGAATATGTTTCAGCAAAAGTTTTTAAAAGCACTCATTACTTTTTATATATTCAGCTGTTTCACTACTAAGATTAGTATTTTCTCCAAATTAGGTACCTCCAGAAATCTAAAATGACTGCAGCATAGACAATGACATGTGGAATAGCATAAATACATGATGCAGGAAATGGCAAAAGATGTTTGGGGTCTCTTGCAATCCACGCATGCCCTTGAAACTCAAGGGGGAGGTGTATAAATCTATTATAAGACCAGTCATACTGCATGCATCTGAATGCTGGGTTACGAAAGAAAAGGATGAGAGAAAACTGTACGCGGCAGAGATGCAATTGTTAAGATACGTGGTGTAACTAGAATCGATAGAATAAAAATGAATATTTCAAAATATCATCAGTGATAGAGAAGTTGACGAGTAATAGGTTAGCATAATACGGGCATGTCATAAAGAGGGATGAAAGACTAGAAAATATAATAGTTTTAAGTATCAAGGTAGACAGATATTAGAGTAGAGAAAAGTGTGAATTCTGAGATGATATCTGACAGAAGAGAGTGGAAAAGGAAAACATGCTGTATCGACTCAACCTAGGTAGGATAAGGGTAAGAAGATGATGAGAGGGATGCTGAGAAAAAAGCTGTCCCGGGCGACCCCGGTGATGGAAACTCTCCGGCCGAAAGTGGTGGCGAGGGTCGTGGGAGAGTTGTTCCCTAACCCTCCAGTGCTGCCACCTCCTCCCATGCCTCCGCCTCCTCAGGTGGAAGTTGCGGAGATGCTTGATGGCCCTCCCCCGTATAACAAAGGAGGAGATGGGGAGTGCACTAGAGCGCCTCCACAATCAAAGGAGAGCGCCCGTTCTGAGTGGGGGTCCCGGGCCGGGTGGTCCCGGTCTCGTTGGACTATATAGGAGGGTGGTTACGGGGACTGCTCAACCGTTGTCTGGAGGTTGGGTGGTTCCCGAAATCCTGGAAGCAGGGCCGGCTATGCCTGCTGGCAAAGGTGGGCCGCCCCTTGGACTGGTGGTGGACTCTTGGTGTTGTTGAACGACTCCGGGAAGGTCCTGGTGAGAGTTGTTGCTTCCCGAGCGTCCAGCATCTGAAGGAACTTGAGCCGAACGTGGCGGACGCGCAGTTTGGCTTTCGGGCAGGGCGTTCCACTGTGGACGCCCTAAAACTCTTTAAGTCATTGTCTATGGAGGCAACCTCCCAAGGGGAGAGGCTTCTGGCGGTATCCTTGGACACCATCAACGCCTTCAACAGCCTGCCGCACAGTGTGATACGGGAGGCACCACGGTATTTCGGTATTAAGGGAGATTGATAGGCCAAGAGGAGAGAAGACCGGGAGGAGGCTTTAAGGCGACGGAGGCAGAACCTGGCGGACGAGCGTTTCGGGCGTTATACTATTGACACCGTCCGCCCGGTCCTGCCGGAGTGGATAGGGAGAAGTTGGGGTTCCCTATCGTTCCAATTGCCAGCAGGTGCTCACTGGACACGGTTGTTTTGGATGGTACCTGCACCAGATCGCTCGCAGGGAGCCAACCGCCACATGCCATGAGTGCGGTGCTGCGGAGGACACCGCGCAGCACACTCTGTCTGAGCGTGCTGCGTGGGAGGGACAGCGCCGCGTTCTCGCTGCGGCAGTGTGTACAGATTTGTCGCTGCCGAGTGTGGTTTCGGCCATTCTCAGCAGCGAGGAGGCATGGAAAGCGATGGCCTCCATCTGCGAGGACGTCATCTTGCAGAAGGAGACGGTGGAGAGAGGAGGACCGGAGGTAGGAGGCGGCGATATGCCTGTCTCCTCCAGCCACCGTAGCCGGACCTGAGGGGATGAGCCGGGCGACACATCTCTACATTGCACGAGTCCGGTGGACGACGGGAGGCAGCTGGTGTGTACCCAGTCTGTCTCCCTAGTTGGACAGAGCCCGTCGGTCACCTTCTGCCGGGCGGATCGTTGGGGCGGCTATCCAAGGGGAAAAGCACAGTCCAATCCCTTGCCGCCCCAACAGTACGGTCGGACGGAACACCGTGGAGTTTTACACCGTGCGAGTCGGACATAACCCACTCTCTCACCGGGGAGGGTGGCGTATCCATAAAGGATTTCCCCTCGTTAATAACAAAAAAAAGGGTAAGAAGATGATGATGTATATAAAAAAAAAATATCGACCGCCGGTATCCAAATTTTAATATCGAACTATCAATATATCGTCCAAAATAATATTAGTAATTAATATCGATTCTTAATTATAAAAATATCGACATTTCAATATATCGATATTTTATCAACAGTCCTACTTCAGAGCGGTTAAAACGTTTGACACGCACTATACTCCGAGTCGAAAATTTGTACGGCTTTCGCAATGTTGATATTTTTAAAGATAACGGATTTCCAATATATCAATATCATGGACATAATATATAATAAGTCTAACTGCTAAATTATTATTATTATTATACTTTTTGGTTTACTGTTGTTGGTACTGTAATTGGTGATTGTAATTGGCAACATTGAGTTTCGATAAACGAGTGTTTCCGTTTTGAGTTTAAAGTTTCATATTACCTACCTACTTGTTTAAGTCAGTATTATTTTATGAGTATAATTACAATTTGTGGTTTAGTTCATTGTGCTTTTCTTTATTTCGTTCGTTCAAAATTTCTCTTCATGAATTCGTCTACTAATTCTGATACTTTGGACGAGGAGGTGAAGGAACTTTTGCGAAATTATAAGTTTAAAAAAGCTTCTACATACGAGCCATGTACGCAAGATAACTATAAAGAATGTCTCATTGGACTAAGCGAGGTAGATTTGTACACTCTTATATTTTCATTATCATCTTTTCTCTCGTTAGGAAACCTTGGTATCTTCACAAGGAATTATAATCTCACAAAAACATGAACCGAACTTTCGAGTGGTATATTTTGAATAAGACGACTATAAAATTTTATTACATTGATTATCAAAGCTAACGATATTACATGTATTTTGTCTGGTGATTGTAGAACGTTTGTACGTTAAATGATCTAAACACGTTTATTTAACAAAATTTCTTTTTTTTTTCAGGAATTTGGATTACTGAACATACATTTTATTTTTAACCCATACATAGATATTGAAAATAACACAATAACTACAAGAGCCCTCATAACGTTAATTAATTCAGTGTACACAATGCTTCATTATCATAAAAATGTTACAGAGAAGGCAGACAAATTAATGGAGCAGAACTACATCCTTGAACAGAACAATAAACAGTTGAATGTGAGCTACTCATATTCTTAATATTCTATGGATAGTGTTTTTATGAAAATTTCAAATTTATCACTGTAAATAAAGTATAATATTTTATGACTTTATTTAGTGTTTTTTGCATATTTTTTTCTATAATCTGTTCATTATCCAGATTTTGTAAAAAAATTTTTTTTTTAATATATTGTAAAATTTCAAAACTGTTTAAAAAATTACTACTAAAAATTTTATTCTTTAATAATTAAACTGTTAATATTATGTATTATTTTATGCATTGGTGTATAGTAGAAAATTTTGTAGAATACAAACTTAGAATACTTTTGCTCATGTGTGATTATGCATATAATGATTTATTTTTAGGGCTTAGTCACAAAATTAAAGGATAAAGTCAATTTAGAGAAAAATGAATCCAAAGCATGTGTAGCTTCAGCTCAAAGAATATCTGACCATTCTGATGTAATGATGAAAACATTAACAATCACTAAAGCCAAACTGGTACAATTGACCAAACATAAAGAAGCAAATGAAAGAAGCCTTCACAATGAAGTAACAAGGCTCAAGTTAGACAATGAAAAATTACGAGACCGACTTAGAAGTAAAGGTAATATAGAACTTATTTTAATTTAATTTGGAAAATTCTTTAGGTATCATAAGTTGACAACAGAAAGCTGGATAACCAGTGAAATTAAATAGATTGACAACAGTCATAACAAATTTTAAATGTGGCTAAATGAGGAAATTCTATAAGTGGCAGCAATTGTCAGATCCTATTATTTTAACCCACTAGGTGAGAAACAGAAATCTCTATATGAGAAAGTCATTTTTCGCTCATGGACCTCTATCACAATATAATATATATGGGGCCACTCAAGTATTATGTAAGCACTAAAGGTAGGCCTTGTCTTTGATTTACTTATTTTTGATGACGACATAAAGTATATGTGTGTCTTTATGTGTAGGTCTAACATATGAGCTGTGTGGTCTTATCCACTAGGCTACTATTGCCTGAATAACGAACTACTACAAGTTAAATCTACTATAAACTCCTTATTTCTATGTTTGTTAACTGCTGCCTATGAATCAATAAGAAACCAGAACAAAATTAAATGTTTATATTATCATTGGGGGGAGGCATTACTTAATTTTGCTGTTCAAGGGAGGGGGCGGTCAGAAATGACAAAAATTTTGCTTATGTATAATATTATTACTTGAAGGGGCCCCTATCTCTTATAGTATGCAACATGTCCCAAAATTCAAGGATAAGCAGGGATCAAAAGATGGGCCGGGCCTACTTATGACTTATATTTCTTATGACTACTCAAAAAAAAATCTTAATTTGATTTTTTATTCAGTGAAAACCTTAAAAAATGGATACCTCTTATTATATTTTGAAGTACCATTGCTATGTCTTAACAAATATTTCTGTGTTTCGTATTGGAAACATAAGTAGCATTACTATCCATCACAACCATTAAAATTCTCAGAATGTAGGCATACATTATATTACATACATAAAAATTATAGGTAGTTTTTACACAAAAATCAACCAAAGTTATGTGTTTGTCTTAAATTATGTAAGACAAGCCTCTGCCCGCTACTTCGTTTGCATGGAATAGTTACTTTGGACTACCGCTAACACGCACCGGAAGCTCTCCAGTGGAAAAAAAACCTCGATTTTGAAACATTTTTCATTAGTGCTCCGTTCCTATTGGTCTTAGTGTGATGATATATAGCCTAAAACCTTCCTCGATATTTATAGTAGTTACTTCATTTGAACTATATAACACTGAAAGAATTTTTCAAATCGGACCATTAGTTCCTGAGGTTACTCCTACAATGTCACAAATTCACAAATTTTACCTCTTTATAATATTAGTATAGATTTTGATTTTCAGTTCACGGTCATTCACCGTGGTGAACAAAAGAATTGATACTACTATAGCAAATATTATATAATGATATATACTATATTTATTATAGGAGCAACTCCATGTACAGAGACATGTGATACATCTTTATCACAACTCAAAGAGAGAATGAAGAAACAACAAGCCACAATAACAACACTGCAGAAAGTAAATCAAGATTTACTACACAAATTGATAAATCTTAAGGAAGACATCTTGCTTGGAGGACTTGATCATTTAAATCTTAATGACAAAAAATAAAATTTTACATAATTCTCACTTTTCTTTTGCATTTACATATGTAAATTAAAGACTTCTGTTTACCAATGATCAACAAACAATGTCGAAAATACTATCACAATTTAAAAATTATATATACTTGTAACAGTCCATATGCTTGAAATAATTATTAAAATACTTTCAGGAGTAATAATGCGGTAAGTGCTTAATTTTGAAATCTTAATTTAATTAATTTTCTGTGTATTATAATATATTAAGTTTATGTGACAGAAAAAATTGTGTCTAGTTTTAGTCAAATATTTGTTCATTTTATTCCGACTGATAATAATTTTAATGTGATAATTTTGTGATGACTTATTCAGTATTATTAAGAAATTAATACTATTATAATGATGAGAAAGTACAATAACTCGTTAACTAATTAGTAACCATTAAGTTAATATGTAAAATAATATTATAAGTACTGCTAATGCTAGAAATGACAATATGCCTTTGTTATTTTCTTACACGTTTTTATAACATCAAATTGAGTTATTGAAGCAATGTTCTACATATGACTAATACAAAAAAAAATGCTCTGCATTGATAAGTTAATCAATGAGTGTTGAAATTCTATACCACTTCTCTTACAATTGTTTTAGTACCTGTATTAATAAATGAGAGGTGCCTGAATGTTAATAAATACACTTATAACAAAGTCATTTTGCACATACATTTTTTATTAACTTTAAGAATAATAAACAATATTTTTCTTTATATCGTTTTTTATTGGATCATTTATTAATTTAAGTTAGTAGGTGATTCTAAACAATATGCACCTACTGTGCATATGGTGTAATCACCTACTAACTTAGATTATCCTATTTCTAGACATCTGTTCAGATAATATGTGATAAGTTTCCATTCAAAACCGTAATATGCTTGGTACGTTATTGTAGAACCTCTATTATCCAAAACTGCCCATTTCATTAGTTTTATCCAGTGTAAAACATAGAATGGCTAATTTGTCTTTGATTCTGATATTTATATGACGCTAAAACCTAGCTTATTTAAGTTTTTGCGAACATTCATTGACATGAGTGTAATGCGATGGTAAAGAAAAGTATATTACCGTAAACAGTCCTAATCTTGACGATAAAGTACAAATTTATAACGAAAAAAATTGTCTACAATAATAATGCACAATTAAGAAAACCGCGTCGCGTCGTATACTACTAAGAGAAACCAAAATGTTTTATTGTCTGAGAAGCTAGATTTTGCAGAAAATATTCTAAAAGAAAAATTTGAAATTTAAAATATCCTGAAATGACGATGGAAACTACATAGCATTAAATGTGCTAATAAAGATAGTACCAATAACAATAGTTATGGAGGAAAAGCTAAGTGTCGTTAAATTATGAACGAATTATATGCTATAAATTCGTGTTATAATAGTTACCATCCCAATATTCAGTTACTATTTGGTGTGTACCAGCCTTTGGTACAACATTTAAAATAACATAATATATATTTAAACGAAGCAAACTTTATTAAACCATTGAAATTGCTAAATATTAAAATACATGTACATGTAAATGTACATGTAAATACATGTACATCTGTAGGTGGTAGAGCCACGCTGAAGCTATTACTGGTTTCAGCATGAATGGGTCGGCTCGCCCGGGGTAGTACCACCCTCTCATAGAAAACCGACGTGAAGTAACAGTGCTTGCATTGTTGCGTTTCATTCGGTCAGTGAGAGCGCCGGAGACCCACCTCCCCTCCCTTTCCACTTTCCCCTTCCCCTTCCCTTCCTCCCCCCCCCCACACACAGGCTGGCAACGCACTTGTGACTCCCCTGGTGTTGCAAGTGTCTATGGACGGTGGTGATCACTTACATCAGGTGACCCACCTGTTCGTTTGCCTCCTATGATATAAAAAAAAAAAAATGTGTCAACAAGTCCGTGAATAGTCGAACTATCTATACTTTTCAAATCATATAAACTCATAGTTTATAAGTAATAAAATAACTACATACTTTTTATATCAGTACACTACAATACTCCCCTCTCAAATATTTTATTATTTATAAGTTTAATTTAATCATTTCCGAATGATTCCTTCATCTAAAACTTTACATAAGCATGTACGTTTATCTAAGACTTCATCAATAATATATTTTGTAAATACTTTCTTATTTGGGTTTCTGTAATCTCTACAATACACATATTCTCCCTCTGTAAATGTTTCATTTCTTCTTTCCTTATTCTTTACTTTATAATTATCATATGTATTATTTAACAAATCGAAACGAGTCCTAAGCTTCCTTTGTAATATTATTAATGATGGTGCAACACCAGTAATAACATGTATTGAATTTCTATAATGGAAAAGATACCTATTAATTAAAATTTCAAAAGATGTGTTACAATTTAATTTATCTTTAATATTTTTACTAATACTACCGAAATATAAATTTTTTGACAGCACTTTCTGCAAATCCGTTCGTAGCCGTAATATTTACATCTATAATATTTTGTTCCTCCACAAAATCAATACAGTCACATTCAGTATTACAATTATCAGGTACTTATTACAGTTCAATGGCATCCTAGACATACAATCTGCCTTAATATTATTATAACCCTTCACATATTTAAATATGTTATCAAATTCGGCTAAATACAATGACCATCTTTGTAGTCTTCCTGCCGCCATTTGTGGTAAACTTTATATGCTCAAAAAAAAATGCTCGACCCGTCCTCAGCCCAGCCACAAATTTATCCATTATTCTTTCATGTATATTTATTCCAAAATTGCATTTGGCTGCATGCTCGCTAATCCTCGTATACCAATTTGAAATTGGCTCAATTGTCAATTTGACATAAATAAAAAACACTATAAAATCTAAACAATCGATAAAACAAAAATTGTTCGTTTTCTAAAATATAAAATATCTTCCAATAGATGTACCATGGATTTCAAAGTTTTATAGATAAGTTTAAATTTACCTTCTCATCAATCATAGTTAAAAGTATTGCTATCAGCTTCGTATCAGGTATATCATGAGCTGTAAAATACTGTTCCCCTCTCTCAAGAAAACAATCTGAAGAAAGAAGCAAGAGCTGTGAAATATACTGTTCCACTCTCTCAAGAACACAATAAATATCCTCATCCTCCGTAAAGGCTTTGAGGTTTGCGTGACTCACCGCCATGGTGCGTCGCCGCCTGGCTTCTATAATACTATTCCACTCTCTCAAGAAAACAATAAATATCCTCACCCTCTGTAAAGGCTTTGAGGTGTGCGTGATTCACCGCCATGGTGCGTCGCCGCTTGTCTTCTATAATACTATTCCACTCTCTCAAAAAAACAATAAATATCCTCACCCTCCGTAAAGGCCGCATGTCTTTTTTTCTTTTATAAATCGCTCAATGCTACCCGTTTACGTGCCGATTATCTTCGCTGCCATTTGGTGATCCCATTTTTATCACAATCAATATATTTGGTTACCATTGGCCATTTTGAGAATATCAATATCAACTTTAAGCCATTTACTTTCCAATTATCCTCGTAGCCATTTGGTGTGTACCAGCCTTTGGTACAACATTTAAAATAACATAATATATATTTAAATGCAGCAAACTTTATTAAACCATGGAAATTGCTAAATATTAAAATACATGTGTCAACAAATCCGTGAATAGTCGAACTATCTATACTTTACAAATCATTCCAAATATAAACTCATAGTTTATAAGAAATAAAATAACTATATACTTTTTACATCAGTACACTACACTATTAGAACACCTATAGATGTATAAATAAAGATGTGGGTTATTTCAATCAAATTATAATAGTTTGTATTAGGTGCCAATTATTATACCGTTTACCCTACCTACTATCATCAAATTAGGTACCTGTGCCTAAATGACAATAAACATGTCTTCTTCTATTTTATTTTATTTTGGCAACCAGTCTTCTAGTAGACTATTACTGCCATTGTCAAGGGAGTAACGATATTACAAGTTTCTTGATATAATTTCAATGAACTAACACGATGGTGGCCATCTTGTTAGAATCTCCCTGGGAGTTTTTGTGGCAAATCAGAATCCATACTCCGTGGTATTATTTCCGATCCACTTAACTCTTGTGCATAATATCCAAACTACATTACGTAAAGCACCACCAACATTACACAATATAGAGCCAAATAACACAAGATTATGGATAAAATATAAAGAGCACTACATGGCATTCCAAGATCCCGCCAAAAACTCCAATAAACAATCAAACATCATTTATAAAAATTGTTTTCCTTTGTATTTAAATATTTTAGCTTATCAGTATCTATGGAAACATTTTACGAAGACAATCAATTTGGGAAAGGTCAAAGTTCTAACATCAAAGCAATTGCGTACACTTGTTTGTTGATTTCGAGTGTTATCAACATCGATACGTAGATTGTTCAGGATTATTAATTTGGCTGTATTTTTTATTATTTTTATGTTTACCGTTTGACCACAATCTGACCTGCTACTAAATGACGATGTGATAACACGTTTCGCCTAGAGAACTGGTTCTCAAGTGCACCTACAGGTGCTTGGTGAGAAATTTTAAACTTAAAGTTGCCATAGCTAACTAGACGAGAGTTAGAAAAAGTCTTAAACTTTCCTTTGCCAAAAACTCGAGCTTATTGTAGTTATACGAACTTACATTGATTGACGCACAGGTTAATGTTGCATTATCATGATAACTATTGATTTTAAAGCTTCATCTACAGACTAGTATTCTACTAATCTATATAATGTAGTTCAATAGACTTTACATTATTTATTTATGAATGAATAAGGGGAAATACACCGGTTTCAAGATTTTACCATTTGTGGTGACCGTGATAGATTTACGCTACGTTACAAACAATAATAAATATATTTGTTTTTCCTTTACATTCCTTTACCATCCATACGGGTATATCCACTCGTAAATGGGTATTACGTGTATGTATCAAACCCTGTAAATATAAACATGTCTAATTTATTTCAATGAATCATTACATACATATATGTATACAAATACATTATATACATACATTGGGGTAAAAAATATACTAAATTAGCTAGTGCCCGCGACATCGTTTTCGTGAAAATAGGTATGTTCTTAAATGGGCATATCATAACATATTATAAAACAAAGTCTTCTGCCACGTACGTCTGTCTGTTCGAAATAAACTCAAAAACTACTGAACGGATTTTCATGCGGCTTTAACCAGTAGATAAAGGCTTCATGAGAAAGGATTAAGTAGGTAATTTCTCAAGGTTTTTTTTTATCAAGGTGGGACAACGTCCGCCGGGCCCGCTAGTATATTCATAAGTTACAGATATTAGAAACGACCGTTATCGCGGCAAATAAATCTACTTATGGTTTTGCAAGACCCTTATGGCATTCTTATGTAGAATTCGAACAACGTAACGTAAATGGTATAATAGTGAGGTTACCTACTCATTATAAAATGAACTAATTTAACCACCCATTATATAAATATCCTAAATAACCTATAAATTGCCGAGATGTAGACGTTATTTTATTTAAAAAACAAGTAAACGATATTTTTTACCAAAAATCAATTAAGAATAATTTAATTAAAAATACTGGCGGCCAAATTTTGATAGGCACCCTGATAAATATAAATTCTCCTAATTATAAATAAACATAAAAATTTGGTTTTAAGCAAAAAACCGATGAATGCACTAATCCTGCAGCGGGATCTTAGACTGTAGGTTATTCCTGTAAACTACTACTACATGCTCAGCCTTAGACGTTGGAATTTAGCCGTTACGCTTATATTCGTGCTTATATCTAAAATCGATTGGAGAGAAAATATTCAAAAATTTGGAAACTGCTCCGTTCTCCACGATCTTTAATAGAAAATAATCTAAATAGGATGAAGCAATTTTGCATATTTGACTTGTAACTATGTGAACTTTAAAGTCTACCACGTAATACTGCCCTTAAACTTAAATCTTTGCTCAGTGTGCGACAGTCTATGTGTACGTACCGAGGTTTTAAAATATGTGGAATATATAATCGATTTTGAAATGTCAGTAATGTCTATCATCGTGCGGTTAATTATATCACAGTTAGTAAAAGAGTAAATTAGAGTATCATCTGTATTTATAAAACTGATTATCCAAAAAGGTTTTGTTTATATTCCTAAGACCCACGACACACTATCAGATCATAAGCCTGTAATTATATTGGATCAATAAAATGTTATCTAAAATATTTTAATGTGATTTAACCGCATCAAAAACCTCATTAAAATTTTTGGTTATTGTATGTTTAAATTTACATAGAACAAATACATTTTACACTCTGGATAACTATTACAGATCAAAACATATGTTAAAAGTAATTTAGATGCTCCACTGTTTGATTTTGCTTTGACGACATCCTATTTTGTATGGGACAATAAAAGCGTGAAGTGCCATAGAAAATATTAAATACGTATCCAGATGCTGCTTTGGAATTATCACAGTAAATTAACATTAAGTATTGTTTATTCTAAAATTAATTAACTGGTGACTGTTGATCATTTTATCAGTTAATTATTACCCATTACGAGTACAATATCACGCTAAAGCATATTTCCTATTGTTTGTCAAAGTGCATTTGAATTGTATAGATTAATTAATTGTATTCCAAAGTTCCATGTTACCGGCACAGTGACGTTCAATGGACTTGAATAGTAAACGATACCGATGTGTGGGTGACGGTAAGTCGTTTAGTAGTTGTCAAGGTTTGGACGGGAGACGTTCATAGAATTAATTACGAATATTCGTAGAGATACAAACGCGCATTTATGTGACGTTGACGCCTCATACCGCACGCTAACCGCTAACGCACCTCGCGTCGCGCCGCGTCCGTGTCCCCGCAACCAAACCGAATTGAATCACTTCGCTTTGAACTGTGTAAAACGGCGCACGCGCATTGTTTTAAACGTAATCATTCGCTATCGCGAATAATTCTACGAGATTGATAAGATCATTATATCACCGTTGATAAGAATTAATAAGTATCGAAGTAAGGTCGAGCTGGTCCAACACGAAAAGCAATAGTTGTCACGGGCTGTGAACTATTAAGACAATAGATTTATTGTTAGTTACTGTGAATTTGTGTGTGTGAATTTGTCGGATGTCGCGGCACGCACCATGGGGACGACGAAGAGACTGAAGATAACAGTGGTTGGAGATGGTATGGTTGGGAAGACATGTCTGCTCTACGTGTATACAAGGAATGAGTTTCCCGAGGAGTACGTACCCACAGTGTAAGTTAATCAATTTGTTTTGTTTTGTTGGACAGGTGAAATCTTTAGGTCAATAGGACGGTGTTACGTCAAGAGTGCTGAGCGAGTCGGAGCCACTAAATTAGCGAGTTGTGTTAACATAGTTATCACAATGATGTGTGTAATAATGTTGTTCCACAACTTGTGTAACTGTAATATATCGAACAGACGTATTTGATTTGAGCATATTTTCCTTTAGGAATTCACTGTAAAATATAGGTTTATCGTTTAAATTGACTCATGTATGATGCTACTCGTACTGAGTGTTATGAAAAGAAGCCACTACTAAATGCGTACCTTAAGGATATTGTTAAAGCGCTAAGAAAATACTCTATATTAGGGCTATAGGTAGAAATATATACATTTTGAAATTTTCTTAACAGAACATTAGAACTTTTTTAAATTTATTTAATGTATAGGTTACGTAGTGAGACACGATAAAATTACTTATCATTCTTGAAGAGGAAGCGATGATGAATCGATGTATTACGTCATTTATTGAATTAAAAATTTGTACCATAGGTAGGTGTCTACTGGTGGCTAACATAGAGCAGCGTGCGTGTAATAAGTAACAGCGCTCACACAATACATACATAAACGTATTCATTTTTTAGTTAAATTTGTGTAAATCAAATTGAATTATTAATTTAAAAGATGTTATTTCCATTTACCCTGTATTTGCCTTGTATTTATAATTGCTTCATTAAATTGTTTCTCCAAGATTTATGTTTAAAGAATTAACTATTTAAGACCAAAATTAAAAACATTGTTATTACAAAGAACGTCTAGTGCCTGAGATCGTTTTACTTATTTGATGTACTGTTTTTAAAATCATTAAGTTAGGATTTGGATTTGATTGGATAAACGGGAAAATATTGAGTGATCCAAAACACAACTGTGTACAGCTTTTATTTAGAACCTTAATTAAGAAATACAATACCATTAGTAATTATTAACCTAACTGACAAAATCACATTTAGCAGAAATATTGTGTTTAAATTTGTTTTAAGCAATACATATAAGAACAAAACAGGAGTTTTAAAAGAAGTATTTAAAAAATATCAAACAAAATATGTATGTATCCTTAATAACCTGTTCCACGTATTAATGTAGAGTACTTTTTAAATTACGACTATATTCAAATTGGTGTTTAAACAGACTGTCGATAAGGTCATTGTGCAGCATTATAACGTTAAGCTGAGAACTTGAATGTAATTAAATATTTTAATACGCGAGTGACAACTAGAAAGACTGAGTATCAAAGAGACTACACTATTATATATATTATATATTTTTTTACATTTGTTTATAGGTTTTAGCAATGCAATGTTATTCGACGTTAACTGACAATGTTACCCAAGATGGTAACACGCCAAACCTAACTAGCTAAGATAACTGATGCACTTGAGATCTGCCACAATACATTTACACATATTTGGCGACGGATTTTCAACGTGAGGATTGCTAGATTGTAGCTAACTAGCATTAGAAAAAGTCCTGCTATCATGCGATGGTTTTATCATAATGTTTTGTTCCACCGAAAGTTCAACCTCATCGTAGGAAATCGAACCTATTTCGATCGCCGCGATGTTCGAACACGCTACCACTGGACAGACATTGCCTTTAAATTTTTAACTTTTTGTATGTAAATGTGTGATTGTTTATTTGCTTGTTATGCTTTCATGCCTTAACTACTCAACCGATCAACATACAAATTTAAATTTGAAATTGGCAGGGATACAGAACAGACTTAGGGCACTTTTTACACATAAAACGGGTACTGTTCCCAAGAGACAGGTCCAAATCTACAATAAAGCTAGAGTAGCCGCGGGCCACAGTATTATGTAACGTCTAATTGTAATGTAAATTGATTACGTTCCGACAAAATGGCTTATTTGAATATTCCTCGGATAGTTACATTTATTGGGCTAGTGTTATATAGTACGTAATGATATACGTATAAAGATAAGTTGCGGCATTGTTGTATTGTATGTATACCATTGTCGTTTCCTCCTTGTGTAGCCGGCGGCGAGGTGTACCACGCAATGCAGTATATGCTTACGACAAGCAGTTTCCTTGCAAACTTTACCATCTTTGTAACAAATACATACCACTGGTCATTCGTATTAATTTGCAGTCAATAACCTCGCAGGTACTTGATTAAATTTATTGTGATAATGTGATATTTATCGTAATGTGTATACAGTTGTACATATATTGAGACGCAGGAATAATTTCGAAATATTGTGATTGTTGACCTAGTAGGGTATAAATTCCTACCAACCGGCTTAACTTGGATACTGGTTGATCTCATAATACGACACACCCCAGCACGCCGCCATGGCGGATGTTATACATGGTGTTCGGTGGTCGCGATCAAAACCGACACAACTGTCATATTCTATCACCTAAATCTAACGTATCTGTACGCTTTCTTTTGTGAAAAAAAATTGCCGGTATTTATGTAATAAAATACATTTCAATCATCTTTTTAAATGTCTTTCTTTGGACACGCATCACTGCTAAAATACTGCGTTCACGACTAACGTCATACAGATAATCATATAGCATATCCTCGAGTAACGTTTAGTCTTTGTTTCATTAAGATCTATCCACTCTATCAATTGTTTTTGTAATTTTAATGACGACGCAACTTAAACAAGAGAAAAGTTGATAAGTAAATGGACTTCAATCTCATCCAAAACCAAGGTATTTTATATTATTATAAATGATAATATTTAAAAGACAGTAAACTAAGGAAAAATGTTTATATATTATTTTGACACAGGGAATTATAAAAATTAATTGAAATGAAGTTCAGTAGTTAATTAATATATGTTAATAACAATAGATGGCGCTGAACATATTTCGGTTTAGTTTACACATAGGTTAGGTTTCACGTAGTTAGGTTTGTTTCGAATTATCATTATATTTCGAACATAAACATAAGTTTTGAGCGAATTCATATGTTACTACACTTTTTTAAGCATTCATGGAGGAGCTTAATGCCACAAGACATTTTCTTCCAGCTACCTAGCGGTATTGTGGAGAATAAAAAATACTGAAAGCATTATAAATAAAAGAAAAATAAAGATTATGATGATAATAAGAATGAGCTTAGCAGCCAAGTATAGCCAAAACACAAATTATTCGTTACAAGAGTTTTGATATTGATTTTACAATTGTTAAATTAGAGTGTTAGTGTTGAGTGAGTGTTATTAAATCGGAGTGTTATTACAATAAAAAGATATACTGTTATAATCAATAGATGACGCTAAATATATTCATTTAATAGTTTCAAATATTTAGAAGCCTTAAAAGTTGTACATAAGAAACACTATATAAGTGAAGTTATTTTTATGTTATTCTTATTTATTTATTTTTTATTATTTGGCCGCTGTATCTTAGCGTTATAAAATTAAATGAAGACAATAGGAATATGTATTATATGGTTTTGATTATTGTTTTGTATGTTTATGATATTTGAAATAAAATGATTGTATACAATAAACATGACTGCTCTTTATTTATTTAGTTTATATTAGTTTCGAGAAGCTCCACGTCGAAGACATAAAAATAAGCACGTGTCTGAGGCACGACGAACTGTTGTTTTGAGTACCATGTCTTATCCCGAGACTCAGATGTATAGATTCAGATGAATTTATTAATTACTGTTTTGTACATTCAACTCCATGCGGACGCGGACGTAGTCGCGGGCACAGCTAGTACTACATAAAATGTTTTAATATACGTCGAATATTATAATGAGGCTTAGCAAAATGCGTAAGTAAGTTAAAAATCTGTCCAGGATGTAATCTGATAGTTGCGTCCGTTCACACTTTAAGCTTAGTGTATTTTATTATAAACTGTTAGCAACCGTATTTTGTGTTCGTGTTTCCTTTTTTGTAGAATTATGTAACGTTATTAATTTTAATGATATAATAAATACGCTACTTAATATTTATTTTATTAGAAATTATGTTACATTATGGGAAATCCCGAAATGTATTTATTTCACATCAAGAATGACGTGGTATAACTAGAAGTTATAGACGATTTATATATATTTTTTTACTTTGTCGAATTTATTAGTCACCTACACGTTTGAACCATTTTTGATTTTTTTGAGTTTTGAGTAATCGGATAACACCTGTGCGTGAAGGCACGAAAATATAGTATAGTTCTCTTGTGGACGAATGTTTGACGAATGTCCACGAAAGTTTCGAAAAATGCAATATTTGTAAACATAAAAATTCGATAGACCTTTCAAAGGAAGCTATTGTCATATTCTAATTCAAAACATTTATTTTACTCAAGTCTGCTGTTAACAATTCTAAAAATATCGACGATGAAAATGCTAATCAACTCAAAATATTGACCCATTGACAGACTTTGCACGTTAGTTTGCCTTTTCATAATAGATACAGTTTATCTTTATGATTTTATTTAATTGTGTAAGAGTAAAAAAAAATGTAATGTCCACAGATTCGACAATTACGTCGGCCACATCACCGTAGATGGCGAGGAGGTGGAAATGGCTCTGTGGGATACAGCGGGACAGGAAGATTATGAACGACTAAGGCCACTCTCTTACACACATGTACGTGATATTTTCATTTTTTTTTATATAAACTTAATAACGTTTACTTTGGTACATTACAAAACTGTTAACAAAGCCAGATACCATTGGGTGTAACCTAATATATGTACTGGTTAATACTGAATATTTTTTATACAACAAGTTTTCATTTGAAACTATTTTGTTGTGAATTTTATTAATTAGCAATTTAGGAATACCCATTATATTCATGTCTCATAACTACATAGTCTGACAAGGGACAAGATTTTCCTGTCACGCCGCGAACGCCAAAACAGAGAGGTATTCAAATGTATAATTTGGACAAAATGTCATAAAATACTTAATTGATTATTATTTAACGGGATAAATTGTCACTAATATAAATACACCGTTTACGTTGTCTTTCCCTAAACATCATTTTAATACTTATAAATGAACTCCTACGTCTGATCAAAAGCTGTAGACAATTATGAAAATAAGTAGGATTTATTGTTGTAAAACCTGTTTGACTCTTTGTTATTCTTACAACAGGACCTTTAAATTGAGATAAGAAAATCACATAGTTACTAATTAAGATAAGAGGTATAAAATAAGAACTTGTTGGTCAAATACAAATGTTCAAAGTATAATTGTGTCTGTGTCATAGACTCGTTTATTACAGATTAGATAATTTATCTATTAAATGTAGTTCATGGGATTAGAATTGTACAAAATAATAATATAGATAAGAGTTTGTTTCACTCTATAAATTTAGATATATACTAGCAGGCCCGGCAGACGTTGTCCCGCCTTGATTATAAAAAAAATCCTTGACAAATTATATACCAAAACGTTCCTCGTTAATCACTTTATCCACTGGTGAAAACCGCATGAAAATCCATTCAGTAGTTTTTGAGTTTATCGCGAACAGACAGACAGACAGACACGGTAGGGGACTTTGTTTTATACTATGTAATGATATAATGAATTTTCGAATTCATTTTTCATTATGACGCACTGGTGCCAGATAGTATTAATTAACAATAGCACAGATACACACTAAGGCTCTCCTTTCAGGGACTTTTATTCAAAAATACGTATACACTGTGGAATATTAAAAGATAACAAAAAAGTGTCGCTCTTTTTACCTTTGTAGTCAATATAAAGGAGAGAGGGGTGATCGCAATTTGATACTAGTCACTTCTCTTCCCCTTGACGCGTTGCATGAGCATTATATAAAAAGTCACCACGATTTGTCACTAATGATTTAGATGCAAGTCGTAAAGCATAAATAGAAACATTAGTATTGAACCAAATGATTGCGGGTTTTATCCCCACACATGACATGATTAATTTTCGTATTACGAACAAATTGTCAATTCTAGTTAGGTGCATATACGTATGTATAACAACTGTTTAGTTACCATTATCTTCTTCTATACATATAATAAAAATGGAGTGTCTGTATGTAATATCAAAATAAACATTTGTTATCGATTGGGTATGAAAGTATACACGCTTCTGATAACAAAAATGCAATTTTTAAAATTTTTGTCGGTCTGTCTGTCTGACTGTTTGTTCCGGGTAATCTCCGAAACAGCTGGACCGATTTTGACGAAAATTTCACTGGCAGATAGCTAAAATTACAGCGGGTTACTTAGGCTATTTTAAATTAGACTAACTGTTAACCGCGGCTTCGCCCGCAATGCTATCTCCAAAACGTGTCGAAGGATTTTCACGAAATTTTCACTGGCAGATAGCTGACATTATAAAAAGTAATTCAAGCAATTTTAGTTTATACTAGCTGTTAACCGTGGCTTCACCCGCAGTGTTATCTCAAAAAGGTTCCACCGATCTTCACGAGACTTTCACTAGCAGATAGCGGACCTTATAAAAAGTAATTCAAGTAATTTTAGTTTATACTAGCTGTTAACCGTGGCTTTGCCCGCAGTGCTATCTCCGAAACTGTTTAACCAATTTTTACGGGACTTTCACCAGCAGATAGCGGACATTATAAAAAGTAATTTAGTCTATTTTAATTTAGACTAGTTATTAACCGTGGTTTCGCCCGCTGTGCTATCACCAAAACGGTTAGACCGATTTTCACGGGACTTTCACTGGTAGATAGCGAACCTTATAAAAAGTAATTTAGTCTATTTTAATTTAGACTAGCTATTAACCGTGGTTTCGCCCGCTGTGCTATCACCAAAACGGTTAGACCGATTTTCACGGAACTTTCACTGGTAGATAACGAACCTTATAAAAAGTAATTTAGGTTATTTTATTTTCGACTAGCTGTTACCCGCGATTTTGCCTGCATGAAATTTAACAAGATTTCAACTCATTCTTTATTTTTAATTAAAGAAATAATTATCAACTTCTTGTTTACAATTCGACATTATAATTATTAATAACTTTAATGATATAGAGGTCTTCCTAATAAGATTTTAGATTATAAACGTATTACGTAAAGAGTTCCATAATACAATTTCTTGCGGAACAGACAAGCGTTTATTTTTGGTATAGTCACAAAATCTTAATTATAATGGCAATGTACATTAAATGTAATGCAAATGTAAATCTTTATAATAATATTTCAAGTTATTGTTTCATTAGTGCCTTATACAATGTAAGGGAGCACTGAGGTAGTTACATGGTAGGTTAAGGTTCCAAATATGTTGCTGATGACAAACCTCTTCGACATTATAATTATTAATAACTTTAATGATATAGAGGTCTTCCTAATAAGATTTTAGATTATAAACGTATTACGTAAAGAGTTCCATAATACAATTTCTTGCGGAACAGACAAGCGTTTATTTTTGGTATAGTCACAAAATCTTAATTATAATGGCAATGTACATTAAATGTAATGCAAATGTAAATCTTTATAATAATATTTCAAGTTATTGTTTCATTAGTGCCTTATACAATGTAAGGGAGCACTGAGGTAGTTACATGGTAGGTTAAGGTTCCAAATATGTTGCTGATGACAAACCTCATTTGACACACTGTTAGTATTTATATATCTATTTAATGTACACGTTACATTTTACTGTTAGTGGCGTGCGTGTCGTACTTACAATTGTTTTTAAAGAGCATTTCTATAATTGTACATAATCTCACAATTTTATAATTCTTTAATACGATTTAAAAAAACGCGTGCGGAGCTGCGGGTACTGCTAGTATAAATTATGCTTAGTTTGGAATTAAATGAGTCTGTGTAAATCTGTGGTGTCATATTTATTACTAACTTTTGGTCGTGGATTCGCTCGCGTTAATTTAAATTTGATTTATCCCTCGGATACAGTAATTTTTTTTCCGAATTTGATATTATTGAATTGCAAGGTAACCCTATGAGCGTTTCTGTACTTCTGGCTACGCAAAATTTAATGTTGATCGGTTAGGTAGTCATGGCGTGATAGCATAATAAACAAACTCACATTTATAATATTAGTTAAGATTTATTTAAAGTAATTCTTCACTGAGATGCAAACAAGGAAAATGCAAGACATTGCTTACAGTTAAATAGGTACCTGTGAGCCGTTTCTTATTCTAGAGTGGCTTACTACAAGTCTCGCTATCAATATTAAATGACAATAAAAATTCTACTTATTAATTTTCTGTTACAGACTCACTGCTTCTTGGTTTGTTACTCAGTTGGCAGTCGACCATCGTTCGAAAACGTTATCCACAAATGGTATCCTGAATTAAAACATTTCAGTGCTTCCGTGCCCATCGTATTAGTAGGTGAGTGATTTAATAACATTATTAAAGCAACCCGTACGGTGACACTGGTAAAGTCTAAAGGTCAACTGGGTCATAAATGTCGTGAGCTATGACCTAGTAAATAATATATATCATGTTATTACGTATAAGTAACTTGCCAGTATAAATACAATCAGGTATAAGATCAGTTTTCATATGTTACATTGACAATGTGCAAATCTGAAATGTAGTATTTTTTAATATAGCAATAAATGAATGTAACAAAATTAAACGCAAGTATAATCATATTGTAAAGGTTCATAATAGAATACTGTTCTCAGCTTGTTATAATTATTACGTACTAGAGAGCTCGGCGGACGTTGTCTCGCCCTGTAAAAAATCCTTTACAAAATATATACCCAAACCTTCCTCATGAATCACTTTATCTATTGCGTGAAAACTGTATGAAAATCCTTTCAGTAGTTTTTGAGTTTATCGCGAACAGACAGACGTGGCAGAGGACTTTGTTTTATAATATATTTTAATACCTTTTAACATTTTGTTACGTCTATTATATTTACCAAAACTTGAAAACCGGTATTAAAATGTTAGTACCGTAACATAACCAAAACTCATTGCAGTAGTGACACATGAAAATAACAACCTAGAGTAGTAAATAGCAATACTTTTTTCCATGAATTTATTTCAATCTTTAACAGTACTCATTCCCGGGGCATCTTACTGCTTCAAAACCAAATATTAAATAAATATTCTTTTATAAAGAGCAATGAACATAGTCAAATTTCAAAGAATATTCATGATTCAATGGAAGGTATATTAAAGAAAATGTATTAAAAATTATTATACTACTACATGTAATATTTACAAGACACATTACCACAATATCATTACATAGTATAAAACAAAGTCCCTTACCGCGTCTGTCTGCCTGTCTGTTCGCGATAAACTCGAAAACTACTGAACGGATTTTCAAGCGGTTTTCACGAGTGGATAAAGTGATTCATGAGGAACGTTTTGGTATATAATTTGTCCAGGATTTTTTTTATAATCAGGGCGGTACAACGTCTACCGGACCCGCTAGTTAAATTATATATGAATATTTAAATTACTAACAATATATACACATATTACTGAAACAATAAATCACATGAATCACTGAAAACTATCCATCTCATAATATTATTATGGTAGTATTTTTATTACTATATAAATGAGTATTTCAATATTCACATTATATATATGTAAATTAAACAAGAAACGGTTCGTATTCTAATAATACTGAAAATTCTATATGACGAATACTGCAATAATATAGATATCATGTCAAGCAAGTAAATGCTCTATAAATAATTATATAATTGGTGATAACTAGTAACTATAATACATTTTATAACTTAATTCAAGGCCGTAGCTAGGGGGAGGGGGCATTGTGAGGCAATGCCCTACCTTGATATCACAACCCTACCTTAAAAATGCCAAAAACTAACATAAATTATTATAATTAAATTGTTTGTTCATAGTTTGAGATAAAAAAATTGTAGCGATAGGTGTCTAAACTTTTCCGAACATACCACGAGGGCAGATCAATTGTGATTTTTTTTTACTTTCGCCCTACCTGTAACCAATGCCTGTTCTACTTCAAATTCGACTCTAGCTACAGCCCCGATTTCCATTAACAAAGCGACGCTAGAATACTCTTACTAGTGATAATAAAAACAACTGGTGGCTTTATAATGGCTTTATATAATAGAAAAATTCGAATATCACTTTATTCGTATCACATATTCATATTTGCATATAAGAATGTAGAGGAATGATAATAGATAAAATGTGTACCTATATAACCTAGTCTAAACAAAATCATATTTTACTTAAACTGTTATTTTATTATAATGTCAAATCACGAGTCTATATGATAAAAGAGAATTAATCTAAATTATGTCATTATTATTTTATCTTAAATTTAATTGGTCAGTAAATACTAGATAAAATAATATATGGCTAATTGGCTATTATAATATTGTATTTGTCATCAGTAATTAACAGATATTAGACCAATGAGGGTTAATGAGGAAGAACTTAATTACTTTCGAGCTGTAGCGCTAAATTTGCACTTAAAACAATTATGTAGAGACATCATAACAACGATATGCTTAGTCAGTACTCAATTACTTAGGTAATAATAGAGCATTGATATAGTTATAGTGCCTACTTGAATGTGTCACCATCGGAAAGGCCTGTCAGGTTTGGTAACGAGTTTAGTGGTGACCTTTTTTGTTGATGTACTTTTACTGTACGTTTTGTATGACATTTTTTTTTACTACAGTGACTGTACTTTGATGTACGAGTATTTTTGTTATAAAATATAAAGTAGTCTAATATTACTATACTCCATAATTTTTAGATACTTATCAGTTCTGTCTACGAAAGTGTATAATAAATATTATTATGTTAAATAAACTGAAGTATGGCAGTATTGGTATCTATATTTGATTCAATTTGAAATTATGACTTGATTGCATTGTTCTTGTCTATAAAGAGTATATTACAAGGATAATGATTGATACATGACAGTATTTTACACAAAGAGCACCAAAGCTGTTAGTAGTTCTGTGCGTGTAGTTTATAATTCTGATTTCACATATGTCGTCCGTCATCATACAAGCCTACAGGTACAAAAGTAAAAAAATGTGAATGAGTTTACATAAACTAGATGTTTTCGTTGAGGTTACCTCTCTATTTTATCGTGAAAATAAACGTAGATATGCTATGATATGTAATGGCCATGCACGTCCGTAGCTAGGGATGTGCATTGTGGGGCAGTGCCCTACCTTAAAATCTCAATGCCCTACCTTAAAAATACCAAAAACGAATATAAATTATTATAATTAAATTGTTTGTTCATAGTTTGAGATAAAAAAAATTGTAAATTATTAAAATTGTATCTAAACTTTTCCGGACATACCACAGTTTGTTTCATTCGGGGGCAGAACAATTATGATATTTTTTTTTGGTTCCGCCCTACCTGTAATCTATGCTGCCCTTTTTTTTCCGTGCGGAAATCCCTTATGGATACGCCACCCTCCCGGAGGAGAGGGTGGGTTATGTCCGACTCGCACGGACTAAAACCCCACGGTGTACCGACCGACCGTATTGTTGAGGCGGCAAGGAATCGATCTATGCTTCTCCCGTTGGAGAGCCGCCCCAACGATCCGCCCGGCGGAAGGTGACCGCCGGGCTCCTGCCTATAGAGAGGCAACCGGGTACACACCGGCTGCCCCCCCTCGTCCGCCGAACCTGTGCAATGAGGAGATGGGGCCGCCGGCCCATACCCTCAGGTCCGGCTACGGTGGCGGAAGGAGTCGGGCAAAACGCCGCCTCCTCCCGCCGGTCCTCCGTTGGCGGAGAGGGCCACTTAAAGGATCTACCTCGCGAGCCCTCTCCGCCGCCTCCTTCTGCGAGATGACCTCCTCGCAGAAGGAGGCCATAGCTCGCCAAGCCTGTTCGCTACCGAGCATGACCGAAACCACACTCGGCAGCGACAAATTCCCCCTAAATTCCCCACCGCTGCAGCCAGTTTGCGGCGCTGCCCCTCCCACGCAGCACACTCGGAAAGAGTGTGCTGCGCGGTGTCCTCATCAGCGCCGCACTCATGACATGCGGCGGTCGGCTCCCTGCGTGCGATATGGTGCAGGTACCACCCGAAGCAACCGTGTTCGGTGAGTACCTGCACCATTCGGAACGTCAGGGAGCCCCACTCTCGTCCCATCCACTCCCGCAGGACCGGGCGGACAGCGTCCACTGTATAACGCCCATAGCGCGCGTCCGCCAGGTCCTGCATCCACCTCTCGACCGCCACTCCCCTGAGCTCCCGCCTCTTGACTTCAACTTACCTGGGAGCCGGAGGCTCTCCACTACGTTTTCTCGCCGCCGTGTATCAGTACACGCTGATACATGGCGGCGATGACACCCGCCTCCAGCTTCCAGGGTAGGGAGCCGGCGAGCGTAAAAGCCGCCGCCGAGGACACCGTGCGGTACGCCCGGACCGCCCTCAGTGCCACCGTGCGCTGCGCTTTGCGTAGCGCACGTACGTTGTCGGCACCGAGGGCGTCGGCCCACACTGGTGCCCTGTAGGCGGCCTTCGCTCGCACGACTCCCATATAGAGTCGGCGACAACCAGCACTCGGCCCTCCTATGTTGGGGAGCAGCCGGCCGAGTGTCGCTGCCGCCCCAACAATTCGCGGTCCGAGCCCCGAAAAATGGTTCCTGCCAATCCTCCCCCCGGGCTACGACTAGGGTGTCGTCCGCGTAACAGATGAGGCGCGCTCCATATGGGAGCGTGCCGCGGAGCACCCAATCGTAGCCCGAGTTCCACAGGAGTGGCCCCAATGCCGACCCCTGTGGAACCCCTCTCTTCGTCGCCCGTCGGATCATCCGCCCGTCGCCGTCCACATAGGCGACCTCCCTATCTTCGAGGTACGCCTCCAACAGCCGCCGCAGATACGGAGGCACTCCGAAATAACGAAGCGCCTCCCGTATAACCCCTTGCGGCAGGCTGTTGAAGGCGTTGGCGATGTCAAGGGACACCGCCAAAACCCTTTCCCCCTGGGAGGTCGCCTCTGTGGAGAGCGACTTCAGGAGGCACAGGGCGTCTATCGTAGAACGCCCTGTCCGGAAGCCTAACTGCGCGTCCGCTAGATTAGGCCCCACTTCCTCCAGGTGCTGGACGACCCGGGAGGAGACAATCCGCTCCAAGGCCTTCCCGGCGTCGTCCAGCAGCACGAGGGGCCGGTATGCAGACGCGCAGTCCGGAGGGCGGCCCTCCTTCACCAATAGGCAGAGCCGCCCGAGCTTCCAAGGCTTCGGGAACTGCCCGACCGATAGACATTTGTCGAACAGCTCCCGAAGCCACCCCCCTAGATGACCCAACAACACCAGGCCGAGCACCCGACCTGGGACCCTATTAGGGCCGGGTGCTCAATCAATGCTGCCCTACCTCAACCTTACCTACCTAACCTTCAACTCTAGCTATAGCCCTGTGCCTTATAATATAAATTACACATTTATTCTGGTAGATTCGCTCAAACAGGTTTTGATAAGAAAAGGTTTAAACCATTAATAATCATTAATTAATATAACACATAACTTTTTTTTCAGCTACCAAAATAGACTTACGGTCTTCTGACAAGGCGGTGGTTACTACACAAGAGGGAAAAAAACTTAAGAAGAAAATTCGGTATGCATTTTATTATATTTAGGCATGTTTATAAATATAATATACACTATTCAGTAAACACATAGGTAATTTTAATTCGATTGTAATTTAGTCAATAAATAAGAACTTATTAACTGGAAAACACTTGTTGAAGGATATCTATATATTAATACGTGAAGCCAAATCTTTGTATCCCTTTTTGAAAGAAATGCGCGAACGGATGACCGTGAAATTTGGCATAGTTAAAGTTTATATGGAGGAGAAGTGCAGAAAGCTATTTATTTTATATAAAATGCATTATAAGTACATTAAATTAATTAAAATATGCATTACTCACACTACTGCTTCAATTTTACACAACATATACACACATGTAAATAAAAAAGACGTTTCGAATATCCTTCATACGTTCCAATTACCTTTTAAATATTTTTAACATGACTGACGTTGGATGCCTTACAATATGCCCTTTGAAATCAACTGGTCAAATTGTAGGTTAATTTTAGAATAATATAATATGTAAATTCATAATATACATTAATATTAATTGATAAATAATTTATCTTTAGTAAATTTATGGAACTACTGAAATAATTATTATTCACTTTGGTTTTATTGAATGTCAAAATTTTTAGGATACAGGACTGCTTTCACTTCATGTCACTTTGCTTCATGTTGCCATAAGAGTAAAGCAATATTTCCAAAGTCAATGTCAATATTTTAATGTTTAGTATTTCTTTAGGGTCAATTTGTAAAATCAAAATAAGAAAATTTGTTTGGTCATGAAAGTAATCCGTGACTTACATCTCTGCGGTTACAATGATGCAGTTCAACTTGATGTAGCAATTATATTTAGTACATTGATGATGAATTATGAACAAAAATGAATTCATTTTCAAAAGTTAATGGTGGTATTAAAAAAATCTTTGTTTTGGATTCATCATTTGATTGTATTGTGTATCCATTACTTTTCCAAATTATGATACTGGGCATATCACTATTTCTCATAATGTACAGACTATATTTAATTCAATATCACCCAGAAATACCAGGCACCCATGGTGTCGCGTAAAATTAATTGAAAATTGTGTCATGAGTTGAGTGAGTTATTTTCGTAAAGTTATATTTACTTAAAATTTGAGAATTTTACCACCTTATGTAACCGCCTGTTTTTTGTTTCAAATTTATAATTATTATTTCATTTAGGCATAGATTTATTTTCATGCTTATATAATTAAAAAAAAAAGTGGCAAATAACTGAGTAGCCATGATGAAAACCTTTGATTATAGAAGTAAGTTGACAAAAGAACCCTAATAAAGTTCAAACTTTAAAAAATCAATGAACTATGGTCGAATGTCGACCACTGAGCGTCCACTAGTTATTTTTAATATATAAGGATTTTTATTTATTTTGTTTTTCCTCAAACGTACTTACTTTTCCACCTTAAAATTTTATCAGATAGAAGTTGTGTATAGATAAACAAACGAAATTATACGATACTTATAATATCATAAATCAGATGATTAGCTGGATTATGTAACTTGGTTTCGTCAAAGCGTTTCGAGGTAACAGGTATCTAATATTGGACACATTTTCGGGTGGGCACTGATAAAATTGTATTATTTAAATTAAGTTTCCCTCTTTGATTCGAATGCAATTAATATGTATTTACAGTAAGAAAATATATATTTACAGTAACAGAATGAAACCAACATGTTGCAGTCGATTTTTTAATACTTTTTTTTAAGTTTACTACTTTTAGGAAAAATAAAATTAAAGTCATTTACGTAGATGCGGACTGTTAGCCGTCAAAATATTACACTTTTGGAAATCAATCATTAATTTGTGATAAGCATTTATATTATCATCTATATTATAGGATTCATTAGTGTTATCTTCTGTATCGTAAGCATACAACTTTATCCTTCTTTTTTAAGAAATCAATTTGAAATATTTTTTTACAAGTTTTGGAAAGTGACAAGGGTTATCTCTTGTGTGCGTGCGAGCACTGCGCCGGCAGCTGCGCTATCGGTTTGTTATCGCGCGCTGATAATGGCGTTAACTTTTGATATGACGACACAGGGACAATTTGTTAAATAAATTGCCCATAATCTGTAACAAATGTATAAAATATTTTGTCCGTAGACGTTATTTTCTATTGAGTATTATTATGTTTGGTCATGGTATTTTATATTGGTATGTAGGCTTCAAAAATAATTACTGTGAACGTCGATAATGTTAATTATCATGCTTAATACTTTATGTAGTGGAGAAGAACAATAATAATCCAAGATATCGGAATAAGTAGGTATTTTAAGTTTCATTTATCGTGAGGTCGAGCTACCAAGTAACTAGTTTTCCATTTAATATGCAAATTAGCACACATATATCATATGTAGCACCTTGACTGACTTGATATCTCGTCTAATACTTATTAAAAAATATATATATTGCGTTTATTTTTTAACATCTTAGACTTTAAAGTAGTTAGTTGCTATGAACTTTTATCATGTACCTAATACTCTTCTATAATAGTAAATATAATATAAACAAACTATCACAGATTGTTAAAAATTTAGATAGGTCGTATCACACCAAAACATCGATAAAAATATGCAGTAATATTTTTAACCAGATACTTTGACTTCTATATCACGGAACGCCACAAACATAAGCAGAACATTAAACTATTATATACTATAATATAACAGGATTGATGACATTAATTGTTTTTCAGTGCCGCTCAGCTCGTGGAATGTTCGGCGCTAGAACGGGAAAACATCAACGAGGTTTTCGAAGAGGCTGTTCGTGCTGCACTTCGCAAGAAAGATGTTCATAAACGCACGTGCCAGTACCTTTGATATTTTATTTCCAAATATTTGCAAATTGTAACCCTAGACCCTGGTAAAATAATTGACCTTTACTTTTCTTGATACAGCAAGACCAAATGTTTGTATACCGGTTTAGACTATATTTGTGCCGTTACATTTCAAAATAAGCTAAACCCTATTTTAGCCGCTCCTAATATTTTGCGTTATTTTCAATATCTTCAAATTTAGTACATGTAAAATATGACGATCAAAATAAATCTAAAAACTTTATTAACGGCAACATTTGACCTTCGTTCTCGGTATATGATATCTGGATTTAAAAAAGAAATCAAACGTGTTATATGAACGATTAAAATAGGATTTAGCTCATTTTGAAATGTTCGTTACATTTGTTATATTTTGGCTCAATATTGTGAGATTTAAAATAGGATGCTATTTGAGATTAAGTTAGATTTACTAACAATGCACTTTATAAAATGTTTTGTACAAATAATAAAACAATGTTCAGTCAGTATTTGATAGTTAAGAGAGATGTATATTTACTTTTTAATTTATAATATAAACGTATTAATTGTATATTAACAATGATTATTATTTAAAAATATTATTTTCAATTATTTTTAAATGCCCAAGAAATAATTATAACAGACAATAGGAAACAGGATAAGTGTTGTATTTTATATAATAATTTATTTGTAGGATGATGTTTCGGTTTACAGTACATAACCTAATAATTGGCAGTCATATTAAAATTGATAATAAATATAATAGAATATCATATTCCATTTTCAATAAGTGCTTATGGATTTATTACTTTATTAGATTTGATTGAATGAATCATAAATATATGATATTCATAAGCACGGGAAATAATAATTACATCAGAGCAACATTAAAAAATAATATATAGTCATATTTATTTTAAAATCGTTTTTCGTGTCTGGTTGTGTGTTCCCTTAACTTTTCCAAACTACGTAAAGGCTTTTGATACAATTTTCCCTATCGTTTAGAGATTTCTTTTTAACACAATCAATACATACCTGCTCGGTCTTCCTTTACTCCTTCTTATATTCGTCTATCTCCATACCATATCTGTACATATAGTATTACGTAACTACGTAAGAAAACCGATCTGCGATAATTATTGCAAATAATTAAAATACGCATAGTGCACATATTCTGCACAGAGAAATGAAGAAGATATATCCTATAAATTAATTAACAACAACATGGATAAGGTAAGGTAAGGTAGGTTCTTGTAAAACTAGTCTTTTGTTTTATGGCAAATGCGTATTTTATCTGTTTGTTAATTTTCATTACCACGTAATTCCTACAATCCTTTTATTGGTTTTAACTTACCTCTGTTCTTTTTTTCGATTATTACTTAGTCCCTATCGAAAATATAATAGTATATACAGCAGACGATAATCAGATAGACCTATATATGTGAGTAAAATTCTCGTCAAAATCGATGCAACCGTTTTGCAACTCAGACAAACAATGCTCTTAAATTTTATTTGTCTATGTAGATTATAAGTTAGCATTTGACTAAAAACTCACCTTATTTTATGACGACCGTGTTGATCGTTGAATAGGATATGATTTCTTGGTTGCCTATATATGTACGTCACATCTTTTGTAAATTTAAGTAACCGTATCATAAGTTCATAACATTCATATAGGGGGCAGACGCTGTATCGGATTCGGTTTACGTATGACATCAACGAAAATTATATTTGGAGCCTTGGAAGTACACAAAATCTATAATAGTGAAAGTTTGTACTTGCGGACACTGTAGTATTTTTATTTTATAGAATGTTACAAAACAATACACAATAAAACACGTACTAGTTTCAACTAAAAATGGGGTGAAATGACTGACTTTATATTACAACTTTTAGAAATACAAAAAGATAATTTTTGCAAGAAAAATTACAATCAAAACTTTTTCTGGGGTGCAATGGGTGCAGTGTATCCCAGACGTCAGTAGCTGTGGTGCACGACTGTACGGCAGAACTAAACGGGCGATAGCGCAATTTGTATGCAGAGTCCGTAGCATGTTACATAGTTAATCCGGCACTATAGTCGTCACTACTAATAAAAATTACTCGCCTTAGTAGTCCGGTGAAGCTATTAAGACCTTGCTAGGCCAATAGCGTAGTCAGTTCGAAAAAAAATAATAATAATAAAAATTAACAATTCTAGGATATCGATAACAAAAGGGCATCATATGAGATAGTCTGATTACATAAAGGAAATTCGGATCTTTTCGTATATTTGATTTTCCACTACTACTTAATTTTTTATTTAATTATTAATTTTGATTGATACTAGATATAAGTAAGCAATACATATGTGCGTCTGATACTATCTTTTTTTAAATTCAAATAGATATTAAAGTGATGCATTTACCTTATCGCATTATAGGCTCGGAGTAGGTATTGTCCCTTTGTTAAGAGTTTATGCACGACTCGTCGCGTCGCAAAATGCACGACCTTTCTCCGACAATTAATTCAGTGAATTTAGCTATCTTTTTAGAATATCTTGAAGACAACAATTAACAATGTATCGTTCATTTGAGACAAATATGATATTTCTTAAAAATGAGAAATTTTAAACATACAAATAAACTAGCTACGTTTGAAACTTGTTACAAGGCTGTACTGAAAAGCGATAGTGGCAGAGTGATTAATGGTGTTCGAACATGACGTCCATTAACGTAGGTTCGTCAATGCGAATGATGAGAGCTTTCAACGAAGGAGGACATCGTGACGAAACCATAGCATGGTGACCTTTTTTAAGCCCGCTTGGCTTCCTACCACTCTTCAAGTGGAATATCTGTCGCCAAGCACTTATAGGTGTTCCAGCAGGTGCACTTGAAAGCCAATCCTTTTCTTTTTAGCGTGTTTACCATATTAGACTACATCGTCATTTAACATCAGGTGAGATTGTGGTCAAGCGCTAAAACCTATACGGTGTTATTACAAAAAAGTTAAATACTTGGTTTAAAAAAAGTGTCGAATTAAATGCACCGCACTCGCCCGAGGCAAGTTCGCGTTATCCTTTTTCGCAAGTCTAACCTAAAGTAATCAAAGCGAGACAAAAGAGCAAGATGGCGAATATTCAGCGACCGCGGTGCATTTAATTCGAAACCTTTTTAAAGCAAGTATTCAATACGTATCTAACTTTTTTGTAATAACACCGCTAGAGTATAAAATAAGGGTAATGACCACTGACATATAAAAACCCAAGAAGCACAGACTCAAATAAAAGTAGCGCTCAAAACCGGCCGCAAAAACTACCCCATTACAATACCTACGTGGTTATAGTTATGCGATAAACTTATGATTTTGCAAATTCAACCTTACCTGAATGATTTAAAGTTGTTTTTACAAGGATGCAAGCGACGAAAGACTATTTGAAATGACTGCATAATCCAAAATTATGCACTCATTTTTGTGTGCCGTCTGCGAGACGTTAAGTCTGCATCTTGGGTTTTTGTATATAAATGGTAATGAGTGATGTCCATAAACTGTCCTTATTATCTTAACTCGTATTTCGTCACGCTAGGATGTTTTTCCGAACTAGAAGTAGTCTGACGTTTATAGGCATTCTAGGAATAATATTCTGTGATGAATTGAGTGAACAATGACAGTCTTTTACAGTCACTCCGGACAGTCTTTCGACTTTTAGCCGCAAGCAAAAGAACGAATTCCGTAAATGATTACATGAAATCCAGCGCGATTATCATATCTCTAATTAATCGAAAGGTTTTAAATAAAAACACGCATTTGTTATTATTGTATATTTGTGTAAAAGTTGCAGAGTTCATGGCACTTATACAGAGCTATTTCTTTAACTCTAAACATTACATTAATAATTGTGAACACTAAATAATACTTTTTAATCGCAAAGTTATCACATTATTATATTCGAGATTTGATTGTGGAATGATTTAAAGGTGAAAAAACAATATTTTAATGCTGAGAGTTGATTAAATTATTAATTACTAGCTTGTGCCCGCGACTTCGTCCGCGTGGAATAGTTACTTTGGCCTAACGCGAACACGCAGCGGAATCTTTCAAAAGGGAAAAAATCCCTAACTTTGAAATATTTTTCATAGGTGCTCCGCTCCTATTGGTTTTAGCGTGATGATATATAACCCATAGCCGTCCTCGATAAATGAGCTATCTAACACTTATATAATTTTTCAAATCGGACCAGTAATTCCTGAGATTAGCGCGTTCATCCAACCAAATAAACAAATAATCTTTATAATATTAGTATACTCGTAGATTACTTTCAAAACCGACGTGAAGTAACTGTGCTTGCACCTCTCCTCTCTTTCCTCCTTCCCTTCCTCCCCTCCCCCCAAACACAGGATGGTAACGCACTTGTGACTCGCCTGGTGTTGCAAGTGTCTATGGACGGTGGTGATCACTAAACATCAGGTGACCCACCTGTTTGTTTGCCTCCTATGATATATTAAAAAAAAACTACTTTTCTCTCGTACTTACCTCGAGCCGTCATTCAAATTACAATTACTTTTGATAGAGTGGACCGATTTAAATGAAACAAAGACTAAGTTACTCTCAAGGATATGCTTTATGATTATTTGGGGTTTTATTGTGAACCCGTTACTTTAGTAGTGATGCGTGTTCATTCAAACAGACAGACATTTCTAAAAATCATTGAAACGGATTCTATTACTTATTCCTAGACGACACCTGCAACATTTTTTTTCACGAAATCGAAAAAGTACAGACTCGTTAGGTTTATATTCTTATTATATAATATATATTTTCATGCAAATGATAATATTACAAAATAATATATTATGAAATTTACTCGTAAAATCGCGGTGTTCAGAGAAGAAATACAGTCTAATTTTTTACATTATTGCGTTTTATATGTATTCGGAATCAGGAAATAATGAATTTAATAGTATTCCTTTTGTTCTCCAGAGAGCTTCTGTTCTCAAATTACACTTTCAAAAAGGAATTAGTCTTACGCTCAAGTTACGGGCTACATACAGACTTTTTCCACTTTACTCCGATTTTAGTTAAATGCATCTCTTTGCTTTAAGTCGGCAAATATATACTCGTAATACGTTTACCGACCTCTCGTGAAACAATAATATGTTCTATTTTCAGTAATTAATTCGTTAATCGAGTTTTTTATAACAAAGTTTAGTGATGTGCATTTCGTGTCTGTTATTACGTTAAACGTTATTTATATAAACATCCGTTCAGATTCCGTGCATTCACACTTTTATCGTACATTTTACTGCGAAAAAAAGGCGTTCTTATCGCTCCCGGGGCGAGAACAGCTCTGCGTTCCGGTTTACGAACTAATTGTTGATTAACCTTACTGTTTCACAATGTAATGCTGTATCAGTCTACAAATACTATCTTTATATATATAACTAGCTTCTGCCCGCGACTTCTTCCGCATGGAATAGTAACTTTGTGCTAACGCTAACACGCAGCGCAAGTTGTTAAAAGGAAAAAAAAAAAGCGTTTTGAAACATTCTTCATTGTTGCTCCGCTCCTATTGATCTTAGCTATCTAACACTGAAATAATTTTTCAAATCAGACCAGTAGTTCCCGAGATTAGCGCTTTCAACCAAATAAACAAACCCTCCAGCTTTATAATATTAGTACAGATTCATCTATCCGTCTGACTGAGAAGTCCTCCTAAACAGTTGGACAGATTTTAATGAAATTTTTGTGTGTTCAGGTGGATTCAAGAATGGCGTATATTCATAATTGGACACGGTAGGTGGCGCTGCGATTGAATTGTATGATTTTTTTTATTATCAAGACAGGACAACGTCCGCCGGACCCACTAGTATATCTACATACATGCGGACATTGACCCGACATTGCACATGTTTCTAGTATCAGAAGCATATTACATTTATGTCATTAATTAATTTTGATAAACATTAGACGTGTTCAAAATGTACTGAAAACAAAAATTGCAGGATATTGAACAAAGAGATACGATAAAATACAAACTTAATGCGTACAAATAAATGAAATTAGCGTTTTTTTAATTTTTTATCTGCTTGTTGATTTTATCCGGGTTATTTCAAAAACGGTTCATCCGATTGTAAAGAACTTTCATTTACGGGTAGAGAGAGGACTTTTCTAAAATTAATCTACGCTACACATTATTATGTTTTTCCGTTTGGACCTGAGCAGTAATGATGCAATAAAAAAAAATTAGTCCATTTTCAATCCAAATAAAATAACATATATCTTATGAAACATTTTCACGTGATGAAGCTGCAGACAAGTAGCTACTGTATGATATTATTTTTGTATATTTTTTTTTTAAATATCAGGATTAAATAAAAATTTATAAGTTTATAAATCGTGTTACTACTAATATAATTGAAGTTTGTAAAAGAGTTTCCTTTCCAAGACTGATACCACGATATACTAGCGATACCAGTTTGCGAAATTATGCGAAACTTAATCGAGTAATCAATATAATATTTGGCATACAGTGGTAAAGAGGTGTCCATGTTGGTTGATAGTGCTGTATAATCATTTATTTTATGACAAACTCGACGAACCAGTCAAACCTGTAATCTAAGACAAGACGAAAAAAGGCAAATCAGTTCTCAAATAGTAATTTTGTCATTACCCCTTACCTTCTACAATCCTTCAAAGATTTAAAAGTTATCTCTCTTAAATTTAATTAATACTGCTTAGCCCCTACAGAAAATCGTAATGATACGTAGCTTAGAGAATATTCTGAATTTCTGTCAGTAAAACTATTATTCATAATGATGAGATAAAGTATAGTTTAAAACTATAATTATATAAAAAAATCATCAATTTTAACCGTTAAAGAAAAGAACAGATTGTTAAAGGAAGTCGAAATCGATGCACGTCCGATTAAATACCAACACTTCATATCGTGCTCGTCACTTTTTCTTGTTCCTTTCTACCCCTTTACACTGAAAAAATATAAAATGTCATTAATTATAAAATCTCTGTCCTACTCAGTAGCTTACTCGTTAACCAAAAATACTGAAAATACTACATCATAATTAATATAGTTACATCCGATATGCGGACTCGTTACAAATAAACAACGACTGGGTCATCGATCGTGGGAACCAAAAACAATGGGGTAACAAAAAATAACCAGTATCGAACTTTGTGGAATCTTTCGAATAATGACGTCAGTGTTTCAAAATTTTCCACTCTCTTTTATTGAGTGGCGCGCCATGGTAAGTCCGAGTTGATTTAGGTTCTGAAAGGGCTATTTCTTTCGTTAGTTATCTTTAACCGACATCGATAGTTTCACAATACACGTACGCGTTCGTACGGCACACATGAAGGTACGCATGTGTTTCACTAAAGCATACATGTATTCTTAGTTTAGTTTAGCTCGCATGGTTAATTTACTTCATTTAGCTTTGTTTTCAAGGCAGTGTGATCAGGTAATAGACTAAGTGCCTTGAACTAACTCGTCCTAAAATCTCGGTGATACTGTGGAAAGGCCAAGAACAACAACTCAGATCAACAGCTACAGGTTTTGACTAGATTAATTATGGGCTGTATTTTATTTTACTACTTAACCCTATAATCTTTTTACTAGTATTAAATTACAGTTGTTACATTTTATCATTATGACTTATTTCCATAAAAATTAAAAATATGTAACCTAATTAATGCTTTGAAAAATTTTCAATATGTCAATAAATTTCTAGTCAAACTTAGGTCAACTGTTTCAAGGTTAGTTCGGACAAATCAGAGATACTTCAATTATATTTATACTAGCTTTTGTTCGCGGCTTTGCTCTACTTAATCGCGTAATAATCTTAATAAAAGTAGAGTTGATGTATTCTTTGCGGACAATATATTTTTTCCGGATGAAAGGTACCGTATGTGTAAACGTGTACACAAAATTTCATAATGATCGGTTAATTAACCCCTCGGCTGATTTTCATTTGTATGGAGCTTAAGCCCCTATAGCTTTGAACAGTCCAGGGGTTAAGAGGTTAAAGCGGGTAACAACTAAACAAACTCATTTTCGCATTTATAATACTAGTCAGGACGTATAGATTTTCTCATAATGATATTTGGTAATAGGAAGGAGTACAAACCTTAGCTAAATTAATTCCGATCTCGCTAAGCCTCTTGTGTTGATATGTAAGTGGTTCGTGCAATTTGGCGTCGCCTCGCTTATAGAAGTCGCTATAGTCGAGACGGAACGCGAGGGTCTGCAGTGACACCTCCGCGTGTAGAGCCAGCTTCAGTATCAATGTTGTCACGTGACCCCTGATGGATCAATAAATCGAACATCAATTACAGTACCCACCACGTCATAAGCATCCAGTCTATGTATATACAGTCAAAACCGTTTAAGACGACATCGTTTAGAACAACATACCGGTTATATTGACTCAGAACAAAAGTTCCAGGTTAATGCCGTATCTCGAAAACATCAACGGTTGCAACGGCTACCAGTTATTACGACTAAATATAAGTAGTCCTTTCGATGTCCTTATTTTGATTTTGACTTTAATTAAATATATAGGATCGCTGGCAAGCACAACTACCACTTCCAGAAAACTAGCGTCAGAGATTAATGCATTATAAAGCATTATATTTTATTTTTTTAATAACAATTGACATTACACGTCACTAAGTTAATGTGTCCAAATGCGGCCATCATAGATTGCCATTCTCATAATGTGTTTACCATCTTGGACTACCACGTTATTTAATATCAGATGGTCAAAAATGTATAATCTACGAATTAAAAAAAAATTCTATGAATACCAAAAAACATTACCTGTACGTCCGAGCCCATACATTTAAGTCCGCCTTTCGATTAGCTAAGAACTGGTGAAAATTCTTTCGCTTCTCTTTATCGCGCGCCTCTTCGGCCGCTGTGAAAGCGTATTCCCCTAAAATACCATTACAATTATTATATAACTAAAAATGTCCAGCGGTTTCGCATACGTTTTCTATACAGTAATTATTTTCTACTCTTTATTTTGTAACTACCTATATATATAATTAACGGACTGACTGACCGACTAACTGGAAAATGGCAAATTTCAATACAAGCTTTCATACCCTTTTTCACTATCTTAGGGGTCGAATTTCCAAAAAAAAATCCTTAGTGCTTACCAACAGTGTAAAAGGATCTTGCACACAAATTTTAATGGTAGTTTAGGCTGTGCATATATGCCAGTTAGTCAATTATTTTATATTATTATATAATTATGTTAAAAGATAATATAGTAATTTAAATAGTTAATACCTCGTGCAATTCTTTCTGTTTTAATTTGTTGGAGGCGGTCTCGTCGCTCGAGCTCTGCGTTAATGCCCGCGTGTAACGTCGACTCGAAACTACGCAGTGCGAGTGTTTCATTCAGTACATTTCCCAAGTACGACTGCAGCTCCTAAAGATAACATTGTCTTCGATTAATCTATACCAGGTGATTGCTAAGACAGTAGCGATATTTCTGGAGGACACTCTGCACTCGATTCTCGTTCTAAATCAATTAAAAAATAGGTGTTTAATATTTGACCTAATTATCTAGAAAAATACAAAAATTATACATAATCCTCTATGTTAAAGCACAGTGTCTATAACCGTCGGGTGATTTCACTTTCATTTGAAAGGGAACATAGGAATGTCAGGAACAAAACAAAAGTGTTTATTGCCCGTTTTATTACTATAGAAAGTTATTGACTCCGGGTCATCCATTATAGCTTTTGGCAACGGTCATTACTCTTAGGTTTATTATTTTATTTACACGTTTGTAGCTAAACTTTTGAAAGTCTTAGATCAAATTTTAACTTAGGTTTTCTTGGTTGTTTATTAGTATTTGTTTTAATATTATTATTTTATATGTTGAATATGATCATGAAGTGTCATATCCTAGAATACTGCTAGTGTTTAACCTTTTACCTGGTATATTCGATTAATCTACATAAATACAATAACAGAGGTATGTCGTTGTGCGCACATCACGTAAGAACTACTGAATAAATTTCGATAATTTTTTTTAATTTGTCTTAGACTCTATTATTTATCTAAAAAATATAACGATAACTTCATTCTAAGATACTTCGATTTTTGAAAGCACTACGCGTTCAGTGATGTTTATTTTCTTGCCATGGAAAAGTGGGATAGCGGTGTGGTCTTCATGTGTTTTCCGCTGTCGTATACTATTAAGATAATAAATGACACAGACGAAGTCGCGAGGACCAGCTAGTGTAATTATAACAAATTTATTTAAAATTCAGTTCCTAAACTGTTAAAGATATGAAACATAATGCAACTAACTTGTTTTTTATTTTATTTTACACTAGCAGGCCCGGCAGACGTCGTCCTGCCCTGATTATAAGAAAATCCTTAACAAATGATATACCAAAACGTTCTTCATGAATCACTTTATCCGCTGGTGAAAACATCATGAAAATCCGTTCTGTAGTTTTTGAGTTTATCGCGAACAGACAGACAGACAGACGCGGTAGGGGACTTTGTTTTATACTATGTAATGATGATAAAAGAAAGACTGCAATTATGAATGACTGCATGAACGTTTAATCTGTGTCTTTATCGGAATAACTTTGACTTATAATATATTCGCGCTGGAAACTAACCTCAAAATTAATTCCGTTAAAGGCACAGGAAAACTCCAAATCCAAATATCCAACTCCAAAAATCCAATAAATTCGAAATTAGTTTAGCGTTTCCAAGTTCTTTTGTTGTGTGTAAAAAAACGAGTGTGCTTTAAACCACACAATTGAAGTAAAACTTCTTTAGCTCCATCTACATGTATGTATATTAATTTTTTACAAATATTTAAATTTCTTATGGATTTTACTAGCTATGGGCTATCTTCACTAACTTATATCTCCCTCTCAACCTCCGTCCGCCTCGCCCTATCACACTTTTTGTAACGCTCTCGTGACGTATTCACCAGCTTACTGCCCAAGTCAAGCGTGCGTAAAGAAGTTTTACTTCAAAAACCGCGACCGCAGCTCGGCGATTGTTCGTAACACATGGCAATAATGTGTTTCAATCTATAGCGGTCATAGAGACAGAGATATAGAGAGATCATGGCGATACAAGAAGGTACGAGAGTGTTGGTATACCTGCGTGGTGTGGTGTATCATGGCGTGTATGGAGTGTGTGTCGAGCGCTGCGTGGTGCAGACGGAGTAGCTGGTCGAGGTGCGTGCGTTGGTGTGCGGCGTGCAGCAGTCGCGCCCACGCCGCCTCCGCACCCACACAGCTCGCCTCCTGCAGTGCGCCGCACAGCCGCAGCGCCTCCGCACGCAAGCACGACACGCGACGCATCACGCCCCACACCTCTGTACATATATACAAGCACACAACGTGTAGATCTATAAAAAATAATATTGACTACGGAAAGGATGACTTGACTACGGAGCCAACGACAATGTTCAGACTGTTTCACAGTGAAAAGTCTAAATTGAATAATGTGTAAACATTCTTTAATGTGCATTAATTTATTAACATTATGACTGCTGAATGATGGGGCTATCAGACTAACAAACAAACATTGCGAAATGCATGTTAGTCGATCCAATAGTGGATATAATGTATATCTATACTAATATATAAAGCTGAAGAGTTTGTTTGTTTGTTTGGTTGAACGCTAGGATCTCAGGAACTACCAGTCCGATTTGAGAAAACCCTTCGGTTTTAGATAGCTCATTTATCGAAGAAGGCTTTAGGCTATATATAATCACGCAAAGATCAATAGGAGCGGAGCACCAATGAAGAATGTTTCAGAATCGAGCACTTTTTTCCTTTTGAGAGATATCGTTAGCGTTAATATTATATACGTTGCCATGGTAACGTGGTAAGTTTCTATCGCAAACATTTTCAAAGTTTATTTTGTTTTCCTATTCAACATTTGTTATCTATTACGTATTATAAAAATAAAGTTTGTGTATGTACAATTAAAATAACAACTTTTTGATGAATGTATATGGCTACAAATGACCAAAAAATTTTGTTTTATATTTTGTCTATATTTTTATATTATTATTTTTTTTGTCTGTTTGTTTGTTTGTTCCAGGTAATCTCGAAAACGGCTGGACCTATTTTAACGGGAATTTTACTGGCAGATAGCCGAAATTATAGCGGTTGACATATTGTACATTATTTGTCCGCGGCTTCGTCCGCATTGCTATTTCCAAAATGGTTGGACCGATTTTCACGGGGTGTTCACTGGTAGATAGCAGACCTCATAAAAAGTAATTTAGGTTTTTTTTTATTCGCCTTCGGCCGCAGTGCCTTATCCGTAAAGCTTGAACTGATTTTCACGGGGCTTTCACTGGCAGATAACTCACCTTATAAGAAGTAACTTAGACTATTTTATTTTGTTACTCAAGACTTCGTCTGCAATATTCTACTATCTCCTAATCGGTTGGACTGACTCACGGGACTTGTACGGGCAGATAACTAGCGAGTTCGGAAGACGTTGTCCCGCCCCGATAATAAAAAGAAAACCTTGAAAAATTATACTTAAACCTTCCCCATGAATCATTCTACCTACTGGTGAAAACGGCATGAAAACCCGATCTGTAGTTTTTGACTTTACCGCGAACAGACAAACAGACAGACCAGAGGACTTTGTTTTACACTATGAAGTGATGAACTGTTACCTGTGCATTCGTTGGTGTGAATTTAATAAAAATAGTTTGTTTACTGTAAACAAGCGCGTGAGACGTGCGCTGTACTGGACTCCAAGAATAAATGTATGTAATTAGAATTATATTATCACTTTGGTCAATTTGGCGGCCATTTTGTTTTATTTACCGCGTTTGCATCTACATAACTCAGTGATTATAGCAACGTATAAGAATAATACAATTATATCGACAATATGGGCATGTTTTGTCTATATAATAAACAATTTAACACATATTGTTCGATAATGTATAGTTTAAAATTTTCATTACTTTCTTATATAGTGTTAATGAGCACTGAGGGTGGTACATAGTAGGTTAAAGTTCCAGGTATGTTGCTGATGATAAATCCCATCCCATTCGATATACTATTCGTATTCACATATCTAATGTACACGTTACATGTTACAGTAGACGGCGTGATGTAAGATTGTAAGTAGGTGTGTACATTACAGAAATGCTTTTTCAAAAACATTTGTAACTATGACACCATAGTTATTTAATACAATTAAAAAAACGCGTGCAGAGCCGCGGGGGACAGCTAGTATTATATATTTATGTAACATTTAAACATAAATGACTAAAAACTAAAGGGCTTACAGTTCCGATATTGCCTGTTGTACCTATATATAAAAAGGTAAAGATAAGTTTAGTTTTATGCTTTTTTTCAGCTCTAGTTCTGAAACGATTAGCTTTTTTTTGCTTAGTAGCTATAGATGAGCGTTAGTGTTATCAATAAAAATATTTGAAAATAGATTTTTTTTTTCATAACATCGAAAAGTCGAATCCTTTATTTATCATACTTCAAGATTTTTATGTATTAGTCTACAAGATTTGTATACTTTTTGGTAAAAAAATAAACTCAACAATATTGAAACTCAAAAAAAGAATAAATTATGGTGGAATTTCGACCTCCAAATGACCAGTGGTAGTATTAATAAGTTCAGAAGCTAATAAAATATCCTACTATAGAAGTATCTTAGCCGCAAATTTTATGAGGTAACTACAACATCACCTTATAACTACCCACATGCCTATGTGATGAGTAATTAAAATTACAGATTATTTCCTGTTATATTTTGTACGATTCACAGGTGTCCTTTGTTTATACAGTCAGCTACTGCGAAATCGAAGGGGTTTTCAGACTGATAATTACTAATAACAAGTTTTCATAATTACATATTTGATTTATGAATATTTGTTATTGACAATATGGATATTGAGGATTAGTATATTCAATATTACAAGGATAAAATTTTAAAGGGATCCAGGAAGGTCATATGCTTGGTACAGAATTAATACTATATAATTAAAATATACAGGGCTAAACTGAAATGGTATTTTGTATTAAAACTTATGACCTCCAAATTATTGTTCTGTATGTTGGTGCTAAATAGTTATAGTGTAGGTTTATAAACATTCAGCGAGAAGTTTTCAATCAATAGTGGTCTGAACTAGTGGAAGGTGGAGTTTTACTTTTTTATCACATTATCTTAATCTATATAAATAAAATGAGAGAGGTTTGTCCTTGTGCGCGTATAATTCAAAAACTACTCAACAGATTTCGATTTTTTTTTATTACTTATTAGTCACTTGGTCCTTAATACTGGACGTAACCAGTAACCTCTAAAGGTTGGTGGTAGGCTCCTATTTTTTATTTAACGTTTTTCTATTTTACCGAGGGTATGAAAGTAAAAAAATCATATGTGGTGTAGGACGATTTATCCCGCATAGGTGGTGCGGTACATTGCAATGACATATAGCCTATTTTAGATAACAATAATTACGATCGTAGAAAGATTAAGACGGCGAAGGGAACACGGCGATTCGTTTTTGTGTGTGATCATTTAACAAGAACACGTCTTGATCTAGTGTTTTGTTATGTACCTGTCATTAGGTATTATCGCTGATGGGGCGTTTTATCGGACTAGCCTACTATGCTATTTCTTAGGACAGTAGAGTAGTCATCCGCTCGCTACACTAGAATTATTACAATAGCTTCATTACTTTTACTTTGTGTATAAAAAGTATGAGATAATAACAATGGAAACGAAGCGGCGTGTAACGACGAATATTTGATAGATTGATATGTAAAAGATAGGTGTGTAAATGGACTGACCGGGCATGTGCTTGAGCCGCTTGTACAGGATGGTGTGTTCGCGCCACGCGTCGTGCAGACTGTACTCGATGCGTTTGACGCGCCACAGCTGCGTGAAGAGCGCTCGGTAGCGCGCCGCGCACGTCGCCGGGAACAGCGTGCCGAGCGGCCCGTCCACGCGGTACTGCAGCGCGAACACGTCCCACCCGTTGTCGTCTCGACCGTCACCTGTACACAACACAAACACATCTCAACTGACTAGATTATTATTATTATTATTTCAGTATGTTTTTCAACATCTCTGTTACTTAGGATTTTGCTAAGCAGCAGGAGTTACCTCCAGCAGAAGTGGGCCATCGGCTGGAGTTCAATGCTCCACGGAGAGAAACCGTCGAACAATCGTAGCGTTATCGAGCAGGAGATTTGCCATTGTCGGTCTTCCTCGTAATCTCAGTCTTATCAAGATTAATTGGGATTAACCCGTTAACGGATATTATTACAGGGACTATTTCTGTGGATGTCACCCTTCACATCTACGTAACCTCGTGAGCCAGAGCAAGATATTTTATTATTATTATATTAGCTAGTCTCACTACTAGCAATAAATATTATTACATGAGCGTTAGCGACTGTTGTAGTTAATAAATATAATATAATATATATATAATATATTTTATATATATTATATATATAATATATTTTATATATATTATATATATAATATATTTTATATATATTATATATATAATATATATATATAGTGTAGTATATATAATATAGTTAAATTATGATACACTAAACGCATTATCTCAATACAAATTTACATAGTATAAAACAAAGTCCTCTGCCATGTCTGTGTGTTTGCGATAAAATTCAAAAACTGCTCAACAGATTTTCACCAGTACATATAGTGATTTATGAGGAAGGTTTATGTATACAATTTGTCAGTTTTTTTTAATTATCAAGGTGGGACAACGTCCGCGTGCCCACTATAAAAAATAATAAAAACGACTGTACTTTAGACCACACAACTGAAATATAACTTTTTCAGCTCGATCTATATTTGTATATATCTATGTTTATACGTATTATATATTATTATATTATATTAATTTTCTACAAATATTCCAATTTATTATGGGTTTTCATTGATAATACAAAACGTAACTGTCTCTCTTTCTATCTTCGCTAAATTATATCTCCCTTTCAACGTTCCGTTCGCCTCGCCCGATTACACATTTTCGTAACGCTCTCGTGACTCATTCACCAGCTTACTACTTAAGCGTGCATAAAGAAGTTTTATTTCAATAACTCACAATTAGGATAAAGGTTGACATGTAAGCGAGCAAGTACATGGTGCGGCTCAAACTGCGCGTTGGTGGCGCGCACTGCCGCCTCCAGCGTGCACGACAGATTGTGCACGTACAGCGACGTCGCGGGTTTGTTCAACTCCTCTCTGTTATTTGAAATTACCTATTTCATTATTATCCATCAGTGGTTAGCGTATTAATTGGACACTGTGTAGATAACCTGAGTTCGAATCCTTGAATTCTTTAAACCTGAATAAGCCAGAAATTTCGATTAAAGAAAACATTGTGATGAAACCATATATAGCATAGTGGTAGGGCTTTTTCTAAGGTCTCTAAGTTGAAAGTCTTTCGCCGAGCACTTGTAGGTGTGTGTTAATAGCTGCACTTCAGAGCAAGTTCCTCTAGGCTTAGCGTATTTACCATCTTGGACCACATTGTTGTTTGACATATGTGATATTATGGTCAAAGGCCGAAACTTATAGTGAAAAATATGTACTTTCAGGTAAATTTAACATTTAAAAAATGCAAATTTCTCTAATCGTGTAAAGATGACTTCCAGCAGACCTTAATCTCTAAAACCAGATTCCATACATTTTGACACAACTATATGGAACATGAGGATAAAACTACATTTTTTTTATATTTAGTGTAATTGGATCTAATACGAGCGGTATTATTGGTGTAGTATACATACTGTAGAAGCGTCATGAGATGATGCACAAAATCCCCTTGTGCAAGAAGCAGATATCGGCGGTGCGCTGCGAGATGGTCTAGCAGATGGTGGTGTGTGGTGAGTGCGGCCAGCAACCGCTGTGAAGCCGCAACGTGTGCGTCGCGTACTCCTGCACGCAACCCCTCCGCCTCCCACCACGCTGTGTACTTCTCAGCTTCCATCGCTCCGCCTATTTCATCCGTTATTAGTGAGATATACAGAACAGTTTATATTATAATGTAAATACTATATAATATACTAGCGGGTCAGACGAACGTTGTCCAGTCTTGATAATTAAAAAAAATCCTTGACAAATTATATACCTAGACCTTCCTCGTAAATCACTTTATCTACTGGTGAAAACCGCGTGAAAGCTGTGAAGGACCGTCATATGACCATCACATTTGTTTTAAACGCTATCTACCTGCTTATATAAAGTGTTTTATGTGTTATTCAATAATCAATTTTGATGTTACAGATCTTTCAAGCTCTCCATGACGACCCAACGTTAGGGTTACAAAGGTTGTTACAACAAAAATTAAATGTATCTAACTTTTCTACAATACATAATACCACACTTACAATCCTAAGATACAATAGCTATTTCATGTAAAATATCTTATTGAGGTAGTCATTATCGAATTTTTAGAGGCTACATATTCAATGTGTACCATTACGTGTAAACTTAAGTTTAAAGAGATTAACTTTTCTTAATACAATATGTACTCTAAACTGTATTATGCAATACTTAATATTTTCCTATAAGGTATTATGAACATGGATTCAAACAGTAAATTGAACCGAAAGGGATACAAAAAGTTTATTAGATTCTTTCAATTTATATGTATGAAGCTATTCACTGGAAATCTGAAATGTGAATGGAACTTTCAACTATGTCTCTGAGTAAATTGAAAAATGTGATATATGTAGTTTATCTATGTCGTTAACTAACCTGTATGAGATTTAAGTAAAGCCTGCAGCTGAAGAGCATGGTCTGTGGGCGCGGGTTCGTCCGTGCACGCTTCCCGCATAAACACGACGCTCTTACCCGTCGCCAGGATCTGTGCGGCTTGCTCACGAACCATGAACGATGGCACCATCCATTCCCTGACACACATTTATTTATATTATATTTATTTATATGAGCGCTCGTACAGTGATCGAACTTCGACCATAGAGAAAAAAAACTTTTCAAATTTTTTATTGATGACACTAAAACTCGTCAAAGAAAAAAGGAATTAAGAAAATAGGCTGAAAAACAAAATAATGTGATGTTTTTAACTATTTTGACGGGGTCTTGGAATGTCATGTAGTGGTTTTTATATTTTATTTATAATCTTGTGTTATTCTGCTCTATATTTTGTAATATTGCTGGTGTATTACGTAATATAGTTTTGTTATTGTGCACAAGTGAAGTGGATGGGCAATGATACCACTGAGCATCATTTCTGAATGCCACAACCACTTCTTTGCCACAATTACTTCATTGAAATGATCGCAAAAAAACTTGTAATATTCTTACTTACTCGACAGCGGCAGTAATAACCTACTAGAAGATTGGATGCCAAAAAAAACTATTTTCTCACTGCCCATTTCTATATATAAATATTTTTATTTTTTAACTAGCTTTTGCTCGCGGCTGGACTCACATTAATGTAGATTTAACATATCGCACAGGAACATTACTTTTCTCTGGATGAAACACATCATTTATCCTTTGTAACAAATGCTATGCTCTTCATACAGGTATTAAATTTGAAATTGGCTAGCTGTGTAATAAGGTATACCAATAAGAGAGGAGATAATAGACATACAAGAAGTAATTTATTAAATTAACATTTACTTTACATAATATATTAATAAAAAGTTGTAAAATCTCTTAAAACAACCTTTTAAAACGCTCACCTCACTCTATATTTGTCATGCCACATTCTGTCAATTGGTACACCACTTCTACTTTCAATAAAAAATTCATTGTAAGGGTCATCTATTTCACCTGCAACAAAAAAAAATGTTCTTAAATATATCTTTCCTTACAGTTTGAAATATATCATTTTTAAACTTAAAATAATAACTAAAAAATAAATGGTATATCTTATGTGTGGTTTAGTCGTTATAAAAATACAAAATTTATAAAACCAGTATTAAATAATTTATGGCATACCATTAACAGAATGATTTTTTTAATACTTTATCAGTGTTATTACAAGAAAGTTAAATACTTAAAAAGGTTTCGAATTAAATACACCGCGCTCGCCCGTGGCAAGTTCGGGTTATCCTTTTTCACAAGTCTAACCTAACGTAACCAAAGCGAAACAAAAGAGCAAGATGGCGACAATTGAGCGACCGCGGTGCATTTAATTCGAAACCTTTTTAAAGCAAGTAATCAATACGTATTTAACTTTTTTGTAATATCACCGTTAATGTTTTAATGACTGATCACAAAATTGGCTGATGTTAAATAACTATGAATTTTTATATGGGTAACACGCTAGACATAAAAGGGTACTGGCTCTCAAGTACTACATGTGCTAGGTGACAGTTTTTTACTTGAGGATAGTAGCTATGCAGGCAGGCTCGTAAAAGATCACCTTATGCTATGATGCCTTTCCTTTACTGAAAGTTCCGACGCATACGCAAGGATTCGAGCCTACGTCACAATCGTTTATTACCCGAAGTTTAGTATCCGAAGACGGTAAACACTTACCCACCATCGTTTATTACCCAATTACGTGGGTCATAAAAGTAGTACAAAAAGCATAAATACCGTGCATTAGCCATCGAGTAAGCATTAACAGCAGCGGATAAGTGAGAGCGGTGAGCAGCCGACGCGCCAACATCGATACGCGCTCGTCCCCGTGACGCACGAACCGATGCACGCACGACGCTAGTTCACCACCTAAAATAACAATGTATTATTAACCAGCTGTATGAAAACCATGTAACTAGAAAAGTTTTGAGTACGATGGTGGACGTTAGATTTACATTCTTATTATATGTATGGATATAGACTAGCCGCCAGCACCGTTTTCGCACGTGTGTACCGACCAAAAAAGGTGACCAAATTACATGGGTAATTAAATAAAATCGTAACTGAACGTCGATCTGTTAATATTTTTGAAGATCTCTCTATTACCTTCTGTCTCACGCATTCTATTACATGAAGATTTTTTTTATCCATATTATTTACTTGTCCGTAGGATTTTTCAAACATTCTCTTTCATACAAACCTTGTCCTGACAATTTCAAATACAACAAAGAAAGGATTAGCCAAATAGGTTCAGCCGTTCTGAAGTGATGCGCTTATATACATTCGGCAATTGATTTTTATTTATATAGATAACTGTTTTACTATGGTAGAGCGTGGCGGCTGTCGGATCTAATCGCGACCACCGTACACCAAGTGTAATACCCACCACAGCGGCACGTTTAGGCGTATTGCATACCGGGATTAGGGATGCACGATATTAGAAAAACATCGATTTAAAAGTATCGATATACAATAAACATCGCAAGCAAAACATCGATATGTATCAATACATCGATGTTTTCGGTAGCAAATAAAACTGCCTATTCTATCTATGGTTTTCATTATTATTGCAATTACAATACAAGAAAAAATCACAGTATTTTTTGGGTATACTCTGTAAAAAAGACTTTGTCAGGTGTTTCCCTTTTGTCTGTTGCTGGTACAAGAGTTATTGGCTAGCTTTGGAAAAAAACCTTTCTGAAGCTGACCCTTTCCCGTTTTCCCTTAGGAAATGCAAAGAAATAACTATTCGCCCGGCTTACTTCGATTTTGTTGATCAGTGTCTAGTGTAAAATAGTTGAAATTGATAGTTATCTAGTCCCTAGCTATAGTACATACAACACTAGATGACCCTAAAGTATATATTGACATTTCGATATTTTATTCTCATAATATCGATGTGTCGATTTTACCGAAATCAAAACATCGATGTTTTCCAGCCAAATATAGATGTTTATTCACCATCGATGAATATCGATCATCTCTAATCGGATTCAATCAATATATAATAATTATGTAATTAAGCAGACTGGTTGGGAGTCTGTACCCGACTAGGTGGACATATACATATGGCACCAAACTGGTCAAAGTTGGGTTCCATTTTGAATTATCAACCAGAGAATGTATCTATCTATCGAAACTCTTGTACGTCAGCATGATAACTAAGATTGTTAAATTCTAGATTTCTCAGTGGTTCCCATTGGTTTTTGGGTTGCAATATAATTGCTGGGAATTAATTCAAATCAAATGAAATATTGCGAGTACACTGAATATATACATTTTCAATTATTACAAGTATTTATTTTTCATTTATGTTTTTAATATTCCTAAGTAAATAAAAATACCCATGTCAATGTTTCATCAGAAAATCTATAGATGTATATGAAATTTATGTATCTATTTTCCTAAAACCTGGTTTTGAGTCTATACTATAATTTACTTATCGCTTTTTAATGCACTAAAGGCAACAGAGCGACACTGCAGCCTACTGTAAGAACTGCACAATACACAGGCAAACAGTTCATGTATGTCGAAAAGCTTATTATTTAGGTAACTGGAACAAAAAAAAAACCTTTTTTGTGATGTGCAGTGTGAGCAATATTTGCCAACCACGTCAACCGGTGTAGAGGTTCCTGAGCCCACACACATACGCGTCGTAATGTCGCTCCGCCGCCATCGCCTTCACAGGCCTATAAATATTGTGTCAAAGCATTACTATGCACTTAAATACCACTATTGATGAAAAATATAAATACAATAGTCTCACTAATCCGACACTATTGAAAACCAGGGAGTGTCGAATTATTGGAATATTTGGATTATTGGATAGTATAGAAAAACTGTGTGGAACTTGTGTAGGTTAACTGATACTGGTGCGCAGGGTACCGGAGTACTGGACACGTATCGGACTATACATACAAGCTCTCTATAAGCTTGACATAAAAGAAATGTTTGTTTATTTTTTTCTACATAAACCGTGTTATTACAAAAAAGTTAAATACGTATTGAAAACTTGCATTAAAAAAGTTTGGGTACTTTTGTATTAAATGCACCGCGCTCGTCGAACGTTCGACATCTTGCTCTTTTATCTCTGTTTGGTTAGGTTAGGTTAGACTTGCGAAAAAGGATAACGAGAGCTTGCCGTGGCAGCGGTCGGCAAGCGCGGTGCATTTTATACGAAAGTACCCAAAGTTTTTTAATGCAAGTTTTCAATACGTATATTATTTTTGTAATAACACGGATAAAGTGTTAAGCCTTACTAATATCATTTATTTATAGCAAGTCTTGTTTGTCCGGCTTAATTTCCGAAACAGCTGAAGTAATTTTGAAAAAAGTTTTACAGGTAACAGTATATAACTTTTCATAGTATTATTTAGTACATATACCATCATGTTTTTCCATACGGGCTAAGTAGTCTTGAGAACCTTTTATAGAAAGAACCTAAAAAAGGGTTACACAATAGTACAGATAAAAAACATGCAGTTTGTGTAAAACAACGAAACCTTTGACACGGGAACGAAATCGCCAGCAACAGCTAGTAAATGTAATAAAACTAACCTGAGATTGCAAAAGAGCCACACTACGATAATATTCTGTTATCTCATCTCTGATCGCAGAAACCAGTCCTTCTCCCATCAAACCTGAAATAAACAATATTTATAATCATATTTTAGTTACATACATTATGAGATGCCCATGGTACACACGGAACACAGAAGTGCATGATTACATCGAAATTGTAACAGTTAAAGAGGATATAGGAAGGATATCTATGCAGCCTATAAAAATAAACTAGAACACCATAATAATAATCTGGTCACAAAATTAACAAATATAAATAAGTCTCTATCGTGACTTAAAAGCATACTATTGGCCTTAATCTGATTATCTGACCACTGTATGTAGTGTTAAAATAAGTGATGACACATCATTGGATGTGTACTCACGAGAACATATATTTCAACAACAAATTTGATTAAAGCTATGGGGTTGATTACAGGTATTATAAAAATATTTCAAACAACTTCTATAAAATCACATAATAAAAAAAATACTTTCCTTGTGGCATGAGCCCAGAAGATGGATCAATAAACTCTTTGAGCCTGTCATGTAAGAAACCAAGGTGGGCGATACGAGAGTACAGGGTTTGCATCGGTCGGGAGCCCGAACCCCCGCCGCGTGCACGAACTCCCGTCGCCGCCAGCACCGCCTCGCGTACGCAGTTGCGTTCTCCTGGACGATCTGTTAAACACATATAAGAATATTCCAATTGTGTCGTCATATTTTATAACTAGCGGGCCCGGCGTACGATGTCCCGCCCTGATAATAAAAAAAAACCTTAACAAATTATATACCAAAACGTTCCTCATGAATTATTTTATCCATTGGTGAAAACCTCATGAAGATCCGTTCAGTAGGTTTTGAGTTTATCGCGAACAGACAGACAGACAGACGCGGTAGGGGACTTTGTTTTATACTATGTAGTGATAAACCGAGACCAATTTTGGTCCTTCATAAGATTTTGTTATTTTTTTAAAATAATTTCAAATTTTATACACTGTAAACCAAGACCAAATGTGGATAGACCTTCATAAGAATTTTAGTTTTTTTTTACATGTATACAACTTGAATATCTTAAAAAACAGTAGTACACATATTACGAAGAGCTAAAATTGGACTTGGTCCATTTTGAAATGTAACAATTCACTTTTTAATGAACGTACAGTTAACATGTTAGATATGATGTTCAGATACTTCAGATACTAATTGTGATTTAATTGATTTTTTATAGCTAAGCGAGGGTATGGAAGTAAAATAAATTATGCTCATGACGGTATATTCTTCCGTAAGAAGATGCGGTTCATTCCATGTATTAAATAAATATTCTTAATTAATAATACCACAATCACAATGACTTTTGACAGTGGTGACGTGCTTGATAGTGTGATAAGTCATTTGCATGGCCATTTAAAAATTGAGGCACCATAAACCTATTTTTGTCTTAGCATGTTCCATGCAACACGGCCTAAATATCAAGATCAATGTGTACCACTGGTAGTACACATGCACGGAACGTGTTAGCGATCTGTAATGACTTCTCATTGGTTGTGGAGCCCTTAGGCGGATTAGCCTAGCAACCCACTCACTACAAGGAACATTAAATATAAATAAATATTATACATTATATGAAAATGACATGTGGGACTCTAGTACAATAATAACAATGCAGTGGGCATAACCTTAGCAGTACATTTTCTTGAAATATAATATTTTAGATATGTCAGGGATTGTAAATTTTTGTATATACAAAGAACTCTACAGGAAGTAACACACTAACTCTAGAAATTAAAATTTATAAATAAATTGGCTCTGTTATGATTGCTTTCAGGACTGTCCTCAAAGTGCCAAACCAAAATAAAGAATTTTCTGGCGCATACTCATTCCTATATGTATCTCGTTAATAATATCATCATTTTCTAGCAAACATATTGCTAAAGTCACACCCAGTCTATTGGCTCAATATAAATATGACCTATAAGTAAAAATTTTCATACATTAAATCTTAAAAACACATATATTATTAGAAGTTCTTCATCTATTCATAATTTATTGCAAAGGGCAAAAATTTGAATGTTTGTAGAAAATAATCCCTGAAACTACTACTTTTCATTCTTTGATTCATATAATGTTTTATTTTGGGTAACATAAGCTAGATTTTATTTGTTACATGGTTTTAATTGTTACAGAGTACAAAGTTGTTTGTGGTTACTAGTGTGGATATAGATTACTATGATAACAATAGCTATAACTTTTTAAATTACCAGAAGTTTGTAAAGCAATGGCCATATTGCTTTGATCAGGTGGAAGACTTTGATTGGAACCTTGCCTCTTTGCCAAATTGCTTGCCCAGCTCCCTGAACCAATTGTACTTTTGCTTGCATTTGATGAAGGCCCTTGTATTCCAGATGTTGATTTCTAAATATAACAAATGAAATAACTGGCTATTATCACATTATATATTAAGTCAATTAAGGTTCAATATATTCATTTTGATAATAAACTCATTTACTATGTACATATTAACTTTGATAACCATTAAATTCATTTTTAATCTTGCTGAATTAAAGATCCAGTTGTACTTCTAGTTAAAAATAATAAGATATTTTATTCTGTATAGTCATGTGTTCAAATGTGTAAACCAGTGAATTCTTTATCTAATATTCCTGTTCTATCATAATGAACCTAACAATAACTTTTAATTCATATTTAGGGGTTACAAATTATATAATTTACACAATGATATTTTTATCTATAACAGTATTAGACTACATACACATTGACACACATACAGACCCAGCATAAAAATTGGCAATGACTAGATAGGCTCCAAAATGAGTCTTTACATTTCAAAATGAGTACAGAACAATTTTATCCATTCACTAGCTGTCCCCCGCGGCGCCGCACGCGTTTTTTTTTAAATGTATTAAAGAAATGTAAAATTGTAATTAGGTGTGTACATTACAGAAATGCTTTTTCAAAAACATTTGTAACTACGACACGCACGCCATTTACTGTATTATGTTACGTGTACATTAGATATGTGAATACGAATAGTATATCGAATGGGATGGGATTTATCATCAGCAGCATACCTGGAACTTTAACCTACTATATACCACCCTCGATGCTCACTAACACTATATAAGAAAGTAATGAAAATTTTAAACTATACATTATCGAACAATTTGTGTTAAATTGTTTATTATATAGATATAACATGCCCATATTGTCAATATAATTGTGTTATTCTTATACGTTGCTATAATCACTGAGTTATGTATAGTAGTTCGATGAAGCCGTAAATGCCGCAAAGCTAATAGCATAGTCAGTTCGAGAAAAAAAACTGAGTTATGTAGGTGCAAACGCGATAAATAAAACAATATGGTCGCCAAATTAACCAAAAAGATAATATAATTCAAATTACATACATTTATTCTTGGAGACCAGTACAGCGCACGTCTCACGCGCTTGTTTACAGTAAACACATTATTTTTGATCAATTTTACACAATTTTAAAACAAAGTCCTCTGATCTGTCTGTTTATCAGTTCGCGATAAAGTCAAAAACTACAGAACGGATTTTCATGCTGTTTTCACCAGTAGGTAGAACGGTTCATAGGGAAGGTTTAGGTATAATTTGTCAAGGTTTTCTTTTTATTATCAGGGCGGGACAACGTCTGCCGAGCCCACTACCTTAAAATAAAATAGCTCATTAGTTAGTTGTCTGCCAGTGAAAGTCCCGTGAAAATTAATTCAAGCATTTCGGATATTCCACTGCGGCTGAAAAAAAACCTAAATTACTTTTTATGAGGTCTGCAATCTACCAGTGAATATCCCGTGAAAATCGGTCTAACCATTTTGAAAATAGCAATGCGGACGAAGCCGCGGACAAATAAAATAGAATATGTCAACCGCTATAATTTCGGCTTTCTGGCAGTAAATAATAAAATTCCCGTTAAAATAGGTCCAGCCGTTTGGAAATTACCCGGAACAAACAAACAAAATATAATAATCTAAAAATGTAGACAAAGTATAAAAAAAAATTTTTTTTGGTCATTTGTAGCCATATCCATATCCATTCATTCATCAAAAATTAATTGTACATACACAAACTTTATTTTTATAATACGTAATAGAAAACAAATAAAAAATTGGAAATAAAAGTAGTATAAACTTTTTGAATAGGAAAACAAAATAAACTTTGAAAATGTTTGCGAGAGAAACTTACCACGTTACCATGGCAACGTATATAATACTAACGCTAACGAAATCTCTCAAAAGGAAAAAAGTGCCCGATTTTGAAACATTTTTCATTGGTGCTCTGCTTCTATTAGTCTTAGCGTGATGATATATAGCCTAAAGCCTTCCTCGATAAATGAGCTATCTAAAACAGAAGGGTTTTCTCAAATCGGACTGGTAGTTCCCTTGATCATAGCGTTCAACCAAACAAACAAACAAACTCTTCAGCTTTATAATATTAGTATAGATAAGATTTTATTTAACATTTTCAAATTTTAACCATGTAAACTCATTAAAAAAACTTAAAATACTTTAAAAAAATTAATAATCTTGTATGATGGATTAAAATTGGGCTTGGTTCATTTCGAAATGTAAGGACTCAAATAATATCCCTTTAATAATAGGTATTTACCTATGAAATTGCCGTTCTGCAGTACTGGCCATTTCAAATCAAAATAATTTTTGTTTGGCTAAGAATTCTAATTTCAAATTAATTTTATTTTAAAAACATGGAATTCTTTTTCCAAAAGTAGTTATTTGTTTATTGATTAGTGTTACATTTTCATCGCATTTCAATCTTTTTTGTCATCATGGATACGTTAAAAATTCGAGTAATTATGGAATATGAGTACCGTCGTGGCAGCAACGCGGCACAAGCGGCACGCAACATCAACGACGTTTACGGAGCTAACACTACAAACCAACGCAACACCTGTTATTGGTTTGCTTGCTTGCGTTCTGGGAATTTCGACCTGAAAAATGAACCTCGCGGTCGTCCGAAGACTTTGGTCGACAATGACGAATTAAAGGTGATTGTGGAAGCTGATGATACACAATCTACGGCTGAATTAGCAGCAGCTTTCGACGTTAGCGTCAAAACAATATTGGTCCATTTGCGTCAAATTGGCAAGGTAAAAAAGCTTGACAAATGGGTGCCCCACGAACTCAATGATCGCCAGTGCGAAGTACGCGTCGAGACGTGCCTTGCACTGCTCAACAGACACACAAATGAAGGAATTTTGAACCGCATTGTTACCTGCGATGAAAAATGGATTCTGTTTGATAACCGCAAGCGCTCAGCAAGTTGGTTGGATCCTGGTTTAGCACCTAAACAATGCCCTAAACGAAAACTTACCTCTAGAAAAGTAATGATCACTGTTTGGTGGTCTAGCGCCGGTGTGATTCATCACAGCTTCTTACCAAACGGGGTGAGCATTACTGCAGATGTGCACTGTGAAGAACTGAACACAATGATGGAGAAGCTGGCACATCTCCAACCAGCATTGGTCAATCGCTCGTCTCCGCTGCTCCTGCACGACAACGCGCGACCTCATACTGCACAGCAGACGGTCTCCAAGTTGCAAGAACTGGGGTTGGAAGTTTTCCGTCATCCGCCCTACTCACCAGACCTTGCGCCTACAGACTACTACTTTTTCCAGAATTTGGATAACTCCTTGGCGGGAAAAAAATTCAATACCCGAGAGGCAGTACAAAATGCCTTTGAAGAATTTGTTGCCTCCCGTCCAGCTGATTTCTTTAAGAAGGGCATCAATAAACTGCCACTGCGTTGGCAAAGATGCATTGATTGCATGGGTGATTACTTGGATTAATACAAATAAAAAATACATGAGAAAAATTAGTTTAAATTTTTTCATACAAAACGGCTATTTCATAGGTAAAGACCTAATATTGGTAATAAACAGTATAAAAAATATCATTTTGCAGGTTTTGACTTTGCCAGAATATTTATGAATTTAAGTTGTTGCCTTCTAAAGAATAGACATCTTTAATGTTTATCATTTGAATATGTAGGGGTATGTAGACCTAAATTATTATGTTTTTATTAAATAGTAATAAGTTAAGTTGTGTTGTTAAGTTATCAAAAGATATAATTTATAAAGTATACTATTTCTGGAAAAAAACTATTGCATCTTTGACATTAAATTTACTTACAACTGTGGCCAACTGTGGGATGGGAAACAGTTGCTGTGTACATTCAAACTGATGAGGTGTTTCAGATAAAGCCAAGAGTAGAGACAGCACTGATACGCGTTGTTTCAATATAAACTGAAAACATAAGATATACAATGCTAATATTCCATTAGAATATGATTATGCAAAAGAAAATATAAAAAATACTAATAAAAATGCAAAGTTATCAATTTATTGATGTTTACAGAGAGATAACCAAGTAATATTGATTTACTAGTAAACAATATGAATCCAGCTTTTTTTGTGTGTAGATATGTTCTATATCAGATTCAAACTATAATATTCATCTATATCGTTTAGGATCTTTGGTAGGAAATGTGTTTAAAGTAATCAAAGTGGAAACATTTGTCTTTAACATTCAAAAGAAGACCATTCATTCTAAGATGGAATAATTTTGGTGTAAACAAAAAACATTCACATTTAAATTCAGCTCTGTAGAATACAGAGAGTATGGATGTGTGAGTGCTGTACTGATAGAATAAATTCTATGTCAAGGTATACAATTTGTGATAATTCCATACAGAATCGGAATAGAAAAGAAAGAAGTTTGACTTGTTCACAACATTGATATTTGTCACAAAGAGCAGTTCACAATGGCAACCCTTCAAACCTGGCAAACATAATATCATATATGCTGCTAAATACACCACTGTTTTCTTTATTATACACATATCTAAGAACAATTCTTTAACACCAGAATAACTTCCAAAGCCTAATATCAATATTTGTGTGTACATGTTAGATTCATTAGTATTAACAATTTCAGCCATGTCCACTCCTGTCATGTCATGCTGAATATACTAACAAGGTAAATAAGGTAATTATGAAGAACTTACTAATAATAAAGTTCTAAAATTTAAGAAAATAGGAATACCTTATGTTTTATAACAATTACTCTAATCTGAATAATAAACTACCATTATCATTAATATTTTAGATAAAACTTATCTGAAAACAGTTATTAATACATTACATTACTTTGTTATTTTTAAGCACTTATTAGCATATTTTGCAATCTATCTTAAACAATTTTTATTAAATAAATATTCAACTATGTTGTATAGGAATTATACAAAATTAAGAAAATAAGGAGTTTCATCAATTTTTTTTTCTTTCTTAATTTTATTCACAATATGATAAAGGTGATATAATTGTCAAATCATTATTATATCTTCATTATTAAAAAAAAAACAAATATTCTTTATTCAATGTAGACCCTGAGAAGCCACTATTGAACATCAAAACTACAATATATCACCTCAGTTATCATACTTTCAAGTTTACTACAGCCTCAAAGATAGTGAAGTATCAATTATAATAATGAAATATAATTGAAACATGTATATATAACAAGAATATTTTTTTCAACCCCTGAATAGTAGAAAACAATATGAATGAAATAAATTATCACTAAAAATTTTACCAAAGAAGGTTTTCCTATATCTCTTTTGTTTGATAATTCCACATATGTTGCCAATTACTCCAAAAAACTATATATATACTCTTAGAATAGAAAAAATAAAGCAAATGACAAGGATAAAAATTATTTGGCTTAGCTGCAAGGTTTAACTAAAATTGATTATAACTTTGGTTTCTTTTTGTTTAACAAAACTGGGAGACCATTACAGTATTAAAGGCTTTCAACAAACTAATAGAAAGGGAGTAGAGTCAATAGGCAACATACTTGCGACTCCCCTGGTGGTGACAGTGTCTATGGACGGTGGTGATCACTTACCATCAGATACCCACCTGTTCGTTTGCTCCCTATGATATAAAAAAAGGAAACTTTAAATTGAAAATAAAAAATAACTTTATACAATAAGCAATACTTATGTTACAAGGTAACAATTTATTTATTGTGTTAATAAATCACACACTCACTGAAGTCTTCAGTTTTGAATAATATTCGTTAAATTTTTCAGCGTCTCTGGCAGAAACGACTGAAAGGCGAGTATGAATCTTTTGACAAAGTAACTTTTCATCTTGTATAGTACGAGTCTTGTCTCCCGTAGATGATAAATAAGATATTGCTAGTTCATATGCACTATCTGCAATAATAATAAGGAAAAGATAATATAATATATATATTACATAAAGAGATATCAATTGTTAGGATTATAATATTTTACGACAAACATACTCTACTAATCACATAAAGTAGCAAACAGAAAAATGTTGTTACTAAAAACAACTAACAAAAGCACCTTTTTTAAACACTGACATTAAACCTTTTAGATATTCCTGTAATCCACACATATAGTGAAATTTTAATGACAATGTTTTTCCTTTTCCAATATAAAATTTATATTAATTTATACAATATGTAGGTTACGTATAGCGATATAAATTGAAACATAAAAACAAATAATATTACGAGTGACGGATACAATTTGAAAATAGAAACATACCCGGGTCCACTGACAATTGTGAGCACAGTTTATGAAGCTGTATTGTTAGGTTATTTGAAGATATGTCCATGGTAATTTGCTTTAGACATTTATAACTAAAATCTCCAATTGGAATTTATAATTTGTGTTAAAATAACATTCAAATTCTCACAAATAGAATTATTAAATTTATAATATATGTATATGTAATAATTTATATATGATAACAATGCAGGGAGAAAATAAACCAATAAGTATTCAGGACGAAATAACACAGAAATTCATAAAAATGAAGAAACGAAAAACCAGTACTTTTGACATATCCAAACAGAAATTTTCAGATTGCCAGATGCCTTTCAACCATTTTCGAATTATCCCACGGATTTAAGTTCTATGGACCCAATGGATTACCCGAATCTTAACTGAAATTGCAAGATTAAAAAAAAGTAAATAAAAATTGTTTTGTAAATACCGTTATTTAGTTACTCCCTGTAAAACACAGTGAACTGTGTATATCAGTTTCAAATCAACAATACCAATTCATTAGATGCTGTGTCAACAACGTAAATATGAAAATTAATGCTGTAAGATTAAGTTGTATAGCAATGAACATTATCGTGCTACAATTTGAGAAGAGGAATTCAACATATATATTTAAAGTGTGTCATGAATAATTCATTTAATTAAATTTGTTGTGTAAACTAGTAACCATACGCGAATAACGTATACGTTGAATTGCAATATAAACTTAATAACAACTACAAAAAGTAGTTTTGAGACGACTTGCGAAATCTGTAATTTTTTTTCTCGAACTGACTGCATAGCCTTCCGGCCTTTATAGCTTCACCGAACTGAAATCTGTAATAATTTATGTTGAATGCTCAACCATGTAAAGGTTTTATTCTATACTATTCTATACTAATGCGTCGTATTTTAAACCATTTAACATCTCATTGACAACATTATTCATAACACCTTTATATAGAGTCAACTCTTGAGGTTTACAAATTGTAATAGCATAAGTTAATTATATTGAATTTTTATTTTCTTGAACAATTTACACATTCATACTTCGAAAATACTTTAATTGGTGGAAATATATATAAAAGTTGAGTAGATTAATCCTGTTCAGCACACATATTTATTTAACTTTTTTGAAATTCATTGAATATATTTGTTGTAGGTGATGCTTGAAATCTTCTAAAATCTCTTATGTTTTTTTGATGTGAAACATCTATAGGCGCGGTAAACCTGATTTTGGCTTAGCGCAACGTGGCGAAGCAAAACAAGAACTTTGCACTATTCACGAAATACTCAAAAACATTTGCAACCCTATCTGTATAAACATAACATTCAAATTGTTTTGTCGGCCATTCGTTATACTAGTGTTACGCGGCACGCGCCGCCGACCTAGCGCGGAGCGCCCTTTGATAAATCGCCAAACACACTGCGCCTGCGCCTAGTTGAATTTTTGTATTTAATAAAAATGAATATTTATGTAATAAAATAAATAAACAATCATTATTTTATGGAACAAATTTGTAATGCTTTATCTCTTCATTATGCCATAGCTGATTACTGACCTAATCTGCTCTTTTAGGCATATAACTTATACAAAACAATTTTGATGTTTTACATCTGACTAGCGCGGCGTCCCATGACGGTTCAATTTTTTTTCTGTTCTGTCTTTACCTTTGCTTGCATACTCAGCAACATTCTTAAATATAGCCTTATAGCTTGAGAATCTATCTGTTTTTAAAGGAATCATTTTAAATATAGGTTTACTTTACTGTATCTTATATACAGAATTTTGTATTTATTGAGACCTTCTTCTCTACCTCTTCGCATTGTATTATAATATTTACTATAACACTCTTTGACTATAACAAAATATTGACACTGGCAAATGCTTCTGCTGTGCCGAAAGGAGAAAATAATGGCAATATATTTGTTTTGTTACATAGAAAACGAAAAAGCCTGACAAATCTAGTGGTAATCTTTTTACCGAAGTATAATATGAAGTATGAATCCTAAATGTCCAGAAGCAAGAAATAGGGACGATAAACCTTTTGAGGGCATGAACATAGCGGACTCTGAACCGTTAAAACTTTTATCTGGACGATCTCCTTGCCCACGCTGTAATAAATCACGCATGTTTTTTTGCTACACCTGTTTCGTCCCAGTTTCATTATTAAAAGACCACATACCATTGTGTACGGTAAATATTTTAATATATATTTTATTGATAATTTTGGTAGTATTTTTTTATTTAATATTTTTTAAACATTTCTAGTTACCAGTTAAAGTCGACATCATCAAACACAAAAGAGAAATAGATGGTAAAAGTACAGCGGCTCACGCTGCAGTACTAGCACCAGGACATGTGAATGTGTATACATATCCAAACATGCCAGATTATGTTAATGATGGAAGAACTGTGTTGCTGTATCCAGGAGCTGAAGCCAAAACTGTGCGGGAACTCTTCGTTGGAAAACAGGACACTGCTACATATGCAGAACTTATGACCGCTCAATTACCGTCTGGTTACAATATAGGAACATTAATGACAAAAATTTTGAACGGTAATGATTGTCATGATATTTATCATGTGGAAAAATTTCCTATAGATCATGTAATATTGATAGATAGTACCTGGAACCAAAGTCGAGGTATATATGCAGATGAAAGACTTAAAAAAATTCCAACTATAGTATTACAGAAAAGAGCATCACAATTTTGGCGTTATCAGAAAGGTAGTCCCAGGTGGTACTTATCTACAATAGAAGCTTTACATCAACTTTTGTTAGAATTACATCTTTGTGCATGGGGTCGAAGCAAAAATTATTTATCACATGTGACAATCCATTATCCAGTACATAGTGAAGGAGGTCACTCTCAGTGCCAACCATATACAGGACAATATGACAACTTATTGTTTTTCTTCAAATTTATGTATGAGAAACTACATTTACTTTATCAGCATGAAGATTTGCTTGCATATAAAAGACCAATGTCATAACAAATATTTAAATTGACTCTACAATTAATGTATTTAGTAATTAATTATTGAGTAATTGTTATTAAACAGTTTATGTAAAAATTTGCAATCTTAAAATCTTCATATTACTGACAATCAACCGTCACTAATTGATTAACCTCTGGACTGTCCAAAACCATAAAGGTTGAAGCTCCATACAAATGAATGTAGATCACATGAGGCCCAGGTGAACAGACTGTTGGGAGAATAAGCTTAAAAAAACCTGAATTATTAAAAAACTTTGAAAAGTAAATGTGTATGGAAAAATCATAGTTATTATGAATTTTTTTTCCTTTTTCATTTTACATACTTTTTCTTACTAAGCCATGAAATGTACAATTTACGAAGTCATGAAAAACATCATCTGCCAATTTGAGATTTTGGTCTTAAAAAATCAGCTGAGGGGTTAATGTGTCCATGGCTAAGTTATTTACTTAATTATTCACTGTCTATATTTCGATTAAACCTTATTCATATTATTTAAAATATGTTCTTTGTCTTACATTTTATAAATGTAACAGATTCCCAAATGTATAGTGAGTAGGACATATCATGTACATATAATAAATACAATTTTAATAAAATCACACATCAAGATATATTTTAGGGTTTTAATTTTTGTACAGAATGTATACTACAGTGTACCTTGTAGAGGTAAGGGATTTCAGTGTTTATTGCTATGAATGAAATTGACATTAAAAGTTTAATAAATTCTTAATTTATTTAAAGAATATGAATTATAGTTTATAATATATAAAAAAAAACTATTTTTCTATAAAGACCATGTAAAACAAAAAAAAGATCAAATTTGCAGTATTTTTAAGAAATTTGTGACTAAAAAACTATCTTTTGAAGGAGTATTAAATTTATGAAATTAATTTATCAGGAGGGCTACTAAAACATAAAACAAAATTGAGTAAATGAAGATAATAATTTTCTAACCGTCCTATTTGGTGTGGAACTTCCATGTAGGTATATAATTTTATACGGTTTAATAATTGACCAAACATATGTTGGACTACACAAGCTCAATACAATATTACATGTACACATGGAAGAAAAAGAAGAATTATTTTGTACACGTGCGACTATACGACGCGTCGCTAGTATGACACAAGATCAATACGCCACAAGCATGGCGAAGTTTTTGGTGACGCGATCCCATACGTTTTCCCGTACCAAAAATCGCTTAACGCGGCTAAAGAAGTTTTCACATAAAAAAATTATCCGTGTTCATGCGGAAGACATGTTTATTCTACGCCAGTTTTGGAATTGAACTACAATTAGGTTAGAATACAGTCTCCGCTAGACAACTAGTAGACACTGGGGGCTGTGGTTGCTAACGCGACGGGTACTAGCCGTATAATGGAAATAAGCCCTTAGAATATCAAATCGGTTGTTTATGTGTTAAAAGTTTTTCGTCGGTCAATTTTACTTTAATATTGCTGTTTCTATGGCCATAGAAAAATTGAATCGTGTGCGGTGGTACTAGTGCAGTCATGAATGAGGTATCTGTATCTGGAATTGAAAACTGATTAAATACAACATATATATTGATAAACATTACAATAGCTGGCCCTGTATTTCATGAGTGCTTCGGCCGCGCATGCATGCTCCAACATGCAATTTGTGTGGTGTACCCGTTTTGAGTTCTCTCGCAGGCTGAGTACCCGATCTGTATATCGTTCTATGTAGTACATAGAATGATGGCCGTTAGAATAATCGGCGGATAACATGTGCTCTTCTTAGTGGCAGCATCCCTTTTGGCAACATCCTTGCCTTTACAGTGAAGAGATATATGTGGCGCGGAGTGATGTTGGAAGTGAGGCTTAATACATGCGTCTAATGAAATCCAAAGCACGGCACTCTCACGTTCCACTGACATGGATGCTTCAATAATGAACTGCTTAGCCGTAGTGGACTATACTTCTCATGTGGACTACATCTTCACGTTCAAGATGTAGTAGTTTCGAGTTGTATATATTACTAGCCGACCCGTGCCCACTATGTTGGGCGGTAATAGGCATTATCAAGCTACAACTTTTCTCTAGAACTCAATCATATATATCTCATAATTAAGGCAGCGTTCGTAAGAAACGTTTTCGTTCGACCATATTTCTCCGACTCCCCAGATATTACCCCCTACAACCTCACAAACTTTACCTCTTTATAATATTAGTATAGATTATAGATAATATAATTAGTTAATAGCTTCTGCTCACGACTTCGCACGCGTGGAATAGTTATTTTGGGCTAAGACGCAGCGGAAGCTCTCAAAAGGAAAAAATACCCCGATTTTAAAACATTTTTCATTGTTGCTCCGCTCCTATTGGCTTAGCGTGATGATATGTAGCCTATGACACTCATAAATAACGTGGCTTTATATTGGTAAAAAAAATTCAAAATCGGTTTAGTAGTTCCTGAGATTACCCCCTACAACGTCACAAACTCGCAAACTTTACTTTTTTATAATATTAGTATATAGATTATAGCCCCTGCCCGCGACTTCGTCCGCGTAGTAATAGTTACTACTCTGGGCTAACGCTGACACAAAGCAGAAGCTCTCAAAAAGAAAAAAAACATCTCGATTTTGAAACATTTTTCAGCTGTGCTCCGCTCCTATTGAGCTTAGCGTGATGATATATAGCCTATAACCATTCTCGATGAATGAGCTATATAACACTGAAAGAGTTATTCAAATCGGACCAGTAGTTCCTGAGATTACCCCTTACAACGCCACAACGTCACAAACTCACAAACTTTACCTCTTTATAATATTAGTATAGATATTGTATAGGAGAGGGGCTCAGCAACAACACACATAACTAATAGGCAGTTCATACTTGTCGTCTGCTTCACATATACAATCGGATTAATTAATATATGGACGATTTGAAATGTAATGTTAACTCTTCGTTTCAGGAGTACCTACTCAGATCGAATACTTACCCATTACATTAGCGGGGACGACACAACGCTGCTCTATGCTCTATACATTATAGATTGTCCGGGTCTTTTGTTACTTTAACAGTTTGAAAGTATTTAACATGTATGTTATATAGATCTTCAAAGGTTTGTTTTCTAGAATTCAATGCATACATTGCAATTCAGAAGAAACCATATTACTGAACATTTTGAAGTCGAGCGATACATCATGTTTTGGAATCCGTGATCAGAATTCAATATAATAACTTATAAATCATGGGATGGCATTAAAAATTTGTTCACAGGTGAAAATAACTAAAGTAAAACTATTTAATCAGTTCCTTGGTACTAGTAGAGAATAGTTATGAACCTCAAAAAAATACTATTTAATATTTTTGACATTAGAATGTTCGAAATTATTTATAACAAGCGGTACCCGCAGCTCTGCACGCGCTTTTTAAATTTGTATTAAAGAAAAATAAAATTGTGAGACCATCTACAATTATAGAAATGCTCTTTAAAAACAATTGTAAGTACGACATGCACGCCCCTTACAGTAAAATGTAACGTATACATTAGATATATAAATACTAAGAATGTGGCAAACAAGGTTTATCATCAGGAACATATGTATTTGGAAACTTGACCCACCATATCCCCTCAATGCTCACTTACACTGTATAAGGAACTAATGAAAAAATACTTAAAGATAGATAATGATATAATAATTCAGATTCAAATAATTCAGAATACATACATATATATGAATTGTAATTATATTTATTCTTGGAGTCCAGTACAAGGCACGTCTTACGCACATGTTTACAGAGAACAATATATTTTTGCTAAATTTCATGCGGACGAAGTCGCGGGTAACAGCTAATCTAAAATAGAATAACCTGAATTACTTTTTATACGGTCAGCTATCTGTCAGTGAAAGTCCCGTGAAAATCGGTCCAATCGTTTCGGAGATTACCCGGAACAAACAGACAAACCGACAAAAATTTTAAAAATTGCATTTTTGTTATCAGTTGCGTGTATACTTTCACACCCAATCAGTAAAAAAATGTTATTTTGATATTACATACAGACACTTCATTTTTATTATATGTATAGATTAAAACGTATGACGATTAAGAAAATCCTTTCCCGGTGCCTTATTTTAATCGAAATAAATTGTGCTCTTGTCATTATATTCATGTACACAGTGATGGTGTCGGGTGATAATGCACATTATAAAGTAATTCAACTGGCAAACAGTAAATAAGAAAGAAAGAAAGAAAGAAAGAAATACTTTATTGTTGGAACAACCATACAATTAAATTCGATTACACACTAATTAGACAGAAAAAAAAATACATTTTAAAAATGAAAAATAGATATCCAACAATTGGCGAACCCATTCAGCAAAAATCTGCAATACTATAAGTAGTACTGCAGCGCTGATTTTCAATGGGAGCCTATATATGATGATAAACAGACGTTAATGTCAATACAGAATTAGAAACGAACAAACAAATAACACAGACGCACGTAACACGTCACGGATGGCCATACTAAAGAGATATAACAACTGTAACCACAAATTTAGGATTAAACAAAAACAAATATAATTTTAGAAGAGAAAAAAAAGTAAATAAAAACAATACACACCAATAAACAGAGCTTACAATAGAATACTACTACTATTCACATACATTATACGTCACTCTAATTCTGAATTTGAAATTGCAATAGATAATGCTTATATGAGAGTTTAAAGCTAAGTTTACTCTTTTTGGATCGACATGGCGGTGGGACGTTGTTCCAACAACGAGTGGCGGCATATTTAAATGACCCTCTAAAAGCGGTAGTTCTATGGAGAGGTATCGATAATGGGTTAGTCATGGTGCGAGAACATGAAAAATACATGTGCTTATCTTGTCTCCACTCTAACTTGTCATACAGATATTTTGGGTTTTTGGTTTTAATCAGCCCAAAAAGTAACGTAGCCATGTGTAATTCGCGTCGTGCCGCCATTTTTAGGACATTTGCGTCATTCAAAAATGGTGTAATATGTCCACGGCGCGGGACATCGAAGCAAAATCTGGCACAAGCATTCTGCACACGCTGGATGGAACGATCAGTACGTGATAATAAACAAGGACCATACACTGTATCACAGTAATTTAGTCTCGATAGAACTAGACTGTCAACAAGTAGCTTTCTCAATGTGATACTAAAATACTGTCTAAAGCGATACAGTACTTTTAACCTATAAAAGCAGTTTCTAATAACATTATTTATGTGCGACTCAAAACGAAGTTCCGGGTCGATGAGTAATCCCAAATTACGAATTATATCAACCCTATTTATATTCTTGCCCATAATCTTTATCACTGGATTGGCGGATATAATATAATTAATTTGCATCTTGCTTCCTAGAACCATGAATTTGGATTTGGTGGGATTGAGGACCAATGAGTTTTGCTCAGACCAGGATATTACTCTACTGAGATCCTCATTAATTTTATGAACGGATGCCCCGAGTTCATCACCCTTAAAAGACATGTATAGTTGTAGATCATCCGCATACATATGGTATTTACAATCATGCAAACAGTGGATAATGTCGGCACTGTATATAATGTACAGTAAAGGTCCAAGAATAGATCCCTGTGGAATTCCTCGAGTTACAGGTCTGAGGGAGGAAGCAACCGAAGATCCATTTTCTTTTCTTATTTCAACATACTGTGAGCGATTAGCTAAATAACTGTGAAACCATTTGATAGTATTTTGGTCGAATCCATAGTAACGTAGTTTAGCTAATAATAAATGTATGTTGATTGTATCAAAAGCTCGTGAAAAATCGAGCAAAACAAGAAGAGTTCCCTTCCCCCGATCTCGTGCCTCAAGAACATTGCTCACAACGTCTAATAAAGCCGTAGTGGTACCACGTCCATGTCTGAAACCCGATTGAAGATCCGGTAGAATACTGTTACTTTCAAGATATTCTATAATTTGGGTGTACACAACTCGTTCCAGAATTTTTGACATCATGTTATACATCCATTAATTTTCGTTTTTCGCAATTCTTTGAATTTTAATAGGTACTTTATAATTATAGACTGCTGAATAAAATTCTTCCCAAATTTGTAATTATTTATTTGTTCTAATCATAAGAAAATTAACCAATATAAACTTTATATATTGCTTTCTGTTTGTACACAAATATTACTAATAGAAAATATAACAGTGTATACCTTTAGTAAATTCTTACATGATAGTAACGCATGTTGTAAACATACTTCTTGATTATCTATAAATAATTTTGTACACAAAATTCTTTTAAGCACTTATGTCACAGAGTATATTATGTATATATATTTCAATTATATTTACCTAATTATTTATTGTAGTGGGAATTTTTCAATCCTGATTTAAATAAACGTTCTCAACCGTTTGGGAAAAATATAAATATGCCTTCATATCATACATAGCGAATGAATCGGAAATGGACTTGTTCGATTTTAATCTATATAGTTCTAACGAAGCCCTAGGATGCACGACAACCTTTGTCTGGAAATAGTTTATAAAATATGCTTTAATGAGGAGTATAGTTCACTATGGCTAAGCAGTTCATTATGTAATACAATAGTCGTCCAAGCAATACGTTGTACGTATTATATATTACCAGACTGTACATAATGTCATTTGTCGACAGAACTACCAAATATTGTAAACACTTGTTACCAAGTATCATCCAGTAACTGCCAAATTATTTCAGAATAATATGGAGATAATTTTATAACACCTAATACATTTTTTACAGTCTGTTTAAAGAAAATAGGCAGCAAATTAAAAAAAAAATGTGTATCCCATGTATAACAAATAGTCTACCGATGAAATATTCAAAGGACCCGTGATTAAAATATTATGATACTAAAAAAATCAGTAAGAAATACGTCGTTATAATACTGAACATTTATGTACATCTAAACAACTGAAACTGTATTTTTTATAGAATAAAAAGATTGCGGCAACAGAGTTAAGCAAATCCCTCTTATTTTTGTAAATGATAATAATTAGGGTCGAATAGTTACGGCTAGTAAAATATGAAACGACGTCAGTTGAGCTTAGCATGCAAACAATTTGTAGAAATGTCGTGAGAAATCATGAACTTTCGAGAAATGTTCTTGCCGAACTACTAATTTAAAAAAATTGATCTTTCCCTAATTTACTAGTGATTTACCGATTAGTATTATTGCTGTTATTATTCATATAAAAATTGTTATTTTATTTCACTTCAGTCTTAGCCACAGTGAATGCTGTCAATCTTTCAAATACTTACTAAATTATTTTTCAATTCTGTGTTCGCATTGAGGGTAGTTGGTAATTTACTCGAATTACTAAAAAATATTTTGTAGGAATTTAATACCTTTATCCGTCCAATACGCCCTAGAAAATATAATGTATTTTTGGAACAATTTAGATGAATTAAAATGCGTAAACAACAAACTAGAAATATACACAAATCTACTATCCCATTTTTTAGTCCAGTGACACAACTAAATGGTTACACAAATACAGTTACTGCGGTTAATCGAGTCTCCACTGTATTTAGATAAAAGAATAGTCTATATTAGTATTTCAAAACATATTAACGGTTTGCCAATTTTAAGACCTTATGAAGAAGGTTTTATTGTTCACATAAAAAAGTGATTGTTAGTGTTCTCAGGAAATGACTCCGTGTTTATACAAATAGTAACAATAATATAAATAATAACTGGAAATATTCCTTATACTGTAAAAAAAAGTAGAATTAAAAACCATTGATAAATCCGATCGGGTATATTGTTTTAACATTTAGAGCAACTAAATTAGAATCTAAATTGAATATTATTTGAAATCTGTACATTATTTTGACAAGTTGTCTAATATCAGGATAAGGGAACAAATATTCTTTTTCCATATTTGAAAAATCTCGAGGGTTCTCTTTTGTTTTCTATTGACAATAGTCATTTTTAATGTTTCTTCGCTAAGCTCGCTTGAAAGCAAATATATTAAATAAACCAGTCCACAATGTAATACCGCAATCAATTAAATTATCTCTCCTCGATCGAGTTACCTATCTAGCCAAGTCAAGCCCTATAAAACTATAAACCTTCGTTTACTTGAGCGTTATCAGAGTAATATAATCAAAGGTGTCCCGAAGTTTGAGAAGTGTTAAATATCATAATGTTGCCAGTTTGGAATTCTAGCATTTTGTCTAGCACACCAATAAACTGTATGCAGTGATTTATAACAAATACAGAAAATAAGTATTACCATGTATATTATTTTAATTTATTTTGATATTGACAAACTGAAAAGTTGTAAACCTACATACTTTTCTAGTATGTAAACTAAGAGAAATCATAGACTGGAATACTGTCGTAGAGACATTGCGTGTCTGACTATAATGTTACATAGGTGATGCTCATTGACAATAATTTCTCTATAGCATTATTCCTTCAGTACATAACAATTTATGCTGCATGTCAAATATAATTTGAATGAATTTTTCATACGCTATAATAATTAGCACATCCAATTATATTATTCCAAGGGTGACACATAATATTGGATGAAAAACAAACGGCAAGCTCTTTATAATAAAAAACAAACGGCAGATGCTTTCAAGTGTTCATTATTAATAATATTTATTAAACTATATTTCATATTGTCATAAATAATATGAAGAATACTGCAGGTGCAGTGTCCTTAAATTATTATAGTTTACGTAAATCTAAAACAAATACACTACCGTCACTAGCACTGGCTCCCACTTTCGTACCGCGAGAGTTCCAACACACCTCAAATATACCGCCCGTGCCTTTGTAAGAATGAACAAGGCCACCAGTCTGCGTGGACCATATATGCACGCATTTGTCGAACGAACCACTTGCCAAGAATTTCCCATCTGGTGAAAAGGCCACACTGTATACAGGTTCTGTGTGTTTTGTTAATGTATGAATACAAACACCTCTTTCAACATCCCACAAACGCACAGTGGAGTCAAATGATGCACTCGCCAGAATTAAGTTCATATTAGGATTTTGTGTTCCCGGACCCGTTGGAGACCATTTAATTGTGTAGATCTCTTTAGAATGAGCTTGAAGATCATGAACACAAGTGTCTTGCTTCATTGACCAAATCTTAAGAGTCATATCATCAGAACATGAAGCTAGTAGTTGTCCTTGAGGGTCCCACTTGATTGCATTAACTTCATTCTGAAATAATATTCATTCGCATTATCTATATTATCAATTAAATATTACTTATATATTTTGCAGGAGGCATACGAAAATAAATAGAAAAAAAACAATCTTTGAACTTTGTTGTACATATTATTTTTACAATAAACAACTTTCTAAAGGCACTAAATGAATAAAATATCTTGATATAACAAAATTGCCAACGACTTAAAGTATTACATATAGTATCATTGAATATTAACATTAATTTAAGACAGTATAATGTTCTTGTATGACAGTCTAGTCAGATCTATGTTAAACAAGCTATGTAAATATATTGTATACTTAAAAATGGCCTGGCCTGCTAAATGCAGCAGACTTAATACATCGAAAAATGTAATGTCAAGTCCAATACAACGAAACATAAATATGACATGAAATTTTATGACTCTTTAAAATACCTATGGCTTATGTGACCTATCTTCGCGGCGAAACTCCGTGTACATTGAGGACACGTATGCCATTGTCATAATGATATGTTATGGCAGCAGGAGGGCGACCCTTTAACTGGTCGCGTTTGGTATCAAGGTCAGCTTTACACTGACCCTTCAACTCGCGTATTTGGCTGTTCACCATCCTGCGCCATTCTGACCGCTGTACTGCCAAATGTCCCCAACGAGTGGGCTCTATGTTGCATTTAATCAACTTAAATCATATAATACATCTTAACCATTACCAATTTATAAAAGTAAGTATTTCTATATTAAACAAAATGTTAGATAAACAATTATAGAAGTCAAATCAAAAAATATATTATTATTATTTTACTTACTGTGTGTCCTTGAAAACTTTTAATTGGTTTATCAGCATTCAACTTGCAGACATGAATGCATTGATCTGTCGAACATGATGCAAAGGATGTATTTGTTTGCCAGTCAACATCAAGAGCCGGTGCTAAATGAAACGAAAATTGTTGAGTGCATTGCCCTGTTGATGCATCCCATATTATTGTTGTTTTATCGACCTTAAAGAAAATTCCTTGTTTAATCATCTCTCTTATTGAAGTAATATAGGTATTTTTGTTGTTGTTACATACCCCAGCACTCAATATAAAATTGCCACGTTTATTCCATTTCAAAGCAAATATGGGGCCTTTATGTTGGCCTAGTGTTGATGCCAGAGTTCCATCAGTGGTCCAAATACGTGCATATCCATCGTATGAGCCTGTTGCTAGTAAGTTACCATCACACTGAAAAAAGTTAAAAAGTAATATTTTTGTAATAATCATTTTGTATGTAATAGATAATAATTACACTAATACATCAATTTTAACATACATTCCAATCCAAAGATGTAACATCTTTGTTACTCGGTACTTCAGCTCCTCCCTTTTGAATACAGTGTCTTAAAACTAACTGGTTAGGTGTAGTTGCCGGGTTGTCTGACATGTCCCATATTCTGTGAATATGAAGCAGTTTAATCATATACAATGAAAATAATATTGTACCCTAAATAATTGAAGGAATTGATTGGACAAAGGTGATATGTCACAAATTTATAATTTTACAAAAATGTGATACAAGGTTTGGTTATATCTTTGCTTAATTACTTTGGGTACTTTGGTTATTTTCATATCTAAGCCTATTTGCACTAAGCTTGTAAGAACAAAATCAGCTAACCTATAAGAAACAAATATTTATCACCTTCATACACTCATGTCTCTAATTACAACACAAACAACTGTAAACTATATAGATGAAATTATAAAAAAAAAAAATGTCTACTCTTCTTTTTAATTAAGAGAATTTGTTTGATGTTATTGCTGCAAAGAGTATTTACATCAACTATAATAAATATAATAAAACCAACAAGCAAATGCCCCATTATAAGGCAAAGATTCTTCCAAGGGGAAGGCAGGAATTAGTTACTACATAATATCACAACATATTGGCGATGTGATTGTCTTTTTCCACTGCAAAGCGTTTAAGATAATTTCTCAAATGTTCCAATATATCCATGTTGTTCCTTGCTACTACTTATCTTCTGTAATTTGTAATTACATATAACCTGTAACAATGTGCATAATGATATTATTCTTAAAAATAAAATACCTTGCTGTGCTATCACCAGAGCCGCTAGCTAACAAATCTGTACTAGGATTCCATGCACATATAAATACTTCTGATTCATGTCCTCTGAGTACCGTGGCTTTACTTGCAGGAATTTCAATAGACTGATCTACGTCCATTGTCTCTGGAGCACTTGGTGTCGCCGCCTCTCCTGTTGTTGCAACTACAGCATTACAAGTGGTTCCCTAGAATTGTACAGTATTAGAACCTAAGTAGATTTTATAAAAGCACTAATTACAAATTCATTCTCCTTCAAATAGTTGTCCCAGGGGAACTCCCCTCTTTTTATCTGTTAATCCTGGGAAGTCTTGTATTTTTTTTAATTGTTAATTTGTTTATACTACTTCATTTTTATAACCCTTTAACCATTTTAAAGTTACCTTTGTTTATTTATATCAGTATTGCAGGCTAGGTAATACTCTGGATACGCTTCTATTTGGTAATAAAAAACTCACCAAGCTATTTCAGAGATTAGTTCAAATCTAATAGTTACAAATAACACATTTCAATTGTATTTATATGCATAGATAACCATTTACTTACATCTACACCATTTTGTTCACTCCCCGAGCCCGCCTCTGTCTTGTTTGCCTGTTTTTGAGCATTATGAGCATTCTGACGTGCTGCAACTATGTCTGGAGTTACAGCATCAATTAAACTTAAACTTTCTGTAAGTCTTGTTTCTGTACCTGCCAAAGATTAATATGCTATGGCAATTTATGTCAATATCAATTATTAACATGGAGTGTTTAATTAGTTCATAAACATAGTAGTAGTAAATATAATTGCATTAAAAGTACTGACCATTGTCTCCAAATGTTATTTCTGCTTCAATATACTGCAATCCTTTCTGTATAATATTAAGTAATGCTGCTGGAGGTACTAATGCTGCATTAATATTACTTTGAGATATATGTGACTCTATACCGAAAGAATATGCAGAATGGTGAAACCCTGAGAAAAATAAAACATCTATATCTTATTTTCTATTTGACAAAATCTGATAGTTGTTTGTATCTAAGCTAGAAGGATGTACCTTAGTTACTTAAATCTTGTTTTATAAAATTAAAATATACAATATGTCTAGTAAGTTCTTCTTATTAAATTTAGTATGGTGGTGATGGCTTCAAAAAGGTGTACGTTTTAAATCAAGTCATTTTATCATGACTTCATTATCCTATAACCAACAACAATAAATCAAAGTATATCTTTTCATCTCTGGATTTACTCATAATAAAGTGTTTTTCAGTAGTCATGATTTCTCTGTGATATTTCTGATGTGTTTAATTTTTCAGTGTTTAAATAGGTATGTTAAATTTTCTAGGACTCTCACTTGGCTGTACACCGATTTCCTCCAACGGATAAAAATTTGTTGTACTTTCGTATTAAGTACACCACGCACACCAACCGCTGCCGTGGCTGTCTCGCATTATCTTTTTTCGCCTCCCCGCGGAAAATCATATTTACTGAGGTGATCAAAGTTTTCAGGTTTAGGTGTCACCTCGGAACAAATTGGTAATTTTGTATATTACCAACTTCATGGTTTTTAAGTTTTTAGGTTAGACTTGCGAAAAAAGATAACGCGAGCCGACCGCGGCAGAGGTCGACGAGCGCACTGCATTTAATACGAAAATACCAAAACACTTTCAATATCAGGCATGTACACATAAAGCTAGAAAATTCCGAAAATAATCTTAGTACCATCTTCAACTATTTTATAGCTCAACTTATATGCTTATGGTCAAATGCTAGCTTATTTCTAAATACTAATTTTTATAAAGTATGATTTGTTGGGATGACTTTAATAAACTTTTTCTTACTATTATCAAAACGTTTGTAATTTCAATGCGGAAAATAAAAAAAGTTAACATATACCGGTTTCAAATAGATTAGTAAATTACATACAATTAACAACTTTTGATAAAAGGGAAAACATGTATGTATTATACAAATATGTACCTAATATAAAAATAAGAAATTAACTGACAGAGAATGCAGAAGAGTCAATGATACGCGTTAGCATACATTCACGATTTATTAACTCCAATAAATATAATATGTATACTACGGTATATAAATAATGAAAATAACGGATCTTGCAGAATGCATCCTCTCCGTGTTCAGTATCCGTACCTGACTCTTGCAAGTAGCGATAAACCAAAAAATTAACTTCGTCGCTTGTAAAACTCATTTTTATAGAAATAATAGGCAAACATGTAATAATGCAATTATTTCTGCAGTGGTATAAATACGAAATAATTATAAAATACGCGATACAACAACAACAAAACTAAAAACAGAATCTTCACGAAATTACAAACTATTCACAGAGTACATTGTACAAAAAACTAGTCACCACAGAGCACAGAAAAGATCATTTACTGAAGAATCACAGAGCAAATAGTGATTGACTTCAGTATAATTTATTCTCAGTCACTTGGTCCTTATAATTTAATGTAAAGTGAGGCAAATTATGTAGTTGCCTATGTACAGAAGAGGGGAAGTAAACAAAAATAAATAATGGAGTTTTTGGCGGGATTTTGGTCTGTCATGTAGTGGATTTTTATTTTATACATAATCTTGTGTTACGTCACTCTATATTGTGTAAAATTGGTGGTGTTTTATGTAATATAGTTTGTTTATTGTGCATAAGTGAAGTGAATGGAAAATAATACCACGGACCATGAATTCTGAGATGCCACAAAAACTCCATGAAAAGTTCTAACAAAATGGCCACCATATTGTTAGTTCATTGAAATTATATCAAAAAACTTGTAATATCGATACTCACTGGACAATGGCAGTAATAATCTAATAGATTGATTGCCAAAAATAAAGTTAAAAAAAATAAAAAAATAAAATAAAAGTAATAATGTCAAGTGTCATATTGACGATTGCTTTATTGATATTTTTTTTAGAAAAAAATTGTGATAGTTTGTCAAATTTACGTTTTCACTGGAATTTTCGTTTTTTATAAAATTTCCAAACCGCGAAATCTGAAGAAAAATTTCGTTACGCACATAAACATTAGTAAATAAATAAATATTCAATTCCAATCTTTTCATAACTAAGTATCAGTAGATAAATTATGAAACTGAGCTAGACATACAAACAGATTAATATATTATTTAACGCCAATTGTGTATAAATAAACTTTAATAAAAATTTAGCAATACAGATAGAATTACATATTATATATACATAGATAACAGTTGGACAACCGTTAAATTTAATTTCAAATGGTCTATAACCTCTTGCATACTTTTGAATAAAATTTCAAGATAGTTCACAAGGTACCATTTAAAACTATATACACTTTTGTTTTAAGTTTACCAGTAGCTCTTGTATAATACAATGAATAAACGAAACTCTGTAGAATTTAGTAGGCTCAAATACCTGTAGAAAATTATCAATGAGACGTGACATGACGTCACTACTTAATACACGAAATCCTGGGTTTGTGTAAACATATGTTGTTTCGTATTAGCTTGATAATTTTATATAAAATGCTATATAATTTGTACCAACATTACGTTATTATTTTGTAATTTTTACAGTAATAAAAAGTAAGTACAACATATATCTTTTTAATACATAGTCTAGATTGTAGGTAAAGATATAAATTTAGGTAAAAATGTACGATCTCAACGATACTTTTTGAAAAAATAATATTATTTGTAGAACTACACTACGAATAATTAGTCCTAGGATCCTCTTACTGACTCTATGATATTTATTACCTTTGCCTCCCTGTCCAAATGAACTAATCAAAATAAAAAACTATTTTCGTTCTTACATTACGTCAAAAGTGTAACTGAATTTGTGTTTTACATTGTGCTTTTTTCTGTGATTTGGATGCATATTGATTATGAAGGTAAAATATCTGGTGGACTTGTGTTTTAATATGTCATTGTGAACAATATAAAAATGCTTTTTGCTTTGTCTTGTTTAGGAAAATGACGCCATTTTGTCGCGCCGGCTGATCATACGAATTATTATTTTTTATGTCTGTGCGTAGGGTGTTGATTTTATTTTTACATTATAAAAATACTACCTTACATACTTACCGATTTTAGGAAGTTGCCAGTCATTGATGTTATAATTTATAAGCGTTTTAAATTGTTATTTATAATCGATTGATTTTCGTCGGATGTTTTTTGCAATATCATTTCTAGAAGTCTTCTGAACCTTTGACAAATACTATCGATTTTATTATTTAGTAGCTTGTATTTTTACTGACTATATTATAATTTTGGCTTAATGAATTTTATTTTACTAATAATATAATTTTCCAATCTTCTACACCATAGACCTTGTCGGTCTGTAAAGTATAAATGTGAATCCTGATCGTAGGATTTCTGTAATTTCATTTTTATTGAAGTGTAAGTAATCATTATTGTCATTACAAATACTGTATTTTTTATTTGTTGATATACCTTTATGCTGATTAATAGTTAGTATTGTATGCTATAACAGATTTTGTAATTATGAGTATAAGTATTGTTTTCATTTTTTAAAGTGTGTTTAATGTTTACCTTTTAAGAAAATACATTATAGTTTAATCCAATATGATTAATTTTTAGACTATTTGTAGTACAAGTTATTGCATTGTGTACACAATAACCTATTGAAAGCCCTCCATCCAAATATGTTCAACTATAATATTGAAAGTGGTAACATATAAATTATAACAGTGCATAATTATGATTATGTTAATTCTTGTTTTAATTATGATGTCAAGTTTGCATATAAGCACTAACCTAAAATCTTATATCAGTACTAAGTAATTGTTGTACTTTAAAAATAAATAAGTTAGACAACATTATAATATCCATTCATCAAGATTGATTGATAAATAACTTTAAGTTTTAACAAACACTGATCATGAATATACAATCTTACTGTTGTGGCTGAAGTTGCTTTGACAATCTAAAACACCCCTCTTGTACTTTTTCCTTAATTAATCTAATTATTATTTTGTTAATGGATGCAAGTGTGAGAACTTCAAAATAAGATGTACATTTTCATGAAGAAAATTTGTACATTAATAATAATATTCTTCTTTGTTGAGAAGAATTATAAATCATTACCTGATGTTTATAATAAAATAGTTACAACTAGAAGATTTAAGTTTTCAAATGTTTAAATGGAACATAATTCGTGTATATATACAATCAAAGTTTTAATAACATGCTACATTTCATTGAAACCTGTATGGATTTTGTGACTTTAATATAGTTTAAATATGTAGAATTCCATTTAATATTGCATAATATCTACATAAACAATAGATGTTAAATAGTTGAATTCTAAAAAAGACATTACAGTATGGCTTCAACTCAAACATTCAAAATTTTCACTCTGTTCGGATTGATGAGGCATTCAGATTATTTTTGTATATAAATTTCATCTGTACGTGTGTGTCACTGAACACCTAAACTGTTGAACCGATTCTGATGAAGTTTTGAGTGCATGTTCCAGTAGGGTGGTTTTTTTTTTGTGACTATTTTTTTTTTTTACTCCATTGACAGAATATCGTTCGAACTATTAAATAAAAAAATCCCACCAAAGGACGGCTCTTAATTCCAATTTTAAGTACTCGCTAAACGAATTTAAAGTTTTCTCATTTAATTAACACGTAAAAATAATGTTTTTTGCTTAAAATATTTATAGCTTGGAGACATTTCATCAAAATTCTTTGACCATAGAAAGAAATTGTAGAGGGATCCTTCTTCTTCAAAAGCCCTAGTAGCAAATATTTAATCTTTGATGTATCTGGTCAGTAAAAAATTTTATAGTCGATTTTCACTCAAAAATTGTGGTTTTTCGACTTTTTCTCCAAATCTATTGACTTGACGCCAAAATTGCAAAGGACCTCTTTTGAAGAGAATTTAATTTCCTACAAGATAAGATGACAGCCAAGCTCGAAAAATAAATTGTCTTTGAAAAAGATTTGATTAAAGTTAAGAAAACACCGAATTAATCTATTTTATTGCAATTAAATATTTTAAGCAAAAAACATTATTTTTACGTGTTAATTAAATGAGAAAACTTTAAATTCATTTAGCGAGTACTTAAAATTGGAATTAAGAGCCGTCCTTTGGTGGGAATTTTTTATTTAATAGTTCGAACGATATTCCGTCAATGGAGTAAAGAAAAAAAAATAGTCGCAAAAAAAAAACCACCCTAATGTTCCAGTGGATCCGAGAATGGTTGAGATTCACAATTGAACTCAGTAGATGGGGCTGAGGTTGACTTTAAGATTTTATAAGGACAACCTCTGCCGGGTCTGCTAGTAGTGTGTATATAATTTAAAAAGATATTTGTTGAAATCAAACAGCTTTTTGAAAGACACTGCAAATTTTAATAATCAAGTACACTTTTAAAAAGAATCTATATTAATACTTTCACTGCATGATGTTTAATGACATACAAAATGCTTTATGCCTCAATTTATGCAAGAACATTTTTTCTGAAATTCAAAAACGTATGATTTTCCATTAAGGTCCATGGAATTGAGGCTGGGGGTGGGAAGGAAGGGGAGGGGACTACCTACCCCTTAAAAGGAAAAACTGTGGAGCCTTCCCCCTTTTCGAGTTTTAAATTTTTATTTTTTATAGTGAGAATTCTATATAATCTGTGGTAGAAATTTTATAAATATTGCAAAATAATTGATTTTCAATAATTTTTTTCTTGAAAACTAGTATCTCCGTATGTTGAAACTTTACATGCGTGCTTATAATAATGTAACCATTCTGTAAAAAAAAATATCAATCCCCAACTCGACGGAGGTCAATGGAAAGCTAAGCCATTCAGATTTCCCATTCCAAACATTCATTTAATGCTGACACAATTCGCTCATATGTGAAGTCTTTGTAGTTGCTTCCGATTACTCTAAGTCTATTTCTTCAGCAGTATAAGTTTGTATTTGTCTTATTATGTCTTCTTCAGTTAAGGACACCTATTTTTTTCTTGAAAACTAGTATCTCCGTATGTTGAAACTTTACATGCGTGCTTATAATAATGTAACCATTCTGTAAAAAAAAATATCAATCTCCAACTCGACGGAGGTCAATGGAAAGCTAAGCCATTCAGATTTCCCATTCCAAACATTCATTTAATGCTGACACAATTCGCTCATATGTGAAGTCTTTGTAGTTGCTTCCGATTACTCTAAGTCTATTTCTTCAGCAGTCTAAGTTTGTATTTGTCTTATTATGTCTTCTTCAGTTAAGGGCACCTGACAATCAATGATGTCATTGCTTGACAAAAAAATATTAATATCTTTTAGAAGCCCTCTGTTACTCAGTATAGTATGCAGTAAATAAACATTGAGTGGCACTCTGATACTGTATGAGACAGCAGCACAAGCGGTGGGCTCTTTCATATTATAGATGCGTTTTGGATTATCAAGACCCTACTGTAATGTAGCCCCTACAACTATAATGTTGTGGTTACAGTAATAAAAATTAGTATAAAGTATTCTATTATCAGTAAAACTGTACATACATTCCTGTAATGATGAGGAGAATGCTACTCATAATATAAATATGACTTCCACAATATTTGAACCTGCTAGTTTAACAACTTCATAGCTTCTCATCATAACATAATATTAATTTCCAAAACATAACATATCATTTAAGGATATAATTTTTATATAAGGTAAAATAATAATGTATTATTGTATTTCTATTTATAGATTATTTTTGCAAAAAACTCCATTGTATAAAATGAAACAATCTAGTTTCCTATGTATGAATAAAGTTTTTTTTTCCTTCCAGAGATTGCAATGAGTAATTATATTTTGATATAATGACTATATCTATGAAAGAACAGGAACAAATGCCTGGGGAGGTAAGAGTTTCTTTAAGAATTAAAATGTAATATATATGAAAATGGAATGTATAATGGGCAAATTATAAGTAAAAATCATTTTTTGCTGAACATCACAGTGTTATCTGATTTTAAGTGAGTTAAAGATGGTACCATATTATAAGTGATCAAACTTATACAGAGAAGTGGGTTCCAAGTACTAGCATATACCTATAGGTGTTTTTTGATAAATTTTGGACTTTATAAACCACTCTTTATACAATCATGAATTAAAACTTAAAAAATGAACAAAACCTTTGCACTCATTTCGGATGGACTTCATTCTAACTTAAATGCCGTTCATCAACACCTCGAGACGGGTCAGCCTGAAATACTCTTCTTGACCGAAACACAGATACGTCGTGGGGCCGATACATCTTATTTTCACTATCCCAGCTACCAGCTTGAGGACAACTTTCAAGCTAAAGCCGGTGTATGTGTGTATGTACGGTCGGAGGTATGCTGCCGTCGTTTGCGCTGCATGGAGGATACTTCCTTTTCCATCCTTTGGCTACACATGGACCTGGGCACTCAAAGCCGTATCTACGTGTGCCTTTACAGATCCCATGATGGGGATGATGAGACTACTCGGCTCTTTGAATACATGAGTAAGGCAATAGATGACGCACAGGAGCAGTTGCCTACTGCGGAATTGGTGGTCTTAGGGGACTTTAATGCACACCACGAAATGTGGTTGGGTTCCTCTAGGACGGACCATGCAGGACGAACTGCCCATGCATACGCCTCAACACATGACCTGACTCAACTAGTAATCCAGCATACCCGGATTCCTGATATCACAGGCCATGCGCCCTTTTTACTGGACCTTCTGTTGACGAGTCATCCAACTGGGTATGATGTGTCGGTCAATGCTCCTTTGGGCACATCGCATCACTGCCTTGTTGAATCGTCTGTGCCACGCGCTCAACCTCCACCCAGTGTAAGAATTATGCGCAAAGTCTGGCACTACTCGTCAGCAGATTGGGACGGAGGGCAGGATTATTTCGCTTCCATTCTTTGGCAGCGACGCTGTTTCGACGGGAAAGATCCTTCAGCGATTGCCGATGCGATTGCTGACGAGAATGGCAATGGAGTATTATATTCCTTCCTCCGAGATCGTCGGTAATCGCAGGGGACGCCCTTGGTTCAATCGTGAATGTGCTAATGCTGTCAGTAAGAAGCAAGCCACGTATCGTGATTGGATCAAGGGTCGCGGTAACAAGGATCCTAATATCAACACCCTCAAAACAGCCTATAAATCTGCTACCAAAGCTTGTAAGAGGGCCTATACTAGAGCGGATGCGCAACGCATTGCACGCTTAGGTCATGAACTCGTAAGTCATCCGACTAACAGTCGAGTCTACTGGAGTCTAGCCAAAGCCGTGCAAGCCAATTTTTGCCGTCCAACGTTGCCGCCACTGAGATACTCTGATGGGACACTGGCCTATGATCCACAGGAAAAAGCGACATTATTAGGAAATTTCTTTGCGGCGAATTCCTTGCTCGATGATCGAAACGCGCAACCGCCTAGTATTCCATGCTGCGGTATCACTATGCCGGAATTACGATTCAGACAACGTGACGTATTAAAACAACTACGATCACTCGATGTTCGGAAGGCCAGTGGTCCGGATGGTATCCCAGCGGTAGTTATAAAAAAATGTGCAGCCGAGTAGGCTCCAACACTTACGCGCTTATACCGCCTGTCCTACGTCTCTGGTGTCGTGCCCCGGGCTTGGAAAGAGGTCAATGTTCAACTGCTTCTCAAGAAGGGAGATCGATCAGATCCTAACAACTACCGTCCAATTGCCGTAACCTCAGTACTGTGCAAGATCATGGAGCGGATCATCAACACCCAGCTTGTCCGCTATCTGGAGGATCACTCGCTAATTAACGATCGGCAATATGGTTTTCGCCAAAACCGATCAACGGGTGATCTTCTAGCTTACGTACTGCACCGCTGGGGGGAGGCAATTGACAAACACGGCGAAGCCTTGGCGATCAGTCTCGACATTGCCAAGGCCTTTGATAAGGTCTGGCACCGTGGTCTTCTTTCGAACCTTCGGCGTACGGACTCCCTGACAATCTATGCAAATGGATTTCTGGCTTTCTACATGAGCACAGAATTCGTGTCCTTGTCGAAGGATGTGATTCTCAGCTCATGTCAGTAAATGCTGGAGTTCCTCAAGGCTCTGTACTTTCGCCAACTCTGTTTCTTCTGCATATCAATGATATGTTGCCTTTAGGCCATATTCATTGCTATGCAGACGATAGCACCATCCATAAGTCCTATTACAGCAAGCCTTCTTGCGGTCAGGGAGACACAGAAAAGAGACGGCAGGAACTAGTCATTGAGCTTGACCAATCTTTGCTTCGCATATCAACATGGGGAGCAAGTAATTTGGTTGAGTTTAATGCCAACAAAACATAGGTATGCGCGTTTACCTGCAAGAGATCCCCATTTACCCCCCTTCCAGCTCTTCAGAACGTCTCGCTCGCAATGCGAGACGGTCTCAATATCTTAGTCATAGATATTTGCAGTGACCTCATTCCCAGGGATTATATACAGAGCGTGATTTCCATAGCATCTCGGAGTCCTGAACAGGGTGCGACGGTTTTTCATGCGTGATCAGCTATATCTCCTTTATAAGGCACAAGTTCGGCCCTGCGTGGAATACAGCTCGCACCTCTGGGACGGTTCGGCAAAGTACCTCTTGGATACCCTGGACAGGTTGCAGAGACGGACTGTCCGCATTGTTAATGATGCAGACATTACAGAGTTCATAGAGGCGCTTCAGTTGCGCAGAGACATTGCCTCACTGAGCGTGTTCTACCGTCTGTATCATGGCGAGTGTTCTGAAGAGTTATTCAACGTGATCCCTTCCTCTCCTTTTAATAACCGCACTACGCGCGCTGGTCTCCGGAGCCACAGTTTTACGGTAAATCCTATCTGGGCACGAACTAAAAAGTTAGCAACATCTTATCTTTGTGGTACTGTGAATCTGTGGAACAATCTCCCGGGCAGTGTGTTTCCATCTTCCTATGACAAGGGGTTCTTCAAGCGCAACGTGAAGAGATACTTACGCAGGCCGGCATGACAGTGGCGACCGGCGATGGATAGTATGTCTCTCCGTGGTCGCCATTGTTTTTGGATTGTACTGTGCTTACCATCAGGCACAGTACAGTCATTTTGCAGAGCTACAATAAAAATATATATATATGAATAATAAACAAAAATCTATTATATCTTTACTACATTGTATTACATTTTTTTCTAGTGAATGATATGGGGTAGACATTAGAAATGTAGAAGAATAAAGTAATGTCTATATTATACAATTTTATTGTTTATATACCTATATGCATACAATTGAAATTGTATTGATGTTAGAACATAAATAGCATAACTTAATAGCAATTTTATTTACTACCAGTATCTTCAAAATGTTGTTAGAATTATTCACTATTAACAAAATTGCAAATAATAGTCCAGTTTTGTTTAAAATATCTGTCTAATTTATTGTAGAATAGATAAATATAATTATAATCTAAAAATGAATTCTAGATGGGGTTCCCTGAGGCTAAGTTGAAAGCTCTGGAAGAGAAAATATCACATCCTCGTTGGGTTGTCCCAGTGTTGCCTGAACAAGAGTTAGAAGCACTACTTGTTTCTGCTATTGAATTGGCTACAAAAGGTGAATATTTTTATAGCCAATAATCATTGAACTAATGGTACTACTGTACACATTGAAAACGTAGTATCTGCTTTATCTATGTATTGTTTTTTATAATAATAGGCTGTATTCAATTAAGTTTCAATTTTTCGTAATGTACTATTTTTTTATTTTCCTATAGAAATGACTCTGCTCTTACAACTCTATGTGAGAATTTTACGTGACTACAGTCAAAAGTCCCAGTAAAATTAGTTTACCTAGTTTCTTTTATTAGAGTGGTGGCTTTTATTTTATTATTTTAGAGTCTTATATTTAGTTTCAGAAGGTGAAACTTATGTTTTTTTACATTATTAATAAATTTGCTATATATATTTTGTTCAACAAAACATTATAACTATATAATTTGTTTTCATATGTAATGCAAAAAGGTGAAGATTTGAACAACCCAGCATGCCAACGGTTTTATAATGAAGCACTTACAGTATCTTTTACAAAAATATTGACGGATGATGCAGTCTCTTCATGGAAGAATAACATACAGCAGTGTGTGCGATCAAATTGCGAGAAGCTGGTGAAATTATGTGCAATGAAGTTAGATGACCCACGATTCTTACATTTACTCTCTATGGTTTTTAATCCTACAAATAAGTAAGTTAACTAAATACTATATTTTTCTTTAGTTATTATAGTTGTGCCCGTGACTCTGTCCGCGTGGAACCTAATGTAAAAAAACAACTATTAATACAATCATCCGATTGTATTAAGCCCATTTACTTATCTACTTTTCTCTCTTTTTTAAGTTGCATTATCATTAAAATTACAATAACTTTTATTACAGTGAACTGATTTTAATGAAACCAAGACTAAATGTTACTAGAGTGTATGCTTTATGATTTTCTTGTTAAGGTTGTATTGTGAACACAGTACTTTAGCAGTGATGCGTTTTCAAACAAACAGATAGACAGACATTTCTAAAAATGATTGAAATGTATTTTATTACATATTTCAAGACATCTGCAACAATTTTTTTCATTAAAATCTAAAAAGACGTTGGATTTACATTCTTGTTATATGTATAGAAGATATACTCCATTGGTAGCAATTCCAATCTTCCATCATGGGTGCTGTGCTATGTCTTGGTTAAATTGGTGTGGTGTTAAATATTAGGATTCTCTGATATATTATAGATATTTTAACAATATGTATTAGCAATTTGAACCAATTTCCATTATCTTGTGGCTCCATGTCTGACTGTTTTAGTAAGGATCTAGGAATCCGCATACTTTCTTAGTGTATTAACTTAATTTCAGTTTATCACACACATTCTTGCATTGTTTAGTTTTTTATAAATCTTTTATTGCATTTTCATTATGTTATGGATATTTTTAATATATTTGTTGCATAATTATGTAACAACAAGTAATAAAAGATAACTTTTTGCATAGCACCAAACTCACTTTATTATTTACTTTTTAATTTTGTTGTTATTTAGCTGGTACTCGCCCGCTTCGTTGGACGAGATAATCAATTCTATATTATATTTAATTACATAATCAACTTCTATGCTAAATTTTAATAGACTCCATTAAATTTCAAAGTTATAATATGTACAAATGTATGTATAATTTTTATATTATTGGATTACATTTATTGCTCTAATAAGAATATTAATAACAACAATTTTGTCCTATGATAACCGATAGTTGGGATGTAAATTTATAGCAGATAGTTTTAATTTCGTCGACGTTTCAGTTTCAAGCCATATAACAACGAGTCAAGTTTTACGCGTTGTAGATGTGATTAGAGTTTTTGTGCGTTATTTTTTTTTTTACCTTTTGAGTCAACACAATAGGAAGACTTGAAAAATACTTAAAGCTGCTTAAGCTGCTTTGTTTATATATTGGTATTGGCACGTTCGTTACGGATTTTGATCCAAACCTAGGAACTATGAAATCGCACATAAAAAAAGGGTTTTGCGTATTTGGGAGCACATATTAACGTGAACAGTTCTTTACTAGGTTGTAAATTAATAAATCAAAGTATTAAGCCAGGCTAAGTGATGATTTAAATTGGAATTGATCCTAACATCGATTATCCTATTCTTCGTGTTTAAGATGTCATTGACGATATTATTCCGATCGATTACTATTACATTTGATAAATGCAGGAAATAAAGCGATTTTGTATCATTTATTATCTTAATACATATATATCGTATATACTGAGGAAAAATGTCAAGAACCACACTTCTCCATTTCTCCAGGGCAAAAAATGCCCGGCGAATGGAGGAGACGGCCGATGTGTACTCCGTTGTCCCTTGAAAAGGACGCGGCTCGGCGGTGACGTTTTTCTGCTGCCGGGTCGACCGCTGCGGCAGCACAATGAAGTGTGTAGAGTTCTCGTGTTGCCCCAACTATAGCGGCAGACGTACACCGTGGGGTTTTAGTCCGTGCGAGTCGGACATAACATACTCTCTTCTCCGAGAGGGTTTCGTATCCATAAGGGTTTTCCCCACGTAAAAAAAGGGCAACAAAATGCACATCGCTAAACGCATTGTGTTTAAGAAAACGTAGTTTCTAAAATATTTAATAACGTTGTATTACACGTAGGTATCGTTATATTTTTTGTTTTAGATATGGACGAAGTGTCTAAAAAATAAAAAAAATATTGATCGAAATCTATCCCGTACTTTTTAAGTGATGCGCGCACAATGGCAGTTCTCCGTTTATTATTTATATAATTTTTTTTTTTTTTATAGATTTCATACATTCAATGCCTCTCGCTCGTGTGACGGTTTATCAGCTACTTGTAATTCCACATCTGCGGCCCAGGGATCCACTCAAGAAGCAGAACCTTTTGCTAAATCACAAGATCATCGTACGCCTAGGGGATGGCTGGTACATCTCATTAATGTGTAAGTCTGTTATACTGAATATGGGCTATCCTTATATTTGAATATTTGTAAATACGATTTGTTTTTGCCTTAGGTTTGGTCAAGCAGGAGGTTTTGTTAAACTGAGAGAGAGGTTTGAAACAATAATGGGGTTACAAAAGCCAGATTTGACAGCATCAATTAATTCCGAGGAAAAGATTACTGAGGAGATAACAGAGAAAGAAAACGAAGAAAACAAAATTGACATCGTGGATTGTGTTGACCAACCACCAATTATGAGTGAAAGCAGTGATGTATGTAGTGTCTTCTTTAATATATTTTTTATATATTTACAAGTCACTCCTTTCAGCCTTTAATTTATTCATCTTTACCAATTAATCAAATAAAACTTGATTGTCAATTCTCTAGATAGTCAATGTGGCTTTGAGATTTTTTACTTGTATTAAAAATAACTATGTCACTGTATATTTTAGTTCTCATCTTCGTCTCGGAATGAGCAGCCGTCTTCTTTAGAAAGCTCCACTACTGGCGAGACACGAGTTGCTGCAGTATGGCAACTATTACGTCCACTTGGTCTATGTCATGATTTACTTACTCCACATACTGTTACAACATATTTGCTAACTGTTCTCGTATGTATATACATATTTTTATATAAAAAATGAGTATTTTATATATTAACTATGACGTTATTATTTATTTATAGAGTTGATTATTTAAAAATTCATTTATATTACAAATTTTGATAAAATAAGTTTTTGTATAATATAAAAGTAGTCATTATCATTTACAATTAAATATGATAATGAGAGTAATGTTTAGTATTTTAAATTATAATCTCAATAATTATTTATAATTATATGTATATTAGACGGATTAGACATCCCTTTAATAGACTTCCAAAAGGAGGTTTTAATCCGTTGTATTTTTTTTATTTTCACTACCTCAATACTTAGTCATTTATATAGTGAATTGGAAACTTTTTTGGTAAATGAATATTTTTTTATCAAGGGACTCATTTTAAGTTAAGGAACTCCCAAAATCGAATAGATATTTAATAGTTATTGGTTTATGCCAATCCAAGACTAGGTACTATCTACCTGACTTTGGTCAAGGACATTTTGGTGGATTTTTGTAGAATATATTTGTTTTTAAATCGGTTTTGTTTATTATATAATAAAATAATTATTTTACATGGTAAGACACTGACGATAATTGTTATTCTATTTAATATTTTATTATCGTCATCATTTGTTTCTTTTTTTTTCAATAACAATATATGTGAAACAAACTATTAGACGCTAAAACCTGGTCCGTGAGTACATCTTTGAAATAAAAGGAATCGTGTAACTAAAAAAAGTTTATTTTATTTTTATTTAATGTTACAGATTTCATACTTTAACTACAATTTCATCTGATGTTAAGTGACAATGTGACTCGTAATGGTAATAAGCTAGGTTTAGAGAGGACTAGTTTTCAAGTTGTTCTGTTGGAATTCACTTATTGGTGTATTGCAGCAGGCATCCAACTTGAAGGTTGTAGAAAGCCAAGTGCATGTTAGCAAAAATCCTACCAGAATCGTATAGTTTCCTTATGATGTTTGCCTTCTCTGATACCTCAGACTCTTTATAGGGATTTGAACCTACACTGATCAATGGGGTGTCTGAACTGTTATCACTAAACCAACATTGCTGCAAATAGGCAAACAGACATATTATAGTAATAATAGATTTCATTACATAATAATTATTGTTATTTTATTTGAATATCTATAGATTGTAGGCACTACGTTAGTCCTACCAAAGTTGAGAAGTTAAATGTACTTTTTATAAAATAACAGGTTTTTATCTGTGCAATAGTCAAATCATTATATCATTACATAGTATAAAACAAAGTCCTCTGACACGTCTGTCTGTTCATGATAAACTCAAAAACTACTAAACGGATTTTCGTACGCTTTTCACCAGTAGATATAGTAACTCATTAGGAAGATTTAGGTATATAATTTGTCAAGGTTTTTTTTTTATTATCAAGGGGGACAATATCCGCCGCCCTTGCTAGTTTACAAATGAATTCGATTTAATAGATAGTTATACTTTTAACTAGTGCTTTATTTGTCGTAGATGTGCTATTAAAATATTTGTTTGTTGATCGGTAGGAGTGTATACCCACTTTATTGGAAAGTTTAACAGACGATGAGTTGAAGAGGGAAGCTCGTGGTGCTGAAAATAAGACTGACACAGTGTCATGTTTGATCCGAACATGTAAATATGTGTCCATTAAAACACCTCATTACCATAGTATACATAAATGTAAGTTTTTTTTTAAATTTTTCATATGGCATATTTACCAATTTTTAAGCTAGCCCTATACCTGCCAGAAGTTTCGGCTATTTATCGAGCTAAAAACTAATCTCAAAATTAATTTCGATAGAGGCCTAGAAAAACGTTCGTACACGTTTGTCATTCTAATAATATTTGGAGATTAGAATCTGAATTTCTCTAATGTGTGTAAAAACCGCGACCCCAGTTATCGTGCTGCACCTGTAGTCGTGCAGCACGGTAATCCGTAACGATTTGTGTTTTTTTATCTGCGTTTATCGCGACCATAGACAAAACTTCGTGGTAGTGAAACACAGGAATGGGAGTGGCATTGGATTTAATAAAAGCATTAAAATATAAAATATTTTCAAAATGTATATAATGATTTGTTAACTTACAATTTCATTTTATTAAAAAATGTAAATTCTTAAGAAATGTGAGAAAGTTGAGTCGTAAATAATATATTATATGTATGTTGAAATAATGTAGTAAAGTAAAATGATGTTAAAACATATATTATATAACCCATTTAAGATTTTCAATTCCCCGATGCTTATTCAGAATTCGGTTGATATAATAAGGATTTAGTTTAAATTATCTAAGTGTTTTTTATAGTGCTATATTTATCTAAGCAGATTATTATTTTAAGCCGAATGCTGAAGTAACTGGTTAAACAAAAACTTTGTAATGTATTAATGTTCCTATATTTTTAAATAATAATAGTTTGCATGTTCGTTTACTTTAGTTGGCACTTGATTAATTTATTAATTAGCATTGCTGATTTGTTGTCTCCCCCCGTGTGTAATTCTGCAAGGAGTCTGGGCACCGCACTGAATCGGTAGCACACCCTGTAGCTGCTAAGGGGCGCAGTTTTCTCTCTCCCCTCTGCTGCTACATTGTATGTTACCGAATTCCGTTCATCACTTCGACGCACCGTTGTTGACGTGGAACTTCAAATCGTACTTACCTGCATGGTGTTTAAATTCAACACGAAAACTGTCACAGTCTAAATGTACTTAGTTTATTTTATGTGTCGTTGATGCATATTTCGACTTTGATTATTCCTAACAGGGATTCATTTTATATGTTTTCACTTAACGATGTACCGTATTATGAAGTAATATTATCGTAAAATTATTGTTACTGCAGTGTAAACTCTTTATAACATTGTTTGTTATAACGAAACACTACCTATAACGTTGAAATTAGTTCGTCTTGGTTGGTTTATCACAAAACCATTTATTTCTTCTCTTCCCTCTGTATTACGAAAAGTCTTTACAACAAATAAAATACTCGGTCTCTTGAAACTCGTTATAAAGAGTGTACATTCTAGTTCTTATTATTATTGTCTAAAAAGCCTTTAAGCTTTAATTTTATGTTTACGAATTTAATGTGTATCTGATTTATTATACATTTACTTGTATTGCAGCTCTCGAAATGTTTCGGTTGAAAATGATCTTGAGATTGTTACAAATGTCGTCATTTAATGGAAAAATGTCGGCACTACATGAAATCAACCAATTAATCAGTACATTCTCACAGCAACCAAAACCGGAGTGGCTCACACCGGCGGTGATTACTGTAAGAAGCTATACTAAATGCTGGCTTTTTATTGTTCAGTTAATTTATATTAAAAATATGATTGATGCGAATATCTGCTTTCATTATTTAAATATGTATTTTAAGAATTTACCAAAAATATATATAGAAATATTAATGTTACAGAATTGGATCCGTGAAAATAAAGTACTTGATATAGTGCTCAGAGATTCACTACATCAACCTCAATACGTTGATAGATTAGAAAAAATGCTAAGGTTTATGATAAAAGAGAATTCACTGACCAGGGATGATCTAGATGCACTATGGCGAGCGCAACTTGGTAAACATGAAGCCATTGTTAAAAATCTCCATGATTTGTTAGCTAAATTAGCATGGGACTTCACACCTGATCAACTGGATCATCTATTTGATTGTTTTAAGGTACAGTTATATCTTAATTCGTTTCATAGTGTAATATAAAAAAATGGTATATCCATTCAAATTTCTGTTCAAAATAATATTGCAGGCGAGTTGGGCCACATCTTCTAAGAAGCAGAGCGATAAATTATTGGAAGTCATTAGAAGGCTAGCGGAAGATGATAAAGATGGGGTAATGGCAAATAAGGTATGTTGTTCATAGGCTTGAACATTTTTTTCTTGAATGTTGGTAAATTTTCTAATTTCTGTAATCCTTATTTTAGGTAATAGTGCTTTTTTGGAACTTGGCACAATCAGCGGAAGTTTGCACTGAGATACTAGACGTAGCAATATGTAACCTTATCAAAATACTTGATTATAGTTGTAGTCAAGATCGTGATACTCAGAAAACACTATGGCTTGATAAGTATGGTATATTTATTAAGTAACCCTATTTTAAAAGTGATTGTGATATGTGTAAATTCCTATTCTTGTCTTCACAGATGTGTAGAACAATTGAAGACAAATGAAAAGTGGGTTCTGCCAGCGCTTAAAATGATGAAGGATATTTGTTGTTTGTATGAGGCGGGTGGCACTACTGGAGTCCGTCCGCACGTCACGAGGCAGGAACTTATAGATCGGCTACAGACACAGCATTCACTTGTCATATTAGTCACTAACTCACTTACGCATTACATGGAGGGTGTTCGTCAAAAACTCGCTGGTAAGGATTCTACTCGCAATTCTGAATAGGATAAATGTGTTGTTACATTTCAAGATGTGCTAAATCCAATTTTAGCCTTTCGTAATATGCTATTTTTCAAGATCTTCAAATTTTGTACATGTAAAATACAGATCATAAAAAACAAACTAAAAACCTTATGGACGACAAAATTTGATGTTCGTTCTAGGTGTATGAAAATTGGAAATCTTAAAAAAAATTAAACATGTTACATGAACGATTAAAATCGGACCTACCTCATTTTGAAATGTAACAACACAACTCATTAACTTGAACGTTAATTGATAGAACCAGACAGTGTATATGCAAGCATGTAGGTCACAAATACAACAACTACTATCATTAAATTGTGGATTTCTTACTGGTCCTCATTGCTTTTGGACGCTCATTATCAGGTATACAGTAAAGATACTTGACAAGCTCGTAACAAACATTAATATAATGCGTGCTAGAGCCACTGATGCAAACTAATACAAATATACATACCGCGTAAAAGGTTAGTCAGTCGCAATATTTACACAGTTATTCAATACTCGTTCTTAATCAATAAAAAAATACGTAAAAACTGATATACACTCTTAACGCTTAGTTTACGTCACGCGCCAGTGCGCGTGCTACCACGCCCCTCCCGCTACCCGAATCGCGCGCCGCCGCCAAACCGTGCTTCAGTTAATTGTTCGTTGAAAAGGATATTTTACGCGTTACGTAATTTTAATGTTCACTTTCGTTTATTGAGCGTTTCACTTTTATATTCATACTTTTGAAATTCTTAGAACAAACTTTAACTAAGGTTCTCTTTGTTGTTTATTAGTATTTGTTTTTATATTATTGTATTATATGTTATACTCTTTAAACTTTCACTCAGCATATATATCTTAATATATATATTTCTTGTGTGCGTGTGTATGTGACTGAACTCCTCCTAAACGACTGGACCGATTTTGATGAAATTTTTTGTGCGTGTTCGAGTGGATCCGAGAATGGTTTAGATTCACAATTGGACTCGGTAGGTGGCGCTGCGGTTGACATTTAGGATTTTTTTTATTATCAAGGCAGGACAACGTCCGCCCGGTCCGCTAGTATACATATATATATATATATATATATATATATATATTATTTCATTTTATTAAACTATGTGTTGTAAAAAAATTCAGTTATTAAAACAAAATGAAATAAATTTTCTTAAAATGGCAAATACATAGAGTTGTAATACATTGTAATTTTTAACAACGAATTTTATTGTAACAATTTTTTTTTATGTATTTAAACTTCACCCATTCATTTGAATTTAATGTACATTTGTTAGGCTCAAAAAATGTTTCATTTAAAATCATAAAAGTCGCTACACCCAGCAAAATTGTTGTGTTTTTATACCCTGCTCCTCTTTGAGAAAAAAATTACATATATTTGTACTTTCTCTTTAAAATTTATTGTATATTCATGAAATGTTTGTTATTTCGCTCTTTTGGTACTCGGGTTTAATTATTCATATTTTCTTGCTTTTCAGAGGATGGTAATATAGACTGGGATAATTGGTTACCTGATAATAGATACCCACATGCAATGCAAGTACAAGAAAGACTTAATTTTCTTAGATTTTTATTAAAGGATGGACAGCTATGGCTTTGTGCTGAGCAGGTAGGTAAAATCTTATGTTCCCTTTTCGTATTACAATAATAAAATACAGCTAAGTATATATATTGATAAGAAGATAAAAAACACTTTATTGTTAATAAAAAAAGAATTGCAAACATTATTATCGTGTTGGTGTTCTTTGTGGAAATTCTATCTTGTAACGAATCTATACATGGTCAGCTGCGAAACCAGACAATGGATATTACAACACATATACCAAGGGACTTGAATTTGAACTGGACAATTTTAAAATAGTAATTAGACAGAAAGGCCTGTTGTTTTTTTCTGAAATTATGCACATGTGAATCCAATCACCGCCACCATGTTACCATTTGCATACCAAGCCCCATCATTTAATTACTAGGAAAGATTACCATTATCATTATAACAATAATGGATGAGTTATCAAGTTAATAAACTGTACAGTGTACATTGCAAACAATAGTATGGATTTCGCTTATGAAGAAGGGAATAATGTAAACATAGAGTATGTAATAAATACTTTAAATAGGTAAATATGTTGACTGTATATTTATAAGGCATGATATAAAGATATAACTAGGTCTCACAAGGTGTTACCAACAATGAATGAACACTGAATGAAGTGTTCAGACCCTTTTTAAACGTTAAAAAATATCTACAAAAGTAGTTTATAAGATGGTATATTTATAATTACATTCTGGATATGTTAGAATATGCGTAAAATAAGCAGAGTAATGTACTTCTTAAGAAGTATGACTGATCTGGGTGAAGAATATTATTAACATTTATAGTGTGCTCTATATGTGTGATACGTAGTGAGCATAAGTGATGAAAGAATCACTAAAACTACGAATTGCAAATGTGTATGGCACTAGAAGCTATAGTTAGCTAAGACTGACATATTTGGATAAAATAGAAGTTTTGACCTCTGGCAAAATCGAGATAAAGATATTTCCGAAAATAGATAAAAGGTAAAAGAAAATTATTGATACTATATCTTTCTTAGTATAAATATTTCATGTTTTCAGGCAAAAGAGATTTGGGTGTGCTTAGCAGAGATGCCAGCGCATCTAGGAGACCGTGAGGCTTGTTTTCGTTGGTTTAGTAAGTTAATGGGAGAAGAACCCGATTTGGACCCAAATATAAATTTACACTTTTTTCGACGGAATATAATGACTTTGCCTCCAAATTTATTAACACATGCAGGCATTAAATGTTTCGAAAGGTAAAAATAATCTGTTGTATTTTATGAGCTTCTAGCTGTTGATTCAGTCACTTGAAATAGTATATTATATTGCAGGTTTTTTAAAGCTGTGAATACCAAAGAAGGCAAACTAAAAGTAAAGAGACGAGGTTTTTTACTTAATGACGCTGATCTCATAGGATTAGATTATTTATGGAGAGTGAGTATTGATATATTTTAATATGAGGGAATTTCAAGCAATGGTGGCACAGTGATAGTGTTTTCGAAAACCTTAACGATTGGATACGGAGTTTCGGTGTAGGAAATTATAACATGGTGGTAGGGTTTCTTGTAAGTTCGCCTGACACTCTACCACCTTCAAATGGCGGCTCTGCTATAGGTATGCTCCGGCAAGTGTACATGTGGTTGAGAGATAGTACCTCTAGTTTTGACGTGTTTACCGCAATGATATAACTAAAAAGCAGTAGATACGTTACCTACTCGTATTTTGACAAAACAAATGGCACGATAACGCACAGATACGTAAAGTAATATTGTAACGCCACACTGTCATAGATAACATGTGGAAGTAAGATGTCATATTCTCAATACTGGTGGTGAAAAAAAATAGTTATGTTGCTTAGATACGGGCGCCTATGACGTATCTACAGCTTTTTAGTTATAATATCATTGGTTTACCGTTTTAAATCACATCGTTATTTAACATCAGGTGAGGTTGTGGTGCAACGCTCATAATCTTACAAAAGTATTAAAAAAAAATGATCGAATTAATGGGTGTGATATGTGTGTATAAATATAATAATATTAATTGTAGGTTATAACAGAATGCGAAGATGACATATCGGAGCGCGGCATTGAGTTGTTGCGGGAAGTGAGCACGTGCGTGGGCACGCAGCTATCCCCCGCCATGCACCACGAGGCGTTCCTTACTCAGTGTTGCGCGCGAACGCAGCGCATGCAACGAGAAATGGACCAACAAGGTTTTTATACTATTTTTTTATACTATATATATATCATAGGAGACAAACGAAGAGGTGGGTCACGTGATGTTAAGTGATCACCGCTGTTTATAGACACTAGCAACACCAGGAGAGTGTTAGGGTGGGCGGGGCTCCGGCGCTCTCAGTGACCGAACGAAACGCAACAATGCAAGCGCTGTTACTTCACGTCGGTTTGTATAAATTCGAATGTCGAGTTTATCTGTTACTCTTTCACGCCTTATCTACTACTCATCCGATAATCATGAAATTGTTCATACACATTGTTAGTAATACGGAAAAAAAAATTGGGTACCCTACATCCACAATATAAAATTCTGTTTCTGGGGGATAGCTCATATCTATATTAACGGAAGCGAAGCCGCGAGCAGAAACTAGTAATCAATAATTTATAGGTGAAGTATATCAGCCCGTTTCTAGAATCCACAATACTGTTATGTCTTGTAAAAGTTGATAAATATTTGATCAATGTTATTATTCAAACAATTGATATTATTTTTGATCTAATAGGGCCTGACCGTTATGCTCTTTTTACGTTTATAATTAATATTTTTTTACTTCATCGTTTTAACGAAAGCGATGTATGTGTGTCTGTATCGAACATTTTTTACGAATATATCGTAAGTGAAGTTTATCGAATTTTATATAAAACATTTTTCTAAACAATTTTAAGTGATGATGAAATGTGATTTGCGTTGGAGCTCCAATATAATAATTATGCATCACCGAGTGGTAACTTATATCGAAACAACAATCCTAACAATAATTATAAATGAAAGTGTGTTTTTACGCTTTCATACATGTTGTCAGAGGTACAGAAAAGGAAAAGGGATTTTTTTCATCCCGAAACAAATATAATGTTCCCAAGGGATAGATCAAGTGTACGATAACGCGACTAATACCATGAGCAAATGTAGTCTGCTAGACTAGTCATAGTACTTTAAGCTATGAATCTTTGTAATTTTATAAAAACATAAGTTTTCATATCGTTATTTCTGATGTTTACAATATATCACCTAATTTGTGTACATTGTGTTCTTTTTTAGATACATTTGTAGCGTGTACTAGAATGTGCAGAGTGTTACGTGCCATACAAGAATACATAAATGAATGTGATAGGCGATTCTCAATAGACAGACAGATATTACCGATATTTAGGGCTGGTCGTGGAAGGCAGTGTATGTTAATTGTAAGGTTCAACTTTCAAACTGGCCAAAGACAAATTGATGATATAGAACTGTTTTCACATTCAAATGAGACTATATACTCTTTACGAGTGGCAATTCAAAGGAGGTAATTCGAAATTACAATAGTTATAATTTTTCTTTATAATTCCTTGATTGATGAGTGTGATGACGATTTAAGAAATAAAATAAATGTCATGTTTTAATAATTTGAATATATATACAGCTTAAAGAATTGACTTTCACGCCATAAAAAAATTGTTATAAAACCTGTACAAGGTTCATCTGTAACAGCACTTCCATTGCACCTATTTCTGCTGTTAAGTAGCAGTACTTGTGTTGATAGGTTCCAATTAAAAAGTTTAACACTTTGACTACCACATGACCAGCTACAGTTTCTCTTGTAAGGCCATGGTGGTCAATGATGACCATTTCACAACTGTAAAAACCCATCCGTAGTGTCCTAAAAGAAATATATGACTACTGCGGGGTAGTCAAAGTGTTATAAGTAGTTGGTAACATATACTGGCACAAGAGTCCTTAGTTGTAGCAACTTATTCTATTTGAGGTTGGTCGTACATAAGTACATACAGTAACCACCTAACATCAGGTGGATTGCATGCCACTTTACTATTTTATGGTATAAATATGGAATTGCTGTTCCATAAGCCAACTTCTCAACATATTGACGATATGAATACATATAAAATCACAATATGTTTATTGTATTTACAGGATAAAATGTGGTCAAGACAGCAATATAAAATTAGATCTCTACATAAATAAATTGGAACTGTATATAAATGGAGAGCTCATTGATTCTAGTCATGATAGAAAAATACTTTCGTATCTTCAGCTTCGGGAAAAAACTGTAGTTATTGCTAAGGTATATCAATTTTGAAATTATATTTTTGTGTAATGTACAAATTAGTCATTTGAAATAATTATCCTATTTACAAACTCGTTTGCTAATTTACTCAGGTGTATGACGGTCAAGTGTGTGGCAGTGGCGGATGTGGTTCTTCAAATGAAACTAGCAGTGACTCAAGCACATCGTCCCCTCCACTTTCATCCACCCCAGAGCACGCCTTACCTGGTGTAGTATGTATTACAGCTCTGCAATTTTTATAACTATTTTTGTGATATGCGGCTTAATTCATAATAACATTGTTTATAGTTTTATTTTTACATTCACTGTGCCTGTTGTGTTTTTAAGCACATTATAATCCCAAGAATAATGATGATCATCAAAATATTTGCAATCCATCACAGTTAGTCTCCATTACGCCGGCTTGTTAGCCTCTTAACTGTGGGTTATGTACAAGTCGCTGTGACTATTTATCACTACACTATGTACGTGGTGGTCATGACTTAGTCGAGTAAAGATCACTCCACCACCTAGCATGAATATTGTACATGTTTGGGCTGATCTCGGTACACCACACGCATTAGAATTTTTCTTTTGGATAGCCATAGAAGAATTGTCAGATTTAAAATACATGTACGCATTCGTGCGGTACATACGCATATTTATCTTACTGAAGTATATATGTTAGGAAAACCATGATTAGTTCGCATGGTAAGTTTAGTTCGATTCGTGTTGTTGTAACAAAGCAATAGCCCAAGCCTAGGTTTGGTCATTTTGACACGTTTGTGCTTGTTCCTATTCGGTTCAGTACCCTAAGCTTGGTTGTCTTAAAGGCCGGTTAACACTTTGACCGCCGCGTTGGTTATATATGGCTGGCTACGGTTTCTTTTGTGACGCCACAGTGGTTATTGGTGACCGGAGCTCTGGATCTTTTTACAATTGTATAAATTGACCCGTGGTGGCCTAAAAGAAACATATGATTACATTGTGGAAGTCAAAGTGTAAGCTGTGAAGGCCCATCAAGTGATCGTTGGTTAGTCACTTCCAAAAAATAAAACACGACACGCTTATGTATTTCAATATAACAACTATTACATCTGAAGTATGGTTGGCGCGGTTCATGTCACATCCTATCATTCAGAAAAAGTGATTAGAAAATGTCCAAGAGAAACATAGTCCTATAAGCCCATATAGTTAATTCTTCATTAACAACTTATTTCTATTGTAGTTGTTCGCCCAAGGCTCGTGGTATTTACCATTTGTATTAGAATTGGAGCACATTGGCATAACAAAGACACACGGACCGTTGACTGAAGCTGCACATTTGCTCTCACAAATCTGTCCAGCCCATAAGCAAACTGTATGTATATTCATTATGTTATTGTAAATAATTGTATTAAGCATATTTCATTTTTCATACCTTAAGTAATTTCAGGTTGAAAAATTGACAGAGTCTTTACTAAGTCGAGATGATACCAAGTTGAGAGACATGCTCTATGGTCCATCACCGCCAACTGTAGCCTACAATGTAGAGGTAAACAAATATAATAATTATTGTATGCACTAATTTATCTTGGAGGTGCAAATGTGTTATTAATTCTTTTAGGTATTGTATAGCATGGTTCTGCCTTCATCTGAAACGAAATTGGAACGAAGTCGTAGTTTCCAGTTGGCTTGTGCAAAGAAGGCACCTCTATTGGTTCAATGTCTGTCTGATAAAGATTTTTTAAAAGGGGCTGCACCTCACACGCGTCGGTTGGTATAATAACATAACCTCCCGGTTTTGATTGAAATTTATAATTAAATCAAGTAAATATGTAATCTCTTACAGTGTTGGCAGTTTAGCTTTAGTACGGTTAGCGAAATTAGCGCTGTACACGTTAGGATATTTATTTGAAATACTGACCCCAGATGGATCTGAAACTCCTGCCGATAAGGAATTTAGGTAAGTTCTTTTTTAATACTTTGTGGGTTTTAGCATTTAGCTATAATCTCATCGGATGCTAAATCACGACGTGGTCTAAAATGGCATACCTAGAGGGGACTGGCTCTCAAGTGCAGCTGCCGGAATACATCTATTTGTGATCCAACTTGAGGGTGGTATTTGAGGACTTTGAAAAAGCCTTACCACCATGCTATGGTTTCAGCACGATGTTATCCTTCACTGGAAGCTCAGTTGCTACGAGACAATCCTATGTCTATCGATTCTGTGTCCGAATACGCTATCAACTAAGCCATTATCACTTCAAATCGCCGGTTTATTGTTTACTATCGGGAACGGCAAACGTTGTCCCGCCCTGACTATAAAAAAATCCTTCACAAATTATATGCTAAAACCTTCCTCATGAATCACTTTATCCACTGGTGAAGACCGCAAGAAAATCTGTTCAGTAGTTTTTGAGTTTATAGCGAACAGACCGACAGACAGACGCGGTAGAGGACTTTGCTTTATACTATGTAATGATAGTAACTTTTTTTTAAATATTTCGGCACAACAATGAAGAAATTAAAAACTTAAATAAATATTGTATAAATTCAGCATCATATTGTGTAAGCTTTAAAGTTTAATAATAATTCTACAATGTGCGTATACTAATGAAAATAGAAATCTCGAAGTATTTAATGAAAGGTTTCATATTTTTACTTTAGTAACTCAATGGTAGTAGCACATTTATTATGAATAAAATTAATTTCAGGACAGATATCACTATACTGCGAGAAGCGTTACAAACTGCGCCTAGTCACACTTGTGAATCAATAGTCAAGTCTATAGCCGAAAAACTGGCGAACGCGTTGGGTAAACAGGTAAAATTAATAAATAAAAAAAATACATTTATGAAGTGCTTACTAGACACATACATGTCTTTCATACTTTTCTTTGTCATTTAAAAAAAAATCTGAACGCTTGCGCGCACTGCGGTTTTTCACCGCATAATTTTTTTCCGCAAATTTTGTAACATATGGAATTGTATGGAAGCGCGTGCACTGTGGGTAGAATTCCGCACCGGAATTAATCCCGGAGGTGCGGGAAAGAAACCGCAAATCTTCGCAGTAATGCTAGAACAACGGTAAAGGAATGTCGTCGCTGCGTGTTTTAGATAACAAGGAGATAATGTCTTGTCTGTTTGTGTATTTCCTTAGGTTTTCTAAACTACGTAACAGTTTTTGACAGTTTTCACAACCATTTAGACAATTTTGTTCGGAAGGGTTTTATATATAACACATATATGGAATATTTATATGAAGTAGAAAAAAACGACGTATTCTAATGAAGTCGTAAGGAGTTTTGGAGCACTCTCTTTGATAGCGGTGGCTAAACCTTATGAGAGACATAAGTGTCATGTAGTACATTTTAAATTTTATTCATAACTTGGGTTATTTGGCTCTATATTTTGTAATATTTATGGTGTCTTACGTAATATATTTTGGTTATTGTGCACATGTGAAGTGCATGGCAAATTATACTACGAAGCATGGGTTCTGAGTTGCCACAAAAACTTCCTGGAAGTTCTAACAAGACGGTCATCATCTTGTTAGTTCATTAAAATTATCGCAAGAAACTTGTAACTGTAATCTACTCGACAATGGCAGTATTAATCTACTAAAAGATTGATTGCCACAATTTAAAAAAAAGTTACTACAAAATTGTGCATCTTAAGAATACATACAAAAAGTATTTAATGTCTCTATTAAGAATCATTCAGTAATTATTATTTTTGACATTTGCGAAGCCAGAGCGCGTTACTAGTTCTAAAGGTAAATACGATGATTAAAACTTGTAGACCAAGAGCCCTTGAATGCCGCCAGACTATTCTTACTTTATAAAAGCTGAGAGTTTTTTGGCGCATGCTTCTGATATAGGCAGAAACGATGAGCTAGTATGGAATTTGGGTCATCGATCGCTTTGGCAGTTAACAAAGGCAGCAAAGGTCTATAAAATATCAACTAAAATTTATCAAACAATGTAGTGTAAGTTTTTTATGTGTTTTTTGGAATAATATTAGAAATCGCGACATTTATTGTCAGATACTTGATATCGTGGCCAATCCCTCTAAAAATCTGTAAACTAATATATAATAAGTTGTAATTGTACTTACGTTATAGTATCAAATCTGAATTTTAACATGTTAATTGGGTAACTATTAGATGTTTCTTCAGCAGCCAGACAGTTTCGACAGTTCTTACCCCTCGCCAGACAAACATATAGGGTACCTACAGGCGAGAGTGCGACGCAATTTACCTATATCCAAGTTTAACGACGTGAAACAGACAGTGAGCTAGGTCTTTTGCAACCCTTTATTGCGTATCTTTCGGTTACTCAGTAAACATGTTATGCCACAAGTACACGTTCTACTATTATTGCTTTTGCAGTTTATAAATTAAATGTAATTCGGTTATGACAAAGCATCATCATGGGAGATATATCCATTTGTGTTATTTTCAAGAAAAGATATAGCAGAATAAGTACTATTTTCTCAAGGAACATTAAAAAAATAATATAAATATCAATATATAATAACGAAGGTCTGGCATTCACTAGCTCTGAGACTATCCGGAAACTCTACCGGAGTGCGCGAACTGCGGATTTTTTCCGGTGCGGTTTTTGTTCCGCACCGCAACTAGTGCGCGCGGGCCTTTAAATTTTTTGAGAATTCGAGCTTTTTATCGCGTATTATTTAGTTTACATTAAAGGTTCACCTTATAAGAGAAATAATTACAGAATCTTGTATTTCTTTTTATGTACAGGTTGTTGTTAGTGGTGATGATAGTGACACAATCTCATATCTTGTGTGGTGGAGGGTTCCCACAATGGCTACAGTACGTGCACTCTATGCCCTCGCGTTTTCAGTTGCACAGACTGTCGAAATAACCGGTATGGTGCATACAGATGATATTACATGTAAGTATTTTCAAATCTAATGGTTTTTATCAGATAAATATTATTGTACACTTCTGTAATAAGTGTTTCATATAAGAATTGTAGTATAGATACTATATCTTTATAGTATTGCGGCAAAACCTTTCTCTTTGTTCAGTTAAATTAAGTAACTTTTTATATTCAGTCCACATAGTGAATTATGCAGAGAAACATTAGGCATTTTAAGTCGAGACTGCCATTGCATTCTATTTACATTGGTATGTTTCACTACTTATTTAAATTTGTTAATATTACAGTGGTTCGAGAGTGCATGGAAGTGGTAACAATATGTATGGCGCTAGGCGGCGGTCGACTCGAGGTACTGCTTCAGGAACCCTGGTGGCAGGACACTGCGCTCTATTTGATGATCGATTGCCCTAATCCACAAGTTAGTACAATTTTAAAACAAATTTCTTATAATACCAGCCCATAAATAATTTACCACTAGGTTAACCTCTCTTCACGAGAGAAGGCTAGAGTGAAATAATAAAACCAGCTTGTGATTAACTGACTATTTTAAAACCGTAGTAATCGAAAGTCCGCGTTTTGTCTATGGTCGCAATAAATTCAGGTGTGAGAATTATCATTTTGTGTTACGAGCTATTGGACTGTGGGACATTAGATACAGCACGATAACTGGGAGTAAGTAAGAGCACAACATGTTTTCCTTTACCATTTTCTCCTGTCCGATGTCATCTTATTAAATCATTTATACATATATCATTTTTCACACAATGCATCCACATCTTTTTCGGTCTCTCTCTACTCTTATATTCGTCCACCCTCATAATCAAAACTTCTCTAGTTAAATGTTTTTCATCTCTCGTCATGACATGCCCATACTGTGTATACGTATTTTAAACTGTTTATCTATGCTAATATTATAAAACTGGAGGGTTTATTTGTTTGTTTGGTTGAACAAGCTATACTCAAGAACTATTAGTCCGATTTGAAAAATTCATTCAGTGTTAGATAGCTCATTTATCGAGGCAGGCTATAAGCTATAAAATATGACGCTAAGACCAATAGGAGCGGAGCGGAGAATGTTTAAAAATCGGGGTATTTTTCTTTTGGGGAGCTTCGGCTGCATGGTAGTTTTAACCCAAAGTAACTATTTCATACGAAGTCTTCTTTTTTCTTTCTTTTATATTATAGGGGACAAACGAATAGGCGGGTCATCTGATGGTAAGTAACCAGAGGAGGGGAGACGACACCAAGGGAGTCGCAAGTGCTTGTGTTTTGGGATGGGGGGGAGGGTTCGGGAGGAGAGATGGCTCCCCGGCGCTCTCAGTGACCGAACGAAACGCAACAATGCAAGCACTGTTACTTGACGTCGGTGCTTCAGTTGGTCCGGTGGTAGTACCCCGGGCGAGCGGACCCATTCACGCTGAAACCAGTAATAGCTTCACCGTGCTCGTATTCCGGTGAAGCTGTTAAGGCCTTGCTAGGAAAATAGCGTAGTCAGTTCGAAAAAAAAAACTTCAGCATGCCTCTACCACCTACAAGTCGCGGGCAGAAGCTAGTTTAATTGTAAGTAAGTAGGATATGTATTGGTTATATAGGTGCGGGTATCGTGCGCTGAGCAGCTACTGACGATGTGCGCGTGGGCCGGCGGGTCGGGGGCGCGCGGGGCGCTCGCAGCTCTCGGCGGTGCGGGAGGCGCGAGGGGAGTGCGCCTGCAGCGACACGCACGGAACGCCCAACAGTTCTTGCAGTTACTATGCCGTCTTGTCTCATTGGCGGGTCCCACTTCACGCACTCTTGATGATCTCGCCGAAGAGGTATTTTCTCTGATCAAATATATGAGTCGTGACATTTCAAAAGCTCATGCATTTCATGAGCTAAGTCCAATTTAAGGCGTTCCTAATATTTTACTTTATTTTTCACCTTATGAATGGCAAAATTTGAACTTTGAAAAATGGAAAACTTAAAAAAATTAACATGATAAATGAACGATTAACATTGAATTTAGCTCATTTTGAAATCTAATTACTCGTATATCAACCATGGAATGGTTAACGAAGTGTATTTGATAAGGTTTACATGTTAATCAATTAACCTTTTCACTGTCAATATTTTTTTGGTTTATACGTTTGACTTGTGTTTGTATACACATATGTTACTTAGTTTACAACAACTGACGAAATTATAACGTCTCCCAAAATTTACTTTGTAGAATCAGCATCGAATAAGTAAGTAAATATGATTGTTTTTACCAGTGTATATGTTATTAATGTAAATGTTGATTCAGGTTCTAGAATGTTGCTTTAAATTGTTAACGTTTTACCCTGATTACACAAGTCATGGTCACAAACAGACTGAACTGTTATCCTATACACTAAATGCAAAATAATTTATTGATTTTATTGTATAATGTATCTATATTCGATTTTCATTTAGGTTGCATGGCTACGAGCTGTGAAAGCAAACCCTGAAACACTAGATGATACACTTTTTGAAGGTCACTTAAATCTCACCAAGGAATTATTCACTCATGTACCAGCACAAGTGAAGTACCAGTATGGAGCACATCCAGAACACAAGAGCTCAGGTTTGATAAAGGTAGTACTCATTTTAAATGGCCTAATTTATTTTCAAAATATTTAACTTGATATTTAGGAGTTGTCCTGTTTATTGTGTTATGTCACTCTACTTATTATGTGCATTCCCACATCTGATTTAAAATTATATTTATTAGATACTTGGATAGTCAGTCACATTCAAGCACTCAGGTTGCATAACAACACCATTGTAATACATTAAATAGCAAACATCTTTATTCCCACAAACGGGCACCCCAAGAACATATGTAAGGCAAGGATATTTGGCTGAAGAAGGCGTTACTTTGCGTAAACCCATCATTAAATATTATAGAGGACGTTACTTTTTATATGTATTAGATACTTGGGTGGTCAGTCCCGTTCAAGCACTCAGGTTGCATAACAACACCATTGTAACACACTAAATAACAGGGATGTGACCTAACAAACATCTTTATTCCCACAAACGGGCACCTCAAGAACATATGTAAGGCAAGGATATTTGGCTGAAGAAGGCGTTACTTTACGGAAACCCATCATTAATTATTATAGAGGACGTTACTTTTTATATGTATTAAATACTTGGATAGTCAGTCGCGTTCAAGAACTCAGGTTGCGTAACAACCCCATTGTAACACACTAAATAACAGGAATGTGACCTAACAAACATCTTTATTACCAGAAACGGGCACCTCAAGAACATATGTAAGGCAAGGATATTTGGTTGAAGAAGGCATTACTTTCGCGAAATCCATAATTAAATATTATAGTGGACATTACTTCCGTTAGTAAGACGTAGTAGTGGTCAATCAATTCCAGGCGGAAGTGCAAAGTAATATCCACTATAATATTTATATGTAAGGCGAGGACTTGCACCTCACCACTACACTATGGTTTTTTTTATATATCATAGGAGGCAAATGAACAGGTGGGTCACCTGATGTTAAGTGATCACCACCGTCCATAGACACTAGCAACACTAGGAGAGTCGCCAGTGCGTTGCCAGCCTGTTTTTGGGGGGATGGGTGGGTGATGATGGAGGGATATGTGTCACCGGCGCTCTCAGTGACCGAAGGAAACGCAACAATGCAAGCATTGTTACTTCACGTCGGTGTTTCTGTAGGTCGGATTGTAGTACTCCGGGCGAGCCGACCTATTCATTCTGAAACTAGTAGTAGCTTCAGCGTGACTCTACTGGCTCTCTCTCTAACTATTTGTAGGTAACAAATCCTTGGTAGAAAAATGTTAAAGACAATTGATGAGCGGAAAATAACAAGAAATTATGTCTGTCAGGAAATTACAACAGAGTTCCTTTGGCCGTACTCGTGGGCTTGGTACACATCGTCGCTGTCGGCGTCGGGTGGCAGCTCAAGTCGGCAGGAGAACGAGCTACCGGAGCCGCTGTGTCGGTCGCCCGGCGCCGTCTCCGCTGCGACGGACTTGCTGCTGGCGCTCGTGCACGGCTGTGTGCCCAACATGGCCGAACTCGCCACCTTTCTTGAGCAGATGTTTTACACCGGTAAACTATTTTTATACCGCCTTAGCAAAATTATTTTCATGATACATTTTTTTTATACTTTACCAGCGAGCACGGCGGACGTTGTCCCCGCCCTGATAATAAAAAAACCTAGACAAACTATATGCCTAAACCTTCCTCATGAATCACTTAATCTACTGGTGAAAACCGCATGAAAATCAGTTCGGTACTTTTTGAGTTTATCGCGAACAGACAGACAGCGGAGGGCTTTGTTTTATAATATAGGTATAATGATTTACCTACTTGTATTACCAAATATTGCCTAGTTCATAGTGTTTCCCAGGATACAGCATGTGGATATTACTATCTAATTCAGTATTAAGAAGATTTCCTCCAGAGCTTTTGATACAGAGCTCCTTTAAAACTGACTATGGTACTGGGTATAAGTTTAGCTTTTACAATTTTTTAAATAGTTTGTCTTAAATAAATATATGCTAATCTTATATTTAAAAATACTTCATTGTGCCAAAATGTTTGATCCTGTATATCCTGCATGAAATGAAAATTGAAACATAAAATATCCGAAAGCAGTTCATTTCATAGATTAGGCAAAAATAATCATTCATTTAAATTCTTTTTATAAGTCAATGTGTGAAAAAGTTTTATCGTATTTTTTCAGATAAAAATGTTCCACTGTCAGATTGGGAGTATTTACCCTGTATCGGCCCCCGGCACTTGACTGGCCTGGTCGGCCTCAAGAATGCTGGCGCTACATGTTACATGAACTCTGTCCTGCAGCAGTTGTATTGTGTGCCATATGTACGAGATTCAATTCTGACTGTTCAAGGTTAGCAATTGATATTCAAACTACATATTTTAGCTTTACTTGTTCCGAGGTTTATTATAGGTACAATTTATCTGTAAGTTACATTTGTTCTTTACTTGATGTTATGTATTTGACTCATAAACTTTATCATAGTATTGAATAATTTAATAACGCTGAGTAATGTAAATATAACCAAATTGTAATTATGAAATACTAGCTGCTCGCCCTTGCTTCGCAGGGATGTACTAATAAAGAAGATTATACCAAATAATCATTTTACGCTATGATTATTAATGAAATATAATAACAATTGAATGTCAATCTGTCTAATTTTTAAAGATCCCTATTGTTTTCTCTGTCAGTTACTCACTTTATTTGTATGGAGCTTAACTCGAACTGTTCACCTTTCTGTACGAGATTTTCCAGACATTTTTTATACAAACATCATCCTGACAATTACAAACGGAACAATAAAGGAATTATCCAGTTATGTGCAGTCTTTTCGGGAGTAATGCGTTTACGTTCATTCGGCAATTACATTTCATTTATATGGAATTACGTGCAGATGGATGGAATGGAATACACGTACACGTTATTTTCCATAGAACTTTTAAATGAATTGATTGTCAGTGTGAACCACAGACCTCTTAGTCTTTTAATACTGAATTATTTTTCTGGAAACAAATTAAACACGTCTTGCTGATTCTGTCCGAGATCCTGATTATTGACTCGATTGAAAATACTTGAAGACAGCGTTACTTTGTATTGTTAAATCTGTATATACTTTTTATGATTTTGATACGAAATTTATAACAATGCCAAGCCATACATACGACCGGTTTTTACCATTATTTGCAATAAAAGAGGACACGGGTTCTAGCTACTGTAATACTAATATATATTAGTTTATCATTATCAAATATCTAAGGATGGTTCACTCTCATTCCTGTCTTAATATGTTCCACAATTTTTAGGTGCTGCAATAGATCCAAATGAAGACTTTTCTGGTGAAAGTCATTATCACAGTATTGTAGAAAATAACATTGAGGTGATTAAGTTTTTTCTTTTATTTATGAGGAAATTTCTTATTTTTGTCATAGTAAATTAATTATTATACGTCATGTTTCAGAGTAACAACAATTATAACATTACAATATTAAAACAAGTTCAAGCTATATTTGCACATCTGCATTATAGTAAACTTCAATTCTACATTCCCAGAGGTTTGTGGGCATATTTTAGGTAAGTTATAACCATAAGTTATATAGTAATTTGAATTATAACATTCAAAATTCTTGTCTTGTAGAAATGAAATAACAGTGCGTAACAAAAACGTTATGGATGTTTAAAGCAAACCTTATATTATTACTTAGGCTCTTAAGGAAAAGAAATATTACAATGACATTAAATACATTAAAAAAACGAGATAATTCCTATTATTATTTGTATACTAGCGGGCCCGGCAGACGTTGTTCCGCCCTGATTATAAAAAAAATCCTTGACAAATTATATACCAAAACGTTCCTCATGAATCACTTTATCCACTGGTGAAAATCGCTTGAAAATCCGTTCAGTAGTTTTTGAGTTTATCGCGAACAGGCAGACAGACACGGTAGGGGACTTTGTTTTATACTATGTAATGATACTTATTGTGTAGAACGTATATCATATAAATGTTTTAGTTATCTAGAATAATAATATTTTACTTACTCATACATTTCTGGAAAAAAAAACATTCTTGATCCTAATATGCTATACTTGTAATGTAGTTTTAAGAGGTAAAGTATTCTCTAAAAAGAATTATTTATTTTACAGACTTCAAGGTGAACCAGTTAACTTACGTGAACAACAGGACGCGGTTGAGTTTTTTATGTCTTTGGTTGAGTCACTGGACGAGGCCTTAAAATCTTTGGGCCAGGAACAGCTCATGGCTAAAACAATGGGAGGCACATACTCCGATCAGAAGATTTGCAAAGGCTGCCCTCACAGGTATAGCAATATTAATTTATTATGACATTAGTGTTGTGGATATTGGTTCCTTGTAAAATCATAGAACATGTGGAATTCTTATTTTAGTGGTTAGCTTGTTTGGATACCTCCTCTATTGAAATGTGGTCAAAAGGTCAAATGTGGTGAGTGAAGGAAAACATCATGAAAAGCCATAGAAAGGTGGTAGCGTTTTTTCTAAACCCACTAGCTACTATCCTCAAGTTGAATATCTGTTGTCAAGACCTATAATAGGTGTGGTTACTTCCGGCAGCTACACTTGATAGCCTGACCCCCCTTAGGTTTAGAGTGATTAACTTCTGGACCACATCGTCATTTAACAACAGGGGAGATTGTGGTTGATTGATAAAAAAAAATGTTTTTGTTTCAAGTGAAGACTGTCTTTACTCGCTTGACAATTGTGCTATATTGTCTATCTCGTCTTTTACCCACAAGTAATTACGAACAGGCGTAAACGTGTATTGAGTAAAGATAAAGAAACAAATGAAGTATAGAACAATAATTACCACTGTTTGCCACACCACTGCCACAAATTAATTACAGTGTGGACACTTTAATCTATTCAACTTTACTCATTTATCTTTAATACTTTTACAAAGAATCTTAGTTTATTACAAAGAAAATTGCTACTATAAAGTTCATAGTAACACTATTTTATTTGAATTTATAACTGTCCAAATAATAAAAAAAGTTGCAGAAAACAAAACGCCTTATTACAACATAAATATTATTATAAGCCCGTGTATAAGAATAGTAAGTTGTGCAATTGTTTAAGAAAATCGGGCACATTTGTAAACGCTAGGGAATAAACATACATTAGGACTGTTAAATATAAAAATTTAATACTTTTATTATCTAGATATTGTAAAGAAGAGCAGTTCAGTGTGGTATCCTTGGACATTAGAAACATGTCTCGACTCCAGGAATCATTAGAAGCATACGTAAGAGGTGAATTGCTAGAAGGTGCTGATGCTTACCATTGTGATAAGTGTAATAAAAAGGTATATTTATTATATTGATAAGAAATGTAAATTATAACTGTGGTCATTATTTTAATATCAAATATTCTTCTTATTCAGGTGGTGACGGTGAAGCGTTTATGTTTGAACAAGCTACCGCCAGTGTTAGTTATACAGCTTAAAAGATTTGAATATGATTTTGAGAAAGTTTGTGCAATAAAATTCAATGACTATTTCGAGTTTCCACGGGACTTGGATGTTGAACCATACACAGGTTTGTCATTAATATTTATATTAAAAAGTATAATTATAATTATAGTGACCAATCTTTATAATTCATGTGAAGTTTTGTTAAATCGTGATTTACAAGAATGCTGAACAATACAAACATTAGATATATTCTTACTATTTACGAAATTTTGCTAAATATTCAATTTTAGAAACTACTGTGACACACTATATTAAAGAATATTTTTTTTACTTTTTAATGAATAGGGGAGAGGCAAAGCCAATTTTAGTATCTCGGGTATAGAAAAATTAACCTAAGGTAGGCAGTCGGAAATACGTTAAGTCTGGACTTTTGGTATAGAAAATATAGTAATAGTATGTGTATTTCTGGCTAACACCCTTGAAAACACATGTATATTTGTATTCCGATAATAGCACTCAAGAACTCCTGCCTTTTAGTCTTATCATGTTACTATTTTCAACAATTTTGGATTTGTTATCAAAGACTAAAATATAGAATAAATCAAAATTAAAAAAAATACTTTATTCAGTTTAGGCCCTAAGAAGGCACTTATGAACGTCAAAACTATCACCGGTTCGGAAAACAACCCAGTCATCGAGAAGATCCGGCAAGAAACTGGATCTGGTTTATCTTTCTAACATATACCAGGTGTTAGGTTAGTCGCTTACGATATTCTAAGAGATGATAGTTCATGGTCACATTTAAGATATAAAGTAATAATATCAAAACAAATACGAATAAACAACAAAGAGAACCTGAGTTAAAGATTGTTCTAAGACTTTCAAAATTATCAAAATACGGACAATAAACGTTTTTGTTGTGTTCACGCTGTTCCCACATTTTTTTATGCTTCACTTTCACTTCACCCGACGGTCATTGAAACTGTGCTTTAATATAGATGCGTAGAGGATTGAGTATAATTTTTGTATGTTTCTAGATAATTTGGTCAAATATTAAGCACCTACTTTTTTTAATTGATTTAGAACTAGAATTGAGTGCAGAGTGTCCTCCATAAATATTGCTACTGTCTAAACATTCACCTGGTATAATGTTATAGCATGGGGCTTGGCGAAAGCGGAAGGCGACGCGTCGCTGTGGGAGGGAGGAGAGCAGCGCACGCATCACACGCACTACCAGCTGTCCGGTATCGTCGTGCATTCGGGCCAGGCGTCCGGAGGACACTACTACTCATATGTACTTCTCAGGTATTACATACAGATAAACAAAGGATAACACTTATTTCTTTATTAATTTTGATAAGTATTACTAATGTCGGTCTCAAAAATATTTAAAAATTTTTTTTATAATATCAATCATTGAATAACAATATACATTTTTTTCAAAGGGACAATGGAAGTGAAACAGGCCGTTGGGTCAAACTTGATGATGGTGACGTTTCAGAATGCGGTATGCATGATGATGAAGAAATGAAAGTACAGTGCTTCGGTGGAGAATACATGGGCGAGGTAAAAATAAAGCTAAATTAATTTGATGTAATTAAAAGTAAATTATATCTTGATGTGGACGTAAATGAGTAGTTCTTATAGAATTCAATTTGTAATTTTTTTTGTTTAGTAAATAATTTATATATTTTTTCAAAATAGTCTTGATTATTATTAACGTCAAATTGAATTAAATAAATCTATACATATAATAAAAATGAAGTGTCTGTATGTAATATCAAAATATTTTTTTTTACTGATTGGGTACGAAAGTATACACGCTACTGATAACAAAAATGCAATTTTTAAAATTTTTGTCTGTCTGTCTGTTTGTAACGGGTAATCTCCGAAACGGCTGGACCGATTTTGACGGGAATTTCACTGGCAGATAGCTGAAATTACAGCGGGTTACTTAAGCTACTCTGAATTAGACTAGCTATTAACCGCGGCTTCGTCTGCAATGCTATCTCCAAAACGGCTCGACCGATTTTCACGGAACTTTCACCAGCATAAAACGGACATCATAGCAAGTAATTTAGTCAATTTTAATTTAGACTAGCTGTAATCTTGGCTTCGCCCGCAGTACTATCTCCAAAACGGTTCGAGCGATCTTCACGAAACTTTCATTGGCAGATAGTTGACCTTATAAAAAGTAATTTATGCAATTTTAGTTTATACTAGCTGTTAACCGTGGCTTCGCCCGTAGTGCTATCTCCAAAACGGTTAGACCGGTTTTCACGAGACTTTCACTGGCAGATAGCTGACTTTACAAAAAGTAATTTAGGCAATTTTAATTTATACTAGCTGTTAACCGTGGCTTCGCCCACAGTGCTTTCTCCAAAACGGTTAGACCGATATTCACGGGACTTTCACTGGTAGATAGCGAACCTTATAAAAAGTAATTGAGGTTAGTCTATTTTAGACTAGTTGTTCCCCGCGACTTTGTCTGCATAAAATTTAGCAAGATATCAACTCATTCTTTATTTTTAATAAGAGAAATAATTATCAGCTTATTGTTTACAATTCGACATTATAATTATTAATAACTTTAATGATATAGAGGTCTTCCTAAGAAGATCTTAAATTATAAACGTATTACATAAAGGGTTCCATAATACAATTTCTTGTGTTTATTTTTTGTATAGTCACAAAATCTTAATTGTAATAATGGCAATGTATATTAAATGTAATGTAAATGTAAATCTTTATAATAATATTTTAAGTTATTGTTTCATTAGTTCCTTATACAGTGTAAGTGAGCACTGAGGTAGTTATATTGTGGGTTAAGGTTAAAAATATGTTGCTGATGACAAACCTCATTTGGCACGCTGTTAGTATTTATATATCTAATGTACACGTTACATGTTACTGTAAGTGGCGTGCGTGTCGTACTTACTGTTGCTTTTAAAGAGCATTTCAATAATTGTACATAGTCTCACAATTTTATAATTCTTTAATACGAATAAAAAAAAATGCGTGCGGAGCTGCGGGTACAGCTATTATTATAATAAAATTGAATGTCAATAATTTAGGTACTGCCTGATAAATTTATGATGGCAAAGCATATGGGTGACCATATTTATTTATATTACTAATATGTTGTAACTTGTTTATTAGGTCTTCGATCCTATGCTGAAAAGGGTATCATATAAACGACAAAAAAGATGGTGGAATGCTTATATGTTATTTTATACAAGAAAGGATACACTAGAGACACCCAGTTTAGAACAATCTATGAAAAGTTTAAGTCTTAAGTAAGTTTTACACTTTTTAACGAGAATGTATTATGATATAATATTATCATATTCATATAATATGAATAAACTGATTGTAGAATCAAGCAAGTTCATGCGAACTTTAATTAAGACTTTTCTATAGTTTAACATTCTATGGATAATTTATAAAATTTGAATTTTTAATTTTAACAATAAAAACGATTTTATGACATTGACAAGGATTTTAAATGTATTATTATTTTTAGGGAAAGCGTTATTCCTAGACCGATATGGATATCTGTGCGTCGAAGTAATATTGCATTTTCTCACAATCAGGATCAATTCAGTCTGGAGCATTTTAATTTTATGAAGAAGCTTTGTTGTATGAGATTACAAATAGCAGGTTCACAAAGTATGGTTTGGGTATGTTACTTCTTTTTTAATTTCTTATATTAAGTATCAAAATTTATAAAGTATCTTAAAAAAAACAGATATCTAGCAAATGTCATAATGAGCCAGTTTATTTGGAAAGTTTAATAGCTTTTACATATAGAAACATATTGAGTATCTTAACAGTTGATATTATTTTACAGAAGTGCAAACAACTGTCAAAAATTACTGTACACGAGTTAGAATTACGTGTTAATTATCCTTTGCTAAATGTTTTCACTTAAAATTTTTACTCTGACATGTTTCAATGCTAAGGAGCCATTCAAGTGTTATGTAGCACTAAATGGGGCAGGAGGTCTATGATATGCTTATTTTAAATAACGTACGGGATTGGTGGGATCTAGATATGTAAGTTTTATGTGAAGCGCACAATCTAATCCACTGGGCAAAATTCCTCCTAGTAGCGAATCATTATGAGTTAATTCCTCTATAGATTATAAATACTTTATTGCTAGACTTACTTGTTAACTGCTGCCCATGAATCAATAAGGAAATCAGAACAGATTAAAAAATACTTACTTTAAAAAAAATAGTTACACCAGGCGTTAGGTCAGCCCTCCCACGATCGTCGGGGAGGGCAACTCTCGCCCTCCCCTGAGGGGTGTACGATTCTGATCCCTCGACCGCGACGAAGCCCCCGATGAGGGGCCGACACTTGCCGGGGAGTAGACGCAGTGCCAGTTCGGCAGCTCCTGCTCCTCGGCCTATAGGTGATTGAAGACACCATGGGGTTTTAGTCCGTGCAAGTCGGACATACCCCACCCTCAGCTGCCCGGCTAGGGTGTGAATCCTATCGCTACGACTTTCCCATGTAAAAAAAGGTGTTACGTTAGTCGCTTACAATGTTCTAAGAAATGATAGTTCATGGTCACATTTAACATATAAAAAAATAATATCAAAACAAATACTAATAAACAACAAAGAGAACTTAAGTTAAAGTTTGTTCTAAGATTTTTAAAAGTTTAAACACAATTGTTATAAACCTAGGTGCAATGACCGGTGCCGAAAGCTGCAAGTGGCGACCTGGAGTTTATAATTTTCGATAATAAAACGGACAATAAACCCTTCGGTTTGTTCATGCCGATCCCACGTTCACTTTCACTTCACCCGACGGTCATTGACAATGTGCTTTAAGATACACGCGTAGAGGATTGAGTATAATTTTTGTATTTTTCTAAATAATTAGGTTAAATATTAAGCACCTATTTTTGTAAATTATTTAGAACGAGAATCGAGTGTAGAGTATCATTACATAGTATAAAACAAAGTCCCCTACCGCGTCTGTCTGTCTGTCTGTTCGCGATAAACTTAAAAACTACCGAACGGATTTTCATGTGGTTTTCACCGGCGGATAGAGTGATTGATGAGGAACGTTTTAGTATATAATTTGTCAAGGATTTTTTCATAATCAGGGCGGGACAACGTCTGCCCAGCCCGCTAGTCTTCTACAAATATTGCTACTGTCTAAACTTTCAGCCTGTATAAGTGTTTGCGTAATCATAGGAAGCGGTGGTAAGAGCATTGCTTACTTCTGCTGACCAATGGGAAAAGGCGGTCAGAAATTACAAAAATTCTGCTTACGTAACTCTTGAATGGCCCCTAAGTAAGATAAATTGATAATATTTGAGTAATGTGATAACCATATTTTTCCTGTTATATTTAGGATTTCATTTAAACAATATATCAATACCTTAATGAGTACATTTGTGTTACATAAGCTGATATAAGATTTAATATAATACTTGTGTTATATTATTAGGGCCCAGAACATGAAGAAATGTCAATGTTGGCGGTGCAGTTAGCAACGAAATTTTTATTCCAAGTAGGATTTCGAACAAAGAAAACGCTACGTGGCCCTGCCGGCGACTGGTAATATAAATATGATAACTTATATACATATTTAAAAAATATGATAACTTAATATTATATTATATCAATGTAAAGCATTATTTTTAAAATACAAATTAAAATAAACAATTACGTTTTGTATGTAAGTATGTAGTTAACTTATTATTATATAATCATACAAGCGAATGTGTTTCAGGCAGGACATTTTGTGCCAACATCTTAGATGTTCACAAACCGTTAGAGCATGGTTTGCAACAGATTTATTCAAACATCCACACAGGTACGCAAAGGAGGTAAAAACAGTATTTATTATTGCTTCTAAAAATTATATTTATTAATTACATTTGTATATATTTTAGATTATCAGATTATTTACTATCTTGCCCTTCTGCCGAAGTGAGAATGGTTTTTATGAAAATTATCGTGTTCTTGGCGCATTTTTCCATACAAGATCCACCAGGTATGCCCATTTTAGACTATATTTTGTTTATTATACTATAAGTTATTATGATTGGAACAAGGAAAACGATTTAAGTTCTTGTTGGTCTGATCTATTATAGTCAATAATAGACGAAGAATTTGACTATTGACAACTGAATGTAGATGTATGATTTTGTTGTACATATATTTGGTTTTGATTGGGATCTTATTAATTTTCTTACGTTTTTCAAGTAGCATGTGTAATTTAATTTAGTTGAGAATCTGAAACATTTTAAAATGTGCAAAGACTATTATTAAAGTTTTTTGACGTTATATACATATATATATATATATATATATATATATATATATATATATATATATATATATATATATATATACTGGCCAGGCGGACGTTGTCCTGCCTTGATAATAAAATAAAATCTAAAATTCAACCGCAGTGCCACCTACCGGATCCAACTATGATTCTAAACCATTCTCGGATACACTGGAACACACACACAAAATTTCATCAAAATCGGTCCAGCTGTTTAGGAGTTCAGTGACATACACACATACAGAAGAAATTTATATATATAATAGGTCTTTACCTATGAAATTGCCGTTCTGCAGTACTGGCCATTTCAAATCAAAATAATTTTTGTTTGGCTAAGAATTCTAATTTCAAATCAATTTTATTTTAAAAACATGGAATTCTTTTTCCAAAAGTAGTCATTTGTTTATTGATTAGTGTTACATTTTCATCGCATTTCAATCTTTTTTGTCATCATGGATACGTTAAAAATTCGAGTAATTATGGAATATAAGTACCGTCGTGGCAGCAACGCGGCACAAGCGGCACGCAACATCAACGACGTTTACGGAGCTAACACTACAAACCAACGCACCACCTGTTATTGGTTTGCTCGCTTCCGTTCTGGAAATTTCCACCTGAAAATTGAACCTCGCGGTCGTCCGAAGACTTTTGTCGACAATGACGAGTTAAAGGCGATTGTGGAAGCTGATGATACACAATCTACGGCTGAATTAGCAGCAGCTTTCGACGTTAGCGTCAAAACAATATTGGTCCATTTGCGTCAAATTGACAAGGTAAAAAAGCTTGACAAATGAGTGCCCCACGAACTCAATGATCGCCAGCGCGAAGTACGCGTCGAGACGTGCCTTGCACTGCTCAACAGAAACACAAATGAAGGAATTTTGAACCGCATTGTTACCTGCGATGAAAAGTGGATTCTGTTTGATAACCGCAAGCGCTCAGCAAGTTGGTTGGATCCTGGTTCAGCACCTAAACAATGCCCTAAACGAAAACTTACCCCTACAAAAGTGATGGTCACTGTTTGGTGGTCTAGCGCCGGTGTGATTTATCACAGCTTCATACCAAACGGGGTGAGCATTACTGCAGATGTGTACTCTGAAGAACTGAACACAATGATGGAGAAGCTGGCACATCTCCAACCAGCATTGGTAAATCGCTCGTCTCCGCTGCTCCTGTACGACAACGTGCGACCTCATACTGCATAGCAGACGGCCTCCAAGTTGCAAGAACTGGGGTTGGAAGTTCTCCGTCATCCGCCCTACTCACCAGACCTTGCGCCTACAGACTACTACTTTTCCAGAATTTGGATAAATCCTTGGCGGGAAAAAAATTCAATACCCGAGAGGCAGTACAAAATGCCTTTGAAGAATTTGTTGCCTCCCGTCCAGCTGATTTCTTTAAGGGGGGGGTAGGGTTAATTCGGTGAAAAAAATGCATATTTTCAAGATTTTTTTTTAGAGATACGGCTAGTGTGAGTTTATTTACTTAATATACATATAATAGTACAACATTTAAACAATATTCTGCCAAATTTTCAGCTCAAAATATTGAAAACTAAGCGAATGACAGTCAATTTTCGGAGGCGCCTCGAAAAAAAGGTGTTTTGCGGTGTCCAACATAACTCACGACTCAATCATCTGAAACGGAAAAATTAAAATGCATTCATTGAAGGAGATGTTTTTCTAGGTAACAACGAGGGCTTTTTTCGTTTTTTTGATTTTTCGATTTTTGGTAGCACTTTGAAGCTGAAAAACCGATTTTCGCTAAAAAAAATAGACCTCTTTGTTATTGTAAAATCAATAATTTTTGAAAAAACAAAAAAAGGTCTCGTCAATACCTGGTGAATTATATAAAAAAGAGCTGTGCAAAATTTCAAAGCGATCGGTCTTATAGATTTTGAGTTATCGTGGACACGGACTTCAAAAATCACAAGTTCCAGAAAAGCGCTTTAAAGTTTTGCTCATTGAAAAATTTAAGATAAAATCCGATATTTTTTTTATACTCAAACAGAGTCGTCAATACCAGGTCCATAAAGCAAAAAACCACCTTCAAGAAGATCCAGAGCATCTTTTTGTCCTTGTCTGCGTGAAATTCTCTCGTCTTTAACGTTGCGTGTCACTTGCTCCTCTGCTCTACTGATTCGGCTTGTCGCGCCCATTCGTGAGAACTTGGCCCTGTACCGATCTGCATCTCTTCCATAAGGGCCAACAAAGCAAAAGAACCTTCATTGAAAGTACATGCAGCTATATTAGCTGCAATTTCAACAATTGTAGAGGCACCACTCATTGATTTTGGTGATATTTTCCAAATAAGCTGATTGAGACTTTCATTATTATTTTGTGTAAAACCTCCAAGACATCGCTGCAAAAGTGCGTCTTTGCTCAAATCTTCATAAATGGGCTGCATGGCCTGTAGAACATCTGTAGGAAGAGCTGTGTAGCTATGTTTGAATGATTTTAGAGCATTCACAGCTGCAGCCTTCTGCCATTCGCACCAAGAGTCTTCGCCGCTCGGACATTTCTCGTGCTGTGGGTTCGCGTCGGTTGAACTATAGTGATAATATGTGGCCCATATGGCATTTTTCATCTTCTCCACTGAATCATGATTGCGTCGAATAGCTAGTCCATAGTTAATAGTCATTTTATCTATCATTTTACCGGTGAGTTTACCTTTGCCAGAAAGGCTTTTTCTTCTTACGATCTTTCCGGCCTTGGTTGTTGTATCAACTACGGTTGATTTTACAAGTTGACGCAGGCGTGTTCCCATTCTCTTTTGGACATGACCTATACATTCTTTTTTATTTACCACAAAATCTGAACCATAAGGGATTGCATCGAGAACGCCTTTGTATGTCTTCGAGTCACCGTCTCCGATGTAGTTACGATATTTTATCCCAAATTTTTTCAACGACCGTTTGAACATTTCTATAATTGCCAATACCTCCATGTTTCCAGAGGGTCCGACGTGATTGGCTTTGCATTCACCATTATTCACATGATTTTCGTACCACTCTTCGTAATCGGCAGAATCCAAATTTTTTTCCCGAATCTTACAATCGTGGCAGTAAGAACTACTCACAAATATGTCAAATACTTTTCCAGTGTGATATCCAATCAGAGAAGAAACGCCAAATAACGAAGAGTACCCTCTTTTTTTCCATGTTCCGTCGCCTGATACGGTCAATTCTGTCGTTTCCTCTAAATTATTTGCCATACACACTTCTTCTTTTTCTTCTCGTACAGCCGATGCAAACAACTTCTCGGCAACTTTTTTTGTAGATTCACACATTTTATTCACGTATGAATTATAAGTTGACTTACATAAGAAAGTACTAGCCAAATCCATCAGTCCGCAAAATCTATCACATCCGGCTAAACCTAAGCCTAGCACTCGCATTACAAAAGCAAACCGATAATTGATTTCGTATGCACCAGAATTTACTCTTTCACTAGATGGAACGTAATGAGGCTCTTTACACTTTTCACACATAACTTTGACGTTGAAACCAAGACCTTCTTTTTTGCATGTTTGGAAGGAAACTTTTCCGTCACATTTAACACATTTCACTAAAGTATCAATAGTTGAAAAAACAAGAACAAAGTCTATTATTCTATAATGTTTTTGAATATCTTCAACTACCTCTATAACAGGACTATGTCTAATTTTTTTCGACGACGCGCTACTAGTTTCCACTTCGTCCATTTCACGTTTTCGAGGAGGCTCTCTTTTTTTAGATCGACACAAACGTAATCCACTATTCTCCCGATCTTCTCTGGTTATTTTTCGAGGCATTTTTAATAATAAATATTAAATATACAACGAAAACAGAATCAAAATTTTAGCGTCACTTGTTACTGCTCGGCACGGAGTACAACGATGAACTAAAGTATACAGTATATAGTTGAATTAATATTATGTCTCAAAATGAGCAGAAGCAACCTTAAACTACCTAGAAAGACGTTCCTACTAACAATTAGAGATATTCAGAGCTCAATTGAAAATAGCATATAATAGCGCGTCAGGTAAGCGCACCGCCAAGCTGCACGCAGCGTTCGAGCAGGTAGAAAAGAACTTGCTGGACTCCAATGCTCATAACTTCGTCAATTTTGCTCCGAATCACTTGAAATTTGGACAGAATATTCTTCAAATGTTATACATTCATTTAAAAAAATAAAAAAAAAAATTAGAAAAAAAAATTTTAATACCCTACCCCCCCCTTAAGAAGGGCATCAATAAACTGCCACTGCGTTGGCAAAGAAGCATTGATTGCATGGGTGATTACTTCGATTAATACAAATAAAAAATACATGAAAAAAATTCGTTTAAATTTTTTCATACTTAACGGCAATTTCATAGGTAAAGACCTAATATATATACACATACGTATACATATCTAATAAATCGATGAACGCTGGCTGCACAATGACTCATCGTCACGTTCCGTCTGAGCTGAGCGTGCAAGCGAGAGCGCGGAACAAGCGATGGAAAAGCTTGTGACGCATCTATCTATATATAGAATGAATCAATTCGTAAAAGTGTGCAATTTTTCAACAATGTTTTCTTATGACGTTATCACGTAAAATTATCGTCCGTAAACCGACTTTACAGGCAACCAATTGTTTTTTATCAACCAATATGAAGTCTATGGGAATTTATTACGTTGAAATTGGGGTTGGCTTTTGTTGGTTTGTTGGTTTTGGCTTGGTTTGTAATGTTATGCGGTTGTGCGTCCGCGTCCGCAGTGAACAACGGGTACGGGTCGTGGTGTGCGCGCGACGAGCCGAGTTCGCTGTCGGACCAGGTGATCTGCAGCACCCGTGCGCTCGCCGCGACACCGCACTCGCACACGCACACGCACTCGGACGTGCACGCGCACAGGCATCTACCGCTGCTCTTCAACCTTTTCCATACATATGCGTTGCTCGGTCTCAACGAGAAACATCAACTACTCAGGGTACGATTTTTTATTTTACTCCTAAAGTGCAAGTACATACTAAAATAATTACTAACATTTACTATATGTATCTTATATATAAACAATAATTTCTTAAATTAATTGTACAAGTTTCTGGATATCTATAATGGTTGTGTGTAGTTTAGCTAAAACTATCTATTCCTGATTTGGTACCTCTTCTCTGGTTAAATTACTTAAGTTGCGATTTAGAATTTTCAACAAATGGTTTTTTTTTTCATTTTAATACTTTGAAAGTATAGTATCTTAAGAATATACTGTGAAAATTTGGTAATGATATTCACAGTATTTCATTTTTTACCGTCCATTGAAGGTCGGTGCCAGAATAGGTAGAATGTAATCGTTACTAAATGTCATCAAATAAATACATGTCTATGTGAAATCTTTGAATATTAATATTACGTAATATTTTTTTCTGATTTCAGTTAAAAATACTGGATGTCGTGTTGTCTGTATGTATCGATGATTCATCTTCATCTTTTGGGAAATATCAATACCCAGAATCTGCTAAAATACATCAGGTATGTTCATAATGTTTGACTTATTTGTTGATGTAAAAAAAAGTTATAAATTTGTGCAATGAGCCCTTGATTTATGAGGTTGATATATAGGCTGAAAGTTTAGACAGTAGCAATATTTATGGAGGATACTTTGCACACGATTCTCGTTTTAAATCAATTTAAAAAAAATAGGTGCTTAATATTTGACCTAATTATCTAGAAAATCTAGAAAATTAGAAAAAATATACTCAATCCTCTACGCGTCTATTTTAAAGCACAGTGTAAATAACCGTCGGGTGAAGTGAAAGTGAACGTGGGAACAGCGTGAACATAAAAAGGATTTTTTGTCCGTTTTATTATCGAAGATTATTAACTCCGGGTCGCCCCTTGCAGCTTTTGGTATCGGTCATTACACCTAGGTTTATTAGGTTTGTATCTATTACTTTTGAAATTCTTAGTACAAGCTTTAACTTAGGTTCTCTTTGTTGTATATTAGTATTTGTATTGATATTACTATTTTATATGTTAAATGTGACCATGAAGTGTCATATCCTAGAATACTGCGAGTGTTTAACCTTTCACCTGGTATATAAAATTGGATATTGATACATCTGAGTTGATAAACTCTCAACACTGTATGACCAATCAGTGAAAATTGGCATATAACAGTGTAATTTCATAGCGGTCATAATGCTATTTTACTGTAATTTACTACTAGGTGGCGCTGAATTATATTCAATTAGTATTATTCAACTTGTCTCTCTTTTCTCTTAAAATATTGTAAACGACTAACACTTAACACATGGTATAAACCACTACTTTGTATGGATGCTCTCTGCTACTCGAGAGGAATGGATATGTTAAATTGTGTGTAATCTGTGCAGGTTGTGTGCGCATTGGTACGATGTTGTGACGTCAGCTCGCGATGCCAATCCGCACTGGCGGCGGAGGGAGTGGCGCCCCTCCCCAATCCATACGCGGAACCACCGTTCACGTCCGCGCATTCTGTTACATCGACACCTGTACGACCGCCACTTTCACACGCTGCTGCCGAAATACTATACAACAGGACCGGGTAATCAATCATCTACTAATTAAATATTTACACTGCACACATAGCGTAGTAGTTTGAGGCGATTCACTGACTGTTGTGGGTTCGAATCACCTACAAGACAATTATTTGTGTAATCGGCAAATGATTGTTCAATGTCTGGGTATACGTTATGTGTGTAAAGGATCCATTCGAAGTAAATGAGTTGTCTTAAAAAAATTGGCTTTCATACTAAAAACGTACATATATAGAAAATTGAATGCTTAATTAACTATTATAAAATTATCAACGGCTCTTTAGTCAATTAGATTTTCTACCATCGATAATTTAGCTTTTGTCACTTTTTTCCAACATTATCTAATTAAAACTTAATCATCTGTTTTTGCGCTACTTTGTTTGATGATACAAATACATTATTCTACTAAATTATTAAATCACTAGCTGACCCGTGCCCACTTCGTTGGGCGGTAATAGGCATTATCAAGCTACAACTTTTTTCTAGAACTCAATCATATATCTCTCATCGTTAAGGCAGCGTTCGTAAGAAACGTTTTCGTTCGACCATTTTTTCTCCGACTCTCCAGATATTACCCCCTACAACCTCACAAACTTTACCTCTTTATAATATTAGTATAGATAATATAATTAGTTAATAGCTTCTGCCGGCGACTTCGTACGCGTGGGATAGTTATTTTGGGCTAAGACGCAGCGGAAGCTCTCAAAAGGAAAAAATAACCCGATTTTAAAACATTTTTCGTTATTGCTCCGCTCCTATTGGTCTTAGCGTGATGATATATAGCCTATGACACTCGCAAATAACGTGGCTTTCTATTGGTAAAAGAATTTTCGAAATCGGTGTAGTAGTTCCTGAGATTATCCCCTACAACGTCGCAACATCACAAACTCACAAACTTTAGCTCTTTATAATATTAGTATAGATTATTTTCCATTCTTATTGATTCATATTGATCAAAGTTTAAGAGTTATAGATAAAAATTAGCAACTTCAAATTTTTATATTGTAGAGATTATGGTAAAGTGCCTGGCGTCTTAATGAATTTTATTGTTTGAAATTTATACAGAACATACATGAAAAAGTTAACTGAAGATTGTGGTGGTTGCGAGGAAGGCATAAAACTGGTACAGTTCCTCTGCTGGGAGCACGCCGGCTGGTCGCGCATGGCGCTCGCCGAGCTGCTGTGGCAGATGGCTTATGCTTACTGCCACGAACTGCGGCGACACTCCGACTCTCTTACCGCTATACTGCTAATGGAAGACAGCTGGCAGCATCACCGCATACATAATGTTATCAAAGTCAGTCTCTTTCATTTCTACTATTTATATTTGTTTGCTTTTTTTGCTGTACATATTATCGCCGGTGTAGAAGCGGACATCGCAAATTGTATAAAACGCATACGTTGCTTCGTGTGCCTGCATCGACATCAGGATACTAACGTTAATAAATCAGTTTTAATTTACCACTGTATTTGGATGGTTTTATTTAACACTAGCTGTGCTCGCGGCTTCGTCCACGTGGAACCTGATGTACGAAATGTCCATTCGCTTATCTACTTTTATCCCATATTTAAGTCGCGGTGCCATTAGTATTACAATAACTTTTGATAGAGTGGACCGATTTTAATGAAACAAAGACTAAGTTACTCCTGAGGATATGCTTTATGATTTTATTATGGGGTTTTATTGTGAACCCAGTACTTTAGCAGTGATGCGTGTTCATACAAACAGATAGACAGACATTTCTAAAAACGATTGAAATGTATTTATTTTATTACTTATTCCTAGACACCTGCAACAATTTTTTCCACGAAAATCGAAAAAGTACAGACGCGTTAGATTTACATTCTTATTATATGTATAGATATCTTGTCGCTCGTTTTATCATTTATTTCAGCTAATATATCATTTTATCATTAAGTAATAATATTTTTGTAGAAGTTAGTGCAACATGTATATATTCTTTTGTTCATTACAACCTAATACTTAAGATGAAAATATATTACGATATAATAATTGTTATATATTGTAGTGCAAAGTACGTTGCCAGATAGTGTATGTGGTAGTTATCGTTGTTTAGGGTGTATCGGAAGAACGGCCAGGATTACTGGAGACGGCGGCGCGCGCTCGCGGACATTACCAGAAGCGTGCGTACGCGTGCGTGAAGCTGGTGGTGGGAGTGATGTGCCGCGCGCCCGCCGCCGTGCGAGCCGTGCACGCGCACCCCGACGCACGACGCCGCTGGCGACAGCTGCTCGCCTGGCTGCAAGATGAACTCGACCGCGTGAGTCTTAAAACATATACAGTCCTCGTTAACCTCTTTGGCCGCTCTGAATATACCTCAACTATAACTACGTGTTTGCGCATAATACTCGAGAGTTTAATATAAAACAATGTTACGAATTATTATAGAAATTTAAAATTGGTATTTATTTATCTTTAATTAATCCTTCTTGTATAACATCATACATATAATATAATACGAATTTATATCTAAATTTCTGTTCTGCACATCTAAATATTCAGAATACTTTAAAGATTGGCAAGGACTAATCTCAAATACCTAGGGCTGTGTCAATATTTGAATTTACCAATTATTCATCGACAGTTAACAAACAGTATAATTCGAACTATTCAGACAAGCTGAATTTAGTTGAGCTTGGTTTAAGTGAATATACTTTGCATAGTGCAAAGTGAATGATACTCTAAAGTAGACTAAAATTTTATGGGTATTTGTTACTTATATGTGTACAAATGGGGATGCACATTACAATGCTTATTGGCGTTAACTTATAATAATTTGAAGATTTTGTATAGCCTTGAAATTAACATAATTAAGACGCTACACCTTGATATCGTTTCAATGTGGCAATACGAAAGCAGAGAATTTTAATATTCATTCCTTTCAGAAGTATGGCCCAGGAGGATATGCATCTTACGGCACTTGGTCTCCACCAGGGACATCAAATGAAACTTCCACGGGATACTTCCTAGAACGCAGTAATTCTGCAAGGAAAACCCTAGAAAAGTAAGGAATTATTTTTTTGCTTCAATGTTGTTCAAGTGAGAATTGTCTATAATTTAGTACTATTCGAAACCGTACTAGTGAAATATAGGATACGTAGTTTTGATTTTTATTTGGTTTTTCTTCAGGGCGTACCAGTTATGTCCCGAAGATGAGGATGAAGACGAAGAGGAATCCCGCGAAATTGCCGAGGGTTCCGGTTCCGGCGAACCCGGAGAAGACAGCGGCGACGATGACGAACCACCGGAAGATGAGTTGCCGGCGAGGCACTTGCACCTGGCGCCTCCGCCCCCGAATCCGAACCCGAACCCTAGTAGTGTGTCAGCACCTGCGGCTGTGTCCGGGCCCGAGGGCACGCCCGCACCGGCACCGCTGAGCAGCGTCACGGCGACGAGTCCGACGTTCGCGCCGGGCACGTCGGTCGGTATGGCGCCGGGCACGTCGGTTGGTAGTGCGACGCCGTCGTGCGACCCGCTCGCAGGACCTTGAGCTCGCGTGTGTATACTCCACTCTAGTCCGCCGCGGCGAGTGCCGGCCGATGTGTGTGCGCTTAGCCGTAGTTTTGTTCTGTGATGCTACCGATACGTGTAAAGTTGTACGAACGCGAGGCATTCCCGGCAATGATATTATAACTAAAAATCAGTGGATAAAAACTTGGCTAACTAAGCTTATTTTTGACGGCTGCCCCGTCAATCCGCCTGTATCTAAACAACATGTAACTATTTCTTTTTCACCATCGATATTGAGAATATTCCATCTTACTTCCACATTTTATCTAAGACAGTGTGGAGTTACAATATTACTTTACGTATGTGTGCGTTATCATGCCATTTGTTTTGTTAAACTATCATGTAGGTAATTTACAGTTTTTTAGTTATAATATCGTTGATTCCCGCCCCCAGCCTCTCGGGAACGTTTTTGCCTATTTATGTAATTGAGTTTCCGCTTTCAGAGTATATTATTTATTCTTTATGCTTTAAGGCTTATATTCTGTATTTCGTGAGTGCTGCGGTTTGTTGAACCGATATTGTTTAATGTATACATATTTAATTTTAAGGGAAGAGTTTTTTGTGTGATGTTGGTGTATCCCTCGATATTCTGATAATTCGTACTTATCAGTATTCATTTCCTAACTAATTGAGATAATAGAAAGATTGCTTAATTAACTTGAGCAACAATTATGTTTCTGTGAAAGTGGAAAATTATTGGCAGGACCACGTAATGCTTAGTATTATTATTGATCCTTTATAATATCGGCTTAGATTATTATTTTTGTGTGTTTTGTTATTACATTGTTTTTTTATTATTATTCAGTATATCACAAATTCACGCGCGTCTCCCGCCATTTTAACATCACAATTACAGTTTTCGTCTAAGATTACACAACCGTAAATGTATTCAGTAATAAATTGGAATTTTATCTTACGATGTGTTTGCCACAACTTAATATGATAAAAAAATCCTGTGTCTTTAAAATTGGTATGAATTTCTTTCAAAAATATCTTCTTGAACAACAATTTGTAATATTGCATTTGCAGAATAAGAAACAATCAATGAAATAGATGACAAAATGACAATAGGTGAAACTATCAAGTTCATCTAATTGCTTTGTTCGTAATAATGAACAGATATATCTAATATTTGGGAGAAGACCTAAATAACTCGGGACGTATCAACAATAAAATATTCAACGATAAATTATACCAAGTAAAAGGTTAAATACTCGCAGTATTTTAGAATATGACACTTCATAGTCACATTAAACATAAAATAATATCAAAACAAGTACTAATAAACGATCACGAAACCCTAAGTTAAAGTTTGTTCTAAGAGGTGCCAAAAGCTACAATGGGCAACCCGGAGTTAATAACTTTCGATAATGAAACTGATAATAAACCTTTTCTTTTGTTCCTGACGTTCCCATTCAAGTGAAAGTGAAATCAGCCGACGGTTATTGACACTGTGCTTTAACATAGACGCGTAGAGGATTGTGTATAATTTCTTCTAGATAATTTGGTCAAATATTAGGCACTTATTTTTTTAATTGATTTAGAGCGAGAATCAAGTGCAGTGTATCCTCTATAAATATTGCTACTGTCTAAACTTTCATATTATATTTCATTCAACAGTATAGACAACATATCCTGTCTTCTTAAATGTTTATTTGATTTTCATAGATAATTCTTGCATTTTCTGCGTATTATTGAGCTTAGGCATTCCAAAGTTGTATACTTTCTCATATGAGAGGTAATTATATACAGTTGTAATTGCTGTTAAATTTGGAATGACATATAGAATCTTTTGTATTGACTACACTTGTGTTGAACTCTTGTGTTGAATTTTTGTTAATTAAATAATTATACATGATCATAAAATTTACCACATGAAGTCCGTTGCACTATTATGTTGTAGGGTTTGTTGTTTCATTAATCTACTATGAGCCGATATGAAATTTAGTTTTTAAACAAATAATTACTATGAACGTAGTACTGTAAGATGGTTGTCAGAAATATAAATATTCCTCCTAATAATCTATAAAAGATTTAATCATGCTTGGTTTGTGTTTATTTACACATACTGCGTCATTCAGATATAAGAATTAATACACTTATGATAGTTTTCACAATTATCTTATGTTAATTTTGTTTGAAAAATCACACTATAATATTTTTTTTTAAGATTCTTACTGACTACTGATCTAGAAACTCTGTGTTGTTGTTCAAGTTGATTTCCATTCTAAGCTGAATCGACTGACTTGTTGTTTTACATATATACTAAATAGACAATCTTAGCCACGAATGTTAATAATTAACTGTGATCAGATATTTATATTTGTTTGTTATAAGGGCGCTAGTTGACTATAAAATATGCAAAAACGTCTTTCTACCATAACCTAATAATAGAACAAATAAAAAAAAATACAAATTTTGAAAATGAAACAATGTTTTTAACTAATAAAACAATAGTCAACATGTAAAACCTCTTTCTACCATAACTTAATAATAGAACAAATTAAAAAAAATACAAATTTTGAAAATGAAACAATCTTTTTAACTAATAAAACAATAGTCAACATGTAAAACCTCTTTCTACTATAACTTAATAATAAAACAAATTAAAAAAAATACAAATTTTGAAAATGAAACGTAATGTTTTTAACCAATAAAACAATAACGATGTAATGTAGAAAAAAAATGTCATAGCGTTTATTTAGCGTTCATGAAAAAGGGCTTACGAAATTACCAACATAACAGCACGATAATTCAAATTCTTAAAAAGAATTCTAAAAACACATTGAGAGGATGGGTGTATATATTATTATGAGAATAGAGAATGGCCAGCATTAGGCCTAAACGACAAAGTATAAATTTTCAATTTTTATTTGCTAGATGTATTATTATAACTGAAGTATAATTAAACTTTTAATCTATTGAAATGTAGATATAGGTATTAACGACTAGTCTAACAGGAAAATGTTGCCACTATGTCAATGTTCTGCTTTGTAATATAATGTGTTATTTATTTTTATATTACACACGATTGTATGATATTTTCCTTTTTTTTCTAGTGTTAAAATTATTGTAAGCAGACTATCAGGCGATTTGCACTCGCCTACATTTGTTGCTTGGTGTGTATTTGCTGAGCACTCGTATATTGTTAATATTATTACTCTTATTGTAACTTGTTACTTTAATTTCGCTTGTAGTATTGTACAATTTATAGACCACCGTAACATTTTGAGTATTTAAATAAATATATATATACATATATATTTTAATGAAATTCATCTTTGATAAAATTAATCTTAATATTTTGACTGCATAGATCATGTGCCTTATTTTAATTTAATTTGCTCAATATTTTTGCACCTGATAGTCTGGTATGTTTTTCAGTAAAAATGTTTAATTTTCATATACTTCCAATAACATTCACCTTATTCGTTTATATTTTTCCATCAATGTATGCGTACATTTAAAAAGGTTATTATTTTAGGCGTACATGCGTTTCATACGCTAAGTTTTCAACAAATTTTTTTTCGTATAGAGGTGAATGAATTCGTCATTGATAAAAATTGCTTTACGATTTAATATAGTTGACACACATTTTTATAATTTTAAAATAAGTAAAATCACATGTAGCGTTGTCGGATAGACTATATGATATCTTTGAATAATTATAAAACTGATGGATTAACTTCTGATTCTTGTTAATGTTATTACCAAAGAAGGCGTTATTATAGATAGGGGGGAAATTTAAAGGTACCGTTTTCATAAATAACATAATTGAAATGTTTTGTATCTTTTATAAGACGCAAAGATAAACGACACCATGGAGCGAGTTTAAATTGTGATTGATTTTAGGTTTAGATAGGAGAAATGCTATAGTGTTTCAAATAAAATTTTGGTACCATTTTGAGATAGGAGATTGCTGTGCTTGTTTCATGTATTAAATTTATTGTATAATTTTTTTTATTTCATTAATTATTATATCGAAAAGGAATTACTCCACACAATTAGTTACATCGATATTATGATAAAATTGCAAAATTTTGTAAGATTTTATTATAAACATAGAACAATCGTTTTTTTTATAATCTGTCGTAGTACTAACAAGTCTGACCTAAGAAATGTAAGTGTGTAACAGTTTGTTTTTTCTTGCAAGATATTTCAAAAGAATACATGATGATGCAATTTAATTGTAAGAACCGGTTTTAAATTTTGTTAAACCTTGCTACGTCAACGATCGTTTAGCAGAATGGCATTTGAATTATGAGAATGGTGACAAAATAGCGTTCATACAGATATTATACTAAAATCAAGAAATAAAATAAAAAATATCACATTGCGTTTTATTATTATACTAGCTGTGCCCGAGACTCCGTCCGTGTGGAACCTAATGTAAAAAAAACCAGTAACTAATAAAACTTTCAATAAGTCCGTCGTCATTAAAATTACAATAATTTTTGATAGAGTGGACCGATTTTAATGAAACAAAAACTAAGTTATCCTCGAGAATATACTTTATAATTTTCTTGGTGAGGTTTTATCGTGCACCCAGTATTTTTGCCGTGATGCGTGTTCATACAAACGGACATTTCTAAAAATGATTGATATGTATTTTATTAATTATTCCTAGACACCTGCAACAATTTTTTTCACGAAAATCGAAAAGTACAGACACGTTAGATTTACTTTCTTATTATATGTATAGACAACTCCCTTCTTATATATTATACTAGACTTCGTCTGCGTCGTATATTACTTCAATTGTTTTCTTATATCTCAAAGGGATGAAGGCAGCGTTTCAACGAATCTTCCCAGCCGGCTTACCAACTTTGACACTCAACATTTATCGTTATATTTCAACCAATTTACAAAAAATCTTGACAATTTATATACCTTAACCTAACTCGTGAATCACTCTATTTATTAACACCGCATGAAAATCGTCTCAGTAGTTTTTGAGTTTATCGTGAACAGACAGACAGACAGACGTGGCGAAGTACTTCGTTTTATAATATGTAGTGATATAGGTAACATGTTGAAGGTATGCTGCTATGCACGCATCACATAAAAACTATTGAATACATTTCCATCAATTTTCTTCACGTTTTACTTCTTATACATTGGGTATGTATATAGAAAAATATCACGATATCTGCGTTTAATGAAATTTTGAGAAACTACGATTTTTATACACACTACGCATATAGTCGTGTGTTTTCTTGCCGTGGAGAAGTGAAGTAAGCGAGATGTAAGCATGCGTAGGAGAAGGAAAGTAAACTCATCATTGTTTACAAAAAAAATTGTAAACAAATTATATACATTAAATATGAGTTTTAAAGTAAAGGAGCCAAATTAGCCTAATTTCAATGATAAAGTAAATTATTATTACTAGCGGGCCCGGCGAACGTTGTCCCGCCCTTATAATAAAAATAAACCTTGATAAATTATATACCTTCCTACCTAAAAACCTTTCTCATGAATGACTTTATCTACTGATGAAAATACGTTCAGTAGTTTTTGAGTTTATCGCGAACAGACTGACGTACTTTGTTTTATAATATGTTGTTACGATAAGGATCGATGTTAAGAAGATTTTATACGTAGTCCGGTGAAGCTGTTAGATCTTGCTAAAACAATAGCGTAGTCAGTTCGAGAAAAAAAAGAGATTTTATACTATATTTTACACAATAATGTTTTCTTTTAGGTCAACCTTGATTTTAGTACAAAGTGGACAGCACAATTAGCAGCATTTCAACTCGTATGGAAATTCTACTATATATCTCGAGAACATTAAATGTGCAATTCTTAATTTTTTTTTATAAAAGTATAAAAAAATCTTAAGGCATTTAATGAGTTATACGAATATGTTTTCAAAGTGAATTTACAAGTTATATTAACGACATAAAAATATTTATCAGTAATGGTCTACACATTGAATCACATGTTTATTGGGATTGACCTATGGCCTAATACGTAAGTCTACGATAATTTCGTTGCTCACAAGATCCAATTATCTTTTGCGTATTTGTCTGCACGTAATACTGCTTTCCGTTTTAATTTATGGTGGAGTTTGATTCGTTTAATCATGGAAAAATATATCAGCGTCAGGGATATAGAAGATGCTGCAATCGCTTTGTTACCGAAACCAGCTCGCGACTATTATAAGAGCGGCGCTACGGATGAGCTTACGTTAGCCGAAAACAGAAAAGCTTTTCAGAGGTACAGTAACTTATACTTATTTGGTAAGACAACACTTCCACCTCAATCCTCAATTACTTGCCGAAGTTATACTTTGTTGACTAGATACCTACTTTAGGCTATTTTCCAAAATAACTGAATCAATGTTGACTTGCTTGCAAATGAAGGACTTTCAGATTGTTATCCAGGTTACTATCTATAGAAGCTTAAGTATTAATTTAATAGAGGTAACTTAAAATCTGTAAGTATTATGCATCGGAGTTCTCTTGGAATACCAAAATCATTTTTACGACAATGCAGTCACAAGCTCAGCTAAACAATAAATAAACATTCAGTGCTTTACTTTTGTAAGAGATACTGGGGGTTTACCATTTATTTACATAAAGCTTTAAAATAGTAACGAGTGTTTTGTATTATCATATGTAATACAGGTTACGAATTCGTCCAAAATGTTTATTCGGAGTGGCTAGTTTCGCTCTTCGAACGACAGTACTAGGGCATGAAGTCTCAATGCCTATTGGTATATCCCCGACTGCAATGCAGAGGATGGCTCATCCAGACGGAGAATTAGCTAACGTAAAAGGTATAGTGTTTTATTTGAATTGATGTTTTATACGTATTTATTATATAAAATAATTAATAATAATAATAATATACAGCCGCCGATGCAGAAGGTACTATTTTTACATTGAGCACTATCGCTACGAGTTCCATAGAAGAAGTGGCAAACGCCGCCCCGGATGCGATTAAATGGTTCCAACTATATATTTATAATGATAGGTTAGTAAATTCAGTAGGTACCGTAAATGTTATATTGAAATAATAAAATATTCTCTTGATTTATAATTTTAGGGAAGTCACAAAAAACTTAGTTTTGAGGGCAGAGAAAGCTGGATTTAAAGCTATAGTACTTACTGTTGATACACCACTTTTTGGACTGCGACGCGATGATGTACGAAATAAATTCACTTTACCGGGACACCTACGGTAACTATTAAAAGCATGTATTGAATGTAAAGCTATGATCTCCATTATTTTATTATTATGTTTACAGGTTTGCAAACTTCGAAGGATATCTTTCTACAAAAATAAATACTGCTTCTGATGGTAGCGGTTTAAACGAATATGTTCAAAATTTATTTGACAAATCATTAACTTGGGATGACGTTAAATGGCTTAAAAGGTGAACATTACACATAATTTTAAGTAAAACACGTATTGCTATGTATGCAATGTTTGATAATATACATGATTCTTACAGTTTGACAAAGCTTCCCATAGTAGCAAAAGGAATACTTCGCGGAGACGATGCTAAAAAAGCGGTTGAGGCTGGTTGTGCAGCTGTATTAGTTTCCAACCATGGAGCGAGGCAACTAGATGGAGTTCCAGCTAGTGTAATCTTTTATATCTTATTTTGCGTATTATATATACCTCTTCGGTGCATTATTTAAGTGCTCGTAGAAAAAAATAACCTACACTAATAATATTTTGTACTACAAACATTGGCGATCGTAATATCATGCTAATGTTAAGAACAGTTTCCTAGAAACTAATTACATAGGGTATACTTATATTATAAGCAAAAGTCAAGTGCGCCAATTATGGACCACCATAAGGATTTTGTGTAATAAAACTCAGAATTATAAAGATTAATCAGCCTTACATATTTTGAACGGTTCGATAATTATTTGTTATCAAAAACGGTTGTTAGAATTCTTAAGGAACATGAACATCTTAGAAATAATCAACGTTTTCAAAATATGTCATTATTGTGCATTAGCAAAAAGTGTACAAAATATGGACCACATGGTTTTAAATATGGACCATAGTCAATTTGGTTCAAAATTATTGAGAAAAAAGGACGTGTTGCCTAAAATTAAATCAGTCAATCATTAATGTTAAACTAATTGCTGGTACACAATTCACATACAAAAAAATCAACCATATCTTCTATGCCAGCACATTCTTCATGAGGCCACTCCCTACATAATGCACATTGGACCCATTTCTCTCCATGAACGTCTTCAGAAAAAAGCCCATTACAATACAAACATTTACCATTTTGATTTTGGGAACGATCAGGACTTTCATCGGTACTATCATTGACTGAATAATCACTTTTATCAGAACTTTCAGACGATGATTTTCTTTCTGTTGTGATCTTTCTTTTCTTTTGGGCTGTTTTTTTGGGCATTTTCTTTTGCGTCTTCTTTGGCGGTTTCTTTGGCGTATTCTTTTTTATGTTCTTCTGTATCGACGTTTCTAAATCTTGTTTATAAGGAGAAGATGTCAAAATTGTAGGCTTGATGGTTTTTCTTCCTCTGTTGCTGACAGTTTTCCTTAAACGCGGTATAGGCTGCAACACTTTTGGCGAAAAATATGATCTAGATGATGTAGAGGGACTAACTATTGAATCATTCATAGTTGGTGTTGACACTCCTGGTTGTGCGTTTGCTTCATGATGTCCATCAACGCTCTGGGGTAATGGTTCATTTACAGATTGGGGTTCCGGAGTTGCAGCAGCCCTTGTCTCAGGTAAGCAGTTATCGGGTTCAGGTACAACAGCCCTTTGCTCAGGTATCGGGTTATCGGGAATTTTATCAACTGGTGTCGTTATATCGCGCGCTGGGGCATTAGAGGGCCCGTCTACTGCTGAAAGGTCTTCGTCAATAAAATCATGATCTTCAAAGACGTGTCCATTAACGGGATATATCCCTGTTGCACGAAAACCGCTAATGGCCAATTGTGCACGCTGAGCTCGTATGTAGGCTAGTCCAAATAATTCCGTGATGTCAAAATGTGTTATTGCTCGAGGTTGCATTCGTAGTCGTTTGCGAGTTTCTTCAGTCAAGTATTTTTTTAATGGACCCATGAATGTTTTATCAAGTGGCTGCATTTTATGACTTGAGTGTGGAGGCAGAGACAGCAAGCGAACATGGTTTTGTCTGGCTAAATCCACAACTTTGATATTTCTGGTGTGGCTTGCATGGCCGTCTAAAATCAGTAGAACCGGTGATGTAGCACTTGGTTTCACATATTGTAAAAAATGCTCGAACCATTGAGTAAATAGGTTTAGTTGTATCCATCCGGATGGATGACAAGCATGGATGGCACCAAGTGGAGTACCTTTCATCTGTAGTGAATTGTCCCGTTTCCTCGAGAATATCATCATCGGCGGAACAAATGTGCCAGCTGCACTAATACATATCACACAAGTGATCGTTGATCCACGTTCTGCTGACGTGACGGTTCCTATTTGTTTTTTGCCCTTGAGAGCTAGTATCTTCGGCATTTTTGATGGCACCACTGAAATCCCAGTTTCATCAACGTTATAAACATTAGTTGCAGGATACTGGATTTTATCAAAAGAGCTCTCCAACAAGTCAAAAAATTCGTTTACATTTTCTTTGTTAAATCCTTTCATTCTAGCGATTGATGTGCCCGTTGGACGGCGAAAGGATAGGTTAGGATGGCGTTTGAGGAATAACCTCAACCATGATCTTCCCGCAGATTCATTATCTTGTGAAAACGTGTGCTTTAAATTATTCTTTTCCGCTAGCTGGTAAGCCAAAGATCTGATGTCGCTGCGCGTAAGACCAAATCCAGATTTTTCAATTTCTAGAATATAATCACATAATTCAGCTTCCAGTTCACTCGGCAAAGTCGAGTTTCTTCCAAGTTTATGGTTCGTAACGTCGCTAAATGATTGGTCTTTCATTTTCGATAAGCGTATAAGCGTAGTTTTGGGTGCTCCGTATGTTTTAGATGCTTATCAAAAACCCATTTGCTTATCTCGTATAGCTTTAATTGCATTAGCTATTGCATCTTTATCCCATGTTTGTCTGGTCTTTTCTTTGGTTGTAGAATTTTTAGATGCCATCCTAAAACAATCAAATTAAAATATAAGTGACTGTTTGTAATATGGACCACTAGTCCATATTCAAAACATGCCGGTGGTCCATATTATAATACATATACATTTCTAGGTTAATATTGTTGCTAAGAAAATTATTAAAACTATTGGATATATCAACTTATTATGAATAATTGTAAAATAACTCACCTTTCCCCTAGTTTAGTCCACTTTCCCAAACAGTAATATTTGCTGAAATTATGACCTTACGAAGTTAAGTAAAAAATTACATCGCACGATGACAAAAACGCTGCCGTGAATACGTGAACGCTCTTTGCCAACCGGCAAGCGACCGCCGCGGGAGGGGTGGAACTTAGTGTGCGGAGACCGATAGGTAAATACGACCGATGGTTTTTGAGAAATGTAGGTAGTCCATATTACGGAACTAGTCTATAATTGGCGTACTTACTCTAATAATATTAGATAAAATACCAACTAAGTTATTAATTATGCAAACCGTATATATTTGTCTAATTTTGTTTAGGTTTACAAATATTGGATCATATAATTACTTCATTTTAAATAAACACATCCTTGTAAAGCACTATTCCTCAACTTCATATCCAAATAGTTCTTATTTGTTTTTAAACACCCATTTTACATTCTCTTGAAGAAACAATTTGAAATGATTTTACTCCATTGAACTATATCTTTACAGATTGAAGCTTTACCTGAAATTTTAGAAGCAGTTAAAAATTATGACGTTGAAGTTTATCTCGATGGCGGAGTCACGACTGGTACAGACGTATATAAAGCATTAGCCCTTGGTGCTAGGATGGTAATAATTTTACTTTAAAATTGGATCTCATTTTTTTAAATCTTAGACAATTCCTCGTAATTGCCTTTAAGCTTTTTTATGCTGAATAACATTTTATAAAACCGTACTAGGCTCACTCATATGCTGTACGTACTAGAGTGTATCTATACGATAATAGTGCGCTAGTGCATGGTTTGATAAAACACTCATACCTGATTGAAATAATGATGGGTAATTATAGCGTGTTAGAACCAGGGCTGTAGCTAGAGTCGAATTTGAGGTAGGATAGGCATTGGTTACAACAGGTAGGGCGAAAGTAAAAAAATTATCATAATTGATTTGTCCTCGTATGTCACAAACTGTGGTATGTTCGGAAAAGTTTAGATACCTATCGCTGCAATTTTTTTATGTCAAACTATGAAGAAACAATTTAATTATATCAATTTATCTTAGTTTTTGGTATTTTTAAGGTAGGGCGTTGCCCCTCAATGTCCTCTTCCCCCCCCCCCCTCTCTATGGCCCTGGTTCGAACACCGTGTCTGTGGACGTAGGTTCGAATCTTGGAGCTGAGTTCGAGCTTTAGGTGGAAGAAAACACCCTGATAAAATCATAACATGATGGTAGGGTTTTTTCTAAGTCCGCCACCCGCTAGTTACAACCCTCAAGTAGAAAATCTGTCGCCAAGCACCTGTTGCTGTGTTCCGGCAGCTGCACTTGAGAGCCAGCCCCCTCTAGGTTACCATGTTAACCGTTTTAGACCACATCGCCATTTAACATCAGATTAGATTGTGGTCAAAGGCTAAAATCTATAAAATATAAAAAAGAAAAATACCGTTAACCACATACACGAAAAGTCTCACAATCGTAGTAAGTTGTGACGCATCGTGTCTCGAGACTAGTATGGCGACAAGGATTTTGATATAAAGAGGACTATATAAAAAGCTTGCAAGACATCGTGTTCTGGTGGTTGCTGCTATTTTTTGGTAGTCTCGCTATCAAACCAAGTGAAATGATTTTGTCATGCACGTGTAACCGTCCGCTGTGGACAGTCTCTAGGCCAAATGTATTTTCTCCTTCTATGGCGTTAATCTTGCAAGTGTATCTTGAAGAGATATCTAGGTTTGATAATGGGGATTGGTGATGGACTATTTATATTTCAGGTGTCATTTCTGTTAATGTACTGTTATACTTCCCATTATACTTTGATGTATTATTATAAAAAAGAAGCTTAAATAGGTTTTCTAGTTAACCTTGTTAAGAAACTTAACCAATTATATTATTATTGAAGGTTTTCGTTGGTCGACCTGCCTTGTGGGGACTGACAGTCGGTGGACAAGCTGGAGTACAAAGAATGCTCAGTATACTTCGTACTGAATTGCAATATGCTTTTCAAATTGCAGGTAGGTGTTAATTATTCTTTACTGCCTATGTTATTCGAAATTGTCAGATTAATCAGTATTTATGAATTAAGGTATAAAAGTTAATTGATTTCGTATTTTTGTACCCATTATGTGACTTGTAGTTTAATTTTATGATAATAAAGTAATTGATACAATAATAATAGATACGTTAATGTAAAGAATCTCATCGTGAGGAAGTATCGGTATAGTCACCACGCCGGCCCACGACATATTGGCGATTTGAAACTGATAAACCCACAGTTATGTTTTTGTATATACTGCGGTATTACCAGAAAATTTCTCGGGTTCCGGTTCCTTTACGATATTTTTTCTTCACCGTTAACAGACTGTGTTACGAATTTTAAATTACTAAATATACACGAATTCAGGAAAATTTCTTTGTACGTGACGGACATCGTGTCGATATTCTACCGGTGAAATCACTGACGATAATAATGATTGTTTGTTATTTATTCCAGGGACTCCAACAGTTGGAGACATCACAAGAGATATGGTTCGTCACGAATCGGTGTATAGTAAATTGTGAGAGTTATGATATTATAATAGTTTACGCGTTGAACAATTAAAATAAAGGAATAATATTGAAAAGTCGAGGATAGTATTTATTTTCTTATCAGTTTACAGTACAAATTATATAGCACTTTTGGGGTCATATAAGATTCTTGGGGCCACATGACATCAGATATTTTCTGTAAAAAAAAAACGAAACATTACATATATTAGAAATAAATAGCAAACAATGTTTTTTCTTATATAAATAACTTTAAACATATCTAAATAAATAAAATGATAAAATGCCTTATTCGTTGTGCGTGCATCACTCAAAAACTAGTGAATAAATTTCAATCTCTTTTTTAGTTTCCCTTCTTAGAGTCTTGGTTCATATCCAACTAAAACTATCACGTTAGCTTAACTTAATATCAAGTGATGCAAAATTTATCAAACTATGATTTTTATAAGCACTGTGAATTCAGTGATGTGTATGTTTTTGCAACGAAGAGGTTTATCAATAGGTGTAGTGTTTATGTTTTTCCTCTGTACATAAAATATATTGTTAAGATAATAAACGACGCAGACGAAGTCGCGGATAACAGCTAGTAATAAATAAATAAATAGGCCAATTTATTATAGAATATATAAAAGTCGTTTAATTCCAACCTAAGCTCAGGTTATATTAAAGTAACTAAGTATTTGTTTCTATCTGTGATATACATCTTGTAATCTTGTAGTATATATTGTGCAGGTATTATGCATATTACAATACCTTTATTGTAAATAAAATACATTCATAATAAATAAATAATTTCAATTTTTTTTATGTCATAAGATGCAAACGAATAGGTGTGGTCACCTGATGTTAAGCGATCACCACCGTCCATAGACACTTGCAACTGTTACTTCAGGTCGGATTTCTGTGAGAGGGTGGTACCACCCCGGGCGAGCCTACCCATTCATGCTGAAACTAGTAATCGATTCAGCGTGGCTCTACCACCTACAACAACGCCTTCCATAGAAACAGCATTTTTCGAATAACGAAAATAACAATAACATGTAATTAACAACAACAAATCTATTCTGAATGCGACTGTACTGCAACTAGTAATGGCAGGACACATGTGTCAACGTGGGTGAAATAGGGGTAGAGGAACGCGCGCGGGCGTGTGCCGCTCCCCTTTCACCTTATCTTCGTCCCTCTGGTACTTTCTGTGCAAATACTTCAGAGAGGTTAAAAAGTTTGACGCGGACTGTAAGCTGAAATGCTAGTATTCCTAAAAGAACCATCTTTTGCATTCATGTGAAAAAACGGTATACTGTGAAAAATGTACAGGACTAATTATTTGGGTTAACATTATTGATTAGCCTTAAGGGTATTACGCAAAACTGTATAGAACTAAACTTAAGTCCCATTTCGTTCACTTAGAGTTATACTTTTTTGCGAAACAAGTTTTTGGCTTTCGGCCTTTAGGACATTGGAAAATTACTTTACTCTTTTACTCTTTACTTTCGTTAATGTAATAATTATTTATTGACCAAATGTAATGAGCAGATCGTTTGCGACTTTTAAGTAATGCAGCTCAAGCAGTTGATTTGTTATTATGTAAATTGTTGAATCAAAGTATTTTAATAAAATAAAGCCATCAATTAAACATTACCTTAAAATCACATCCGTACAAATTAATTCCTAATGTGAGTTTCTGTATCGTGTGTCTCAAGTACTTATTGTTTTTCATTTTTTGTTTTAATTCCCTTGTGTCATTGCAAGTTCTGCATAAATCAGCTATAGCGTTTATATTTTTACGAGTTAAGTTATTTCGGTTTCTACTCGACTGGGCGTCTCTCTCATGCATATATTTAGTAAAACTGTAATTACACACATCTTCTTCCTTCACTTGAGATTTAGAATGGAAAATAACGCTTTTGTCTACGGTTGAATTCTTATTGGATTTAAAGATATTTTTAACTTTGCTGACAACGTTCATATATGAATCATTTATAACGTTGAATAATCTGCAGCCAAGTGATTTATTTTTTAATTCTTTATTTACGATTGGTCTTGGTTTTTTATTACAAATTAATCTATTCGACTTCTGAGGTTTACTTTTTAAGGTACTAAATTCATTCCTTCTAGTGTTTTCTCTTGTTGTATCTTTAAATCTGTCAATTTTCTTTTTCGGAGTAGACATTAATTCTGGCTTAAAATGTTTTATGCTTAAAATACTAATATCGTCATATTGTTTATTTTTCACGTGGAAAATACTTTGTTCTCTCGTGGTGTCGAGACATGTATTATCAATGTTAGTTTTTTTGTTAAAACAATATAGACTGTCATCTGAATTGATTTCTTTTGTGGTATCTTTCGCTTTGTGATTATTTTTTCCATTACGCATTACGTTTTCCTCGAAATCTTTTAAAAAGGAAAATGTGAGGTCATTGTGGTCATTGACTTGTCTATTCATTTTCGATTGTAAAGTGAAACTTGTTACTCTACTTTCGTACATAGATTTTTGTAACTGTTTGTGATTAGCAAACAATATTTGCCGATCATTACCTATAGTATACCTTTTATTATAATTTCTAGTTTTATTGTGAACCGTGGTCGAATCTGTATGTGGAATATCTGTTCTTGGTTTCCATTGTATAATTTCTTTTATGATATTATGAAATAATTGTGTAGTATTATCACAATCAGGTCTACCATCCATATTTCGATCATTCTTATTTGTTTTAGTAGCGAATTCTGTTTCTATATTTTCATCAATTTGCTTTGTTTCTATAAATATACACATAATAGGTTTAAAAAAATTAAATCTAACTAATCTAAATTCATCCAATGATATTGTTTCCTTACCTTTTACAATAGAATCTGCGTGATACAAAATAACAGTCGCCCATTGCCCCATCTTTATGGAAAAATAAATAAATTACTAAACATTACTAAATTTACAATATTTCTTTTTAGTAATAAAAAATACCTGAGAATATGGTCCATGCGTTTTTAAAATTTCCTGAACATATACGAATATACTAGATTTTTGTGCAATTATCGCTGCTTGTTTAGATGTCTGTACAACCGAGTCAAGAAGTTGCAGATATGGACAATATTGTAATAAATTTCTGAAAACGTTTTCATATATTTTTAATCTATTAATATGAGAAAATGATTGCAATCATAATATAACAAAATCTTAAAATTAATATATTTCTGTTATTGTTATGTTACGACCTACTGGTAATCTGTTTTGTTTTGTTTTAAGGACGCGCTCTCAATTTTTGGTGGTTCAGTTTTGGCATCGAGTCGTACTAGACACACATAGCTCACGCACACAGACACGACAACCGATAAGCCGCGAAATTGTAGCGCACTTGAAACGACTTTGATACTTTTATAATTGTAATTTCTTATAATTTCTATATATACAGTTTAAGCTTTTTTATGTTTAAGACTTGAGTGCGACATGAATGATATATATGCTTGCCGGGAAAATTTGTAGCGCCGTTTTGTAACTAACGTTACAGACGGCAGTACGCTGACGCCAGGGTTCTTTGTCATAAGATTTACTTGTTGTGTTTCAGGGTATTTTTTGTACACTTTATGACGATAAATATTTTTCTTTTTTTTTTTATATAAAATTTTACATGTAATGTTTACCAACATACATTAAGTTTTAAAAGATGGCTGGAAGGTCTTATTTAGAATTTTTTTACTAATATTTTTAAAAATTACTCGACGATAATGAACTTAGACTATTTTGCCGCAATTTAACATTTTATTAAAGGTAATGATTGATATTATTATTGATTATTTATTCATATAAATTATATCATAAGAAGGATTATTTAAAGACATTAACGAAAATTAGTAGTAATTCATTTTAATCTATATAAGTAGAATGAGGTCGGACATTGTATGCGCATCACGAAAAAAATATCACGACAACTTGATTTAAAATAAAGTTATTAGAGTTCGAATATAATACAATTTTTGTAAACATTACAAAAGACTAAACAAACATTTTTAAGCATAATATATATTTGCTTTCATTTTTTAAATGATTTTTCTTCTATGCATAAAAGTTTTTCTTAACATTATAGAAAACGCAGACAAATTTACGAGTATCGGATAGTATATAATAAACGGAAATTAGTGAAAATTTATAAATTACCTGGAGAACAGACTCATCCCATTTGTCCGAACAAACATTTGAATATTACGTTCGTGATTATGTAACAAATGAAACAACAGTGGGGGAACATCCACATTACCTTCACTACATACTTGAATACACTGGAAATATATTTTTCTATTTAATAACAACAAAGTGTATAGAGGATCTGCACTAGAATAGGGACTAAATTATGATATTACTGATCTAAAAAAGTGACTGAAAAATTAGACCCATAAATACGCGTATTTAATCACATAAAGCTTTTAATAATCCTAACTAATAGTGTACATGTGAAACTTTACATACAAACATACAAACTTTGTATGTATCTTATGCTGCACGCCTTATTATTCAATCGATCATCAAATTCTACACACGTAATCATAGATAAGGTTTCACTTAAGAAAAAGTAACGTTCCCGAGGTATAAGTCAAATCTACATTAACTTGAGCGAAGCCGCCAGCAAAAGTTAGTGAACTACAAATCAATCAACACAAATTGGTCTAACACTTACATTTATTTTTAAATCAAACCCCACTAATGAGCTGAAAGGTTGCGGGTTCAAGGCCCGCATATGATTAACTTTTGTGTTCGTACTTGTTATTTCTTTGTATTAAATATCTATATATGTATATAGGACTTTAAAACATTTGACTAGCTTACCTTGGGTATCAGATGAGTGCAATTACTTTGATTGCTTTCGCAATTAGAGCAAGTCTCCGCAAGACACTGGCAAAGCGCTTTCCACGTATCTTGATACTGTTAAATTAATAGCTTAATAGTTAATAACAATGAACTCTGTTATATTTAAAAAGATGTATCCCATCCTGTCTGCCTGCCCGAGTTAAAACGTGATGTAATCTCGGTTAAATATAATAAACTAGCTTTTACTCGCAGCTTCGCTCCCGTTAATGTGCATTTAACGTATCGCTCGGGGAGAGTTCTTTTTTCTGGATAAAGGGTACCCTATACCATTTTCTGTACCCCTGACAACATTAATGCAAATTTTCTTGATGATTAAAACGTGTAAGCGTAACAAACAAACAAGCTCACACACATTTATAATATAAGTAAGGATGCCTATTTTTCTTATTCCGTCTCTATTCTATTTTAACAGTATTAATAGCTAGCAGTTAGTCTATTATATTGTTACTACTACGATTTTCGCGACTCAGAGTGGTAAAATATATTCCAGGGTCTTATGACGATATGTATGATAATAATTTAGTATCTTTTATATAGTAATTTAGGAAAAAAATAAGCACGTCAATTAATATTAAAAAAACTGTCTCACCATCATGCCACGAATAAAAAAATCCGTCATAGAGGCCAAACATCCGCTGGTTCTGATCATGTTCCTAGCGTGCGTGATGAGACTTTGTTTCCTAGTGGCAAAGCCTGTGCAGTCTGCGTGAAGTAGTAAAGTGAGGAAATTCAACACAACAGACGTTTTACACGGTAAGTGCTTTGAAAGTATATTCTCCATACTAGCATACAGTAAGTTACATGTTATAAAGATGTCGATGTTTTCACCCTGGAAAAATCACGAAGCTTATCCATCTGATGAGATTTAGTAAATATTACATAAATAATTTTCACAGATTAAAACACAGGTGGGTCTAGTAAAACGTAGAATGTCGATATGAGATACCTTGTCTAAGTCTTAATATGTGTTATGGAATTTGAATTACATTAAGTAATTCTATTGACTAATAGTGAAAAGAGATTCTGCTTACTCCAATATGGCGTAATGATATATAGAAGATCTTAAGCAAACCACTTTCGATACCTTTTATCGTCTCATTTAGCTATACATATTTCAGGATGAAATGAAATGGCCACATTGGACATCGCTTCCGTTGGTTGGCACTTTCGACAATGTTAACTTATAATTAATTATACTATTATATTTCAAATTAACAAATCTAGGAACAATCGTAACCCTTCATGCCAGATCAACAGGAGCCCCTTTATCAAATTAAAAGGGTTACAGAGTATGATGACAAGGGTTAGGTCACTAAAATATGAGGATTCTGGAGTTTCTTGTATGTACGTAATTACCACTAATTGTTATAAAAAGAGGTCGTATACATTATTTTACTTTCTTGCTATACTTTTTATTCAAAAAATGTTCGGAAGAAATTAAGAGGGCCATCTGGCGACAATAATCAAAATCTTATTATTTAGTTTACAGATATGAAATTATAAATATAAAAGTCAGTTTCTACTAAGTCACACTATTTATTATAAAATCTGTCGATCTACGACCCAAGAGAGTTAGCATAGGATTTATTTATTTGGTTCTAGTCAGTTCATAGCAGATTTAGTTTAAGATCGCACACTAGGCTCCTTGCAACATGGCGCCTTTACCCCCTACCACAGTGCTCATATCTTTTCATATACCAAGAATAAACTTAACTACCTCACGATGAGAAGTCTAAACTTTAAAACTATCACCGTTTTTAACTCGCCTTCTACAATTGTTTTTGCTTTTTGTTGTTTGGAGATATTTTATTTGTCACCTGGCTTTTCGCTATTGCTGACTTGAAATAATAATAAATTTACTTTTCTCTTACATTTGATAGTAGATAAATACAACACAGAGAAACCATGTGGATTTGTAATTCTATGTTGCGTGTTGTGTTGATTACATCTAATAGACATAGCAAATCGTTTCTGGTGGCATTTTTGATCAATACTGCTATATTCTGAAAAAAAAAATCGATACTTACGTAATAACGTCACCGCAATGCGTTCGCCGATCGCTGCCGCGGCAAGTTCGCGCTTTGTTTCGCGAGTCTGACGTAACGTAATTGAACCGAGGCGGACGATATCAATTACATTGCCACGAATGAATTATGTATTAACGCCACCGCAACTGAAGTTGGTCAGGTGTAAACAATCTACACCTAATTCGTTCGGGGCCATGTGATTGATATCTTGCCGTGTATTTTAACCCTTTGCACGCAAGGGCTTCGGAGTGGAGCCCAGGAGCCATTTAAAATGTTGGTCAGAAATGACGGTCGCTGCTGGCGGATTGTCATTTCGTAATGTGGAAATGAAAATAGGAAAGGGTAGAAATTAATTTTTAGTGAAATTATATTAATATATTTAAGACAAACTTTATTAACATTGCTTACAATTCACAATTGATCGCATCTGTTAATTATCATTTTCGAGTGGAGAAATATTCAAGTCTATAACATTTACAATGGGATTATGATAACTAAAGTAAGATAGGAAATGTTTGATTATTTTTCTCGCCTTGTCTCTTTCTATTCCCCCTCCCCAGCAGCTTTGAACGTTTAACGCAACAGTGCTTTCATACCCCCTCCATGGTAGCGTTAAACGTTTAACGCAACCTTCTTGGAAGTGGCATTAGAACTTTCACTTTAAAAAAAACTTCGAGTGCAAAGGGTTAATAGGTGGACTATTTTTTTTCTCAACTTTCCCGTCTCGGTTCGCTTAGGTTAGGTTAGATTTGCGAAATAAAAACAGCGCGAACCAGCCGCATTAGCAAATCTTTTTATTTAAATACTATAAGAGAAACAACCGTGAAATCAATTTACAGTTGATGTCTATTGCACAATATAAAATCTTATTAAATTGATATTGACTAAAAACAATTAACCATTACACGTAATATATGTTTATTATACATATACCTATACGTTAAGTCGTCTGGATATTCTGGATGCGTCTGGATTATACCTAACAAGAGGTAAACTAATGACCTGCGCAGAGTAAGAGTGTATATTAACGCTGACTGGATAATATCGCGCGTAACGATATGCATACACAACAACAAGAAGTTTAAGATATTACGAATATTTCGTTGTTGTTACCAATAACTTTTGTCACTTCGAAATTAATTATGATTTATAAATACAAATCCAAATAATTATAAAACGTCATTGAAAAGAGAGAGAAACTGAGAACTGTTAACATATTTCTAATTAAAACTACTTATGCTACATGATTAATTGATTATAATTATTAAAGTGTTATTATTAAAGAGTTTGAGTAATTATATCACATAAACGTACCTTTAAAATTACGTATTGAGCATTAACATCACTGTATTTTATTTTTTGTAAATAATAAATTAATTCTTTCGACATGTTAATTTAAATTTCCCCCAAAAAGTTATTAGGGAAAATTTCAATCTATCCGCCATAATCGTCATAGATAAAAGATAAAGATAATAAAAGACAGAATATAGCTAAGTATAATATTGATACAGAGTGTAGTTAATCGTTTTTAATCGATAATTCAAATTTAGGTTTTATTTCATCCTAAAATATTAAATTTATCACAAATAAAGCGTTAAAAATGATATCTGTATATTGATGATTAGCTAATCTACAAAAAATATTTATTACAAAATCAATAATTTGAAATATCAATTTCATATAAACATGAACTTGGATAAATATTTATATTAATACTTTACTCATACGTAGTTTCAAAAGAATAGAATTACAGTATCAATACCTCTAAGTATAAAATGAAAAGTATTTATACCTTAAGGATGTATATTGATTAAATAAACTATAAATCAGTGCTTTATTTAAATTGTTTATAAATCTAATCTTACGATTCCTAAAGAGAGCATAAGCGTTATGTTTTTAAATGTGAAATTTCATATGAAGGTATCGACTGGACTCTTAATCTTCTAATATAATTTAAGATAATAGATAATAAACTTGAGATTTTTAAAAACAACAATGCTACTGCTATATTAACACATTTAGATTACGAATACTATTGAGTTATATAGCGTACATTAAAACTCTGTCTTATTTATTTGTATTTGCACTGGTATTTTTGCTACTTTGAGTTTCAATTGTTTATTTGTTTTTCAATAATTTATGTTGGTAAGTAATATTTTAATAAGCACACCCGAATAAATTGATTTATGCACGTTATAATATTTCGCTATAGAATATTTTTACCTTTAAAATAACAATGAAATATGTATTATAGATATATATATATATATATACTAATGAAACAAATATAAAACACGATGACAAAGTGACTATGAAATTAATTTTTTTTTTCGTCATGATACTCGATACTTTCTGATACTTGTTGAAAATTCCTCATAGGAATAAATTACTAATTATAAAGAATCGAGTATATAGGTATTGATATCAATTGAAAAGTTTCTATTACATTATTATCTATGTATTAGATAAAGCATCAACTGATTTTGTGTTCCTACGTTTACATCACTACAGATAACCTATAAATCCTGAATGCTAAAAAACTAGAGAAAATCAAACAAACAACAAACGTATTATAGTATCATCATAACTGTTTGATTCATAGTTCATGATTTTAGAAAGTGTTTACAAAAAATTCAGATTTCTATGAATTATATTTCTCATTAGTTAATAGTTGTTAAAATTTAAGTATATCTGTGTCGTATCTAGGTTGGACAAAACAAATATTTCGTGCGAACGTAAATAATGGATGTCGGAGAATTACTCTCTTTTAAGGTTTAAATTAACCAAATAAAAAGCGAATAAAACATTGGTTTTGATCATTACATTATTACTGTGAATGTTTGTTTTGTAGCCAACTCCAAAAAGACCTAACGAAGATGGTAGCGACTCGGAAGATGAACAATCAAAAGCTAAGTCTAGACGCCGGGTGAAACCCAAATCTGATCCAATGATGGCCCAACTAAGTAAATCTCTGCCAAAAGAACCCACTATTACTGATCAAGAAAGAGAAGACATATTAAAGTTTGTAGAGAATGAAGTAACAGAGGTTTGTAACATCATATTATAATTTTCTATATACGCTAAAATACTTGTAGGCGTACAACTTTATTGACATAAAAGTTATGTAAACTAAATCTACTATCTAGCTTTGTCTTTGCTTCTACACTAGTTTGTTATATTTGTTGTAATAAATATTTGTGTTATACGACAATGGATATTGTATAGATCTTCTCCATATTCAATTTCTAACCACACAAATTTGAAACTAAAATTAGCAGCAATTATAAAATTGTTTGGTAATAAAAGATATAAAAAAATAAGTAAACAAAAGCAGCAGCATATTGATGACATCAATAAATTATTAGCTCAGCTACACTTTTTGGATAAGACGACTCGGAATTATTTGTTATGTCAAACAATTTTTATCGTTAAATTCATATTTTTAAATAATTCACAAAACTATTATACAGCACAAGATCATAACTTTATGCTTCTGTAACTTGTAATATATTTTTATTAAAAGTTATAAGTTCTCCTTTCTCGTGTAGTATAATGATATTGTAAATAACTATAAGTAAGTTAACAAGCTACTCAAATTTCAGTGAGATATAGAACCTTTTGACTATAAAATTGTCTGAATGCCTGTACCATTTACAATATCTGAATTTTTACTGCTTCAATATATTCTTTGTGGTGTTATTTAATGGTGGAAATTATTTATATATGAAAGTAGTTAATATAATGTTACAATATTAACTGCGAGCAAAACTCTTATACTTTAATTATGTTTATAGGGTGAGGTATTAGATGAAACTGCAGTGAAGAAACTGGTTCTTAATTTTGAAAAGAAGGCTTTAAAGAACAGAGAAATGAGAATAAAGTTTCCAGATCAACCAGAAAAGTTTATGGACAGTGAAATTGATCTGCATGATGCATTACAGGTAGGAGATACATATGCAAAGAATAGCCAGCCTATGATGTTAAGTGATAATTTGGTGAAAGATGTTGACAGATTTTCAATTTTGAGACTGGTTGCTAGCCAAGCGTGCATTAGAAAAGGTACTGTGACCATGTTGTGGTTTTATCATAATGTTTTCCTTCTCTGAGAGTTAATGGCCATTGTCAGGATACAAACCTACTTTGATCAACAGTGTCCAAACATGCTTACACGGAGCTGTCATTGTCTCAGAGAGATGAAAAACATAAACTTTATGTTGCTTGCAAATATTGTAATACTCAATAACATTTAAATAGATTACATAGAATAGACAACACGCCTATTTTTGTCAATTCCTTTTTGGAGGCATGCCAATCTTCTAAAGTTGTAAGTTCATAATTTTTTGTATCTCAAAAAGTGCAAAAATGTACACATTGTTATTTTAGGTACTTTCGGCATATATTTTTTATTTATTTATTTATTAGGAAAACTAACAGCTATAATATACAATACATAGTTATTAGAATAGAAAACATCAAGCCATTTATAAGTCTTCGCGGATATAAAACAGAATACAATCACTTGCATTATATGGTATTAGGTAAACATTATAATAAAAGAAGATATTCAAGAATATTAACAGTCTATTACTATTTGCAATCGCCATCATTAAAGAACGTCCTTGTTAAAAACGTTATCGCTTTATTTACGGTAGTATTAAATAAGTCAAAATCACCTCTCTCGCTCATAGTGTTGAAGGAGTGACTAGCTCGCCATAAATATGAATTCTGCCGGTAATTTGTGGAAACAGTGGGCAGCGAAAGAGGGGGGTTTGTAAGTAGACGTTTGGGTTGGAACATTAATAAATAATTTCGTTAGAAGTTCGGGACAATCTACAATATTAGTAGTAATTTTGAGCAGGTATGTTATATCTGCTATTTCTCGTCGCTTCACAAGAGGCAACAAATGGTGCTTACTACAAAGTTCACTGTAATTATTGGGATTGTAGGTATCATGTAAAGGATAACATAGATATTTAATGAATTTTCTCTGGATATTTTCTAAACGATTTATATATAAATGGTATCTAGGATTCCAGATTTGCGATGCATATTCTAAGCTACTACGAACATAAGCACAATATAATATCTTTAAGGTCTTTATGTTATTAAAGTATTTAGCGTTTCGCATGACAAACCCTAGCGCCCTGAAGGCTTTTTGTACAAGATTGTCAATATGGCTGTCGAAAAGTAATTTGGAATCGAGAAGAACACCCAGATCACGAATGATATTTTCTCTTTGTAGTTCAAAGCCTTTCAGGTAGTACTTAGAAATGTGGAACTTAGCCTTACCCTGTGGAACCCTGTGGTATGCCACTGTGAATAGTTACCCAGCTCGAAACATAATTGTTGACAACTACCGCTTGAGATCTATATTTAAGATATGATGAGAACCATCTACGTAGGTCACCCCTGATACCGATTTGAAAAAGTTTATGGAGTACAATGTCATGATCAACACGATCAAAAGCTTTACTATAATCGGTATAAATAACATCTACTTGAAATCCGTTCTCCATAGAATTTGTCAAATATTCGTTAAAAACTGCTAGTAGTATATAATAATAGTATAATAATAATATAATATAATAATAAAAAATAATAGTATTTTTTTTTTTTTTTTTTTTTATCTTATTCTTTGGCCTTTGTGGAAAATTCCGCAATTCTGCCAGTGTCATGTACATAAAGCTTAATTTCTACGATAATGGACCAACAAAAGATCTGAAGTTGATTTAGACCACCACCGTATGACTAACATAGAACATAGGGACAATACACAATTGGGTTAGTAAGTACCTAAACATATGAGTTAGTAAATAAATATGTATATTTTATCATATAAGCATGTATAGCACAAGTAAGCATAACGTAACAAATAATTAGAGCTTAATTTTATTAATATAGATATATTTACACAGAACAGTAATAAAAGGAGTAAAGGAGAGGGAGAGTAGGAATTGCATGCAGGTGGGACGGAATATCTCCTGGGGGAGTAAATTATCCTGTCCTCAGGAATAAGCTAATTCAGCTGAGGATCCCGGATAAGCTAGCTTTCTTTATATGCAACATCTTGATGGAGAGAAAGGTCATTATCAAATATCAAGGGTTCTTTTCTTCTCCTCGTACTGTGTGGAAAGGTCTTCCCCAAGGCTCTGTACTCAGTCCGCTGCTGTACAGTCTTTATACACATGATATAGACCAAGTTGTGAACCCTTACTGTTCCATTTTACAATACGCCGACGACCTGGTTCTATACACTACAGTATCGGACCCAAGCAATGCTTGTTCCAGATTAAACACTGCCCTTCACTATCTTTCACCATGGTTACTAGATCATGGTCTATCTTTGTCAGTTCCAAAGTGTGCAGTGGTTGTGTTCTCCAAGCGGAGAAATATCCCATTAGTTAAAATCAAAGTGGGTGAAGAAGTTATTCCTCAGACAACTAACATTAAATTTCTAGGCGTTTGGCTGGATGCTAAAATGTCTGGGTCTTTGCATGCGGATTATGTGTCTGGTAAATGCGAGAAGAACATTAATATCCTGCGGTCGTTATCTGGAGCTTGGTGGGGAGCTCACCCTTTTTCCCAAAAAATGCTTTATAATGCTATCATTCGCAGCCATCTAGACTATGGAGGATTTCTTTTAGATCCCAGTAATAAAGGGGCCTCGGAGAAACTCTCGAAAATCCAATCAAAATGCCTTCGCATTATTCTAGGGGCCATGAAATCCTCGCCCATCAATGCTCTGCAAGTGGAATGCGTGGATCCCCCTCTCTATTTACGCAGGCAATTCCTCTCGGACAAGTTCCTTTTCAAACTCTATCAAAATTCCCAACATCCTCTCCTACAGAAGCTAAGACATTTGGCTTGTATAGTTGAAAACGAGGGTTACAGCTCTTTATTCGATTTGCCTTGTATTCTCCGCAGTTATATCAAAATTTCCCGTTTAACTATTCCCATTCTGCAATTTCCATGTAAACTTATTTTCTCTCTCCCTTATGAAGCGTTGTGTCATCAGCCCAATATAATCCTAGATCTGGGCATTCAGAATGACATAGTTAATGCCGATAAAATTTTAAAAGACAAGCTTGCTTCACAATTTCCGAACTGGCTAGCAATCTACTCCGACGCATCCAAAATAATAGTAAGGATACTGTTCTAAAATTTTCATAACGAAAACCAACTTATGTCAGTTTTTCGGTATTTTTGAATTTCCCTTAAAGGGCACTGAGTGCCCCCACAAGATACACCTTGGATAACAAGGCATTAGGTGGAGAATTTGTAATTTAATAACCATATTGACATTTCCCGGTAACTGACTTTTAGGGATAATATTATATTCAAATTACACATATGTAAGTGTGAATACATAGTACAAAAATATAATTAAGTAGTAGCTTTTATTGTTGTAAATGAAGGTACTACTCAATTTTATATTTCATATGATTATAATATTTTGCCAAGTTACTGCTGAAAGAAAATTACAAAAGAGGATCATCATCATCATCAGCCTGTAAGAGACCCACTACAGGGCCATAGGCCTCTTCCCGAAGGAAGGTATGGGAATAATCACCACGCCAGCCCACGACGTATTGGCGATTTCAAACCCTGAGAAATCCACAGTTCTATATTTTTCCTACATACAGTAGTACTACAAGAACATTTCTCAGGTTCAGGTTTCCTCACGATGTTTTCCTTCACCGTCAGCCGATAGTGTTAACAATTTCAAAAGAGGATACTAAGTTTTAATATTAAAATGAAAATAACATACTTGAGTCATAGCAAACCTTATTATATATTTTTCAGGACCATAACAACCAAGTTTACGGTTCTCATCAATCTCTTTTGCCTCTTTGAGTAGACAGAAGGCTATCCTTCTGTTCAGGCTAGCACATAGTACATTCAAGAGTTTAATACAAAAAAAAATTCAATATAGAGATCTACTATTGGCATTTATTTATCCTTAAGTTGTCTCGATGTTATAAATATAGTATATTACGTGTTTATATACAAATTTGTGTTCTGCATAACTATATTTAAAATGGTCCAAAAGACTGGTATGGCCTGTAAATAACTATGTATAAAATTTTACAGGACTTGAGTGCAGTAGCTACAGTGCCTGATCAATATCCGCTGCTTGTAGAGTTGAAATGTATTAATTCTTTGTTAGAATTATTATCACATGATAATACAGATGTTTCTACAAAAGTTGTCCAGTTATTACAGGTTTGGAAATCAATTTTTATTTACTAATATTACATAAACATGTATAATTTGTTTTAATTTAGAGAACCTTGGTGTTAATGATAATATTTGTTTTAAGGAACTCACAGATGTAGATATTCTAAATGAAAGTGAAGAAGGTGCAGAAGAATTAATAAACGCTTTAGCAGAAGCGGAAGCGCCAGCTCTTCTCTTGCATAATCTATCACGCTTAGACGAACAAGTACCTGATGAGAGGGACGCTGTTCATAATACACTTGGTATTTCAATCTATCCTTTTTTGCATGTAGTAAATGATTCTAATTGATTAATTATGTGTAAACAAATAAATAAAAAAAATTATTAGCCAATATACCAGGTATATAAGAAGTCAATTCGTTTTACATCTCTATTTTAATTTTAACATTTGCAGTTGATTCATAAACATAATTGGAAACAATATCTTTTCTAAAATAATTATTTTAAAACCAGGTTGGAAGCTGAACAAACTAAAAATTGAGCCATACATTAAATACTGGGATAAATATTAAAAAAAAATAAAATTGAAATATGTTTGCAATCAAAATAATAATTTACATGTTCCAGGTATAATTGAAAATATAACAGAGTTCAGACCAGAATTGTGTGTTGAAGTTGCTAAACAGGGGTTTATGCAATGGATTTTAAAAAGGCTGAGAGTAAGTGAACAAGCTAGAATAGTTAAAACTTATGAATAATCATAGGTCTTAAGATACATTGAATAAAGCTAAATACTCCTATTATCTGGGACAGTTCAAAATGTTCTTAAAAGTATATATTATATCGTGATTTCTTTAAGCCAACTTTTGGAGCACACTTCCTAATCGTATTGCGTATCATATCGCAAAAATCGTAATATTTAAAACCTTGTCTCAAGACAATGTTTATAACTTTATCCAGTAATTCAATATATATGAAGCATTTGTTTACTATAATTAATCTCATGTTGTAGATGAAGATGCCTTTTGATGGCAATAGACTTTATGCGACAGAAATACTATCAATATTGTTACAAAATACGCCAGAAAATAGAAAATATTTAGGAGAGTTGGATGGTATTGATGTTCTGCTGCAACAGCTTGCGGTATGTGTTCTGTTTTTATTACATCACTTCCTAGCTATTAACAATCTAATCTCAGGATATCACCAACTAATCAGTATATGTCTACCTCATCTCTTCATGATAGGCTATTTTTATACAGCAAATCGTACACGTGTTTTTTATTGTTTAGTAGTCTTGTTTTATTTTAATTGGAAAAAAATTATAGCGATACAAATAATTCTCATTATAGTTGCCTTTATACGACAAGCTCATTACCGCGTGAAAACGCTTTCACGTGGGAAAAATTGCATGTGTAAAGACAAACAATATCGGTTACTTGTGCATTCGCGTACATGCTTTCCTGTATTTAATCCTGTACACTCTGATCACTTGTGTCGTATATGTAAAAACATGACAACAGAAATTAATTAAATGTATTTATTGATAGAATAATTAAATTATAATGTCATCTCATTGTATTTTAAATTTATGCATCTTGCCCCCAATTTTCTTGATATTTTTCAAGGGGCTTGTTTTTCTTCTTACCAACCGTCGGTAGGTTTGGCATATGACCTACTACAAAAGCTTGGTTGTTGAGGAATGGAGAATATAGATTATTTGTTACTCAAACATGACATTTACAGGTATTGCTTGATAGTTGTCAAGTACAGAATAATATTGTATATATTTTTAATAGTTCTATAAGAGACATGATCCGAACGGTCCAGAAGAACAAGAAGCAATGGAGAATATGTTTGATGCACTATGCTGTGCGCTTATGGAAACTTCCAACCGAGATCGGTTCCTGCGCGGTGAGGGACTTCAACTGATGAACCTTATGCTGAGGTGAGCTTATAATATAACAGTACACACACACAGTAACAGTATTGATATACAGTAGAACCTCGATAAGTTAAAACCCAAGGGAAACAGAAAATATTTTAAGTTATAGAGTTTTTAACTTATCAAGGGTTTATGTTACACTCGCACTTTCGCCGCACACTTTCTTGAAAGCCAAATCATACCGTTTATCGAAGTTTTCTAACCAGCCATTAATAGATTTAAAATTATGGATTTTCAGCGAAATGGCGAACTCTTCAGCTTTTTCTTCATTGTGGGTGTGTAACACTTATGTTTTGGTATGGACACTGTTTGAACCTCGTAAATAAACACTGCTCCAAAATTGGGAATTCAGCAATTTTTCGTCTTTTACATAAAATACTTTTTCCAGATTCTCGTTTCGTCAAGAGTTCAGCTTCTTTTTTAAATTATAAATGATAATGTACTTTCGTGTACTTCAAACTGAAGCGCAACATCATTTCTTTTTAATCCACTATTCACCGCTTTTATCGCTTCCAATTTATCAGCGTATGTTAGAGTTGTTAATTTTCGTTTCGAACTCATTTTACTTAGGTAACTTTTATCACACAACACAGTTTTCTGGATGATCAACAACTAATCATCCAAGTAAGCCGTTGTCCTAACCATCGCAAATACAACTTCTAGGGATTTCACAGAAACAATAGGTGATTGTATACTTATTCTTTGTGTTAACAATTTAACTTGTAAACATGTCCAATCAATAAATTTCGAAAAACTTTTTGTTTTGTGCATTCATTCGAAATGCCTCATGGACAGACAGTTTATGTTACAGAGCTCATCGAAATATTTCTCTAAGTAACTGAGGGCGAATACGGAAATTATTAGTTTAAGTTATCGAGCGTGCGTATTTTAAGTAATAGAGGTTTTAGGTTCTGAAGGGAAAAGAACGGATTATTTTTTAAAGTTATAGAGGTCTTTACATTATCGAGGTTTAACTTGTCGAGGTTCTACTGTAATTGGTTATTCCTAATTTACAGTGTTGTTTAACTCTTCCAGATAAAAGAGGTATATTCTTGAATTTGATTTAAAGTGTCAGAATACAAATTGTAAGGTTGTAATGTGGTTGTATGAAAAAATTAACTAGAACAGTTTATAGAAGCTGGGGTTCTTTACGTGGTAGACTAGGTTTCCTAGAGAATGCGTGCGAATTATTTATTTTGTTCACGATTTTAGAGAGAAGAAGATGTCAAGAAATGGTTCATTGAAAGTGTTAGATCACGCGTTGATCGGACCAGACGGACGAGATAATTGTAACAAGTTCGTGGATATCCTGGGTCTGCGTACTGTGTTTCCAATATTCATGAAGACACCGAAACGAAAGAGACTGTTAACTGTGGATCAACATGAGGGTGAGGTATCATTTTATTGAATAGAATAATTATTGAGAATTGTAAATCAAGTTAAATCTGTATAAATTAGGGGATCCTTTATCCTCCTCAAATTAAACAATTGGCAAGCGAATTAAGTTCTGGCTTTGCCGTTCGTAAGATTTGCCAACAAACTGATATTGCCACTGCTAGGTTAGTCTACTTCGCCTACTTCTATAGCTTAATGTCTTATGGCTTTCTGTTGTGGGGGACAGCAGCTGAGATAGACACCATATTTTTATTACAAAAACGGGCAGTTCGAGCAATTTACAATATGGGGCCTCGCGAATCCTTAAAGACCAAGTTCAAGGAATGCGGTATCTTAAATCTGCCCTCCCAATACATTCTTGACAATTTAATGTATGACCGCAAGAACCTTGAAAAGCTAGATTTCGTAAAAAAAACCGGCACAATCTAAATACTAGAAACTGTGACAAACTGGTTGTCCCATGTTTTAGACTAAGTAACACCAGTAACAGTTTTTTGGGAAATAGTGTTAGATTTTACAACAAAGTCCCAAAGGATATTACCGATTTGCCGGATTGCGAATTTAAGCGCCAAGTCAAGCGGGTTTTGGTGTCAAAAGGCTATTATAGAGTGGATCAATATGTGAACGATGGTGATATCTGGAATTGACTCATCTCTGTGCATCCATCCATTAAAAACGTTTGTGACATGTACCTAATATATTCTAAATATTATATATATTTGTTAAAAAGATAAACCAGATCGAGTTTCTTGCCGGTTCTTCTCGATGGCTAGGTTGTTTTCCGAACCAGTGGGAGTTTTGACATTCATAAGTGCCTTCTTAGAGCCTAAATGGAATAAAGTGTTTTTGATTTGATTTGAATATCCTGATTTGCCATTTTTTATGGACGTACATATTATAATTATACCATGCGCTGTAGTTTTGTCTTGTTGGTCGTAATTAAAATCGCATGACAATAAAAAAAGAAATGAACAATAAACCAAAATTGTCTCAAATCTACGTTATGCTTTTTTGTCTGCTTATGGTAAAATGTATTAATAATCTTTATTAAGCTTAATGAGTTGTTACATTAATTGCATATGGAAATTATAAAATTATATTTATTATTATTAGTATCCAAATATTACCGGTTCTGATAATTTTTAACCATTTTCAAAAAAGAGGCTGATTTTAAATCGCTTGTATTTTTTTAAGGTATCTGTTGTCTCAGTACTTAGTCATTTATACAGAGATTTAGAGATAAATTCATTAGCATTGGACTTTGGGCTACGAAGATACACCAGGGAATTCCTCATAAACGAATAGGAATCATATAGTGATTTTGTTATTTTGTAGGTATATGACGATCCATGACCAGGTAGCAACCTAACTATGGGCAAAGATATTCTGGGGCACTTTAAGTAGTTTTTTAAGTAGATTATATTTTTTGTTAAAGTTTTCTTGTTTTTTTTTAATTACAGAACATGTCGTATCAATAATAGCGTCGATGTTACGTAATTGTCAAGGCAGTCAGAGACAGAGATTGTTGGCGAAATTTACTGAAAACGATCTCGAGAAGGTAGACAGACTGTTAGAGTTGCATTTCAAATATATGGATAAGGTTGATCGAGCTGAAAAAGCGATGGAGGTAATTATGTTATTTTGTACTTAAATACTCATTTGATTGTATCTATCTGTTTTTACGATTTTATGTTATCCCGTAGTTACGTTTCCAATTTCTTTTTTCGAAACGATTATACTTCAGACTGGTAGTTGGTATCGGTTAGAATACCTATCATGATAAGTACCGGTTTGAACGAAATAAGTAGAAAATGTAGAGGAAAATTGTATAACTTTTGGTAATTATGATTTTAAAATTTCTATTAAAATGAAAGTCCTAATCTCAGTTTACATAAATCAATTTAAGTCACGTTATGCTGACTATTAAAAATCAATCTTAATAAAAGTTTTAAAATATCTACAGCAAGATGCCGAAGAATTGGATGATGATGCACAATATTTGAAACGTCTGTCGAGCGGCCTTTTCACATTACAACTCATCGATAGAATAATTTTAGAGGTAACAATAATATCACATATATAGTATATATTCCCAACGTTTTTATTCTGCATACTGAAGGTATATATATTATCTTTAATCCATCTAATTATTTTTCTAGTATAAAACTACTAAGAAGCAATATCTCCTTTTAAACAAAGAATAATACGTTACTCAAATATATTCAAATAAAAATTTTAAACGCATGCAGTAAATTTAGTAAATATCATTTATAATGTTTTATCTCCGCCGGTAGATAATCTATTTTTTGAAGAGTACTGCTTATATATCTATGGTTGAAAAACATTTCAATCCGTCATTTCTGATGCCCTGCTATTATTATAATTAGTATATTAAAAACATTATTAAATTATTTATAACATATTATCTAGGTATGCACCGCCGGTCCGCCGACGATAAAGCAACGTGTACAGCGAGTGCTGTCACTTCGCGGTGGATCACTGAAGATTATTCGGCATGTCATGAGAGGTAACATTAACTTCTAGATAGCACTGGATTTAAACACTAATATCTAGACAGGACCAGATTTAAACATTAACTTAAAACCGGAATGGATTAAAACATTAATTTCTTGATAGGACTAGATATAAACATAATCTAGACAGGACCGGATTTAAACGTTAACTTAAAACCGGAATGGATTAAAACATTAATTTCTAGATAGGACTGGATATAAACATCTAGACAGGACCAGATATAAACATTAACTTAAAACCGGAATGGATTAAAACATTAATTTGTAGATAGGACTGGATATAAACTTTATCTAGACAAGACCGGATTTAAACATTAACTTAAGATAGGGCAGGATTTAAACCAACTTCCGGATGAAGTCGAAGAATCAGAAACAACAAATGCTTTGAAAATATAGCATTTTTATTTGTTAGGAAATAAGATACTTTAAAATATTCAAAATTCATTGTAGCAGTCTCTTTCATGTGGGATCCCTAGAGTTGCAGCCTTGTAGCCCTTATCTAAATCCGGCTCTGATTACCACTTTTCAATGGCCTTTACATATATTAATTTTTTTTTTGGATATAATCTGTGTTATTATTTCAAAAATAAGATATGTGCATACAAGCATTTCAGCATTATAAATTCATACAAATCTATTTCATTTACGTTAAAAAAAATTACATTTAAGAATAATAATTAGTAGTAAAGATTATTTGACATGATTAAAAAAACCATTGTGAACATTTTATTGTTTTGTCGTCAGAGTACGCTGGCAACCTCGGTGATGCCGGCAGTGAAGAGTGGCGCCAGCAGGAGCAACAACACATTTTACAACTAGTTGATAAATTTTGAATACACTTGTTTATTTTATTTACCATTTTGTTATATATTCCTTCACATCCCCATTTTGTTAAATGAATATTTAATCAACCTAATGGAGTAAAAGAAATCTATTTATGCCATAACGAAGTCGGGATTAGCTGAGTTACGAGTTCACGGTTCATAAGCCGAGAAAAGATTGGCTCCATGAATACTTCGTCTTGAGAGTTATTCTTAAATTTGTTCGCCTCTGAAAAACTGCTTGAAAGCCAATGATCGATGGAGCTGACGTCCACTATGGACATATTTAGCCCAAATAGAATACATAAAATTTTGTGGAAAATATTTTTATTTCTACTTCTAAGGTGTAATAAAAGGCACTCATAGAAACAGGATAGGCACTATTATATTATAGGATATGTTGCTATTGTAGATTATTCCACGTAGTTAAACTGAACAATTGGCATTAAGTTTATAACGTGTATCTGTCACACCTGATATTCGCGAAATTGCCTACATAGGCAGAGGCAATAACGAAAAAAAGGTGTAATAGAGTTAATAATTTCTTCAAAGATTGGTAAAAAGTATTATACGTGCGCGTAAGTAGCTTTCTACATGTTCATATGCGTTTTATTATAAGGTAAAACATATCTATTATATATTTTATACTTAAAATACATAGTAACTCCCAATGTTAGATAAATAAACTGTACCTATTTCAAACACAATCTTAAGAAATAAATGCTCCTCGTGACAACGAAAAAGGAAGATATTTTATTTCATAAAACATGTAACAAGCGAATTTTTTTTTTATCGTTCATCGTAAACATCTATAAATAAAAATCAATCGCCGAATGTATGCGTATCATGACAATATTTGTACATATAAAAGAAAATGATTGGACATTCTTACGGTAAAGTGAAAACTTGTATTAAAAAGTAAGATATAAGACTTTATAAATCTTCAAGAATGTTGACAGAATTTACTGACGTTGAGTTATTTAGTTGCTTTTGATTTAGATTATACGGTCGTACTGTAAAGAGAAGCAATTGTCTCAATTTCTTTGTTAACACCCGTGCAAACCCAGGGCGGCCAACTATTAACAAATAAAACAAGTCGACAATATAATAAATTTATTGAAATATTTATTGAACAAAAAATTACTAACAGTAAACAAAATATAACATTTAAGTATAAACGTGCAATAAATTGCGTAAAAATTACGTGAGTTGTAAAATTATTTCATAATAAATTCTATTTATAGTTGTTAAGAGCCCCGATCTCCCAAATTGCTATAAATAATTCTGTTTGTATCTAGTGAATTGTACAATTTTTCATACTAACGTAATACACGCTAAAATTACTATATTTTAGTGTATTATACTATGTCTGAACTCTTGTAAGTCAATTTTAAAAAAATAACAAAACAATCGTTTTTCAACACGATTCACTGGAATGGATACACTGGGAGGTAATCATTCAGGACTTTTACAACACAATAAACTGACCTGAATAAAATCGGCTGAGTGCCTTAATCGCTCGCCTTAGTAGTCCGGTGAGGCTGTTAAGACCTTGCTAGGACAATAGCGTAGTCAGTTCGAAAAAAAAAAACGATAAACTGGAATGAATGCATTGGGAGTTCATCATTTGGGACTTTGTAAATTTATGCAATACAAAACTTATAATCCATAAGAAAATCGCTTGGTAAATATAAAATAGTATGATCATGGCAAATTTTATATAAAACTTAAGATAAAATCATTTGTTCTTTTTTAGTAAGTGTAATAGTAATAAAATAATTAATATAGTCCAAATATAAAGAATCGGAAATTAATTTATGTAAACATTTCAAGACATTTGAACTTTTGAATACATATTTAAAGCAATGTTTATTAAATAACATAGTGTAACATGTATATTGTGCAATCATAACAAAAATACTACTGGATAGGACGTGTGATGCAAACACTTCAAAATATACTAAGTACATGTACAGCCCCATTTCAAACTCAAAACACCAAATAATATTTATTTAACGCACTGAATCTTATTAATTTGTACACAACTAGCCTGATGTACACTCAATTTTACTACGCGTATTAAACAGAAATCAATCACAACCATTCATATTGTAAAATGTGTAGTGAAGTTGCAGGCTAAAAGCAATTCGATTATGGCATATTTTATAACCAATAAGTTATATCTATATATATGGTAACTACACAGTAGATAATAAAATTACATATTTGTATTTATTTATCACTAATAATGAGAAAATAATTGTGCACTCCGAGATACAAAGTTACTAGGCACATTAATTGTTACCACAGTCCTAAAGTAACTATTTTCGGTATATATCTATTATAATTTTTTTAATATTTCATAAGATAAATCAATCACACGTGTTAAATTGTCAATACAGTCTATTTTATAGGGCGACATTAAATTATTGTTGCTTGGAATTTGATATTTTTGACACCGCCAAAAAAAAAACATACACAGGTGTGATCCACCAATTCATTATTTGATTTTCAAAACCGTTAACCCATTTCATAATCGTCAGTCTTGACGTCAAAATAACCCACACCTGTATAAAATTAAATGATACCGTTACAGTAGCTCTTAGGCACTGACATGTCAATCGGTGAAACTTAAATAATAATTTAACATTTATTCCACAATTTCTTTAGATTTATTCATAATTCAAAATCATTCTAGGAATGTTATAAGGATACTTAAAGATTTATAATGTTTTTGTTATACATATACTCGGTCACAAATCTGACACAAGTGAATGGATACGAGGTATCTGTAAATATATAAGTCATATAAAATCAAAAGAGGCGAAGTAGGGAGGTTGAAAAAAAATCATATTTGACAACATGGAAATAATTTTTTCAATTTTATGTACCTTGATTTGTGTAATTTCACCCAAAGATAATATTAAAATTTTACCTGAAAATAAAATTTGTATTATGTTTCCTACACGTCTGAAGTCCATTATGAGAGTACATCGCTTTACTTCCTTACTTCCGGTCGTTAGACGTTTCCCGTCACGTGACATTCCTCACTACCGCCCCCTTGTGGCAACTCTGTGAACTAACTAAGGCACACAAAGACAAGCCGCCATCTTAAGCTCTCATTGTTCCTCTCATAAAACCTCATGATGTATAGAATGGTAAGTAACACCAGGAAGACATCATCTGGACTTCAGACGTGTAGGAAACATAATACAAATTTTATTTTCAGGTAAAATTTTAATATTATGTGTTCCGTTTGACGTCTGAAGTCCATTATGAGAGATCTGTTTGTTATCTCCTGGTGGCTTGTAGAAAAACGCAACAATGTGATTATTATTTTAACTAAATATAAATATATCTATCATGTTAGATTTTCATTTAAATTTCAATAAGGTAAGACTAGACTTGGTAATACATATCTAAACTGATCAGTGTCAGCTGATATATCCCAGTCTTAACCCTCAAGAGAAGCACTATCGCTGCTGCGCGATCCAGAAGCACTGGGTATGCCATACCCGCGTGTCTTTGATTAATAATATCTTTCGATCAAATTATCCGATATAGAATTTTTTTTTTTTCATTTTAAAGCTTAGACAGTGTAGATTAAGAATATATCCATAGAATTGTCATAAAGAAAAAATTATCTTGAATAATATAGAAAAAAATCAACATAAACCCTTAAAATGAGGTGTTTTATTCAAATTACCATATTTAGGCAGAATTTATAGATAAAAAATTTTTCCCGACGGCATTTGAAAGGGAATTAAATGTACTTTTAGATAGTTATTTCGTCATTTAACTGTAATTGATAAAAGATATTTATTTAGTTAGGTAAAGTTCAGTGTTTTTAGAATGATAATACTTCATTAAAAAATATGGATTCATTATTCTTTTATTAATACAAACATTTAAATTACTTTATAAAACTTATATTTTAAATGGATTGATGCTACAAAAAATTAAGAATATAACTTCAAGCTACATTTTTCACAAATTTTGGCTGTATGTTCTTTACACATTGGAATATTACATTTTAAACACTTATAACATGTTTTTCGGTCTAATGAACTGGGACAAAATCCACATCGCTTATATTTTTCTAGTTTATTGTCAGCTATCAAATCTCTAGGGTCTTCTGTTTCAGGTAAATCTCTATAATCTAGGAAAGCTTCTATTTGTAAGCGTAATGTCGTTTGTAAAGTAGGCAGTTGAAGTCTTCTTATCAAAAATGGCTTAATAAGAGATAAAGATAGATCTAAAATATAATCATTCCGAGTTATCGTTTTATTACTACTTATTAAATTATAAATAATGAAAGAATTCACATTAGCTTGGTCCAGCATTCCATAAAAATAGCGCACTCCAAAAAATGCACTTGAACTAAGCAATATATACAATAAAACTGACTGATTATATAAAATATCGATCAGAATTCTTTTAAAATAGATATTTTAGAATTCTAATTATATAAATACAAAAAAAGAACTGAAAAACACAATTTTATGCAAAACGTTGAGTCAGATAAAATAACAAAATACTGACGCTACAACAGCACTGGGTAGCGCATACCCATAGACTGACTACGGCCGCCTATATTTTAGTCCGTATCCACAGCTCAAGATAACTATGGTGGGGAATCTGTAGTGGGGATAGTAGAGATTTTTCCCCTAGGTAAAGTCACCTTCTCATTGTAACCATTTCTGAAGGAGAAATATTTTTAATTTACACCTGGGTATCCCATACCCAGTGCTTCTCTTGAGGGTTAATTTGTAACTGAAAACATACTGAGAAAGGGATTTCTAGATAAGTTGCTATTACTGTTATAATTGATTAATTTCTTTATGATAAAATTTCCTTAGAGTATTTTCAGGCCAATAATTTACTTTAGAGAATATATTATTAGGAGAATAATTGTCAATCCAGTTTACTCTTTGAGTGCTATCAGTACCAAAGACACTACCAATTCGAGGAGAATGCAGATCTAAAGATACCTGGTAAAGTCTCATTACAATCTTTTGGTAAAAGTTTCTAAACCCATACATAACTAGTAAATGTTGAAGTAGCTGGTTTATATGGTTCTTGTGCAAATTAAATAAACTAGTCATGGCACTAGTAAAACATTTAGATACATTCATAAAAGTTCCAAACCAAAGCAATGGACTAGTTTTCTCCTCATAAGTGTCCAACTAATCAATTGAATATTAATCGAATCTGCTTCTAATTCAAAAAAACTGGATGCAAAGTAATACATTCCTCACTGTCTACAAAATGCTTAGAATCAATATATAAAGTGTGAGATTATGTACTCTACCTCGACCTCAACCAGATGACTGCAAAATAATAGTAGATATACTTTCAGAAACACACAAACTAGTTAAGTTTGAGTTTATGTTTTTATAACACCTTATGAGTATTTAATTTCATACTGGAACATTCGCAGGTATTAATTTGGCCAAGATACAGCTTTTAGGACAAGCTTCACTAAGTGATTTGATGATATTTTAACACTTGAATTAAATAAATCTCAAAGGAAAGCTACTGTCGACTTATTGAGAAGAATGATACAGTAAGCAAATTTATTTGTTAAATGTCATTGCCCAGTATCAAGCCACAACTGCTGACAATGAAAATTAAATTGTTCAACTTACATTACTTTGATCATGTAAATTACATCATTTTATGAGATGTCCTTCAACAAGAAGGAAAAGTTCTTTCTCTGGAAGAGACTTCTATTGAAGTGTCACATCCAAAATTAGCCAGGTCTATACCTGTAAGGTGTTGATGTGACCGGAAGGTTGTCCCATCATTTATCTAAAGTTATTTTCAAATTTCTTAACAGATTGTACTACTGCGCGGTTCTTTAGATCCAGAGGCCAGAAATGTTTCTACCACCAGGGTGCTATTATTATGAAATTGCAAGTCATTAAATCAGGTGTTCTGAAGTTGTGGCTGGTAGCGGAAAAATTCACTCTAAATCGTAGTAAAGTACTATAATATGTTAAACACCTCATGAAAGCAGTATTTTAGACCAACAACTTGAGTGTAACACAGTTTATAACCTTGTGAACATTTTGAGAAGCAAACAAACTTGTTTCTGGTGCTTTACATAGGGTGAATATATATTCTAAGTCTCTTATTCAGTAGATGGCCCACAGAGCGGAAGCCATTACGCAATATTGGTGTTATACATCATTATCAGCAGGTGATAATGAAGAAATGCCACATCTAGGTTATCCATCAATTCAGAGAACCCTTCTTTTGTCAGGATTAGCAAAGGTTGAGACCTCGTACCTCCTTTATTCCTTATGAAGGAGATAGCCCTGCAGGAACTTCTGGTGCAATAGCCTAGTTACATAAGTGCTCTTCCGAGTTGACATGTTTGCGAGCTGACATGTTTGCGTAAGATTTGATCAGCATAGATATTGTACACTCCCCGTAAGGTGGTGAGGGAGAAATATCACATTTGACTGTCTGCCAATTCCAAGAATTTCTTTGTCAAGATTAGTAGAGGCTGAGACCTCATACTTCCTCTTTTGCCTATGCCTGAGACTACAGTGGAGAAGCAAGTGTTGCTTCTGATGCAAAAGCCCTTGTTTAGTAGGTACCATTCTGAGCCCACAGGAGTGTGTGAGACTTGATCGGCATCAGTGTTGAACAATCCCTAAAAGTAATGACTGAGAAGTACCATATTTGGACTGTCAGTCGAATCCAAGAGCTGATATGTCAGGATTGGTAGAGACTGAGACCTCGTACTTCTTTTGCTCCTTATGTCTGAAACTACAGTGTCGAAGCGAGTGTCGCTTCTGATACAAAAGCCTTGTTTAGTAAGTACTATTATGAGCCGGCTCGATTGCGTGAGGCTTGATCGGCATCAGTGTTGAACAGTCCCTAAAAGTATTGAGGGAGAAGTACTACATTTAGGCTATCCGTCAAATCCAAGAGCCGATATGTCAGGATTAGTAGAGGTTGAGACCTCGTACCTACTTTGCTACTTATGTAGGAGACTACAGTGCAGGACCTTCTGACACAATAACAGCAGTATCTGCATACTTCTTTTTCAATTTGCAATGTAATTTCCTTTGATACTAACTCCACATGCCTACCACTTTCTTGCTGCTTACAAGAGCTTTCCCTTGCATGTCTGAAACATTGGTGATGACATAATTTATGACATTCTGTGTGATGGATGGGAGTTTTCTGAATAGTATCTCTTTGCCACCACTCCAGAACGCCATGTACCTGCTTCAAGGAAAGCCTGAACTTGTGAGGATATTGGCGAAGGAGCTTGTTGTGACATTAATGGATATGGCAAGGCAACCTTCCCCGGTGGGTGATGAAGGTTGCAAAGTTGAGACACCCTAAGAGACCTTGAGCCTGCTTGAGGGTTCAACTGCCAACTGCTAAGGCTCTGACGGAGTTTAATCATCTTATCCAGGGTAAGAACTTGAAGTTGTGAGGGGTTGTCTCACTGTATTTCCAGGTATTCGAATGACCTTGTCAGTGTAGAAATGTTATTTTCTAAGTTGATGCAATACCCTTAGACTTCTAAAAATTACATGGTCATACAAATATATATTTTCTGGCAAATGAATATTTTCTGGCAATAGTGATCATTTTTTGCACAATCTTGAACACTCCCATTTATTATAGATGTGAATACATAGAGTGTCGCAGTCAAATCCAAATAGCATGCAGGTAATTTGCAGTTACTGACTTTAGCAGGTTATAAGCAAATAACTTGAATGGTCTTGCTTTATTGATAGATGAAAATGAGCCTAACTCAAGTTGATTTTGACAAGCCAGTATTCTGTTTATAGAAATGTAGTTAAGTATTTCATATTAGCAACGACTGAAATGTTTTGGTTGCCTATATCGGACTCAAATTTGTAAGTTGAATATAATTCAGGTCTATTGCTCTCGATAGTAAATATAGTGAGGAAATAGAAGACGCTGTCCCTGGAGCCATTTGCAACATGATTAGAACCTTTTGTGATAGAAGACCTCCAGCCGTGAAGGTTGATTGAAAAGGATATGAATACCTGGTATTAATATGAAAATCATTCAGGGTACATTGAAAAGTAGCCCCAAGGAAGCTCGTATGTCATTTTCATTTACCCCCCCCCCCCTCTTTTTATGATACATATATGTGTACATATATCTTTTTTGCGCTTATTATGATAAGTTCGATAGGCTGAGCATAAATTCTGAGGATGGGGATATTTTTTCTATATCATATACATATTTCTCTTCCAGACGTTATAGAATCTATTTATGACGTAACATCTCAGCAAGCTTATTAAATATCATTTGAAACATAACATGAAAAATATTTATAATTGGCTTCATTTCCAAAGCAAAGGAGATTAGTTGTGTTTATGCTCTAGGCAATCAATTAATAACAGTTTGTGTAAAACTCTCTCAATAATAAACTCATCTTGAGCCAGAAACGCGTTGCACAGAGCTGTGAAACTACATTTAATTTGGGACTATATGAGAGGATCAGTGCTATATAGTCCAATCTAGTACAACATATTTAGCATATAAAATGTTATTTACGTGACTCATCAGTCCTGAATAGATGTTCAAACCTGAGATTTAACCTCAACAAAGTGAGGCTGTTCCATAAAAGCTAATGTCACACGGTATTCCCAGCCGATAGCTCCTCCATGTACCACCTGCACTCGACGTTGCTCGGTGATTATTCGAAAACTATGACTTCAACTAGATATGGACGCATATTCGACGGCCCCTCGTCCGAAGATAAATCGCCTTCACTCGATGAAGAACTTTCTATACGAAGTTTGTTTTCCTCCGATGCTCGAATTTCATCCATTTTGTTACAAGATAACTTTCACGTAACGGAAAATTAATACTTTTATTATTCACTTTTCATAAAACACAGACTGTGTAGTAATATAAAGCTTCTACTTAGAATTTAAAAGCTTATACTATTTTTATTTTTTTACAAAATATAAAATCTAACGACTTCTCGTTTGGAAAAACGACGCAACAATGAGAGCTTAAGATGGCGGCTTGTCTTTGTGTGCCTTAGTTAGTTCACAGAGTTGCCACAAGGGGGCGGTAGTGAGGAATGTCACGTGACGGGAAACGTCTAACGACCGGAAGTAAGGAAGTAAAGCGATGTACTCTCATAATGGACTTCAGACGTCAAACGGAACACATAATAGTTAAATATTTATACCCTATGATCCCGCTGCAAGATTCCTATGTACATCGAATATATAATGAAATATATAATTCTGTTATGGAAGGGACAATATGTTTTGTTCGAGTTGCCTATTAACAAGAGCCCACTGGTATTTTTAATGAAAATAATATTGACTTTATGGAAAAAAATGTTTTACCAGTTATTAAAATGAACTGCTTTCTAGGTCATACACATTTGTATAGAACTTAAAAAATGGTAGTTACCGTTGTTCACAATAAGCAGGTAATATATTATCATATACTCGATGAACGTAGAAATTTTGTAGCGGTATCTTAGGTTATTACCATGTTTATCTATTGTTATAATTAAAAGTTTCTCTGTCAATTACCAAAATACAGATTAGCCCTACTTTACCTGTTTTGATTATATATCACCCACACGTTAACAATAACAACTACACTATACAGAAACAAGTGCACCTGAAACAGAAGGCACTACGTCGGTGTGAGGCGAGATCTCGCTTCGGCTCGGCTAAGAGCAATCCTTGCTCATCATCTTTGTAAATGCTTTAGGAATGTCTTCGTTTGTCTTGGAGACGTTGCTAGCGCCGAGGAGGGTGGGAGCCGGTACTGTACCGGTTTGTATACCGTGAGCGGTTTTCAGCAAGTCGTAATTAATTTTGTCAGTTACAATTGAATCTTTTCTGTAATAATAAAAACATCTTATCAGTATATACCGCGCGATGGGTTAGTCGCTCGCAATATTTTTACAGGATACTCATTAGTCATTTCTGGTTCTAAATCAATTGAAAAAATAGGTGCTTAATATTTGATCAAATTATCTCGAGACATACGAAACTGATATTTACTCAAAACACCCGATTTACGTAAACACGTGCTGGTATAATAAATACCGACGCGATGACGTCATGCGCATTCAATGTGCGCGCCCTCGTGCCGCGCACCTCGACCAGCACCCCACTCCCCTTTGTTCCACGTGCCACATTTCGACAGTACGCAGTTTACGTAATGATTAACCTTGAATCGCGCCCCTTCACGTTTCGTTTATTGAACCTAGGTGTCGTCATATCTTTACGTTTCAGTGTGGATCCCATACTTATAAAAGTTTTAGAACAAACTTTAACTAAGGTTCTCTTTGTAATTTATTAGTATTTGTCTTGATATTATTATTTTATATGTTAAATGTGACCATGAAACATCGTATCTTTGAATGTTGTCAAACTTCTTGTGAAACTTGTTAAAAGTCACCTGGTATAGTTCCCGAGCAAGTTCAAAAGTCATTAATGTAAAAATTACATAGCTAATCGGCAGATTAATAATGCGCAATTAAGATCTTTTTGCATTTGTTCACGCTTATTTTTATATATATACTCATCAGCATATATTCACCCTATGGAAATGAGAAATGACAAAACCTCGATCTCTCAGTGATTAAACTTGTCACTTGATTATACTATCTAATTCAGAGCAGTTACATTATTGAAATAATATAAAAAGTCTAACTAAACTAAAGTCATACTCGGGCTAAGCAGTTTTTTCTAAAATCTTAACTTTTGTATGCAATTTTCTCAAGAAGATTAATTGCATTGCCCTACAATAAGTGATAACTGAATTATTGACATTATTATAAGACAATGCGTATATGATCTCTTAAAAATATATCATACAATGGACAATTGTATGAGACTAGACTTCGAACAAGAAAACTCTACTGCCCACTTGTTTTCAAAGAATTTTCATTACATCTTTACAAGGGTGTTCCAGTTTTTACAGTATACGGGCCTCTATTTACTAAGAACTACATAATTACTCCTTAGGACTAATATCACTGTTTGCATTTGGCTTTATACTATATAAGTTTTTACCCGAGATTTTGCTCACATTCATTTAAATTTGACTTATCGCTTGGGATTTATTTTTTTAATAAAAGGTACCCTGTGTCCTATTTTGTATTTGTGACAACAAGTATGCTAAATTTTATGCCGATTAGTTGAGCAGGTAAGATGTGAGTGATGCGAAAAAAGAAATTGACTCACATTCGCATTTAGAATATCAGTTAGCATTAGGTTAGGATTATTGGATTTTTTTAAGGTTTGAGTAATTAATTATTTTTTTTTACTTTTTTTGGCACCCAGTCTTTTAGATTATTACTGCCATTGTCGAGTAGTTAATAGTATTACAAGTTCTTCTTCCATTTCATTTTTAGCAACCAGTCTTCTAGTAGACTATTACTGCCGTTGTCAAGTGAGTATCGATATTACAGGTTTCTTGATATAATTTCAATGAATGAACTAACAAGACGGTGACCATCTTGTTAGAACTTTCCATGGAGTTTTTGTGGAATCTCAGAAATCATGGTCCATGGTATTATTTTCCATTCACTTCACTTATGCATAATAAACAAACTATATTACATAAAACACCATCAATTTTACACAATATAGAGTCAAGATAACACAAGATTACGAATAAAAAATAAAATCCACTACATGACAGACCAAGATCTCGCCAAAAACTTCTAATTAGAATTTGACCCCATATTATTTCTATGTTTTTAATATTTGTAATAGAGTATAACTTACTTATACTGGGGATGTGTTGTGACAAACTTCCGCATCCAGGCCGCCATTGTGGAGATCTCTCCAGAGGCTCTCCTTTGTATGAGCTTCAAGTATTGTTGCACTGAGCAGTGAGTGTCCGCGTCCACGTCCATGCCCGATAAATAAGACTCGATTAGAGGAATCAAACCTGGGAAAATGCCGTCCTGTAATAACAAAATATATTATTAATTCACTAGTAGTACAGTGTCTTCACTCGCCTTTAGTTTCTACATGTCTGAATTACTCTCAAATCGGTAATCTTAAATAAATTCTGTATAAAGCACGAGTGGGGTACTAGCGTAGGGTATCGTTCATGCGACGGAGCCGTTTGATATGATAATCTGCAGACATAGAAATTCACAGTTCGGGCCTTCTCGTTAATGCTCGTTTGTCGTCGGGCTATCAATCCAACCTCCTCTCCGTATACCACGTACGATGTCACACGGGTGGCATTATTACTGCATTCTCATTCAACTTATTTAGTCATTCATAGTTTGCATAATTGAAAAGCTCTTAATCGTTATAGTGTGGGTTTAAATAGCCTATAATTTTATAACCTTTTTCAATAACTAGGGTTCAAATATAAACAGAAGATTATCAAATCCGTTTCGTAGTTACAAATATACCCCGCGCTGCGGTGTTCGCGAGTAAAAGTTTTATACTAGAGAACTAGACAAATACGAAGACAAAAGGAGGAAATCTTCAAGAGAACTGCGACAACCGATTATAAGGTGTAAGTGTGACTGTAAAGTAATTGTTTGATAGTAAATCTATTGGATATTTGTCTGCACGAGTAAAAAAAATTCTTCTGACAACTACAATAACAATACCTTTCCGTTTACGATCTCGTCGATAGTCATCTCAGCGTACAGCTCTGAAGAGTCGTTAGTTTGCGGAGTCATGTCAGTAGGGGCGCCGACGTCCCGACGCCACCAGAACTTTTCCGTGAGGCACGCACCTCTCTTCTGTGCGCGCTGCATGTTCTCATCCACCTTTCAAAAAACGCAATTACTTCAATTTAATTTTAATCACGTCTGTAATTATCACTGACATTACTCGTGTCTGTAGGTGTACCTCTCATTCCCCTGCACATGTTCCCAGGGTGGTACTAAAAAGTAACAAATTTGACTACTGCACTGTTCCACATAAATTGAGTTTCGCAGTGACAAAGTAATCAATCAAGTGTCGATTACTGATACTCCATTCAGCCATACGATTTAATAAAAAAAAACTGGAGAGTTAATTATTACAACAACTAATAATGTAACGCATTATTCATAAGCGATAGATAACAGATTACGGAAGACATTATACAGCTGTTAATTATTTTTTCTCCGTTATTATTAACAGTCACAATGATAGGCCGCTATTATCGTATTATTTTTTGTATATCATAGGAGGTAAACGAACAGGTGGGTCACCTCATGTTAAGTGAGCACCACCGTCCATAGACCATAGCAACACCAGCGAAGTGTGTAAGTCCGTTGCCAGCCAGTGTTCGGGGGAGGTGGGCTTCCGGCGCTCTCACTGATCGAACGAAACGCAATAGTCAACGGGTGTAAAAGTGAAAGCACTTTTACTGCATCGACATTCAAAATCACGATAAGAACAATGAATATTCAGAATTGTTATTATTACAAATAAGTGGAAAACAACGCTAAATAACTGTTTTATAACAATAGTTGTAATCAATTAACAGCGTAATCTTTATCCCTACTAATATTATAAATGCAAATGTGACTTTGTTACGCTTTCACACTTTCACTATTAAACCGATCATCATGAAATTATGCATACACTTTGACAGAAGTACAGAAACCCTTTCGGCATAGAGTACGTTTTATCCAAAACAAAGACTGTTCCCAATGGATAGGGCAAATCAATATTACCGTGACCAATGTAATATTGTTATAAACAAAAAATGGTCGTTACTGGCTTCACTAATTATGATTGCAAATATTTGTTAATTGAAGTCGTGTAATCTGATGTAATTGATAGCTGAGGCTCAAATGCTCGATGATACTTAATAACGGCAATTAAAGTATCCATCCACCGCGATCTATGGATCAACTTTACTTACACTTTCGTTAAAATTGGCTTCGATACCATATTTCCTAGCAACCAAGCCAAATGCTTTGTTTCTTCCATCCGATTACTCAGTTAAAGCCAACAAGCTTTAAGTTAATATTAAGTAGAAAACTGAGTTAAGATATCTACTGTTGTGTCTGTATACTAAATTATTTTTTTTCCAAATATTATAACAGCCTATACTCTAGGCCAGTGTTTTTCAAACTTTTTCTTGACATGGGCGCTTTAGTATGAAAAAATATTTCGCCACCCCCCTGCCCGTTGTTTTTCTTTCAGGTATTTTATTTTGTGACAAATATTCAATGTAACATGTTTATTTATTTTCATAATTAGGGTTCGGATAAATACATAAGAGTCCTCCTAAGTTATTAGTTTATTTAATACAAATGATTATATCCTTTAGTCAACATTTTTCTTAATAAATCTTTTAAAACTTTTTTTTTACTGCAGTAACTTTTCCAATCTTTTACAACTCCGCTATAGAAGCTTCGCGACCCTCCTAAAGAGGCTTAGCGAACCCGAGGGGGGTCGCGACCCACACTTTGAAAAACACTGCTCTAGGCTATTTACAGGCTGATTATAAATTAAATATTTTATTTAATAATGTATATCGGTATATTTGTATGGCCGGATTTAATTTAAAAATAGCTGTATGAATGTTAATGAGACGACATGTGAGTCCAATATGAGTCCAATATTTATGGACTTATGAAATTACCAATAAAATTGTAGATATTGAACCTTGTAGAGACAGAGACTTCACTGATGTAACTTATAAATACTTTTCTGTGTTTCATTATTACATAATTTGTTTTCAAATTTTTTACTGTTCTTGAATTCATACTTAACTTTTCGAAATTTAATTATTACCAAACACTTTACATTTTTCTGTACATTAATGAGCTTACAGGAGTTTGATTTACGTGATTATTTTAATTTGTTACTTCAGATCTTCGTCACTTATAAACTGATTTGGAAACTTATCATTTATTCTAAAGGGAATATTTTCAAGTAGATCTCGTTTTAGTTTTGTTAGCATTGATCTTCGATTTGGAAGATCACCAGGGAACTCCTCAAAATTGGATAAAAAAACATATAGTGATTGAGATATTGGTAATTTTATGACAATTCAAGACTCTGTAACCTAACTATGATCCAGGTCCTTCTGATGCAATTTTTTAAAGTCTTATTTATTTTTTGTTAATATTTAATATTATATGTGTTATTTAATTCTTCATTTACCTTGCTAATGGGCATCACAAAGTTGAGATGGTAAGAGAGTATGACTCTGGTGAGGAGTACGACGAAGCACACGTATGCGGCATTCTCGAAGTCAGTGAGCTGCGCCTCACACGGCCGGAACTCCACTCGCCAGCCTATCGAGGAGTTCGGCGGCGGCGGCTTGAACCGCATCGTCTGCCAGTTCGTTGATTGAATATTCTACACAGGCATACGAAAGAACACGTTATATTTTACTGCATTAGTGTTACCTCATATACTGATCGTCATAATTTAGAGTAATTCATTTTAGATAATCATTTTCTTTAGGGATAGTACATTAGATTAGATACATCGATATATTATTACGAATAGTTACATTTGATAGTAATGATAATGAAATGTGTAATAGTTTAAAAATTGTAAGAACCAAATAAAGAAAAGAGTGCAGCACAGTGACGCTTATAATCGCCGTTCCGCTCTAGATAGTAAGTCGCTCTAAGATTGGTAGATCGATGCTGTGCAACTGGACTGCCCTATTCATAGTTAGCGAGGCACAGAATGGCTCGATAACAAACTTGAACGGCGTAGATAGTTTACTTAGCTACTACGTACTTAGCTAGATTTGCGATGTTGAGTAGCCAAGGCAAAAGTTAAGCCGAGGTGTGGCCAGAACCCCTGAGTTGGTTGTCAAAAATCGGCTGAGTGCCTTAAGCGGTCGCTTTACTAGTCCGGTGAATATGTAAAGGCCTGTCAGGCCAATAGTTTACGCAGTTCGAAAATAAAGTAGTTTAACATAAATTCGAAATGGTAGATCCATTCGCATGGATGGTAATTCACAATCGCAACTGAGATGCGTCAATAACAGCACTTTTCGGACCTACATCGGAGTCGAGACTTTAATTTGAAACCCTGCGACAAGACTCTGACAAATCGTTCTCTGCATTGAACTTTGAATCGGTTTAGTCAAATAGTTCTGAGTTAATGGAAGATGGCTCACATATAAATTGTACAACATGACTCAAATGTTGGTATAGTCAAATAGTTGTGAGTCAATGGAAGGTGGCCCACATATAAATTGTACAACGTGACACAAATGTCGGTATAGTCAAATAATTGTAGACTCAATGGAAGGTGGCTCACATATAAATTGTACAACATGACTCAGATGTTGTTATAGTCAAATAGTTCTGAGTCAATGGAAGGTGGCCCACATATAAATTGTACAACGTGACTCAAATGTCGGTATAGTCAAATAATTGTCGAGTCAATGGAAGGTGGCCCACATATAAATTGTACAACATTACTCAAATGTGTAACAACATTTTGCACATCATCATGTACATTCGAGCACATGCATGTGCAGGCATGCATTCATGATGCCAAAGAAACATCTTTAGTTAACTCAAATTTAAATATAAAATAATCAACAAAGATAATATTTCGCGTTTCAAAAGCAAAAAAGGTGCATTTCTTTCAATTTTCATTCGCGCTTTTTTAATTAATTTTATTATATAATTAATTAATTCGCGCTAATTAAAAACCACTAAAAAAATGTCCTTTGAAAAGGTTTTATCAAATTACTGTGATAGGCACTTTTCGAATTTGCACGCGATTGAAATCGCCATAAAACAAAAAATCCCTTATATTTCCTAAATACAACCCATCCTAGAGTTGCTTGATATTAAACGACAATTAATTGAATATATCTTAATAACCCATTAAAATATTATATCTCGAACGCACGTTTTATGGAATATATTTAAATGTTATATTATTGATTGACCATGTCTATCCCTATTTTGATAAATTTACCCGTATTTCTTTATTAGCTATATAGCAGGTGACTGTTTAAAGAGTAACACCGTTCAATCGTGTCATAGTTCATGGTCACATTTAACATATAAAATAATAATATCAAAACAAACACTAATAAACAACAAAGAGAACCTTAGTTAAAGTTTCTTCTAAAACTTTCAAAAGTATGGGAACGAAATTGAAGGAGCGCTTTTCAAGGTTACTCATTCGGTAAATGCTTGTCGGAATGCCGCACGGGCGAACAAAGCGAAGCGGTGCGCGGACCGAGGTGCGGGGCGCGAGCTGGAGTGGCCGGCACGGCGTGATTCACCGTGTCGGTATTTACTATACTAGTTCCTATTTGCGTAAATCATTTGATGTTGAGTGGATATCAGTTTTGCATTTCTCAACATAATTAGGTAAAATATTAAGCACTTATTTTTTTAATTGATTTAGAACCTAGGAAAGGACTACTCAATAACCGCTGTGAATATTGCAACTCTTAACCATTCAGTCTGTATATAAAAAAAAACGTAGTTACCTCAAAATGGTCTGTATCGTTCTCATCATCCTGGTGAACCTTCTCAGAGAACAGAGACACGCTATCCCGGATGAACAAATGTGCGACGTGCATCGCCAGCGGATGGTCTATGCCACCTTCGCGTAAACGCCGATAGATGGCCTCGTCGTGGACTATTGGAATGTCATTGTATCTGTACATAGAAATTGAATATAAAATAAACAGTTGTATAAAGTTTCAATACCAATACCCGAAGTGGAAGCAACCTAGGTATGTATGTACCTATGGTAGGTGGTAGAGCCACGCTGAAGCTATTACTGGTTTCAGCATGAATGAGTCGGCTCGCCCGGAGTAGTACCACCCTCTCACAGAAAACCGAACGTGAAGTAACAGTGCTTGCATTGTTGCGTTTCGTTCGGTCAGTGAGAGCGCCGGAGACCCATCTCCCCTCCCCTTCCACTTTCCCCTTCCCTTTCTCCCCCCCAACACAGGCTGGCAACGCACTTGCGACTCTCCTAGTGTTGCAAGTGTCTATGGACGGTGGTGATCACTTAACATCAGGTGACCCACCTGTTCGTTTGCCTCCTATAATATTAAAAAAAAAACCTGAACATTTGTTTGAGGTGCCATTTAGAGGAGGATTTGTGACTATCGAACTGTAAATTAAGTATTTGTAATGACATACGGAAGCTTTTTAATTGTAATATTTGAACAGCTTGAACAATCAATTATATGCTTCTATATTTTATAAATACATGTTTTTATAAAAATTCAAATGAAAATAATTTGATTTTATATATTGAAGAGAGGTAAACTATTTTTTATTCGAGGTGACGAAGTCAACAATGGTTGTTTTATCAAATAAAAAATTAAACAAATATTCTAATTTAAACTTACTCGTCGTCCCATAACTCAGCAGTTTTGATAAAAAAAAACCGTATAATTTATACACATCAAAACATAATTTTGAAGTTATCACTCTATTCACGCAGTAACCACATATCAATCGAATAGATAAGCACGAGGTATTCCCATAGAATAAACTAAAATTATATAAATTGCATCGACTCACTTTTCATGTTCCGGTGAGAGGTAAGAGTCGATAGAGTCATATCGAGACTTGTGTATGCGGAATTTATTATTCTTTAAAGGTTCGAGGCCGCGCTCCTCTCGCGTGCGACAGTCCACTGAGGCCGATATCACATTCCAACGACAATCAACATCGGTTAGAAAACCACGGTAGATTGGCGATGCAGCTGATAAAGCTAGCTAGGAATTAGAAAAAAAAATGGTCTTTAAAAAACAAAGGTGTTAGTCGAATAAAAATTATTTTATTGTATACATCAACTTCTTATCAATAGTCATGGTTTATGTCGAAATATATTTTGATATCAATAAAACAAATATCAAAATTATTATGTTCCATTGGTTATATCAATCGGTATTTTCTCTCTCTAGAATACTGATTACTTTAAGCGAAAATTTGTTAGCATTTTAAATTTTTTAATATGTTCCAGATTTTAGGATAATAATTACAATCACATTTGGTGTAAAATGACTATATGATAAATAGTTACAATATACAACAAACAACAAAGTTCAAGTGCTTGACAACAAATGTTCAACTTGAGGGTGGTCAGATACCCAAGTAGATATTAGAAAAAGCTTTACCACTATGCAATATTTTCCTTTACTAAAAGCTCAGGCTTATTGCAGGATCTGTTTCTAAATTGATTTTGTAAAGTAGAAATACCTCTCAATGTATATTGCATATGCTTATAAATAATGTATACTCTCCAATAAAGGATTCAGAACTATATAAGCACTTGTGTGTTTCATTTGTTTTCACAGGGCCATTTAATTTTGGAATACTTGTCTAATTTGGTATATATTTTTAAAAAGTAAACAAAAAAAGTGCATTGGCAACACTATTATGTGATTACGTATCTGACAAGTAATAATTTAAATTGTCAATCCTTTTCCTATATTTATATATATAAATAGCTTAGTTTGTTTAACAAATTACCATAATAGGACAGAGCGGAGCGAGCTGATCGTAAAGGGTACGCGCTTCTGTAATACAACACGCTTGGAATGTGAGTTGAAGGCAGCAGCAGCCCATACCGAAACCCATCGCGTCCATGTACACACAGTCAGGCTTCGCCGCCTCCGGCTCTATGCGGTGGGAATCATCCACTGGTATCTTTGTATTTACATCACGAAACACTAAAACATTTCGGTAGTCGGAATATGTATATTTTTAATGCTCTAAGTTTTCGAAATTACCGATACTTTATATTTCAAACTATGATTACAGGACATCACTAAATGTTTGGGAATAAATTAAAATGTGTCATATATATGTAAATTTGGTGCATTATCTTTTGGAATTATCAAAATTACTTAAACTATATAATATATGTACATCTTCTCTTTTATCTTTATTTCTTGATATTTTCAGTGCTGGATGATATGAGATCGTTCTACGTATTATATAGTTTAAAATGTATTACTGAACCTAATGCCGACCTAAGTAAATATTCGGAGAGAGAGATATTTGATTGTAATGCCATTCTTGTTTGCTAGTTTTATATATCAACTAACTGATACTGTGAATTCATCTGCGTTATTCTTCTTAACAATATATTTTGTTTACAGAAAAAAAAAGTAAAAATATACTTTTACTTACAAAACTACTTTAGTCTTTTGTGGTTATAAAAATTTAATTTCTTGAAACATAATAATATCATATGAAATAAAGATATAGCGATAATAGATGTATTTTAGTTGAGGGCCAAGCCTCTAAGAAGTAACACTAAAAAAAGATAGGAATCTCTCCAGTAGTTTTTACATGATTCGTGCGCAACTGCAGACCTCCATCATATGATTTATATAAAAAAATGCAAAAGTAGGTAAAAAACCTTGACTTCATTTGGGATACTCTTTATCTATCACATACTATCCAGACGCTTGCAAATACAATAAACATAAATGATCAAAAAGAGAAAAAGAAACACTCTTTATTCTTCTCTAACGTAGTGGCACTGCTTGGGATTTGATACTTGAGTGGCCACTCCGTCCGATATATGGTAAGGACCCAAATGGTTGGGTCAGTCGAAATGATTGTAAAATTATTAGAGTATTACTATTACATAATATTTATTTGTAACATATAGGTACTATTCTATTTAAGGAAATACAAGAATAATTCACGGTCGCAACTTTTGTGGTTACAATGAAAAAAAGGCGGGAATTATCTGTTTTCATAGGAATATTACAGCAGTTTTTTCTTATAGTTACCTGGTAAATTAATAACGACTTTTTCTCCCCTCCTATTCCTTATGTTAGAGGATAAAGTTTTGAACCGAGGATGCCCCGGGAATATTCCCTGATCAGGGAAATAAAGAGACTTTGTCACACCCTTTTCTGGCGTCGGAGAATACGATGGACTTGTAAATTTTGGACATCCTAATCTAAAACATATATTCAATTATAAATAAAATTAGACAAAAACTTATATTTAAGGTACGTTTGACCTATGTAGTGTTATTAACTGGGGTTTTATTTTCATAATAGCTGATACCGGAGACCTCGTTTCCGTTGTTTATAACCTTAATAGTATATTTTATGTACAGAGGAATAAACACCACACCGCTTGCCCCAATTCTCCAGGGCAAGAAAATAAACACCGCTGAACGCGTAGTGCGTATAAAAAGCGTAGTTTTTTTAAGCTTTAATAAAAAGTTATAAAAGTTTAATTAATATAGAGATATTAAATTAAAATATCGTAGTCATTTTTTTAGATACGGGTCAAGTGTCTAATAAGTAAAACCTTAAATAAAATTTGATCGAAATCTATTCAGTAGTTTTAAGTGATGCACATCATGTCACACCTCTATTATTTACCTATATATTAATTTTTAAGCGAATTGGGCGAACAGATAAAGGTGAAATTTGGCAATGTTAAAGTTTATATAGAGAAGTGCACAAAGCTATTTTTTTTATATAAAATGCATTGAAAACACATTAGATTAATTAAAATAGACATTACACACACTACTGCTTAAATGAGACATAACATATTCACACATGTAAATTAAAAAGACGTTTCGCCATATGTCATTAACCGACTTAGAAAAAGGAGCAGGTTACTATGTTCGGTTGTATGTATTTTTTTTTATGTATGTTAATCGATATCTCCGTTAATTATGAACCGATTTTAATGATTCTTTTTTTATTTGAATTGGTTATATTCAGAGATGGTCCCATATAAATATGAAGAAAATATTCAACCCCTAAGGGGGTGAAATATCGTTTATTTAATTTTCACCCACTTCGTCTCTACGTATTATCGTGAAATTGGAACCGATTTATTATACCCATTAGAAACCAGATATATTTATGTATACTAAAAATGGAAAAATAAAAGTTTTTTACAAAAAAAATAAACCGCCTTCGATGTGAAAAACTAATAAGGCACTAAAAAGCGAAAAATAACTAAACTATTAAATTAACAAAATTAAATAAAAAATATTGATATTCGTGCTACCTAATAATATATTTGAAGTCGATGCCAACCTAAATTCATATCTATATTTATTTATACCTTTATACCTTTTTTATACCATATTCAATATTTACATTTACATTACATGACTTACATTCCAACCCTTTGAAATTAACTGGTCACACTTTAGGTTAATTTTATATTAATATAATATAAAATACGTAAATTTATGATATACATTAATAATTCCTTGATAAATAATTATCTTTAGTAAATTTATGAAACCACTGAAGTAATAATAATTACTCTCTTTGGTCCTATTGAAAGTAAAAATGAATTATGGTCGAATTCGACCACTAGTTTATAAAAGACTAGTAATCTATATAATACTTTATGCCGTTATTATATACCCTTAACGTTTTTTTGAGTATTCGTCATAAGCCCACTAGATTATTAAGTAATAATCTGTTGGAACAGAATACAATTAAAAAATTCCTTATGCCAGAAAAATAATACCTGGGAAAATTGGTTATGCTCATTATGACTTCACCGTTCTTGAGTAAAGCACTGGCCTCGGCGCGTCTATATCGCATATTAGCCTCTACGATATTGAAATGAGCCAGGAGACCTCCGTAAGGCTTCCCCGGAGTGCCTTCCACCATATAAGCGCCATATTCCGGCCGCCAAAGAGATTTTACATCTGCAATAGTATTAAAATTATCATTGTGTATAATAAATCTTCACGATGAATACTCATTCTTGTAGTACACTTTTCACACTGATGGTCATACTACAATATAACTTGTTAATAATATTTGTAAACAGATTCGGTAACATCTTCTACACATATAATAAGAATGTCAATCTAACGCGTCTGTACTTATTGATTTTCGTGAGAAAAATTGTTGCAAGTGTGTAGGAATAAGGAATAAAATACATTTCAATCATTTTTAGAAATGTCTGCTAGTATGAACACGCATCACTGCTAAAGTACTGGGTTCACAATAAAACTTTACATACATACATAAAAATCATAAAGCATATCCTCGAGAGTAACTTAGTCTTTGTTTTATTACAGTTGGTCCACTCTATCAAAAGTTACTGTAATAACTACATTATAAAGTAAATTGTAGTACTATATTATAAAGCTGCAGGGATTGTTTGTTTGGTTGATTGAACGCGCTAATCTCAGGAACTACTAGTTCGATTTGAAAACATCACTGCTAAAATACTGCGTTCACAATAGAAATTCAGAAAATCATAAATAATGCATGAAAATAATGTCCTTGAGTAACATTTAGTCCTGTTTTCATTAAAATCGGTTCACTATATCAAAAGTTATAGTAATTTTAATGGCGACGCGACTTAAGTACAAGAGAAAGGTAGATAAGTATATGGGTTTAATATATTCAGATAATTTTATTAGTCACTGTTTTTTTACATTAGGTTCCATGCGGACGGAGTCGCGCGTACAGCTAGTGTTAAATAAAGATATACGTACAAAGAAATGAGAGTACATGAATTTTTTTTTCTCTAACTGACTACGCTGTTGACCTGGCAAGGTCTTTACAGCTTCACCGGACTACTAAGGCGAGCGCTTAAGGCACTCAGCCGTGAGTACATGAATTTCCAAAATGGGCCAATTTAATTGGATGATCGCATATTGTCGGCCATTTTGTTCCCCTCGGACATCCCCCCAACCCACTTCCCATTCCCTTAACTAACACCTACTCTCGCACAAGTGTAATTGACACTGTTGCTGTTACTGATGATGATCGCGGGCACAGCTAATCCATAAGATTCTTATGCGTTTTGATGTTCTCTAATACTGTGTGTAATATTTTAACGCATTTTGTAGAAATTATCACTTGTCGTTTGAAGAATGGCGTGAAATAGCCGATATCGCATCTAACAATGTTAACTGTACCGAACTCTTATCAAAATAATTCGAAACATTTGCGTATGAGGTCACATATAGTGATTGATTTTTTTCTTCACGTGCTTTTTGTCATTCTACAAAACCTTGCAATGTAAACAATAATTAAAAATTTAATTAGTCCCATGTATTATATATAATTCGTTATCTACTGAATTTTAAACATATTTTCTAATTTTTTTTTTAATTAAATTTATTTGGTATTTTTCCAAAATATTAAGAAACGTACTACCTATTTAAAAAGAAATGCAATAGCAATTTCACGAAAACACACACGAGACTTTCTCACACATTTATCATATTGCTCGTTTTTTTTTTCCTCGAACTGACTACGCTATTGATCTGGCAAGGTCTTTACAGCTTCACCGTACTACTGAGGCGAGCGCTTAAGGCACTTAGCCGATTTTATTCAGGCAACTAACTAGCTCAAGGGTGCATAGCACACCCCGGCCTGGGCTCTTACCGAAATCCCGGATCTGACTAGCCAAACTATTCTAAGCTATTCATACATATATTCGATTATGAGTCATACAATTGAAATTATATGATTCACAAACGTTTACATATATATCGGAAATAAAACGAACTAAACTACTCGATTCAGTTCGAATAAGGGAAAAAATAAAACACTTCCACCGTGTGTGTAATGTGTGCACGTGTGTGGGGTGATCTCATGTGTGTGGGTGAATCACTGTATCGCAATGGTAACAGCTCGAGGGCTCCATCCGGAACAACCCCATTTTAGTTCTTGTATGGTTCTATAACCGCAGTTTGTTTAGATTCTCGTTGTTAAAACTGCCGTATTACGAAATGTGGAATCGGTCTTAAATCCAAATAATCGGAAAATGATATATTACTTACTTCGTTTCAGTGAAATAACAGTATCTCAATATTATTTAAACATTTTTTATCACGCTATCTACATAGGTATCTGTCTATTTATTTTAATTAGTCTAATGGGTTATCTTAACACGATACGAGCTTAGATGCAAATTAAAACTTCTAGTTCTAGTATACACTCTTTGTCTGTAGTGTAAAAGTATTATTTATTTCCTGATGTGTTATTTCATACATCATGTCTATTATATTCTCTCCGTAAATTGATATTTTTGAAAGTTTAAAGTATACAACTATAATGTATAATATTTATATATAAATTTCTTCTGTACGTGTGTATGTCACTGAACTCCTCCTAAACGGCTGGATTTTGATAAAATTTTGTGTGCGTGTTCCAGTGGACCCGAGAATGGTTTAGATTCACAATTGGACCCGATAGGTGGCGCTGCGGTTTAATTGTAGATTTTTTTATATTATCAAGGCAGGACAACGTCCGCCCGGCCCGCTAGTATGTATATATATTTATATAAGTCTAGGCACGAGAACGGTACTTTATATACCAAAACCTTCTCACAAGCATATAGATTAACCTAGTAAAAGAATCATAAAAGTACGTAGTAGTTACTGAATAAATCGCGAACATACCGAGGTTATAGAACACCTATTTTTAAGTCAATCTTTTATACTATTGGTAGCAAACGAACATGCGAGTCACCTAATAGTGAGTGATCACCGCCACCCATGGACACCTACGACACGGGGAATCACAGATGCGTTACCGGCATTTAGTAATTTACTCACATTAACTACTTATGACCAGGAAAAATAAAGTCTACGTAAACACAATACTATGTATTCTTAATTTCCTTCGCGACATAAAAGTAATTATGTGTTAAATTTACATATAATAATTCGACTTTAAGGCGAGTTATCTATAAGTAATGGTTAGGCAGTGTGTTTACAAGAGAACTCAGTAGAAACAATTTTTTGTATAATTTGATTTACCATAAGTTCTCATCAATAATCATTTCTTACGTATCAAATAATGTAAATGTGTCAACGTATATTTTAAAACATGTTCACCATACTTATTCATGACTTGCTTCTGACCGTGAGTTCGTCCGCGTGGAATAGTTACTTTGGGCTAACGCTAACACGCAGCGGAAGCCGTAGTCCGGTGAAGCTGTTTATGACATTGTTAGGTCAATAGCGGAGTCAGTTTGAAAAAAAAAGCAGCGGAAGCCCTCTAAAGGAAAAAAAGAAATGATTTTGAAACACGCTTCATTAGTGCTCCGCTCCTATTGGTCTTAGCATGATAATATAAGTATATAATATATAAATGAGCTATCTAACACTGAAATAATTTTTCAAATCAGACCAGTAGTTCCTGTGATTAGCGCGTTCAAGCAAACAAATTCTTCAGCTTTATATTATTAAAGTATAGATTAAAAAAACAATCACGTAAGTCAAATAAGTAGTTCTCGAGTTATAAGTATAGATGTTACGTTTTATGATACGTAAGGATAAGGATGAAATGATAGCTAAGAGAGAAGAATAAGGAAAATTCATATAAATGTAAAAAGAATAAAAACTGAGACTGAATGCGGCTTCAATAAATTAATGTCAATATTAAGTTTCTAAGATAATTCTTTCGTGTTTGTCACATAACAACATTTTTCGACATTAGCGTACAAGGTTTTTTTATACCTGAAGCCTGAACAATTAGCACACGTACAAGCATACGCCCAACGTGTGTTATAAAATATAGAACTCCAGGTTTATCTGTGTTTGAAATTCTTCATGAAATGGAATTGTTTATTTAGTGGAGGGGGGGGGGGAGGGGGGGGGGGGGGGGGGGGGGGGGGGGAGGGGGGGAAAAGTAAAAAAAAATTAATAAAAAAAAAAAAAAAAAAAAAAAAAAAAAAAAAAAAAAAAAAAAAAAAAAAAAAAATTTTTTTAAAAAAAAAAAAAAAAAATAAAAAAAAAAAAAAAAAAAAAAAAAAAAAAAAAAAAAAAAAAAAAAAAAAAAAAAAAAAAAAAAAAAGAAGGGGGAAAGGGGAAAAAAAAAAAAAAAAAAAAAAAAAAAAAAAAAAAAAAAAAAAAAAAAAAAAAGAAAAAAAAAAAAAGAAGGGGGGGGGGGGGGGGGGGGGGGGGGGGGGGGGGGGGGGGGGGGGGGGGGGGGGGGGGGGGGGGGAAGGGGGGGAAAAAGAAAAAAAAAAAAGAAGAGGGAAGAAAAAAAGGGGGGAGAAAGGGGGGGGGGGGAAAAAAAAAAAAAAAAAAAAAAAAAAAAATAAATAAAAAAAAATAAAAAAAAAAAATAATAAAAAAAAAAAATAAAAAAAAAAAAAAAAAAAAAAAAAAAAAAAAAAAAAAAAAAAAAAAAAAAAAAAAAAAAAAAAAAAAAAAAAAAAAAAAAAAAAAAAAAAAAAAAAAAAAAAAAAAAAAAAAAAAAAAAAAAAAAAAAAAAAAAAAAAAAAAAAAAAAAAAAAAAATCGTATACTTTACCTTTGTATAGCAATGAGACCATTTATAAGTTAGTACAATTTAGCTCATCAGTATACCTATTCGATTTACTGAAGGAATATAATTCGAGGAATGGAACTACAGATATATTTAAAAATAGTTGGTCCTTTGAAACACATTGAGTAATGTAAAACTTATTCTGTCTCGTTACTTTAAAATAATCAATTGCGATTATATTAATTTATGATTTATAAAATTATTATCCATAATTTTACAGCCTATAAATTGTAGAATAATTTAAACTCCCCGTATATAAAATTAATATAAAAAGGGATATAAAGTAACGCTATCAATTAGAAATTTTGGAAAAATTACGTATGCAAAAACAATTGCCGATTTATTTGGATAGATTACATATTAATTACCAAGTACTTGCATATAAGAAGGGGTCTAGAAGCAGTCCAATCGTATTTAAGCTATTAATAACACTAGAGTTTTTAAAAGGGTCTATAAGGTACGGAAAAACACATTAAAACCATATAAAATAAGATATAGTACAAATGATTAAATGAGGAATATGGCATCATTACACGTACGACAGTATTTACTGATAGCTTAGTAAATATACTCGTGAGCTTAAAAATAACGAAGAATACAAATCCAGTGCTCGACTACGAGTTGCGGTAACGATTTTTAAATACTCGCCAACGCAGGCCTAAAAATCCAGAACCAAAATGTGCACAACATCGGTTACCGAGGAATATCGGCTTACCCCGAAAAGCATATAGCGTTATGAATGACATAACATGATCATGTTGCGTAAACATTGTGAAACACATACAAATGATTCATCGCCTTGAAAGTTGTACCAAAAAATGTACGCTACTCAAGAATTATAAAAAGAACGAAATAGTGCAAGTCATTATGTTATTATTGTATCAGACAACACAAGTCATGTTTTAAACTTTTAGCTAAAGGCTTTAATTTAATGTTCTGCGTATCAGCAGTTTTTAAATATTCGACAGGTGAGTATTGTAACGTGAGTTAACTTCAAAGAACAATTTGTATTTTGTAACCGTATCGGTTGTACGTAGTTACTATACAGTATAACTTATGTCACTTCGACATCACGACAGCACGATTAAAATTTGTTTAATAGTTATTCATTCTTTGTTGCATAGATATGTAAAAAAGGAAGAATTAACCCTAAAAACAATTTTTAGATAGCGGTGTACCTTTAACTGTATTTATTTATGCTTCTCAAATATAACCTATTGAAAATATTTTTTTACAACTTAATTCGCTTAGTTTATAATTAAGTTAACTGTTAAAAAATTAAGTTAGGTATAGTGTGTTAAGTGTACAAACGGATCGTAATTTAGCTGATACATTTCCTTGTTAACTAACATTCACGATGTATATAAAAGGAAAATGTACGGATTTATTATATATATATGTGTGTAAGCCAATAAAAATGCTCATAAAAACATCCTCCATGTCCTATGGTGGTTTTTTTTTTCAATACGACAATCACTCGTTCTATGGACTCTCGAGACAAATTTCTGTATATTATTTTCCGCGTATTAACTCATATGAAAGGTGACATGAGTATTTTATTCGAAATGTTGCATACATTATAATCGTCACCTGTAACTATTTTATATGGCTTAATCACGATTCATAACCCCATGTTTTTTCAGGTCAAAACAACACTAAAGAGTATAATAGATACCTTCATAGTAACAGCAAAATTATATTTACGATAAATATTACTTTGTAAGAATACGTAAGTTAGTTACAAAAAGTAATTTCTCAATCATATAACCAAAATGTATTTTTGTTATTATCAGGAGTTATATCTGATTTAACGAAATGAGTTAATTTTCCTTGATTGCGGCATTGAGATTGTTATTAAGGTCGCTTTAGTTGTTACGTAGTTGCCAGTGACTATTAGAAATTAATGCTACTGGCGACCATATCAATTAGTATGGCACTAGGCTCCTAGTTCAATAAGTTAAACGATTAGTTGTTAACAATAAGCTCCGATTTTGTAATAAAAAGAAATGGTCGATGACAAAACAAGATATTGAAAAAAATCAAAAAACAAATTTTGTTACAACTGCTAACTTTATATATTCTCCAATTGCTTTATATTTGCAAAATTAATAATAATATTTGCAAGAATGCAATAATGTATGTATTGGGTGAAATCATGAAACAGTAATTTAAGGAAATCACTAAACAAATCTATAGTGGAATGCATCCGTAAATGTCTCACTATTGGCAAAAGGCCTGTTTTCGTGCGAAGACATCCCTGACAATACATTTTAAAAGAGCAAAGCTGTAGCAAAAATGGTTAAATTTTCACTTCAAATGGATAATTCTGTTTATTTATTTATATAACTAAACCATAGCAAAACAACGACAATGATACCTGAACTATGTAAATTTGGAACTTTGAAGCCGACATTTAGCCACTTCGTCATTGTCTACCATTTGCGAAATGCATATATAGGTTTAGAGAGATTATATATTTGCCTTACTATATGATGACATTGATTAAATATAAATTAGTATATATAAGCAGACTCCAAACATAATACAGTGTAAGCTTTTATTACGTCGGTCATTAGAACAAAAACTCTATACAACGTAGAAATTAATTAAATTTATTAAAATGGTATCTTTACCTTTAAGTCCATACATTGATAAACTCTTTAAAGCGCAACATCTATTCTTTATTGCGAAGAAATACGTTTATAATTTAGACTTCAGAAAATATTGTATTGTTTAGGCTATCAATTTGCAAAATGCTCCAGCTAAATTTTTGAAGTGCAGACATTTCAACGAAAGACCTACGAGTCCATAAACAGCTAGCCGCCTCGCTTTCGTTATTATTAATTGCCAAGAACACATGTGTAGTATACAGAACTCATGGATAGTAATGTTTCTATGAAACTTTGGTCTCAGTTACTAAACACACCAGACTCCCTATGTTATCATTCGTAAACACAATTTAAATATGTTAACATGACCAGTAAGAGAAAAGCGTTATGCACGACGTATGACAATGTATTGACGAAAAACTTTATTTGATACATATAATAAAAAAGGAAGAAAGAAAAGTGATTATAGAATCTCTTTATAACGAAATAACTTTTAATGAATAAAAATGTTGGGTTTGTTAAGTTTCGATCTAAAGAGTTCATACTGTATTCTACTAGTTTTAACGATACGGCGACTACGATTCTTTATTATTTTATGTATCTGTTAGGAAGTAGTAACTGTATTATTTTTTTAATTTATAAAGGAAATAAAACGGTAACGTTTTATCTCATTGTTGATAACAATATTGTCGTCGGTAAATAGATAAAGTATAATGATTTTTAATACTGCAATAGGTCCTCATTGTATGTACTCTTGGTACCTAGGTATATTTAGAACACACGACAACGCGAAATTAATCTATAAAACGCCGGCCTACAAACATCACGGTAACAATTAATTGTGACCGATCGTGAAAAACACGACACGCCAAAAATACTGGACATGATAGCTCATCAAGCGTTCAGAGAAATTAATTTACATGAACGCTCAAGGTTACAAACTATCATAGTCACTGTGGAACAGCCATCTTGCGTAATTATAAATTATTATCAGCATCGTGACAACATGATTATTAGATACTTTGTTAAATATATCTCGTTAATAATATTCAGGATAAAAGTTTACCATAAAGGTGTTGAGATTATGTTGTCCTGTAATTTACATGGTGAGGAAAATATATTTATAAATCAGTGAATTCCCAGGTAAAATGAAGTACCTAATTAACAATTACATAGAATGTGCAGCGGTTATGAGCACATACAAATAATATTTATTCCGTCTTTTGATTTACACACTTGGTAGTTATTCACTTTTTTATGTAAATGACAATTAGGTGAGGTAAAACTCGACAAAACAGCATACTTTATAATAACTCGATATTTTTTAATATCCTTTTTATATATTTTAATGTGTAAATCGATATGCCCTAGTTTTTTTTATTACTAGTATTTGGGGTCGGAGGAGCACCAGATTTTAGTATGGTTCTCAAACATATACCACGAGAATGTTCTTTTCATAGTAGGCTTATCAATTATGAGCATTATAATGTAACTAGCTTCTGCTCGCGACTTCGTCTTTGTGGAAAAGTTACTTTGGACTAACGCTAACTTTAAGTCGCGACTTCGTCCGCGTGGAAAAGTTACTTTGGGCTAACGCTAACTTTAACTCGCGACTTCGTCCGGGTGGAAAAGTTACTTTGGGATAACCCTAACTTTAACTCGCGCCGTCGATATTTTTAAATAATCCGTACGTCAACCCAGGTTTTGTAACGTTCTTCATTGGAGCTCCGCTCTAATTAATATTTATATAGCCTTACTCGATAAATGAATTATCCTAACACTAAAATATTTTTTCAAATCGGACCAGTAGTACCTGAGATTAGCGCGTTCAACCAACTAAACAATCAAACCCTTTATAATATTAGTATAGAGTATAGATTAGTAAATGTAATATGTAACATTCGTTTTAGACTAATTATTGTTTTTCATTATATGAATAACTAGCTTTTGCTCGCATCTTTGCTAGCGTTAATTTACATTTGACCTATCTCTCAGCAATATTAAAGTACGTTGGGGTAATACCCGATGAACTTTTGATTAGTTGAAAGCGTATGGTAATTTTTTTTTCGGCACCCGTATGCGACACATTAATATAGTATGGTGCCAACTGTTACTTATTTAGCTATCTTTCGAGAACCGTGCTTTTTTCTGGATGATGTCCTATGTTTTTTTCTGTACCTCTGACAATGTGTATGCGATATTTCATGACGACCAGTTGACTCGTTAAGCGTAACGTACACACATTCCGATTTATAATATATGTAAGGATAGCAGTGATATATAAATGTTTTCTATGCAGTAGTACAGGAAATTAGCACAATGAAAATTTTCAGGTAATCTATACATATAATAAAAGGCTAACAGGACAAAATCTGTACACTAAATATTTTAAAGAAAAAATACTCTAGTGGGACTTAGAATCAATTACAGATAACATTTCAATAGGTTTTAAAGTTTTTATCTGTCTGTTTGTCGTTTGTACGGGATTGACGCAAAAAGTACTACACGGATTTTGACAAAACTTGGTATGGTAATAGTTTATACACCGGTATAACATATAGTGTTTTACATACACAGCACATTCGTATATATGTATGTCTTACTTATACGAAAACACAAAAGAAAAAGCTTATCATAGGGTGGTTCAATATGTGAACAATTTTGATGTCTGGAACTAACACCTCTCACTGTGCATCCGTCAAAAATGAACGTAGCCATAATTTTTTTCAAATAGGTGTAAGATGTAAAACTATATGTTGTAGCACCATGCTGCGTTGCGGAGAACAAAATGGTTCACAAAGGGTGAGGCAGATTAATTTCCGATGTCGAGTTTTAATACACTATATAATCCTATGATTTGATCACTGTGATTAATCACTGTGTTTATAATTGAATTTCACACAGACGTGATCGCGGGCACAGCTAGTAATAAATATAAGTAAATTAGTATATTTTTGTAAAATGTGTGGGTACCTAATATAAATAAATAATACTGAGTAATGTATTTACATGTACACAATAGGTGTAAAGATTTAAGTTAAAACTTAACCTTATAACTTACTAAGTGGATCAGCAAGTTCCTTTTCTTGTAGTTTAGGTAGAAGCTCCTCAGCTCTTAGACTTACAGTGGCTCGTTGGTTCTCGTCATCAAACTTAACTATTATATACTCAACCTAAAAGATTAGCACCATTTAATTAATTTAAGAAATAAATAAAGGTCCAACTTGATTACTTATAGTTGTTACGGTCATTATTTTGAATAATAATTTAAACCTAATATGACTCCAACAGACAGTAGTTACTCAAGAAATCTCAAGGGTTTTAAATATATAAAACAAACACTTAATGACTTTTCCGAGATTAAAGAATTTGTTTTTTTTTTATCGTAGCTCAGCATAGTGACTGTACTGTGCCTGATGGTGAGCAAAGTATAATCCAAAAACAACGGCGACTACCGAGAGACACGCTATCCCTCATCCCTCACCGGTCGCCGCTGCTGTCATGCCGGCTTGCATAAATGTCTCTTCACGTTACGCTTGAAGGACCCCATATTATAGGAAGGAGGGAACACACTGGCCGGGAGATTGTTCCATAGCTTCACGGTACGGCAGAGATAAGAAGTTGCGAACTTTTTAGTTTGTGCCCAGATAGGATTTACCGTAAAACTATGGCTCCGAAGCCCAGCGCGCGTGGTTCGGGTATGAAAAGGAGAGGAAGGGATTAAGTTAAATAGAATATAAATATAATGATGAATATTAGGTAGTGTTTAATTGTACAATTCCTATTACTTTTATTAATTCACCACATAGACCATGATCATGAGATTTTAAGTTACTCTTTAATGTATAATAACGAAATGTCAGTTTTTATTAATGCAGTACATTTAAATATTATTTGACATTATTTTTAAAGATAAAAGTTTTATCATTTTGCAGATCATAAATCTAGAAAACTTATTCTACATATGTAATTTTTAATGTTATCTGTAATATAACAAGAAAGTAGTTATTTCATTGTATGTTTATTTTGAGATCTTTGTTGTTCTATTGATAAAATGTTATGCCAGGTTTCTGAGATACTCGGTTAAACTACCAACTGTTATGGACTCAACAAAATTATCCATAAGATAAACTGTCAAATGACTTGTTGAGTTTTACTGACATTTATAGTATGATTGTGTGTTCAGAAACGTAATTTGACTAGTTATCGAACCGATAATGCTATTGAACAGATAAACTACAGTACCTTAAAAACCGGGCATAAGTGTATTATGTAAGAAAAGCATTGTTGGCAATATTTTTACTAAATACATTTGACATTTACTTTAATTATTTTATTTCATTACTTGAATATAATATATATTCCCACTAAAACATGATCAGAAAATATCAACTAATTAAATAAAATGTTGTTCTGAAGTTGCAAGTAACTAAGAGGCAAACAAGTTTTGCATTTTCACTACTATTACAAATATTTAGGAAACTCTGTATATCTGTTTGATTACTACCTTTTTTCAGCTAAACCTATGAATTTAGCACAATAAAATATAGATTAATTAACTGATTAAACAATTAAATTAGGAGCAGCTCTGAACCTGAATTCAAAATATTTTGTTATATATTTTATAATGTTGTGAAAACATATTAATAACATAAATAATACCAAACCTATAGAAAAAATAATAGTTGTACTATGTGTGAAAATTTGTAATATTCAATATAATAATATTAAAGTTATTGGTATAGCAAACAATAGAATGATATCGTAACCAGAATTTATACTATACTAGTCGGTCCAGCAGACGTTGTCTCGCCCTGATAATAAAAAAAATCCTTGACAAATGGTATACCAAAACCTTCCTCATGAATCCCTCTATCCACTGGTGAAATCCGCACAAAAATCCGTTTGGTAGTTTTTGAGTTTATCGCGAACAGATAGACAGACAGACGCGGAAGGGGACTTTATTTTATACTATGTAATGATTTCTGCTACAATACTATTTAATTAAACATCATTTTTATCCTACCAAAAAAAAAACTTAGAAAAATAATAAATATTATTACCCTAATTATTACTTCAGTTTTATTACAAAAAAAAAACAAATATAATAATATAAGTATAAGCAAGACAAATTTATTAATTTTGAAATTATAAAAATGGAATACTACTTCCTAGTTTTTTAATCAATATCACATATCGACAGTATTAGTGTTAAACTTGCAACATTAAACAACAGAAAAAAAGTACTTTGAACAATATATTTTTTTAAGAATGAATAATTGAAGTACTTCAAAGAAATGTGTGCCGGCTTGACATTTGTATATTTGAGATCACAGTTTTACACAAACCAAAAATAAAAGCATGTTCATGATAATACACCTACATTATTTGCCATATATTCCACAAAATATAAAACCATTAGGAATCAGATGTTTTGATGATTCATATTGCATGACAATACAGTGTTTTCAATATTTTTCACATGTCATTATGAACAATTATTATGATATCATGGTTTTTTTTACCATGTATCTGTTTATTGTCATGATAATAGGAGTAATCTTTTATACTATTTATCTACAATTGTAACTCAATAAATATTCTTATTTATAAGAGAAACATCTTATTAACCCTGTTGATAAAATCAAATCATTAAGAATAGAATGTCTGAATAATATAAAAGTATGATACATTAAAAATATATTGAATTATAAATATTGGATTAAACTTTTACTATACTATGCTCTAGGATATAATGTAAATAAAACTTAATCATGTAATGTAATGTAAAGTGTTGTTGTATATGTTGCATGAATTAAAATTCAAAAATCGATTATAGCCTTTTTGTTTTAATTATGTTAAGAATACTATGGCAAATAAAAAATAGAAGATAATAATTAAAAACTTTGTTATATAACATAATAATTAGTATTTATTACATAGTATTTTTTCCTCTTAAGAGATCCTAAATAAATTACGAATATCGAAGATTATTTCAGCTTTTATTTCTAAAATACATATAAAATAATATATTGTTTCTATGTTAGATTCAAGCAAATATTCTATTTCTAAAACATACCTCGTCACCCCATTTCAGAACATCGCCAGTTCTATCCTGCAGTTTTTTATATAAGTTTATAAACTGTTCGATACCATGGTGCCGGACGTGTTCGGCAAGTGCCTTCGTTTCTTCCCAAGACAATGGATTTCCTTCTGATAACAAGCCCATTCTTACCACACAAATATGTGGTAGATTGAGACGTGATCTGCACAAACTATTTACAAATTCTATGCCGAAATATAATTTTCTTCCTCTTATAAAAAATCTCATGTAACCAATAAAACGTTCACTAAAATCCTCTATATTCGCATGAAACTAGAAATTATTTCTTGAAATAATTAGTAACTAAAATTTATTAAAACAAATCACGACCTGAAACTGTAGTTACTACAGAAAATATGAAGAAAATGTAACTGAGCGACAACTAAAGACAATATATATAGTAAAAAAACAAGTCTATACACGAGATAGCAATATATTTTATAAACGATATTGGTTGACTAGCTGTCATCCAGCTGTGGATTGCTGTCAACTTCTGCCACAGAGTAAATACTTTTTTAAATACATATCATTATGGGACGTCAAAAATATTTTATAGAATATACAATTGAAACGATATTCAAATATTAAATGTAACGTTTTAACAATAACACCATTCCGTTATGGGCTCTGCTAGAAGTATTATTATTCTGTGCTTATGAAGCACAAGAAAGATAGAATTTTTCATAACAAAAAATAATAAGAAAATATAAATTTATGTTATTCCTTTCAATTTCTCATTTGTATTGTTTTCACCTCACGATGAAATTCTAATGTATCTCGATCCACATGATTTTACATATATATAACTTACATATATATAATGTACTCTGTGATTTTCATTACTATCACTCGATGTCTTTGGCATTTTTTATGTATATAACATGCGGGTGTGTTATATAAATAGGTACTTCATAATACTTCAAATAGATGTGCATAAAATAAAAATATCTATGGGAAAGATTTTGTAATATTTATGGTTTATTACGTCGTCATAGATGATTATGCCTATCTGTCGATACTCTTACTCAATATATAAATGACTATTTAGTATACTCAATAATTAATATAAAATAAAAAGTTTTTATAATTAAAAATTAGTCAACATATTTCTTTAATAATAATAATAACTTTATTTAGAAAAATATAATATACAAGAATAATATATGAGGACTATCGTAGACGTAAATTTTTGTTACGATATTGAGGATATTGTTTCTTATCGTTTGAACTAGATAGAGTTTATGACTGCTATTTTCGTCTTTAAATATATATCTTAGCCTATAATTGATTAATCTCTTCATATAAATGAATAATACGTTTTGGAATATATATGGAATGTAATTTGGTATGACACATACGAGCATATTTGAATAAATTTATATATTCTACCAACGAGTAATAATAGAGATATAAATAATCGATTAGAGCGTATTGAGTAACTACTCATATTGTACCTACTATCTCTATTCTTGATTGATTGTATATTTGTCTTGTTGCGATTCTTATCTCGTTATAAATAAACTTTGACGGTGTAAAGCGTTACAAAATGTAATATAAAATACTTAATTTACTGTGTTTGTGTGTATCAATTCGAAAACATGGTCCCTGTGGCTATAGAAGGATGCACCCAGGGCGCCGAAGGTGGTGGAGCTCGAGGTGGTTCCATTTCTCTGGCAATGCTGATAGATTTCATTGTACAAAGAACCTATGATGAGCTCACGGTGTTGGCTGAATTGTGAGTGGCCAGATTATCTGAATTACTACAAAATGTATACAAAATGGATTTAATTAATCATTTTTCATATTAATTTGTAGGTTGCCTAGGAAGACAGACATGGAACGAAAAATTGAAATCTATAAATTCAGTGCAAGGACACGCCAGTTATTTGTACGGCTGTTAGCTTTAGTCAAATGGGCCAGCAGTGCTACAAAAGTGGATCGATCTGCTCATATAATGGCATTTTTGGATAAACAAGCCCTTTTATTTGTTGAGACTGCAGATGTACTGGCTAGAGTAGCGCGTGAAACTCTCGTACACGCACGGTTTGTTTTTCTTCATTATATTAATTAACATTTATGTTTTACACTTACCTGAAATATATATTGAGGCTGACATTTGGGACGGTAGTTATAAAGTTATGATGTCAATCATATGACATCCTCCTTGTAATTTTTTCGACCAGTCACTCAAGGCCAATCAAGCATTGTTAATAAAGGCGTTTACCTTAAATAGCAGATAGTCTTATACTACTGAATATATATAACATATTATCTTCAGAGATGTGAACAGTGTGACATTCCGGGTGAGACTGAACCCCGCTCCATTATTGCTACGCCTTTTATGGGCCTTCCCGGTATCAGAGGGTAAAATGTAATATTTATGTTGGTATAAATACTTTTTTACAATGGAACAGGCATTTATGCCGACATATATAATATTTATTTAACCAACAGAGGTAACATCATTACATTGTTATTAGAATAAAGTTTACAGGTCAAGGCTTTTGATAGGTATGACCCTATTTACAAGCAACAACTGCATCAATATCAAATATTTAATTATATTTATTGTTTGTAGTTTGTTTGTAGTTATAAAGTTTAGTTTTTCGCAATAAAGTTTTATGATGATTGATTAAACAGTATATTGTTGATATTGTATAGAACCATCTAGTAGTAAGTAATAGTAAAATGGATAGCATATCAATTCTATAGAATCAATCAGGTATGCCAGCTTGTATGGCCATAAGTCAAATGATGTGTGTTGCATCAGTTTTGGATATATATATCAATGTCGGCGCTAGGCCAGAACTTCCGCCAGGATCCATCACAAAAATGACACTACTAATGAGAACGAAATTATATTTCCCCTCTCCACAATGTCACATACAATGATCATCCAAAGAATGCTCCTTAACCCAACTCAATTTTATATTGCTCATTCGTAACTCACTAAAGTCCCCCATATCTCCTCCTTTTGTAACAAGTTTAGATGTTGGTAGATATAGTTACCCAAACAGGACGTCAAGATTGCAATATAATGATATCCTCATATCTGAACATAAAACAATAAATAATTACTATTAATTCAGACTATTTGGAACAGTAGGGAACTAACTAATTAGTTACAATTATACTTAATTAGTTACAAATAATAATTTATCAGTTACAAATGAGAAGTAATTAGTGTGCACAAATAATTATTCAGAGTCGAGGATAAGCGACTCGCACAGTACAACAAGTGTCCCCCACAACGCCAGAGCCAAGACTGACTTAATGGTTTTTTTTTGTTTTTTTTTCGAACTGACTACGCTATTGACCTAACAAGGTCTTAACAGTTTCACCGGACTACTAAGGCGAGCGCTTAAGGCACTCAACTGATTTTTGTTTGGGCCTGACTTAATGGTGGTCGCTCCGCTCCTTTTATACTGAAACAAATTGAGTAGTAGGGAGAGTGGCATGACCAAATGATAAACGTGGGTAGGCGCGTTACACACTTACATACATAAGTTCTTAATTTTTTACCTATATCAAAATGCAAGAGATTACTTACTATGTTTGGCTGTATCTATCTATATTTCTTTGTGTCTATTTTGTAAACAAAATTTGTAAATGAATAATTGTATCCACATGTGTGTAACAAATAAATGTGTTTTCTTTCTTCCTAAGGAACATATAATTCCTTCTAGTCTTAATCTTAATCAAGTGAAAACTATTGAATGTATCAAAAGAAAAGTTGTAGATGGTTCTAATCTAGTTTTGTGATTCCATTGACTCTTTTGCATCTCTTAATTAAAAGTTAATTGAATGCACAGCTAAGTAAATGGATATCAGCTAGTAAATAACTGTTTTTAATGTTTGTTTATTTTATTTTAAAAACTGGTTTTCTTTGCAACAGTTTGCCTACATTCCACATGGCTGCTGCTGTTGAAGTATTGACTCTAGGCACATATAGTCGCTTACCTGCTGTAATTCGTGAGCGCTTAGTTCCACCACCATCACTCACACCGGCTGAACGTCGCACTACATTACGTGCATTAGCTCACATTGTCCGACAGAGATTGACTACTGCATCACTACCTAATGATGTTAGAAATTTGAAGGTAATATTTTCATTTGTTCGAAAAATATCCGAGAATGTAAAAGTATTATTTACAAGTTATGTAAAAAATTTGCATGAACTATGTACTATAATTGTTAATTTCTTGCATTGTCTATTCCTTTTTAATAATCTGTTCTACATATAGATATTATGTGTAATTTGAGGCAAATATTATAATTAAAAGCTGTAGATATGGTACATACATGATATTTAGACAAATGTCATTATAACACCCACATACTAATGCATGCATACATAAAGTAATATTGTAACGCCACACAATCATTACATAGTATAAAACAAAGTCCCCTGCCGCGTCTGCCTGTCTGTCTGTTCGCGATAAACTCAAAAACTACCGAACGGATTTTCATGCGGTTTTCACCGGCGGATAGAGTGATTGATGAGGAACGTTTTAGTATATAGTTTGTCAAGGATTTTTTCATAATCAGGGCGGGACAACGTCTGCCGGGCCCGCTAGTCTTAGATAAATGTGAAAGTAAGATGGTATATTCTCAATATTGGTGGTGAAAAAGAAATAGTTATAATGTTGCTTAGATATAGATGGATTGATGGGGCTAGATCACGTTTGCTAGCTAGCCAAGTTTTAACAAGGCACTGTCAAGCACTTCTGACATATCTACGATTTTTTAGTTATAATATCATTGATTTGAGGGATAAAAAATTATTTATTTACAAAACTTAACTTAGCAATGAATAAATAAAGTTAATAGAAGATAGCTCAAAGGTTTTAATAATTATTCCATAATAACTGTTAGTATAGATACAAGAAATAATATCAATATGTGTTAATAATGGTTAATTATATCATTATTTAAACAATTATTAGATTTGGTAATGTTAATTATTGTAACAAATTACATTTATTACAAGGAATGGTATAATAATTGTAGGTAGAAAATGGTCGAGCTACATTTACAGTTGGTCAAGATTTCAGTGTCTCCCTCACAGTAATGGGTGATGCACCAAATTTACCATGGCGTTTGTTGGATATAGCTATACTCATCCAGGATAATGAAACTGGAGGTAAAAAAATTAAATAAAACATAGCTTTATAAAAACCTCTTTATGTTTACAATAATTCTAACATTTCTAGAGGGAAAGGCATTGGTACACAGTTCTCAATTGGCTTGGCTACGTGGTGTTGCACAGGCTCGTTTAGCAGCAGCTGGGCTGAGTGGAGCTCTAGCTGCACTTAGATTCTTCTGCAGATCACTTTCATTGGAACTTCTATACACCCAAACATTGAGACTGTGTCGTGACCGGTTATCTCGTCATCTCCAAGTGGATAAATATATACCAGGGCAAAAATTACAAGTTTCTTATTGGAGGTTAGTTTTTATATTGCTTAGCTTGCTTACTTGTTTATATAATGCTTTAATTTTCATTGCTTCAAGATTTTTATTTTGTTGTCTTATATTAGAGTGCACCATATTTTACTTGTCCATCAGACTAGGGAAAGGCAACAAATCAAAATATCAATTTTTAGCCTTTGTATCAAATTAGACACAAAATTCAGTTTAATCAAATAAATAAAATAAAGGCCCTTCAGGTATGACACAAACGTAATGCACACCCCCTCCCCCCTTTGCTCTATTTATGATATATGACATTGTATTCAGAGGGAGTTTCAACCTGATTAAGTCAGTAAGTAAGTTATTCACGGGTTTTGCTTTTTTAACTTAAAAAAAAAACTTGAGAGAGATTTTTTTTTTTATTTTATCGATTCTTAGGTAAGCATAGAAAAGGGGATTAGAGCTTTGACTACTTTTGCTGGGGGCAGGGGCATGTCAAAAATTACTAAAATTCTGTTTATGGAATATCTGAATGGGTTCTAAGCTATCATATCGACATAGATAAATTATCATAAGGTAATAATACATAAAAATTAAATAACAGTATATCGTGTTATAAATTAGAGAGCTAGGTTGCGAATTGGGTTATCGAGTGGTAGTGGGAGCGGAAGGCGAGTCGCTGTGCGTGTGGCACGTGCCAGCGTTGACGGGCGGGGAACGTGTCGCCGCAGCACTCACTCCGCATGCACCCTCCATGGAAAGATTGTTGGCGCACACCGTGCACGTACGCTCTCGTCAGCGCCTTGCCGATCTCAAAGTGCTACTCAATGATATGGGGGTGAGGAAAATGAGAGTTAAATATTCTTTAATTTAGCCCTTAAAAATTATAAATATTAACACTACCACCGGTTCAGAAATTTATCCTAGTCATCGAGAAGAAAAGGAAAAAAATTCTATCAAGGTTGTATGTGTATACATTTTTTTTTTTCTAACCATAAGTGGATATAGCTATATACAATTATATAATAACTGCTGCCCGTGACTTGTGCACAAATGGTTTACTGGTGCCAATTGTTTTATAAACGCGAAAAAATTTAATATACTAACCTTTTGAGCCACACCATCGGTTTCCAATTGTGAATCCAAACTATCAAGGGACTCGATCAAACATATACCCAGATGGTATGTGAGAAATCTTTTAAAATAAGCCTACAACCCATTCGTAGCAACCAACATATATTGGTGAAAATGTGAAAAAAAGCTTTAAAGGTCTTTGGACCCCCCAGTTTCTAACGAAGTTCCTTTCCCTTTTTTGAGACGTTTCTATAAGTAGTAGAGTTTACATTATAAAAGTTAAGTTGTAGAGTTAAATTATAAATTAAACGATAAAATGTATAAAATAAATAAGTGATGACGAATAACTTACTGTTTAAACTTTAACTCATGTTTGAAGAAAAATATAAATATTAAAAAGATAGGACGCGCGAAATGACTGCCTGTACTTTTGTTAAGAGCTAGACGGTTTGAAAAAGAAAATAAGCCAGTTTTTTATTTTTGTTCTTCCTAAAGAGTGCGCTGGCTGCCGGTAAACGTTGCGTTTTTAGTGCATACGCACCTTTAAGGAAAAATATTGATTTTTATATAATTTTTGAATGTTTTGTTTTTTACTAACTTTGAAACGCTACTAAAACATGAAATTTATTGCAGACATTTTTGTTATTAACAATAATGTGCCCGATGCTATTTTTTTTGTAAATAAAATAAAGTATGCCAAACATGTTAAGATAGCTGTAATTTTAATATTTTATTATTTATTTTTTAATGAAGGCTTAGCGCTTCGGTTTTCGCCTAAGTGACATACAACTATATAAAATAAGAATGACAATAAACTAAAAATAGCTTATATTATTTTGTACAATTTTTAGCATTTTGAAGTGGGGTAGACAATAACGAATTGTAAAACAGTGTGGAACGAACAGAAGATTAGCCGAGATCTAATATTGTTTCGAACAATTTGTAGGATGTGGTACACATATCGATGAGATAAACTTGGAGAGTGGTGATAGTACTTTTGATAGGTAGGCGAACTTTTTAATGGGATGTGTTGAGCGTAATCTTTTCTGTGATTGCTTAGATGGAAATATACTGTATAATCATGGTGACCTTTGGGGCGTGGCTGAATCGTTTGTACCATATTCGTTTTGTTTTAGAACGCTCATAAAGTTTCCTTCAATGCGAGTAACAGCTATTTTTAAATACTGAGCATACATCAAGTAAGTTGGTAAAATATTAATAGGAGCACCTTCGGAGGTCCTTTCTAGCTAAAAGATAGCTCTTTCATTCCCAGTTTGCCTATATGAGAAGAGATCCATTGTAAAACAATTCTTTGTTTTTGCTTTGAAATCTAGTAATTGCTTAAAATAGTGTTTGTAGGCTATCGGTATTCCTCGAAAAGTCGAGGTACATGCGCTACGTGTTGAAGAACACTTTTTGAATGGATAAAATAACAATCTTAATGGACTAGTTGATTGTGAAATGATAAGGCTTGCAATAGCTATTAATTAGTGTGCATAATTGAAATATTTTATCAATTTGAAATTTATAAAAGTTTTGGAATTTGACTAAAAAATGCGGCTCCTAAATAATTACAGCTTTAGGTGTAGTGTATATTTTAAAAATGTTGATAATATTTATTTATATATTGAGAAATACTTTTATTTTAAAATCATATTGCGTTCGGCTTCCAAATACCTCTCTTTCTTTTATTATATTAAGATGGTAGTTGAGTATTGTCTGTTTTCGTTGTTTTTATTTCGGTGTATAGGTGAATCTAATATCATAATGGTTAATAAAATGAAATATGTTCTTTGAATGGAAAAAATAAAATGGTTTGAAATGAATAATTTTATTTATAAAGAATATATCGAGCAATTATTGTAATAAAAAATTGTTGGGTGATAAATTCATGTTTTTATAGCGTTTAAAAGTTACTGAAAAAAAATGTTCCTTAAATTATTTATAACCAAAATTTTACCTGTAAAGGTGTGATGCGCATTAAAAAACAAAGTTGGTAGGTTTCTGATTCTGTTTGGAGGGATAATATATCTTCATTTTAAGCGTTCTAAATTCTCGTTTTCCAATTGTGGTCTTGTTAGGTGTGAAAAAAGCTGTTATTCTATTTTTTGTCTTTTTTCCTGGAGCGCTGCGTTTTGGGAAAAAAGTCCTAAATGTCTGGAATATGTTTTATTGTGTAAGTTTGTTAAAATCGGTTCAGTCTTTGGTGATGCGTGTTCACAGGGACAGAAAGAAGACAGACAGACAGACAGACAGACAGACAAAAATTGTAAAAAGATTATTTTTGGCTTCTATATCGATAACAAAGTCTACCCTGATCAAAATTTTCAAAAAATATTTAATGTACAGATTTGACCTTGCTACAGTTTTATTATAGTATAGATTATCTACACAAACTGAGCACTGTGCCACAGAATACATTATATAATAGGTATCACTCATTTTTATAAATCAGCGCCTCTAACGATATGGGTTAGTACTAACACCGATCTATAGATGTATACGTATACGTATACACTAACGTAGGAGGCAGGGACCCCTTTATTGATAGAAATGTAACAAATTACCTAATAAAGATTATGATTGTGATTATGATTATACCTATACATACAGTCGACTCTCGATAATTTGATTTTTGTCACGGTCATTATTTTTATTTTTTTGTTGATGACCTTTTTTTATTGTAAATTGTTGTATGGTTTTATCTTTATGTAGATAAAAAAAAATTGAACCATGATTTTATAGTGTCAAAGATTGATTCGATGTTCTATCTTTGATACATATAATAAAAATGTAAATCTAAATTGTCTGTCCTTTTTTGATTTTCGTAAAAAAAAATTGTTGCAGGTGTCTAGGAATAAGTAATAGAATACATTTCAATCATTTCTGAAAATGTCTGTCTGTCTGTATATTCATTCTATCTTTGATACATATAATAAAAATGTAAATCTAAATTGTCTGTCCTTTTTTGATTTTCGTAAAAAAAATTGTTGCAGGTGTCTAGGAATAAGTAATAGAATACATTTCAATCATTTCTGAAAATGTCTGTCTGCCTGTATATATGAACACGCATCACTGCTAAAGTACAGGGTTTAGAATAAAAGTTCAAATCACAAATCATAAAGCATATCTCCGGGAGTAACTTTGTCTTTGTTTTATTAAAATCGGTCCACTCTATCAAAACTTAAAGTAAGTACGAGAGAAGAGTAGTAATCTATAGTAATATTATAAAGCTTATTTGTTTGGTTGAATGCGCTAATCTCAAGAATTATACTGGTCCGATTTGAAAAATTCTTTCAGTGTTAGATAAATCATTTATCGAGGAAGGCTGTATCATCAGGCTAAGACCAATAGGAGCGAAGCACCAATGTTTCAAAATCGGGATTTTTTAGGGCTTCCTCTGCGTATTAGCGTTAGCCCAAAATAACTATTCCACGCGAACGAAGTCGCGGGCAGAAACTATATCGAATAAAATAATCGATATTTCTATGTCTAAAAATCGATTATTCGATCTCAGATCACCACCGCTAATGTCGGGTACGTTTGTACAGGTAGAGTGTAGCGTGGGCGGGTGGCCGTGCGTATTGGCTTGCTCGGTTGTGCACCCGTGCTTGCGTGCGGAACAGCTGTTGGTGTCTGTGGGTGCACACGGGGGCCGGCTACGAGCGCGTGTGCCCGCGTACCCCGGCACCCCGCGCATGACCGAGCTGGCAGCCGCGCTCGCCAACACTGACCTCGTTCAGATCAGGGCTATGCTCACACAACTCAGGTCTGTATTTATTTGTGTAAATTAAAATTACACAACCTTTTTAATGTTTCATGGGAACTACGTCCTTTATCTGTCCTATTAGTGGGCTGATATTTGGTTTTTAATTGTAGCTTTCTCATTTCTTCTACCGGTTTTAAGTAGACACACTAGTAAATGTTCGCGTCACTGCTCAGCCTGCATGCAAAAGCATAATGATATGAAGCCTAAATAAAAGCCTGAAAGTTTTTTTTATCTCTCAGTAAATGTGTCGCCAAATTAGGCTTAGATGTTTCGTAAATTAGTCTAGACAAACAACAGACAATTCAATTGTAGTTATGTGTATAGATGTCTTTAATTAATTTGATTAGGCTCCTGTACAAATTTGATTAGGCTATAGTTTACAAATCTCTTTTATTTTGTGTACTGTTTATTTATTTTTTTAGTGTTCAACCACTGTGACAAAAAGGGTACTTTAAACTTGTTTTTTTTTTTTGTAATTCTGAACTAAATAGACTCACAACAATTAATTTTATACTACTCTTTAGTGAGTACCTTACACCACTTATTATTATATTTGAGTTACTTAAATAGTAGCAGTAATACATAACTGCATGATTTTTATCATTGAACACTGGAGAATATCTTATACATGTATATAAAATTGAAATAATGGAACTTCAGGTTTTGGCTGGTCGCGCGTCGCTGTGAGAAGACGTTACAGCACCTTCCGGCAAGCGTTTGCGAGCATTTGCCTTTCCTGCACGGACCCGACCACCCCCTTAACAAGTTGTCGCCGGACCGACTCTACGTCACCTTGCACCGCCATACTGATCACATATTGGTGAGTTCATGACGAATGAAACATATGTGAAAATATTAAGGAGTAAAAAGATAAAAAAAATAATTTTCGATAGTCAGTATACCTAATCAGAACTACCTCTACATATCTATATATCTATACATATAATAAGAATTAAAATCTAACGTGTCTATACTGTTTAGATTTTTGTGAAAAAAATTGTTGCAGGTGTCTTTAGCATAAGTAATAAAATACATTTCAACTATTTTTAGAAATGTCTGTCTGTCTGTTTGTTTGAACACCCATCACTGCTAAAGTACTGCGTTTATGATAAAAACAACTCACCAAGCAAATCATAAAGAATGTCTTCGAGTAACATTTAGTCTTGGTTTCATTCAAATCGGTTCACTTTATCAAAAGTTATTGTAATTTTAACGACAACGCGACTTAAGTACGAGAGAAAAGTAGATAAGTAAATGGATTTAATATATTCTGATGAGTTTATTAGTCACTGATTTTTTACATTAGGTTCCACGTCGACAGAGTCGCAGGTACTGCTAGTGTTAAATAAAGTATACATACAAAGAAATGTGAGTATATGAATTTCACAAATGGGCCAATTTAATTGGATGATCGCATATTGTCGGCCATTTTGGTTCCCCTCTGAATTCCCCCCAACCCCTTCCCATTTCTTTAACCAACACCTACTCTCGCGGAAGTGTAGTTGACACCGTTGCTTGCTGTTACCGATGATATAATTCCAATAAAATTAAAAACTGTACCTGTGGTGTTTTCTAACTCGTCTTGCACTCGTCCACATCAATTTGGTGAGTAATGATGGTTATCTAACAGCATATATTTACATACAGATAGTGGAAATGAAAGAAGTGGCTGCAGGCTGTACCGCGACAACCAGCAACAGTTCCAACAGTGGCAGCGCTTGTTCCGTTTCACTGTCCTTCCACCTCGCCGGTGCTCGACGATGTACCCCAGATGAATGCGAAGATGACGTATGTGTTTCTTACTTTTACCTTTTAATTATGATACTATCAAACAGTACAATCGGTGGTAGTGTACTTGCAACCGGCAAAGCTAAATATGTGTAAATCGATTCTTCTCTCTCGTATTTTTAAAGTATAGTTAGAATAATAAATAACGTAGACCAGGTCGCGATTATTAGCTAGTTACTTTATAAGATAGAGTAATATAAAGACATACTATCACAACTTTAACTTTACTGCAGATCAATTCAAGCTCAGCACCAGCCGGAGCGGCTCGTGCTTTTCTTAAACTGCACTCGCTTGTAGAGTTGGATACCTTTACATTGACTCACGGACCATTCACACCTTTGGATACGCCAGGTATTTATTGCAACTGATACTCACTTTCTATGTTGTTTTAAATAGGGCAAAAAAACGGAGATTATATTCATAGCAAGTGTTTAAGCTTTTTTTTATTATGGGCATTTTAAATTAGAGGGAACGGATTAAGCATGTCCAGCAAGGGAGAAGGTAACCAAGAGCCACAACATAAATGACGACTGTTGCAATGACCTTTGGTATTAGAAAACCAAATAAAATATAAGGAATATCTGAATTGAATTCATACTGTAATTATTGGTATTATTTTCAAGGTTTTGGTTCTTAAAACTTTGGCAATTATTACATAAAAATATATCTCACACGTGATGTACAGTTATAAAATATAAATGTGATATATATTGTATAGTTCGGGTGTATTTTTAGGTATGCAACCAGGCAAACGAAAATTGTCATCTCCGAACATCCGTGCGTTACGCGTGCGTCAGCCCGCGTACTTCTTGCCTGAACTAGCGCACGTTGTTGCGGCGGCCGACGAACGTGTGCCTTTTGTTAATCTCGCTCAAGAGGTATGAAATTATTATTATTAGATATCAATTTCGCGTTTGTATTTTTTGTTAGCGTTACTCGTACAATGTTTAGTAAAATTACCTTCGGTATTTTTTTTATTGTAACACGGCAAAGTGACTGCACTATGCCTGACGGTAAACACAGTACAATCCAAAAACAACGACGACCACCGAAAGATACAGCATCCTTCGTCGGTTGTCGCCGTCATGCCGGCCTACGTAAATGCTCCTTCACGTTACGCTTCAAGGCCCTCATATTTTCATATTTTATAATAACATAGTTATCGTAGTAGTCTTTTAAAATGTAAGTATCTTGACCAAATAAATGTATGGGTATATTAACCAATTTATGACTTGTCTGCATGGGTAAATTACTTACATTATTTTAATGCACACTATAAAATAAAGTTAAATCTTGATGTTGTGCGTGGTGTGCGCAAAGCGACAGAGTGGCATTGTCGCACTAAGTGATTGAAAGGGCGATGAATGAATAATGAAAAACCAGGCGGTTTTAGTACAATCTGACAACAAATTTACAACTATGATGCGAATCCGTTAGCCAAATGATGAATGAAGCTCGCAAGATTGCGGATTACACTTTATACCAAAGTCCAATTTCGTAAATGTTTAATGGATTTTGACGTTCTCATGTGATATCAAATGACGATGGGGGTTAGTACGGTGAAGACCCCTCAGGCCATTGGCGTATAGTCAGTTCGAAAAACTATACATTTTAGCAATATAATCATAATCAAGAAGCGATGGTTGCTAACGTGCTAGGCGTTAAACCTTCTTGGGGAAATCCCTTATGGATACCCACCCTCCCAGGGAAGAATGCGTTAGGTCCGACTCGCACGACTAAAACCTTACGGTGTACATCCACCGCTATACATAGGGCGACACGAGAAACCTACCATGTTATAATTTAATCATGACATTTTTCTTCAGTGAATGTCGGAATAGGCTACCAGTAAGTCGCTATTGCATAGAGTGTGAGTGGTATATCAGTAAGTCGCTATTGCATAGAGTGTGAGTGGTATATCAGTAAGTCGCTATTGCATAGAGTGGGAGTGGTATGTAGGTGGTAGAGTCACGCTGAAGCTATTACTGGTTTCAATATGAATGGGTCGGCTCGCCCGGGGTAGTACCACCCGACCCACAGAAAACCGACGTGAAGTAATAGTGCTGGCATTGTTGCGTTCTGTTCGGCTGGCGCCGGGGGCCCGTCTTCCCGCCCTTCTCCCCATCAGCTCCCCTCCCCTTCTCTTCCCCGCCCTTCTCCCCATCAGCTCCCCTCCACTTCTCTCCCCCTCCCGTTCCTCCAAACACAGGTTGGCAACGCACTTGCAACTCCTCTGGTGTTGCTAGTGTTTATGAACGGCGGCGATCACTTAACATCAGGTGACCCGCCTGTTCGTTTGCCTACTATGATATAAAAAAAATATATTGGTGTTAAGTTGGCGGCACGCGGTGTGACGCACGGCGGTGTGCAGCCCGAGTGGTCGGGCTCGGCGCTCGGCATGCGCATAGTGTCGTTGCCGCGGCCGGAGGGTGCGAGCGAGGCGGCCGCCGCGGCGCTGCGTAATCGTTTGCTCGCGGCCACCGTACGACTAACCACCAAGAACCAGGCACGCGTATGGACCGCCGAGATCGTCTTCCACGGCTCTCCCGTCCGGACACCTAACCCTAAGGAACAAGGTACTATACTACTATACTCATACAAGGAGTTACCATTATATACTCGTATAGCACTCGCTTCTATTCGCAGCTTAACTCGTGTTAAAAGTATTATTTGTCGATTAAACAATTCGGTTATGTGTATATACGTCTTACTATACTTTGTTTTGTTTAATATTTATGTAATACTATTATTATTATGTTGTCTGTATATTATTTATATTTTATGGTATGTTTTATATACATATATGTTACAGTGTTTTGTTTTATGTACTACATGAAACATATCCATCCAAAGGTTGCTTTTAAGAGATTGCTATTAGCAATAAGGCCGCCTTTTGTACTAATCACATAATTTGAAATATTTTATAGTATACGTGTATGACATACAATAAAGATTTAATAAATATATAAATGTATATTTGATCTATCTCTCAGAAACAATACATTTACTGGATGAAAAGTGCCCTATATATCCTTTTTTGCGCTCTAGAGAATGTGTATGCAAAATTTTATAATTATAAGTTGTAATTAATCAATGAAAATGTATAGAAAAAACAAACTCACGTTTGTTTGACCATCGCATTTGAAGTGATAGTGGCTTAGTTAATAGCGTTTTCAAACATAGCGTCGATGGACGTAGGTTCGAACCCTTGCAACTGAGTCAAAGCTTCAGTTGAAGGAAAACATCGTGAAGAAACCATTACAGGATGGTAGGGGTTTTTTCTAAGTTCGCAGCTGCCACTGTCAGTTGAAAATATGTCACCAAGCACCTGTATGTATGTGGCAACTTCTCTTGAGAGCCAGTCAGCCTCTAGGTTTGGCGTTTGTGCTATCTTAATCCATGTGGAGATTTAATATCAGATGATATTGTGGCCAAACGCAAAAACATATAAAGTGTTCATAATACATGTAAAGTAAGAGATTCAGTAAGATCTGAAATAATAATTTACATCTCCTTGAATATAGAGAATCTTAACCACAGATAATGTTAATTGTATAAATGTGACATGAGTTTAAGATTTAATCTGTCGGTTAGGTGAGCGTCGTTGCGTGTACCTGCAGTACGAGCTGGGGACGGACGCGGCGCGCACCGCGGAGGCGTTGTTGTCGGACTGGGCGGCCATCGTGCACCTTCACACGCTCTTGTATGACTTCACGTTACGACCTGCACAAGGTACGTACTTTACTATTGTTACTCATACCTATAAATAAAACTGAAGTGTTTTTTGTAATGCCAAAATGTATGTTTTGGTTCATTTTCGAAACAGTTGCACTCGCGGCGTGGCTTGCGTACTCTCTCGCGGTATGTTGGAAAAAGGGATGCTTACTGGGCGTGGGAAGAAGAAGTTGTTCTCGAGGATTTTAATAAAACAACCAGTGAACATGTTTTTTGAATAGAGCAATTTGATTTCGGTGATGCATAATTAGTAAATTTGAATATATATATTATAGGGGTCAAACAAATAGGCGGGTCATCTGATGGTAAGTGATCACCACCGTCGATAGACACTAGCAACCAAGCAACTTGCCGGCTTTTTAAAGAAAGAGGGGAGACGGGCTAGGGGGAGTGGGGTAAGGGAAGGTGGGCCTCCGGCGCTCTCACTGACCGAACGAAACGCAACAATGCAAGCACTGTTATTTCAGGTCGATTTTCTGTTGGTCGGGTGGTATTACTCCGGGAGAGCCGACCCATTTACGCTGAAACCAGTAATAGCTTCAGCATGGTTCTACCACCTACAAAGTTAATTATTACGAATGTTCGTACAACACTAGTGTGCGCTGTGAAATGTAAGTGCGTGCGTTGTATTGTAGAACGCGAGACGTTATGGCAGGGCGTGTGCATCCGATCGTACACGTACCGGTCGCTGGTGGTGGGATGGGGAGTGATGGCGCGCGCCACCGCCGTCGTGCAGTGGAACGCGACCACGCACCGGTACACTATCGCGACGCCCGCCCACCAGCCGGCTGCCAACGCTCACCATCTATTGCATCATCATCTTGACCACTACATCAACAGGTATTTGACTAGTTTACCTAAATAACCTTAATTAGGTAACCATTGCTTAAATTATTTTTTTTATAAATTTTGTATGTGTATGCAGGCCCATCCATTTTACTGGGAGTCATTTGTTTATATCATTATTAACAGTATCATATGTCCTACTCCAGACTTAAACTTCTATGTCAAAATTCAGTAGAATCCGTTAAGCTGTTTGAGAGTAATTAATAGACTAGTGTTTATTAAACAAACATTTTTTTTTGTAATCAAATGTCTATAAGAATGTGTTTTATTTTATCAAAGAAATTTTTTCACTATACATTTAAGAATTGAGTAATTTAATATTAATGAAATCACAAAAAACTACTGAGTAAATTTCAGTTTCTTTTTAATGTTAGATATTTGGGCCTAATTTAAAAAAATATATCACGATATCTTCTCTTAAACTAACATTATTAATGTCTTAAGAAACTACGATTTTTGTAACATACATTAAGTGTAATTTCTTGCGGTGGAGAAGTGGGGCAAGCGGTGTGGTGCGCATGCGCATGATAATGTAGATGAAGTCGTTAGTATCAGCTAGTACTTAATAACGAGATATAGTAATAATAAACATTTGATGCAACAGTCAAAAAGATCTGTTGTCGTTGGGAGTCGTGCTGCGCGAGACGTACGGTCCACTGCTGGCGCTGAGCCGACTGCCCGCGCTGCCGCAGCTGGGGCTGCACCACGTCCGCACTCAGATGCCAACGCCTACTTTTACACTGCTCGCACACTCATGGAGAAAAGTAAATACAATCTTTTTATATATATACACAATTCTTCTGTCTGTGTGTCTGAACTCCTTCTAAACGGCTGGACAGATTTTGATGAATTGTTTTTGTGTGTTCAGGTGGATTCAAGATTTTAAATTTACAATCAGTCCCCATAGGTGTTGCTGCGGTTGAATTTTAAGATTTTTTTATTATCTAGGCCAACCTTAGCCAACCTCGCTAGTTATGAAACATATAAAACTTGATTGAAAGTATATTATTTTATTTAAAACTAGCTTCTGCCCGCGACTTCGTCCGGGTGGCATAGTTACTAACGCTAACACGTAGCGGAAGCTGTCAAAAGAGAAAAAACAAATTTGAAACATTCTTCATTGGTGTTCCACTCCTATTAGTCTTAGCTTGATGATATATAGCCTATAGCCTTCCTCGATAAATGAGCTATCTAACACTGAAACAATTTTTTAAATTGGACCAGTAGTTCTTGAGGTTAGCGCGTTCAAGCAAACAAACTCTTCAGCTTTATAATATTAGTATAGATATAATAAAAATCTTGACAAGTTTATGATAACACATTAAGTAAAAAGTATCATATGTGTTTAAAATTAACTTTAAAACACTGAATTAAAGAAGTAAAGAACAGATAAAAAATTACTTATCCGCTAAGTATGTAAAATGTATTATTCATATATCCGATAATATATATATATCCATTTGTAGTTTTTTAGTTGATAATAATCTTTATAGAGTCAAAATGAAACACTAAAAAAATGGTTATGGAATGGCTAATTGACTAACGTGTAAATATTGTGAAATACATATTAGTCAATTAACATTTATTGATATAATAATCGTTATTGGCCGTTTATAAATTATATTTCAGTGGAACATCATCTACTCTCCACTCAATTTTTTTTTTTGATATTATTACTTCGATATTGATTTTTCTAGTTTAGATAACAAATACCAATTGATATACGTATATTCTGATATATATTATATCAGTGTACTATGGTATGATTTTTTTTATTTTCCTGTTTAGATTCGGATTATATACGCGGGTGCATATTCTATAGAAGTTGGTATCCGCGGAGGCGGAGTCGTCACAATACGCGATGGATCTTATTCGAAATTCGACCGTAGCGCTGTCGTCGACGAGTTTGCTCCGGCACAAGGTCTAAAGGTACAACCGTTTATATTCAAAGTACATGATATACCTCCTTCACATATGAATTTTAAAGGTATTTAATGATGTTTTTTGTTACAGGCATTCCTATCAAGATATGTAGAGGATAATATGAGCGCGAGGCTTCTGGCTGAAGATGATAATCCACCATCTCCAATGTCACCGATGCCACCAGGTGATTTTTTTTCTTTGTTGTTTCAGTCACAGTGTCACATGATACTAAGTGTTGAGGCTCAAGAGAATGTACTAACTTTAAAGAGAATCAACTCCTAAATACAGTTACCGTAACACACTACACCAGCTTAGCGACAACATTTTCAACTCCAGAGTGGTAACTAGCCAGGTCAAGGCCAAGCCGTACCACTATACTATGATTCCATTTCGATGCTTTCCTTCATTGAAAGCTTAGACTCGCTGTTGGGACATGGATCTGGGTCCTTCGACGCGGTGTCTGATAATGCTCCCAGAATATCATTTGACCTGATCTAAATCAGTTTCATAAAAGATTTAAGATAGTTATTATTCTTACATAAATAAAAAAGTATGCTTTAATTAAACTGAATTACTTTCAACTATTGAACTACTTGAGTCGTTACATTTCAGAATGTGCTAAATCCAATTTTAGCCCTTCTTAATATTTTACGTTATTTTTCAAGATTTTCAAATTCCGTACATGTAAAATATGAAGAACATAAAAAAAAAACTAAAAACTTTATGAACGGCAAAATTTGAACCGCATTCTCGGTGTATAAAAACTGGAAATCTTAAAAACATCAAACTGTTATATGAACGATTAAAATTGGATATGGCTAATTTTAAAATGTAGCGACACACTTAGTTGCATTGAAATTTTACACTGTCTGTTGGAGACAAATAGGCTTAATAGCGCGATCTGGTTTTGTTGTTTTATTGTAGAAGTTTAATATATGTGCAGGAGGTCTCCGTTTCCCAGCACCATTGACTCCTCCACAGCCTCACACGCCACACTCTGCGCCGGTCACTCCTCACCCTGCATCACCGGCACATCAGGTGACATAATTACACCATAACCTCAATTTTTTGTGGCTGGTTCATCATAATTATGTAATTTTCTCGTACTTTAGTGTGCTCTATGGCTTATATGTATTGCATGATTCAGCTAAGTTGCAACAAGTCTTCATTTGGAATTAAAAATGTAATATTTACAACGCTAGTTAATTATCAAATTAGTTACAAGATTTCGTATCATTATTCATTTTTATACTTCATTTTATTATGCTACTCTCATACCTGCGTGACGAAACTTCGGCTACTGGTCGCACTAGAAACTAACATCAAAATTAATTCCTTTAAAGGTGCAGAAAAATGTTCGCACACGTTTGTCATTCCAATAATAACTTGATATTATGGTTTCTAAGTTCTTTTGATATGTGTGAAAACTGCGGACATGTTCTAGTGCTGCGCCCATAGTTATGCAGGCTTGTGACGCATGGCGATGTGTTCCCACGCTTACATTTATTGTGACCATAGATAAAACTTCGTGGCGATATACGTCGGTATGAGAGTAACATTAAATTAAAATACCTATCTTATTATGAAACAATTTTATTACTAAAGTGTTAAAATATTGTGTAACATTGAGTTGAATGATGTGTCTTATATATTATCGATTGTTGTACAATAATTCAAGCGTGTCTTTTAAAAAAAAATTTACAACTACAGATATTATTTCTATGGCAAAATTTTTTTGCATATTGTTAAATTTCTTCTTATACTAAAATATAATATGTCACTATTGGTGATAGCGAGAGACTATATATAATATACATCCTTAAACTAATCCAATATTGTAGGTGTAATGGATCTTACTTTACTTATAGACGCAATATATATTCAAGTCTGTAGTAAAAAGCACTATTTATCTATTTAAAATTTCGCTTATGTGTATAAATGTACTACTATACTTATTTATTTACTATACTTATTTAATATTCATGTAGTCTAATATCATTTATATTTTATAATATAAACTAGCGGATACAGCGGACGTTATCCCGTCCTGATAATAAAAAAATCTGGACAAATTATTGACCTAAATCTTCCTCGTAAATCATTGTATCTACTGATGAAAACCTCACGAAAATCCGTTTAGTAATTTTTGAGTTTATCGCGAACAGACAGACAAACAGACGCGACAGAGGGCTTTGTTTTATAATATGTAGTGATTAAATAATATATATTATATACTAGGTGTACCTGCGGCTCCGCACGCGTTTTTTTTTATTCGTATTAAAGAATTATAAAATTGTGAGACTATGTACAATTATAGAAATGCTCATTAAAAGCAACTGTGAGTACGACACGTACGCCACTTAAAGTAACATGTAACGTGTACATTATATATATAGATATTAACAGCGTGCCAAATGAGGTTTGTCATCAGCAACATATTTGGAACCTTAACCCACAATATAACTACCTCAGTGCTCACTTACACTGTATAAGGAACTAATGAAACAATAACTTAAATAATTATTATAAAAAATTACATTTACATTACATTTAATATACATTGCCATTATAATTAAGATTTTGTGACTAAACAAAAAATAAACGCATGTTTATTCCGCAAGATATTGTATTATGGAACTCTTTACGTAATACGTTTATAATCTAAGATCTTATTAATACTATATCTACTACCTATATCATTAAAGTTATTAATAATTATAATGTCGAATTGTAAACAATAAGCTGATCATTATTTCTCTAATTAAAAATTAAGAATGAGTTGAAATCTTGCTAAATTTCATGCAGACAAAGTTGCAGGTAACAGCCAGTCTAAAATAGAATAACCTCAATTACTTTTTATAAGGTTCGCTATCTACCAGTGAAAGTCCCGTGATAATCAGTCTCTAACTGTTTTGGTATTAGCACAGTGGGCGAAGCCACGGTTAACAGCTAGTCTAAATTAAAATAAATTAAATTACTTTTTATAAGATTCGCTATCTACCAGTGAAAGTCCCGTGAAAATCGGTCTTACTATTTTGGAGAAAGCACTGTGGGTGAAGCGACGGTTAACAGCTTGTATAAACTCTAATTGCCTGAATTACTTTTTGGAAAGTCAGCTATCTGCCAGTAAAAGTAGCGTGAACATATGACAAACCATTTTGGAGATAACAATACGGGCGAAGCCACTGGTAACAGCTAGTATAAACTAAAATTGCTTGAATTACTTTTTGTAAGGTCAGCTATCTGCCAGTGAAAGTCTTGTGCAGATCGGTGGAACCGTTTTGGAGATAGCACTGCGGGCGAAGCCACGGCTAACAGCTAGTATGAACTAAAATTGCTTGAATTATTTTTATAAGAATAGATATCTGTCAATGAAAGTTTTGTGAAGATTGATCTAATCGTTTTGAAGATAGTACTGCAGGCGAAGCCACGGTTAGCAGCTAGTTTAAATTAAAATAGACTAAATTACTTTTTATGATGTTTGCTATCTGCTGGTGAAAATTCCGTGAAAATCGGTCGAACCGTTTTGGAGATAGCGTTGCGTACGAAGCTGCGGTTAATAGCTAGTCTAATTTAGAGTAGCCTAAGTAACGCGTTGTAAATTCAGCTATCTGCCAGTGAAATTTTGGTCAAAATCAGTCCAGCCGTTTCGGAGATTACCCGGAACAAACAGACAGACAGACAGACCGACAAAAATTTTAAAAATTGCATTTTTGTTATCAGTTGCGTGTATAATTTCACACCCAATCAGTAAAAAGTATTATTTTGATATTACATACAGACACTTCATTTTTATTATATGTATAGAAGAAGATAGAAGATGATACAGTTAAATGCTACTAACTAATGTGGTATTAACTGGTTTTAGTTTTCTTGTACACCCATAATATCCCTGACTCTACTCCATGGAACATATCCATCCACAGGTTGCCTGGAAGTGATTGCTATTAGCAATGAGGCCGCCCTTTCTGCCAATAACATAACTTGAAATATTTTTATAATGTATGTATATAATAGGTGTACAATAAAGATTAAATAAATTATTAAAGTAAATGTCGTAATACGGTTTTATGTACATATTTATGTTGAGTCGAAAGATGGTTAATATAGGTGATTTTTAGATGGGCAGTGGATCGTTTAATTTGACGTCACCGCCGAGCGGCGCCGGTGCGGGCGGAGGGTCCGGGGGCGGGTGTGGTGCGGGCGTGTCCGCGTCCCCCGCGTCGCCGCTGGCGCCGTCACCGCACGCGGCCGCCGCGTCCCCGCACCCGCCGCCCACCTCCCCCTTCACGGCGTGGCCCGCGTCGCCCTCCCTGCCGCGGCCCTCGCCCGGCTCACACCATCCCTCGCCGAGGCATCACATCGACCACAAAGGTTTCTATACCTACATGTATCAATCTATACTAATATTATAAAGCTAGAGGGTTTGTCACAGGAACTACTGGTCCGATTTGAAAAATTTTTTCAGTGTTCGATAGCTCATTTATCGAGGAAGGCTATAGGCGATATATCATCACGCTATACGACCAATAGGAGAGGAGCACCAATTATGTTTCCAAATCGGTTTTTTTTTTCCTTTTGAGGGCTACCGTTGCATGTCAGTTAGCCCAAAGTAACTATTCCACGATGACAAAATCCCGAGCAGAAGCTAGTCTGTATATAAATAAGCAGTGGGAAAATGATTAAGATCATCTACCTCCTCTGTTTCTCAGTCGATTTTCGTCCATTCTTTTTTATTCTTTGGTCATTGTTGAGCTTTAGTGTTATCAATATAAAAATTGGAAAAAGGATTTTTTTCTTTGCTGGAAGTTCGATTACGGGACGAGCATTCGTTGACCAAAGTGACTGTTATCAGTAATCCTTCAATTAAATGAGCCCAATTTCCGCCATACGACAGACGATGTATATGATGACGATGAATATGTTTGGTAGTTTGAGTGGGAGGCGGCTGTAAAATGTTTGCCATACCGTTGCAAAAGTGGCCAGCCCTGGCTTCGTATGGGTGCAGTGCACTTAGGATGAGTGTCTAAACGATATAGTTCCATTTTTATGCACTGTGGTATTTGTAGTTCATTAAAGTCACATAAAAGGAATGTAAAAATCTTCACAGAAGAGCATTTTTTTGCTAACTATAATTTTTAATCAGCGATATCTTCCAAGGTTTTCACTGAATGGATGTGCTGTAAAAAGTAGTTAGACCATCTACATGAAATTTCACACGTCTTTGGATATTCATACAAATTATAACTGTGTATTATCATATATAGGCATTTACCACCGTGTATTTTTTTGTATTTTTAATAATAGATTAAGGATAGCGATATATTCGGTGGTTCCGGTAGGTCCTCAGGCGAGTTCGTCGAGTGCGAGCGGTCGCGGGGGCGCGTGCCGGTCGTGGAGCGGGTACGTGGCGGCTCCGCTGCCGGTGAGCAAGCTCGAGCTGCTCTGTACCGCGAGCGAGCCGCCGCCCGGCGCGCCCCCCGGCCCTCCCCTCGCGCCCCTGCAGCGCTTCCTCGCCTGCGTCTACATGAAGCGAACCCTGCAACGATTCGTGCAGTCCGAAGAGTTTGTATGTATTCATTTATTGTCTCGTTACATTTCAAAATGAGCTAAATCAGATTTTAATCTTTTGTAGGAGCCTCGGGCTCACTACTGTAGGAGTATAGACTGACTTGCGTAAAATAGACTATTTAATTTAAACTCCATGTATGGTATTTATATTAATATATTAATAAGCGATTGTTGAATTGTTTGAATGACATATTCTATTTATAATAATCCAAAAGTTTCAGCCATATTACAAAAGAAGATGACATACTCGGTAACTACACGTTCATTATGGACATGTTTAATTTTTTTAAAGATTAACAGTTTTTACACTCCTAGAACGAAGTTGAAGTTTCGCCGTCTTTAAAGTTTTTAGTTCTTTTTTTATGACGTTCATATTTTCATGTACAATGTTTGAAGATTTTGAAAAATAACGTAAAATATTAGGAACTGCTAAAATTGAATTTAGCAGTTACGAGAGTTAATTATATCTATTAAAACTTTTATTACGCTCATATGTAGCGGCAACAATAATTGATATAAAATGGTTGCAGCTTGTCAATACATTACAGATAAATTACGCGTTATTGTAAAATAAAATAGCATATATACGTACATTTTAATTAATTTGTGGATATACTTATCTAATTTTGTATTTCTATAAAATGTATAACATTTTATATTTCCTTTTTTTTGATGATGGTACATTTTTGACAAGTAATGTGAAGATGTCGCGGCCGCGATTATTTTCTTATTTGAAACCTATTAGAAATAAGTATATATCACGCAGTTGACGCTGGTGTCAGCAGAGACGTTGAGTGTGACGTTCCGGTGTGAGAGCGCGGGCCTGGCGGCGCGAGTGACGCTACACCCGCAGCACATGCAGTCCCTGCACCTGCATCTCACACCGCTGCCTGACCACAAAGACACGTGGTCTGCTGATGATTTGCAGGTTATTTCATATGTTAATATAGCCGGTTTTTGTTTTAACTTAAAAGTCATCAAATTGCCAATATACAAAACGCAGTGCGCTCGCCGACCTCTGCCGTGGACGGCTCGCGCTGTTTTTGTTTTGCGAATCTAACCTAACCAAACTGATTTATTTTTCTCTTTTCTCCCTTCTTGGTTCGGTTAGGTTAGTATAGACTTGTGATACAAAGACAGTGCGAGCCGGCCGCGGTAATGGTCGGCGAGCGCGGTGGTGTTAATACGTAAGTACCAAAATACTTTCGCCATTTATTTTAAAGAGGTATTTAGCTCTACCCAAGGTATCTATCCAAGTCTCTTCCCTCCTCCCCACTTACCCACTCCTTCTCCCAAACACAGGCTGGCAACGCACTTACGACTCTTCTGGTGTTCCAAGTGTCTATGGACGGTGGTGATCACTTCACATCAGGTGACCCACCTTTTCGTTTGCCTCCTATGATATAAAAAAAAGCTCCAGCTAATTTATAATGTCCACTGCCTAGGTACCTAGATGCCTAGATACTCAGATTTGTGTGGGTGTGGTGGTTGACACCCCACTTGAAGTATGTAACACGGATACAAGGGTATCATTACAATTGTACCAGGTGATGGAGAAGTTCTTCGAGCAGCGCGTTGCGATAGCTCCGTACCGCGCTACAGCGCTGCAGGGATGGGCGCGGTGGTGGGGCGCGCCGAGTGCAGCGCTGCCGTCGCTGGTGGCGCTGATGCGTGCGGACCTCGCGGCCGCCGGCTCCGGCTCCGGCACTCCGGGGCCCGCGCTGCTCTGGCAGCTGCAGTGGGCGTTACGGATCCCTCCCACTGCACCGCCTATCGTGCCAGCCGGACAACCTGCAGTTCTACTTGCTAAACATAAGATTTTATTCTTCGTGAGTCTCTTTTAACAAACATCTCTTATAAGTATTCCGTGGGGCGAAAGATAGTCATTTTTAACCAACGCATGTCAGTAAAGATAAGCGAAGTTCTTATCCCTCTCCATACTTACGTATATATATTTTTTTATGTATTACAGGGGGTTACCTGATGGTAAGTGATTACCGCTGTCCATAGACACTAACAACATCAGGGGAGTCACAATCTTGTGGCTGGTGAAGGGGGCTATGGGGAGAAGGGTGGTAAAGGGAGATGGGTCTCCGGCGCTTTCAGTGACCGAACGAAACGCAACAATACAAGCACTATTACTTCATGTGAGTGTTTCTGTGGTCGGGTGGTGGTAGTATTCCAGACGAGCCGACCCATTCATGCTGAAACCAGTTATGAATTTATAGTGGCTCTACTACCTACAAAAGCTCTTGCACGTACCTTTACGAATGTTTAAAAAGAAGAACGATAACTAAATAACTTTACATTGCTGACGTCACCCTCATTTAGAAATACATAAAGCATAGGCCCCTCTACCTTATTTGGTGTTTACGTAATATTTGAACAGCCCTATATTACATTCGATCTTTATGTTAATAACAATTAGCGGGTTATAGCTGAGTCACATACTAAGCTCATGTACAAACATAGTTACGTGACAAGCCTCTATAGAAAATTGTTTTCTTAAGATTAGAAATATACTATTCTGTCATACTATAATGCGATGCAAGTCTGTCTTAAGGCGTTTCTACACACTAATATGCTTGTCACGAACACATCATGATTCTATTTCTGAAGTGTATAAGTGAAGCTTTTTTTAGTTAGCAATGCCAAAATGTTCTCGTCGAAATCAGACAATAAGTTTCAAAAAGTCTTTAATTTTTATTTTATGAATCTTTTATAAGTCCAACAAGCAATTTAAGCATTTTATTTTAATTTAATTTATTTTATTTTAAGCAATGTCATAACGTACAGCTAATTTGTTTACTATTTTTATAATATGACGCGATTCTAGAAGTACTTCTGTGTGTTGTGTACGACGCGTTATAACCTCCTCCTCTGCGATGTCACGGTTGAAGTCGAGTAATCCGCGATACGACATTACAATGTGTTTCTACCTTTTTTTATATACATTCAATAAACAATTACGGATTCTGTTTATGCCAAATATTTATATTGAAGTTATACTTCTTTTGGCGCGTTAGGGAAAATGATGAGAGTAAATTTTTACGATGCGCGCGCACAGCGTCACGAAAAACCCACACTCTGAAGTTATTACTATGCGCGCGTACACCGTCACGAAAAACCGACACCCTGAGGTTAGCTATAACCAACATTTTGTTTCTTTGTATTTGTTGTTTGTATATCTTTGTATTAAAACTTTCAATGTATTAAATACCTTTTTTCTATTGTTAGTGTCTTTTTTTCTACAAACATAGAATAAGGCGAAAGATAAAATTTATTGAAAAGATTTTTATCTTGTTACGCCAAAGAAGTATAACTTCTAACGCGTATACATAAGTACACACACACACACACACGTTTTTTTCATTAGGTACCTAAGAACAATCTTTTCTTTAAGAAACCAATTTTCAGTCATGCGTTTGTTTCATAAATGAAATTTCGTTGGCATCGCATGTATATTTATAAGTTGTTTATGCACTATTACATGTAGATTTGCCTAAGCCGTGTGGACACGCAGCTTGTGTTGCCGCTCGTGTACGACATGCAGCAGAACGTGACGCAGCTCGCGGACAAACAGAACGCACAACCACATCTCATTGCTGTCAGCCTTCATCTCAAACGGTAAGTACATGTGTTATTATATATAATACTATTTGATATTTGTGTGAGGTTACAAAATTCATACAATCATTCATTTATTATAATTGATAATTCGCAGAGACGGTAATAAATTCTTGGATAGGTATAATAGAGTTGTAGGTTTTTTTTTCCGTATAGAGAATTCATTTATATTCAGATAAATGGACTTCCATATTTGTTTTAGTTAAACTACTTAGACACTTGGCTCTTATCTGAAACAAAATATTGCACTAGCTTCATGTTATATAAAGTCATTAAAGTTTTAAGAAGTGGGGGCAAGTGGTGTGGTGCGTATGCTAAGGAGAGAGGAAGTAAACAGTTGACATTTTTTACAAAGAAATTTTGTAAGCGAAGTATATTTTTGCTGTCAGTTGGTTTTGTGGATTCTCCTCCGTATATAATATAAAACATATTGTTAAGATAATACACAATGCAAAGACAGTCGCAAGTATCAACTAGTGTAATATAAAAGTTGAAAATCGATTTGTTGTTTATGCCACATTATGTAATGTTACTCATCAGTAGGTAGTGGGAATGTTGAACAATAGTTTGTAGGGTGGTTCAGTTATGAATAATCTTTATTTAAAGGTTCTAGTGTTTCACACAATTACACCTCATGTTAAGTAACAATGTGGCCCAAGATGGTGACACGAAACCTGGAAAGAACTGGCTTTCAAAGTCAGCTGTCGAATCACATATATGCGACAGATTTTCAAATTTGAAGGTGATAATTAATCAGACTGTTATTTGAAAATTTCTACTAAATTTTTTTACAATTTTCCTTCACCGAAATATCGGGCTCGTTATTCGATTGGTGATGTTCAAGTATTAACAAAAGTAAACAAATCTTTGGTTTACTTACTACTTGAACGGCCCCTTTCAAACCTACATCGACGAACGCGGTGTCTAAACACGCTACCACTCAACTATCATGTAAATAGAAGAAACTTTTGATGAGTGTATATACTTGGTGCAGTTTCAACGAGTTCAACCAGTCGCATTCGGAGTGCACGCTGTGGCCGGCCGTGAGGGACTTACTCACTAACTTCACGTTGCCGCAAGACGCGCCCCCCGCGCCCCAACCCCAGCCCCCATAGCTAGTGTACCCCCTCCCCCACCTACACTCCACTCTCATCTAATACACGTGTAGAGACTTAGTATTAATCATATGTTATCGAAATAAAATGTTTGGAACGAATATCCGTGTATAAAACATTAACAATGTTATTAATAGCGAAGACGGAAAAGGTCTGCAAACTGCAAATACAGAAGATTGATCCATAGCAACTAATTGTATATATTTTAGCTACAGCAAAAAATACAATATTCAAAATCCTTGTTTTGGAGATATACTGTGTAAACTCTTCATAACGTCGTTCGTTATAACGAAAAACTTTTTGTAACGTAGAAATTAGGTCAATTTGCTTGGTTTACCACAAAAACATTTATTTGATCTCATCTCTCCGCATAACGAAAACTCTTTATATGTAAAAAAAAAAAAATAAAAAAAGGGAGGAAAAAAACAAAAAAAAGGGAAAAAAAAAGGGAGGAAAAAAAACAAAGGGGGGGGAAGAAAAAAAAAAAAAAAAAAGGGGTTCAAAAAAAAAAAGGAAAAGGAAAAAAAATATATCGGTCCCTTAAAATTCGATATAAAGAGTTTAACCTGTATTTGCTATCATAATACTTGTTTTCAATTGTGTTATTAATAGTTATAAACTTGGATTTGAGGTACACCTTCAGAGCAGCTCTTAAGCTCTACGTTGTATAATATCTGTACGTTACTACCGGTATCGAATAGCTCTTCGTGACTAAAAAATGTGAAGAGTTTTCTTCTATTAAGTACTATAATTATACGTGTATTTGTAGAAATAACGTTTTAAAGTGTTGTTGGTCTAACAGAAGTGCATCGCGTGTATGTTTATTCAAAATAATTGTAAATAATTAACTGTAGTTCATTACGACGCATGTTACACGTATATTTATATTCTTAGTCTTTCTAACAACCTTTAGCAACATTATCAGCATGTTATGACGCAAGTTGACATGTCAAACTTATGTTGCAAATGGACGTCAAAGTGACACTGACAGTTGAAGATCAGGAGTTGCAACTAAATTGCGTTGAAATAGAATGTAGCTTTTGCTGTTCGGTCTTATCTTAAAGGGATTGGTGTGTATTATTAGATTATTAAAATTTGAACTTAATTATTTTTGACATGATAACGTCTTTCGATGAACGCCGGCTGCACGCACTGCAAAGCATGACTCATCGTCACGTTCCGCCTGAGCCGAGCGTGCAAGCGAGAGTGCGGAACAAACGGTAGAGAAGCGCGATCAGCCTAAGCGTTCGGCTTGTATAGCATCGATATCTCTTCTTCCATCGGCTAATGCGTCCGAGACGTTATCACGTAAAATTATCGTCCTTAAACGGACTTTACAGACAACCAATTTTTTTATAATTTGATTCTTAAACAGATTTCTAAGGCTTTAATGAGGTCAAGTACAAATCTTCGATATTTCACGGTAATGTATTCGAACTTTTATAACAAAATTTATTTTATATTATTATTAACTTATGAAGTAAATACAAAATATTAATCATAAAAGAATGTTCTCTCGCTATCAATTTGGCGTCCATTTACTGAAACCGACTGTGGTTATTAGGATATAAATGTATGATAAAAAAAAGTATCATTATTGTTACCACGTGTATGTGTACTGCTACTGTATATAATTATTCATATTTTTGTCAGCCAAGCTATTACATCACGCAGCTCTCTTTTTTGTTCAGATCTTCCTTGCAAATGTTTTCTCCGCTAATATCCGTTGCAATACATACAGATGTGGGCCCAGAATTCAATAATAAGTTTTACAACAGTAAGTTGTAAGTACGACTAACATGTTAGGCGAATTTGTATAACACTCGTTTGTATACATAAAGTGTGTAAGAAGCTCCTGCAGCCGTAAAATAGTTGTTAGAAAAACTATTTTAAAGGTATAAGAATAGTAATTAAACGATTTTGTAAAATTCAATCTATATGTAAAGCGTAACATTGAGTTCATAGGAAATGTAAATGATGATAACACATAATAAATCCTGCATTTTGTAAAACGAGTTTTATTTTTTACTTCCTATTGTAAGCATATAGAAAACAGCACTGTACTGTGCTTAAAAAAAGTCAATCGTATCTTTATTTCATATTTTTGAATCTTTTATCTCAAATCACTCAACATTGTTAAACCCTTACGGTGTTATTACAAAAAAGTTAAATACGTATTGAATATTTGTTTTAAAACGGTTTCGAATTAAATGCACCGCGGTCGCTGAATGTTCGCCATCTTGCTCTTTTGTCTCGCTTTCGTTACGTTAGATTAGACTTGCGAAAAAGGATAACGCGAACTTGCTTCGGGCGAGCGCGGTGCATTTAATTGGAAACCTTTTTAAACCAAGTATTTAACTTTTTTGTAATAACACCGTTAAAGATTCAAATAGGCTACTTTGGTAATTACTGCTTTACACATTTTAGATATGTTATACCGTGACACACGATTTTAAGATATAAGATAATACATTTTTATAAATACCTTATTCATCTAATAGTATGTATCGTTTTGATACATAATCTTTGATATATTATATATGAATAATAAAAAAAAACTACAATTATATATAATTACATCTTATAATATTGCATTGTGCAGGCTTTTTTTTCGAACTGACTACGCTATTGTCCTGACGGGCCTACGCAGCTTCACTGGACTACGATTGTGCTAGGCTTTTATACTACACAACATAAGAACCGGACAAGTTTTAAGTAAAACAAAAATATCGTGATCTTTAGGTTTCTACATCTTAATACGACATAATTTTGTTTCTAGTGAATAGTTTTCGACATACCGAATCGATTAAAGTTTATACAAATTGAGTAGTTTTAACTTTTAAACCGCTCTGGTCCTTCATGTCTCGGAAAATAATAAAATAATCAATTTCTTGCTTTCCCCGTCGTCTATATTATTTTTAATCATATTTTCCAAAATATTTTCATATATACATAGTTTGTAATATAAGTCAATTCTGCTTATTATATTTATGATCTACAAGTACGGTTATATTCTGTTGTAGGAGTTTCGACTCACTACTAGAACATTCCAGATCAACACGGACAGCGTAATAATAACACTTGGAGAGCGTAAAATAAACTGTTTATTAAAATGATCATAAAAGGTCTTTATACAGACATGCGACATTTCATTTATTTGTTCAATTGTTTGAACGATATTCTATTTACAAAAGTTTTAGCCAGTCTACCAGAGAGGATGACATTCTCTGTAGCTACACTGTTCTTCTATGGGATTTATCTCTGGTATTCAAGTTGATAGTGACATTTTCGTCTTCAAATTTTAACAGATTTTTCTAAATTATAGTCACAGAGTACATATGTACATAGGACAAATTATACTTGAAACAGGATAAAATATTCATATATCGACAATAGTAAATTATGGCCGGGATTTCTCCTAAAATCCCGCGTTCTGTTGAAACAATAATGACATTTGATAACAGGGATACTGTAAGTCTCTTACAAATAAATTTACCGACGTTTTATTTTTACTGGTCGTAGCTTATAATGACGATATATGTTACATATCATACTGGCTTAAAAATATGATAATTTGGTGATAATGGTTGTCTCAATGTCCAAACAGTGGAAGTTTCTCTTTGGTCCCAACACGCAACGTAGTACAAAATGTGCTCTGGTATAAATTATAAATTGCTATTGTATTACTGTTATTAATTTTTAATACTAATTCACCTTATCCAGATATGATATGTTTAATCTAGATAATTTATACTTGAAGAACCTAGTTAAGTGTTTATATCCGAAATTTCTTGAATATTGAACTCTGTCGTGACTATTTGTGACGTAAGTATAGAACTGTATCGTTGCTGTTATTTACCTATGTGGTTGTTATTTACCTTTTTCAACATTTTGAATGAAATATGATATAAACTTATAGATGCTGCAGCAATTACATGAGTAGTCGAACGAAATCTGTTAACAGTTAATTCAAAGAAACATAGAATTTTATTTAAAATCATATAATTATAATTAACGTTACAGTATGTTATTAAAATAACCACTATATTGTTAGTATTTTTGAATATAAACTAGCAAAGTCAGTGGTCAATAACATGGTCAACGTCCCATATTCCTGGAATGGATAATGCGACGGGTATCGGTGGGATGCGACGACGAGTATCCGGTAGGCGGCGCCTTAGATTCGGCTCTCTAGCACTTGGGGCTCTTCTAGCAATGCATTGTCGGGTGACTGCTTCCGCGGTTACTGGTGGTGTTAGTAAGTATTCCTCAAATATGTAGAAGATATTACCAAAACGTGAAGAAAGTCATTTTTGCTGTAAAACTATTTAAAATTGATTATAATCAGTCATAACCAAGCAGTTTAATTCGCGGAATACTAATTTAATGTCTGCATGAGCAAAGTCCGAAATATACTGTTGTTTTATTTTTCGGCAATTCGCGTACACATCATTGTTTACTAATTTTCGTTGCAAACAATGTTGACAATGAAGGAAAACATTGTGAGGGAACCCGGTCCTGAAATATGTGCTTGTAATACCATCGTATGTGGGTAAAGTATAGAAACTTCTTTGGACATCGTAATTTAAAAAATGAGTTGCGTTACCGACGCCACGCTATATAACGGTCTACAACGTTCATGTATTCAAATTCAACGAATTTTTACTTCAACCTAAAGGTTACGTACAGAATTTTATTTTACCTTCATTCGTTCTTCTGTTTGTGTATTTGTTAATCGATAATCATTTCGTAATTTATGTTTTACTATTTATATAGTTTTGTTACATTAACATAGGTTGTATATAAAGCTGTACAACTTGTACAGAATAGGTACATTATTTAATTATTGGTTATGGGATCGAAATTCTGGATAAATATATAATATTCTTTGAATCTAAGAGGTTAGAACTTTATACAAACTTAAATAAATTATTTAAAATAAAGTAAATTTACGTAAGTTATATGTTAATAGAAATTGTGTCAAGCTCTGTAGTCACTGGCTTCATTTCATTAATAATTATTTAAAATTCTAAAATTGTCTAATAAAATAAAGTATCATATGTTTGCTGCGGCTTATAGTTATCTTCATGATGTTCCTGATGCTGGCGGTGGCTCTGTTAGCAAATCCATTACGTCACTTTGAGATTTTCCTCGGTCAATGGAGCCTCAGTGGACCTGGACGTGCTTTCCGTATCGTTCCAATATTTGATGGTAAATTATTTTATGATTTGCTAGCTGTAACCCGCGGCTACGCACGCGCGTTTTTAAAATGTATTAAAGAAATGTAAAATTGTGAGTGGGTGTGTACATTACAGAAATTCTTTTTCAAAAACATTTATAACTACGACACGCACGCCATCTACTGTAACATGTAACGTGTACATTAGATATGTGAATACTAAGAGTATATCGAATAGGATGGGATTTATCATCAGCAACATACCTGGAACTTCAACCTACTATATACCACACTCTGTGCTCACTAACATTTTATAAGAAAGTAATGAAAATTTTAAGCTATACACTATCGAACAATATGTCTTAAATCTTTTATTATATAGATATAATATGCCCATATTGTCGACATAATTAAGTTAGTCTTATACGTTGCTATAATCACTGAGTTATGTAGACGCAAGCGCGGTAAATAAATCAAAATGGCCGCCAAATTGGCCAAAAAGATAATATAATTTTAACTACATACAAACATATGACTTTCAATTATGTATATTTATTCTTAAAGTCCAGTAAAGCACACGTCTCACTCGCTTGTTTACAATAAACAACATATTTTTAATAAATTTCACATGGACGAATGCACGGGTAACAGTTTAACAAATAAAATAGAATATGTCAACCGCTATAATTTTGCATATCTGCCAGTAAAATTCCCGTTAACATAGGTCCAGCCGTTTCGGACATAACCCGGAATAAACAAACAAAATATAAAATACCAACAATATTAAAAAAAAAAATTTTTGTTCCTTGTAGCCAAATCCAATCACCAAAAAGTTGTTATTTTAATTTCAGATACACTTTATTTTTATAATACGTAATAGATTACAAATAAAAAATTGGAACAAAACAAACGTAGAATAAACATATTGAATTGAAACACAAAATAAACTTTAAAAATGTTTGCGATAGAAAGTTACCACGTTACCATGGTAACGTATATAATACTAACGCTACACGCAGCGAAAGCAACCAAAACGAAAAAAAAGCCCGATTTTGAAACATTCTTCATTAACGCTCCATTCCTATTGGTCTTAGCGTGATGATATATAGCCCAAAGCCTTCCTCGGTAAATGAACTATCTAAAACCGAAAGATTTTTTCAAATCGGACCAGTAGTTCTTGAGATTAGCGCGTTCAACCAAACAAACAAACTCTTCAGCTTTATATATTAGTATAGATAAAAATATAGACGAAATATAAAAAAAAATTTTTTGGTCATTTGTAGCCATATCCATTCATCAAAAAGTTATTTTAATTGTACATACACAAACTTTATTTTTATAATACGTAATAGATTAGAAATAAAAAATTGGAAATAAAACTAAATTAGAATAAACTTTTGTATGTATAGGAAAACAAAATAAACTTTGAAAATTTTTGCGATAGAAACTTACCACGTTACCATGGACGCGTAAATAATAATAATAATTTATTGTGCTAAAAGTTTTACATAAATTATGTACAAAATTAAAATGTCACTGACGGCGCCAATTTAATTAAGTACACGTTGACGTCAGTACTAGTCTTGAGACTGTATGACAGACGCCAGCGCAAACTCCACTAATTTTATGAAAATGTTTGGTAAAGAGGGATACTCGTGGGCATGTGATATGTGAGTATGTGTGTGTGTGTGCGTGTGGATGTGTGTGTGTATTTAAATATTAGGTCTTTACCTATGTAATTGCCGTTTTGTATGAAAAAAATTAAACGAATTTTTTTCATGTATTTTTTATTTGTATTAATCGAAGTAATCACCCATGCAATCAATGCATCTTTGCCAATGCAGTGGCAGTTTATTGATGCCCTTCATAAAGAAATCAGCTGGACGGGAGGCAACAAATTCTTCAAAGGCATTTTGTATTGCCTCTCGGGTATTGAATTTTTTTCCCGCCAAGGAGTTATCCAAATTCTAGAAAAAGTAGTAGTCTGTAGGCGCAAGGTCTGGTGAGTAGGGCGGATGACGGAGAACTTCCAACCCCAGTTCTTGCAACTTGGAGACCGTCTGCTGTGCAGTACGAGGTCGCGCGTTGTCGTGCAGGAGCAGCGGAGACGAGCGATTGACCAATGCTGGTTGGAGATGTGCCAGCTTCTCCATCATTGTGTTCAGTTCTTCATAGTACACATCTGCAATAATGCTCACCCCGTTTGGTAAGAAGCTGTGATGAATCACACCGGCGCTAGACCACCAAACAGTGACCATCATTTTTCTAGGGGTAAGTTTTCGTTTAGGGCATTGTTTAGGTGCTGAACCAGGATGCAACCAACTTGCTGAGCGCTTGCGGTTATCAAACAGAATCCATTTTTCATCGCAGGTAAGAATGCGGTTCAAAATTCCTTCATTTGTGTGTCTGTTGAGCAGTGCAAGGCACGTCTCGACGCGTACTTCGCGCTGGCGATCATTGAGTTCGTGGGGCACCCATTTGTCAAGCTTTTTTACCTTGCCAATTTGACGCAAATGGACCAATATTGTTTTCACGCTAACGTCGAAAGCTGCTGCTAATTCAGCCGTAGATTGTGTATCATCAGCTTCCACAATCGCCTTTAATTCGTCATTGTCGACCAAAGTCTTCGGACGACCGCGAGGTTCATTTTTCAGGTCGAAATTCCCAGAACGGAAGCGAGCAAACCAATAACAGGTGGTGTGTTGGTTTGTAGTGTTAGCTCCGTAAACGTTGCGTGCCGCTTCTGCCGCGTTGCTGGCACGACGGTACTCATATTCCATAATTACTCGAATTTTTAACGTATCCATGATGACAAAAAGATGAAATGCGATGAAAATGTAACACTAATCAATAAACAAATGACTACTTTTGGAAAAAGAATTCCATGTTTTTAAAATAAAATTAATTTGAAATTAGAATTCTTAGCCAAACAAAAATTATTTTGATTTGAAATGGCCAGTACTGCAGAACGGCAATTTCATAGGTAAAGACCTATTATTTGGGTATGTACATAATAATGATTGAATACGACAAGGGGGCGTAAAATAGTGCATACATATTGATTATCAGCTATATTGAGTATTAAAAGGTAAATCAGTCAGTTTATCTATACTAATATATAAAGCTGAAGAGTTTGTTTGTTTGGTTGAACGCTATGATCTCAGGAACTACCAGTCCGATTTGAGAAAATCCTTCGGTTTTAGATAGCTAATTCATCGAGGAAGGCTTTATTTATATCATCACGCTAAGACTAATAGAAGCAAAGCACCAATGAAAAATGTTTCAAAATCGGGCACTTTTTTCCTTTCCAGAGATTTCGTTAGCGTTAGTGTTATATACGTTGCCATGGTAACGTGGTAAGTTTCTATCGCAAACATTTTCAAAGTTTATTTTGTTTTCCTATTCAAAAAGTTTATACTACTTTTATTTCCAAATTTTTATTTGTTCTCTATGACGTATTATAAAAATAAAGTTTGTGTATGTACAATTAAAATAACAACTTTTTGATGAATGGATATGGCTATAAATGACCAAAAAAAATTTATTTTATACTTTATCTATTTTTTTAGATTATTATATTTTGTCTGTTTGTTTGTTTGTTCCGGGTAATCTCTAAAGCGGCTGGACCTATTTTAACGGGAATTTTACTTTTTACTGCCAGATAGCCGAAATTATAGCGGTTGACATATTCTATTTTATTTGTCCGTGGCTTCGTCCGCATTGCTATTTCCAAAATGGTTGGACCGATTTTCACGGGGCATTCACTGGTAGATAGCAGACTTCATAAAAAGTCATTTAGGTTTTTTATTCGCCTTCGGCCGCAGTGGAATATCCTTAATGCTTGAACTGATTTTCACGGGACTTTCACTGGCAGATATCTCACCTTATAAGAAGTAACTTAGACTATTTTATTTTGTTACTCAAGACTTCGTCCGCAATATCCTACTATCTTTTAATTGGTTAGACCGACTTTCATGGGACTTTTACGGGCAGATAACTAGCGGGCTCGGAAGACGTTGTCCCGCCCCGATAATAAAAAGAAAACCTTGACAAATTACTACTGGTGAAAACGGCATGAAAATCTGATCTGTAGTTTTTGACTTTATCACGAACAGATAAACAAACAGACAAGAGGACTTTGTTTTTAACCGACTTCGAAAAAGGAGGAGGTTACTATGTTCGGTTGTATGTTTTTTTATGTATGTTAATCGATATTTTCGTCAATTGTGAACCGATTTTAATTATTCTTTTCTTATTTGAATTGGTACACTATGTAGCGATGAACTGCTACCTGTGCATTCGTCCGTGTGAAATTGATCGTTATAAAAATATGTTACAACGGCGTGAGACGTGTGCTTTACTGGACTCCAAGAATAAATATACATAATTGAAAGTCATATATTTGTATGTAATATTAATTATATCATCTTTTTGGTCAATTTGGCGGCCATATTGTTTTATTTACCGCGTTTGCATCTACATAACTCAGTGATTATAGCAACGTATAAGAATAATACAATTATATCGACAATATGGGCATGTTTTGTCTATATAATAAACAATTTAACACATATTGTTCGATAATGTGTAGTTTAAAATTTTCATTACTTTCTTATATAGTGTTAATGAGCACTGAGGATGGGACATAGTAGGTTAAAGTTCCAGGTATGTTGCTGATGATAAATCTCATCCCATTCGATATACTATTCGTATTCACATATCTAATGTACACGTTACATGTTACAGTAGATGGCGTAATGTAAGATTGTAAGTAGGTGTGTACATTACAGAAATGCTTTTTCAAAAACATTTGTAACTATGACACCATAGTTATTTAATACATTTAGAAAAACGCGTGCGGAGCCGCGGGGGACAGCTAGTTTATTATAAAGGAGTGTAATACTAACGATAACGAAATCTCTCAAAAGGAAAAAAGTTCCCGATTTTGAAACATTCTTCATTGGTGTTCCGCTCCTATTGGTCTTAGCGTGGTGATATATAAATCCTTCCTCGACAAATGAGCTATCTAAAACCGAAAGATTTTCTCAAATCGGACTGGTAGTTTCTGAGATTAGCGCGTTCAACCAAACAAACAAACAAATTCTTCAGCTTTATATATTAGTATATAGATGTGCAAACTATTTTGCATTTTATCTTTTACGGCATTCTATTTGCGAGTAGTCGCCTGACTCTAATCTCTAACTTCAAGATGAATACTTGTTGTCAAAGCTTATCGATATATTTCTGCAAGTTTACTGTCAACCAAACCGATTCTTCAATGTAAGATAATGAGTAAGATTCTTGTCACACTCTAGCATTACAATAATTCAAGACAGTGTATTTTTATATTATACTAGCTGTACCCGCAGCTCCGCACACGTTTTTTAAATCGTATTAAAGAATTATAGAATTGTGAGACTATGTACAATTACAGAAACGCTCTTTAAAGACAATTATAAGTACGACGTGCACGCCACTAAAAGTAACATGTAACTTGTACATTAGATATATAAATACAAAGAGCGTGCCAAATGAGGTTTGTCATCAGCAACACATTTGGAACCGTAACCCACCATATAACTACATCAGTGCTCACTTACACAGTATAAGGAACTAATGTAACAATAACTTAAAATATTATTATTAAGATTTACATTTACATTACATTTAATATACATTGCCATTATTATAATTAACATTTTGTGACTATACAAAAAATAAACGCTTGTCTGTTCCGCAAGAAATTGTATTATGGAACACTTTACGTAATACGTTTATTATCTAAGATCTTTTTAGGAAGACCTCTATATCATTAATGTTATTAATAATTATAATGTCGAATTGTAAACAATAAGCTGATAATTATTTCGCTTATTAAAAATAAAGAATAAGTTGAAATCTTGCTAAATTTCACGCAGACAAAGTCGCGGGTAACAGCTAGTCTAAAATAGAATAACCTCAATTACTTTTTATTAGGTTCGCTATCTACCAGTGAAAATCTCGTGAAAATCGATATAACCGTTTTGGTGACAACAGCACAGTGGGCGAAGCCACGGTTAACAACTAGTTCAAATTTAAATAGACTAAATTACTTGTTAGGATGTCTGCTATCTGCTAGTGAAAGTTCCGTGAAAATCGGTCCAATCGTTTTGGAGATAGCATTGCAGACGAAGCCGCGGTTAATATCTAGTCTAATTTAGAGTAGCCTAAGCAACCCGCTGTAATTTCAGCTATCTGTAAGTGAAATTCCTGTCAAAATCGGTCTAGCCGTTTCGGAGATTACTCGGAACAAACAGACAGACCGAAAAAAAATTTAAAAATTGCATTTTTGTTATCAGTAGCGTGTATACTTTCGTACCCAAGCAGTAAAAAAAAATATTTTGATGTTACATACATACACTTCATTTTTATTATATGTATAGAACAGACAAGCTGACCCGACCACGCGTTGCTGTGGCTCAGTTATTATATAATTACATATTGATAAGAATTCATAATTGTTGTTGATAATAATGACCAATAAACATCACTTAACGAACTAACACGCAGCGAAAGCTCTCAAAACGAAAAAAATCTTATTCATTAGTGTTATTGGTCGCTCCTATTGGTCTTAGCGTGATGATATATAGTCTATAGCCTTCCACGATAAATGAGCTCTCTAACACTGAAATATTTTTTTTCCTGAGATTAGCGCGTTCAACCAAACAACTCACAAACTTTACCTCTTTATAATATTAGTATAGATATCAATGACGTTCTTTTTAGCTCTTAATTTTTTATCACGCTTTTATTAGCTTCACCTGTATGTATGTATGTAACTGACCCCTTTGGGCTCGATTTTGACTTTGAACGATCAGATTTAATTCAAACTTTGCACACCTGTCAAAGGTCGATGACAAAGCAATAATCCGAAAAAAAAGTTAAAAAAATTTAACTAAAAAAGGAAAAATAAATAGTTAGTATAGTTTAAAAAAACTAAAAAAACACACTTTCATAAAAAATCCAACTAAAAGACAGAAAATAAAATTTGTAAAATAAAAAGAAATAAATATATATTTTTGTAACATGCGATGCGTCACTGTTAATATCAGCACCTCCAGATATCAGTATTTTTATCATTTTTTTGACAATTTTTACAAAAATATACATTTATTTTATCATAACATTGGATATATTGTGTTGTTGGATAAGAAAAATGTTGGATTTTTTTAATTTTAATTTAATTTTTTGTAATATTACGGGTAGTTTTTATGAAATCAGATCTTATATTTTACAGGCATCGGCATAGCAATATGTATAAATGCAGTTGTGAGAGCAATTAATTGTTGTACGATAGCCGCAATAGCCGCGATCTACGTGATACATTCTGTCGCTGATGCTAGACTTCCCTTCACTTACTGTCGGTAAGACTGCAAGCACTTTGAATTTTGCATTTATTTCGAACTATAACGCTGTTTGTGATTACGGCTTTTCGAAACGTGTAATAATGTCATTTTCAGAAGATAATACAAAAGGTTTCTGACAAAATGATACAAAGTGGTACAAGTAAGATTTATATTTTAGAAGTTAAAGTTAATACCAGGATCTACTAATTCGAATTTAAAAACTATTTCACTAATGAAAAGTTTCGTTTTGGACGATGAGTTTAGATTATTTTTATTACACAATTTTATTATAATTAACGGGGACAAAACGGACAATTGCTAATATTATTAGAAACGTTAAAATTATGTTAATGTATTTAGTCCATTTAATCACATGTCTTTTCTAAAATATCTTAAATCTGATTAACTATTAAAATTGAAATAACGCATACGTTAATACCGGTCTGTTCATAATAGCTGTGTATTATATATAATAAATTAATTAAAGATTTCTATGATGTGTATAAAATGTAACCTAATACTTAGTTTAATGAATTTAATTATACCTACCGTCGAAAGAGCTTAAATACAAGATTGATTAAATTGTCATTTCAGAGATTTCGAACTACGCGCGTATGAACCGGTGATAAAAGAACTGAAAACCATAACGTTAAAAGAGGTATTTACACCAAAATATAATATATCTATCTCAACATTAAATACATATTTATAAATAATTATTTTTCAGTCTCGGTTCTCACTAGTGAGTGGAGTATTCGATGAAGAACAAGACAAGCCATTGTTAATGCCAACTTCAACTGTAGGACTATATGACAGAGCGTGGAGAAACGTTTCAAAAATGAGGTTTTTATTTTTTTTATATTTGTAACCAGATTAAAATATAGAATGTTGAGAGTTTATTAAATTTTCAGATCCCATCATATTCAACCCAAAAACGTTTCACACAAAATAGCTGTCTGTAGGGAGACATACTCAGGATTGTATCCTCCTCTGTTTAGTACACCTGCATATAATTTTTTTTAGTAAGTATAATCGTTGTTATCAATTATTTATAACATGACGTTCATCTTGGAGTCTTCGTAATTCTTAAGATTATGATTTGCGAGATTTTTGGTTTGTCGCGTTTTGGGATCAATCAGAATATACCCAAGTAGCTGAGAGTTTATATTCTATTCTTTTTGGATTGCATTATGCTTTCCATTAGATCTAATATACTTATTTTGTTGTGCTTTTATAAATAAATAAAAAACAAATGCGATAACCCAATAAACACATAACCTTAATTTGACATGAGATATCTTTTCTCTGCTATGTCAAATTAAAGTAATGTACGTTTATTGCAACATTGGCATGTAATTAATGCAGTTCACTGGATGTTTTGAATCCAAGAAACTAAGTAAGAACTTTTCAGGTGTCCTCAGTTTCTACCGATAACTACATCTTTAATAATAGAGAACGCATGTTTATAATTGGAATGTTCTCAAATTTATTAGCTTGTGAAAACCAAATGAACCATTATGTATTTATAATTATAAGTAATAATTATATTTGTTTTATATTCATTTTTATTAAAAAAAATGTGTATATACACGCGTTAGAAGTTATACTTCTTTGGTGTAACAAGATAAAAATTTTTTGAATAATTTTATATTTCGCTTAATTCTACGTTTGTAGAAAAAACGACACTAACAATAGAAAAAAGGTATTTAATACATTAAAAGTTTTAATATAAAGAAATACAAACAATAAATACAAAGAAACAAAATGTTGACTATAGCTAACTTCAGGGTGTCGGTTTTTCGTGACGGTGTGCGCGCGCATAGTAAAAATTTACTCTCATCATTTTTCCCTAACGCGCCAAAAGAAGTATAACTTCAAAAACAGTATTCACAATTCTCAAGTTTTATTCAATTAAAATATTTATCATGTTGGTTTCAGTGTGGAGGTTGTACAGTTCCGTTCGAATTTCAGCTTTGGACAGTTCAATATGTCGTTAGTAATAAGTATTGTCATCACTTGGCTCGCACTATGGATGTTTATGATCGCCGAGAAATTATTATATGGTAGAGTACGTAAAACAGATAATATGGTGATGCGTTATAAATTTTATTACTTGACTTTTTAAATTATAACTACAGAAATATGTACTCATAGAATATTAATTAGTAAACCAAAAGAAGAAGAAGAATTATAGTTGTATAAATCCTAATTTATGTAAATAAAACACATACAATTATAAGCCCACGTTATAAGACAGGTATAGTATATTTAGAAAGTTATAATGTTATAATAATTAATGTAGAAAAAAAGTTGGGTGTGTCGTATAGACACACGATAGAAGTGAAACTTTTGTATTATAGGGAAACATTTTAATTTAAAAAATACAACAAAAAGCCAACGTCACGCTGTCTTCCCAGGCTGTCACCCGTTCAAGTATTGACAGTGTCTAACGTCGCTTAAATTCGGTTATCGGACGAGACCCCGTATTTTCAACACTCTACACACAAAGAGGTTGCTGAACAGAATTGCAAAGTCTACCTTTTCCTAATTTAGAAACACAACCTACATCTGTGTGTGACGGCACTATATTTTATACCTACACTTCCTAAGACCCAATGCTAGGTTATCTTGCACCCTCGGGCTAAGACTGTCCTACATATGGCTTTTCAATATTAATTTCAGCTGATTTGGAATAACACGCATTCATGGTTTGTGTTAGTGATACCCTGGTTATGGGTTACATTGCTGGCTGTTGTTGGAATTTCTAACTTTATGATGATGCATAAAACCATGAGAAAAGTTTTCGGAATGGGTGTTAAAGAAGTGGTTGCTGTATGTACCTTAAGTTTTCTTGTTTCCGTGTTTATATTATGTAATGATTTTAGTATAATAGTTCAGGTGTGAAAGCGTAACAAACAACACATTCGTATTTATAATATTTGTTACTATATTTGTTAGTTATAAAATGTTTGAAAGACATAAAAATATCCAAAGCTTATTTTTGCTCAACAATTGTAGAAAAGTAAATTTTGAACAGCATAATTGCAATACCAGAGTATCTTTATTTAGTTCTGTCTGCATGTTATATATGGTGTCTCACGATAGTCCTTTCACCAAAAGCTCCGGCTCACTGCAGCAATTTGAACTTATGTTCTTCTTACCCATCGACGTGGTGTCGATCGGTGACCCATTATCGTTTATAATAAGTTGGTAAATCCAAATACCTAATAGACAATTTTTGAACGTTTTTTCATTTCATGTATATATTTGAATGCTTCAATTTGTTTGTTTCCTAGTGTATATCTGATGCATTAGAAGTAGCCCTCTATATACACTCGTCAAGTGTTGGAACAGAAATCATACACGGAAAGGGATTAAATCATTATGGTAAATATGTATAAAGTTTTTGGACTAAGATTATTCCCGCTTGCCTAGTTGAGTGTCAAAAAAGTAAACGCTCAATTGAAAACAAACAATAAATAGCCTATTATATAATATAGAACCACCTATGAAAATTTCTACATCGAGTAGTCCTACGTACTACTAAGTCATACGCCGATACGTTCACTTTACTTTAATTTTAATTAACTGTATCTGCATTATATATAGATTTATTAATTAGTAATCACTTACGTAAGTATGTTGTGTTCTATCCGTTATTATCTCGTGATGTCTCTGTAATATTATCTATGTATGTCACAAAGTTGGTACATGTACATATATATGAGATTGAAAAACTGTAACACCTTTTACCTAAGGACGAAAAAAGTTTTTGTTGTGTCTAAGGCACAGAAATTAAAAAAAAATTAGCGACCTTTAATGTTTTTAGCTACAACTGGGTGAAAAATATTTGTAGTCCAAAAATAAAACCGTAGCGGGAGAGAAATAAAACAAGTAAAAATTCAAATTTCAATCATTTTTAGAGTTTTTGAAATTCGCAAGCAACGTCTCAAATATTTTAATGGGACAGGAACAGATGGAGGACGGGTCTTAAAACGTGATAAACTAATATATTTCCATATGATTCCATTTTCAACATAATTTATTAAAATATACGCTATATTTTTTTCTATTTCTACTATTTTCGGGTCTTTTTCTGTATACTCTTATGCAGACGCTTGCTAGTTCATAATTAGAATATATTTTCAGCAAATGGTCATATCGATCCATATTTGAACGGTGAAAATGTCTGGCATTCTGGATTAATTCTTCTGTTGACTGCTATACATGCTATTGGTGCTGCTCTATGTGCGCTTGTTGATTGCATACAACCAGTATCAGACGGGATTAATAGTATGCATGAAAGTAAGTTTTTGAAAGTAAGTTTTTCATATTGTTTACAATATTCCATGCTGGGTTTATATTACACTTTATTTATTTTGTTTCAGATAATTTATGGGTTATACCGATGTATTCTAAATGTATGTCCATAGGTAGTTATTCACATCTAGTGTAAGTTTTATGCATGTTAAAATATGTTTCCATAATAATTTAATGGGCACACTATATTGTGTATAACTTTCATTTTCAGGTCGACACTTATATTTGGAGGTTTGATGTTCTCTTACATGAGTGTTGCTTTCATTCTGCTTAAAACAGCTCTGCATACAATTTTTGAGTACAGGGTAAAATTGGTGTAAGGAATATTTTTCGTTTCAAATTATCATTTAATTTGATTAAATACTAATTTTCACAATACAACGAATTTATTTCAGGTTCATTGAGCAGATCGTTGTCGGTGGATTAATTTTAATTTGTATGACCCTGAGCTTGTTGTTTGCTACAAACGTATGTTACTTTATTCAATTTTAAATGTACATATGTCATCATAATTTAGCGTAAACCGAAGTCATTTCGGCCATACTAATTTTTTTATACATTTTCCCAAAAATTGTTAATGTAAAGAATCTGTATTATCGCGTCAGCTGAAAATCAATAATAAAAGTGTTTTCCTTTCTAAGCAATACTTATATCACACTCTAGGATTCTAGTAACTGACTAAAAGTTCATATACTTGCTCGTAAACATCATTCATTTTTTTGTAGTTCGGTGAAGCTGTAAACGCCGCAAGGCTAATAGCATAGTCAGTTCGAAGGAAAAAAGCATTCATTTCTAACTAATAAACTTTGGAAATAATTAATCCCATGTGTTTTTTTGTTAAGGCGAAATTATCCGAGAACCTTATCTATATCTATACTAATATATAAAGCTGAAGAATTTGTTTGTTTGTTTGGTTGAACGCTATGATCTCAGGAACTACCAGTCCGATTTGAGGAAATCCTTCGGTTTTAGATAGCTCATTTATCGAGGAAGGCTTTAGGCTATATATCATCACGCTAAGACTAATAGAAGCAGAGCACCAATGAAAAATGTTTCAAAATCGGGCACTTTTTTCCTTTTGAGAGATTTCGTTAGCGTTAGTATTATATACGTTGCCATGGTAACGTGGTAAGTTTCTATCGCAAACATTTTCAAAGTTTATTTTGTTTTCCTATGCAAAAAGTTTATACTACTTTTATTTCCAATTTTGTATCTGTTATCTATTACGTAGTATAAAAATAAAGTTTGTGTATGTACAATTAAAATAACAACTTTTTAATGAATGGATATGGTTACAAATGACCAAAAAAAATTTTTTTTATACTTTGTCTATATTTTTATATTATTATATTTTGCCTGTTTGTTTGTTTGTTCCGGGTAATCTCCAAAACGGCTGGACCTATTTTAACGGGAATTTTACTTTTACTGCCAGATAGCCGAAACTATAGTGGTTGATATATTCTATTTTATTTGTCCGCGGCTTCGTCCGCATTGCTATTTCCAACATGGTTGCACCGATTTTCACGGGGTATTTATATTATCTGGTAGATAGCAAACCTCATAAAAAGTCATTTAGGGTTTTTATTCGCCTTCGGCCCCAGTGGAATATCCGTAATGCTTGAACTGATTTTCACGGGACTTTCACTGGCAGATAAATCACCTTATAAGAAGTAACTTCGATTATTTTATTTTGTTACTCAAGACTTCGTCCGCAATATCCTACTATCTCCTAATTGGTTGGACCGACTTTCACGGGGCTTTTACGGGCAGATAACTAGCGGGCTCGGAAGACGTTGTCCCGCCCTGATAATAAAATGAAAACCTTGACAAATTATACCTAAACCTTCCCCATGAATCATCATCTATCTACTGGTGACAACGGCATGAAAATGGTAGTTTTTGACTTTCTTTTTTACCGACTTCGAAAAAGGACGACGTTACTATGTTCGGTTGTATGTATTTTTTTTATGTATGTTAATCGATATTTTCCTCAATTGTGAACCGATTTTAATGATTCTTTTTTTATTTGAATTGGTACACTATGTAGTGATTAACTGCTACCTGTGCATTCGTCCGTGTGAAATTGATCAAAAATATGTCACAACCGCGTGAGACGTGTGCCTTAATGGACTCCAAGAATAAATATACATAATTGAAAGTCATATATTTGTATGTAATATGAATTATATCATCTTTTTGGTCAATTTGGCTGCTATATTATTTTATTTACCGCGTTTGCTTCTACATAACTCAGTGATTATAACAACGTATAAGAATAACTTAAGTATATCGACAATACGGGCATATTATATCTATATAATAAAAGATTTAAGATATATTGTTCGATAATGTATAGCTTATAATTTTCATTACTTTCTTATATAGTGTTAGTGAGCACTGAGTTTGGTATATAGTAGGTTGAAGTTCCAATTATGTTGCTGATGATAAATCCCATCCCATTCGATATACTATTAGTATTCATATATCTAATGTAAACGTTACATGTTACAGTAGATGGCGTTCGTATCGTAGTTACAAATGTTTTTGAAAAAGCGTTTCTGTAATGTACACACCCACTCACAATTTTACATTTCTTTAATACATTTTTAAAAAGCGCGTGTGGAGCCGGGGTAACAGCTAGTTAATATATAAAGTTGAAGAGTTTGTTTGTTTGGTTGAACGCGGTAATCTCAGGAACTATCGGTCCGATTTGTAAAAATCATTCGGTTTTAGATACCTTATTTATCGAGGAAGGTTTTAGGCTATATATCATCACACTAAAACTAATAGGAGCGGAGTGCCAATGAATGACGATTCAAAATCGGGCATTTTTTTCCTTTTGAGAGCTGCTTTCGCTGCGTGTTAGCGTTAATATTATATGTTGCCATGGCAACGTGGTAAGTTTTTTATCGCAAACATTTTCAAAGTTTATTTTGTGTTCCTATTCAAAAAATATATTCTACGTTAGTTTTGATTGCAATTTTTTATTTGTAATCTATTACGTGTTATAAAAATAAAGTGTGTGTATGTAAAATTAATATAACAACTTTTTGGTGAATGGATACTGCTACAAATAACAAAAAAAATATTTCTATTATATCCCATCGGTATTTTTATATTTTCTCTGTTTGTTTGTTTGTTCCGGGTAATCTCCAATACGGCTGGACCTATTTTAATGGGAATATTACTGACAGATAGCCGAAATTATAGCGGTTGACATATTCTATTTTATTTGTTCGCGGTTTCGTCCGCATTTCTCTTTCCAAAATGGTTGGACCTATTTTCACGGGGTGTTCACTGGTAGATAGACCTGATAAAAAGTAATTATGGTATTTTATTCTCCTTCGGCCGCAGTGGAATATCCGAAATGCCTGAACTGATTTTCACGGGACTTTCACTGGCAGATAACTTAATATAAGAAGTAACTTAGACTATTTTATTTCATTTACCAAGACTTCGTAGTAGTGATGAACAGTTTCCCGTGAATTGGTCCGTGTGAAATTAATCAAAAATATGTTGTTTACTGTAAACAAGCGCGTGAGACGTTGCGCTATACTGGACTCCAAGAATAAATATATATAATTGAAAGTCATATATTGGTATGTAATTTGAATTATATTATCTTTTTGGTCAATTTGGCGGCCATTTTGTTTTATTTACTGCGTTTGCGTCTACATAACTCAGTGATTATAGCAACGTATAGGAATAACACAATTATATCGACAATATGGGCATAATATATCTATATAACAAAAAATTTGACACATATTCGATAATGTATAGCTTAACATTTTCATTACTTTCTTATATAGTGTTAGTGAGCACCGAGGATGGTAGATAGTAGGTTAAAGTTCCAGGTATGTTGCTGATGATAAATCCCATCCCATTCGATATACTATTAGTATTCACATATCTAATCTACACGTTACATTTTACAGTAGATGGCGTGCGTGTCGTAGTTACAAATGTTTAACAAAAATCTGTAATGTACACACCTACTTACAATTTTACATTTCTTTAATACATTTAAAATAAACGCGTGCGGGCATCAGCTGGTATTTATATAATAATGTTTAATTTTGGATAATTATTTTATTTGACTATTATTCAATTGTTAGGGTGGCATTGCTTTATTAGAGAGTGTAGACGCCATAATGTCTGGTGTAGCCGTTCCACTTGTTTGTGCTATGGAATTATCTGGACTGATGTACGTTTACCGCGGACATGATTTTATATCTGATATAAACTTGGCTACAGAAGATAATACGTGTTCGTCTCGTCTCAGTATACAATGGTATATAATACCTTTCATTTCGGTAGTGAGTATCTTCTATCATAAAAGTCAATAATTATTTATTAATATTGTAGTTTATTCACTCTTGTGTATGTATAGGTCTTCCTACTATCGATTATCGAACAGATTTACAGCAACGAAGTGAATGGCTAACTTTACCGCGTTTAAGAAACGTTACATTGTTGAAATTATCTTAATAGATTTTTGAAAATTCTTCATTCTTGTCTACCGTTGAAGCAACGATATAATTAAACTTAGTGGTTCTTTTACTTTCTTTTTCATTACTGGCAACCGAGAAACTTAATGGTTACACGCTCTTTGATATAATAAAACTGTGAAGGGAATAAGTAAAAATTAATATTCACAAGTTGCTAATAAAAAAAAAATTAATACATACTATAGAGTTTATTCAAAGAGTAGATATATGTGATTTTATTGCTAATTTTGGATATTGAAATAATAAATTCTGTGTGACATTTGCGTAGTCTAGACCAGGTGTTCCTAAACTTTAAAGATAACGAAACACCAACCAGATACCTTTTATTTTATGGCAACCCATATAAAATGATTACAAATCAACACTGAAATCTACATAAAAACATTTCTTAAAAAAATATTTCTGTAATATCATTGAAACACATTATTCTTAACATAAAGTTTTAATGCGAACAACGAAATTGTTTTACTGTTTTATGAATAATTGCTTTATAGTTCGGTATTATGTCCGACAGTTGTATGCGTATACCTAGGGTAGTATCGAATCATGACCTGTATTTGTTTTTTGTATAAACGTAGGCTGAAAATCTTGTTTCACAACGATAAGTTGTGACGAATGAGAGCAATGTAAATCATTTTGGCGGAACCCTGACGACTATTCTACGGAACCCAGTTTGGGAATCCCTGGTCCAGACAGTACATATAACATACTCCTCTTTTTGTTGATATTGAGATCAATGTTTCCGTAACAAATTTTAAATCTTACTTAAAAAAGATTATAGGATTTTAGACACGTTTCCAAATTATAATATAATTTTATGTCCAGGTCACGTTGATTATTAAAGTGACAGTGCTGGTGGATGCAGAAATGCCCTCAATATCAATGTATTTGGCAATAGCGCCGTTGGCAGGCGTCGTGATGGCGGTACCCTTACGTGCTTGCCACAATATGTACGCATTCCTACGACCCACACCGCGCCGTGGTACTTAATTTCCTGTAAGTATTGTCTCATCGTTATATTACGATAGCTCATCACTCGATTATTAAACGGAGGTGGTACCACCTCAAGAACCTCACTCTTAAGGAGCCGGATTATTTGATTTCTTCATCCCCGTTATTGGTGGTGTTAAAGAGGGAGAGATGTGAGCTGTAAGTGGTACAGGGCTAGGATAGTCGGATTCGCTCGACCGCGGAAAGAAAAAACGTAGAATCAGTTGAACTACAAGGAATATAAAACATAGATACTTATATAGCATTGATGTTACATCAGGTCACTATATATCGGTCATGGGGGGAAGGGGCCCTAACCTTCCATTGCACGGGTTCGGCAGACTGGGAGGCAGTCGTAGAACCGGGCTGCCTCAGTCGAGTGTGGCGTAGGTAAAACGCCTGCCGCCAGGGGTGTTAAAGAGCTTACTCACGCTACCCTGTAACAATCCCATAGTACGGTTTGTCGTGTTCCGCTTCATTTGTAGTGAAGCGGTCAAGCTACTACTTGCTACTCAAGCTCCCCCGGCCCTCTGAGTGTCCCATGTAGGATTATTCTCCACGTAAAAGAAACTCGCTATATTCTTTTATTTACGCGCCGAACACCTCGAGGCAGTACCGATACTCTTAAAGTGGCTATATAATAACATAGACACGGTAACTGCGTCGTCTCCGACGACAAACTGACACTCACTTCGTGGCATTACGTTGCTGCTGGGTATGTTGGAAAGGATATCAGGCGCGGAATAAGAGTTGCCATCACGGATACTGACTACAATCCTACCATAAAATAACTACTATTTAATCTAAATAATACATATATGACTTTTTCAGAAAATACTTCCCAGGTATTAAGAGCTTCAATTTAAAGCGGACTTCGGTGTATTTGAATACGAATAAAGTTTACAAAATAAAATAAAGATGTAATAATTATAAATGTGATCTCTTATTTCATATATTATGTAGTTAATCTTCAATGACAACTATAAAATAGTGTCGCAAAACGTAATATAGAAGACAAAAACAAGTCGATTGACAGTTTTTGAGATATTTTATTGCGATGGCTCTAGCCACGTTCTAGCCAGGGCCATCCCTATATATGCCCTAGCTTTCAGATTACCATTAATCTGAAATCGAATTATCAATTTTTAGACATAGAAAAATCGATTATTTAAATCGCTTTTAATCATCGAATCGTTCTGTGACACTATAAACTGATTCGATATTTTCATATCGATAAAAATAAAATACAATACAATGCAATAATTTATAACCTAAAAAAAGCTTATCACTAAAAAAATAATTAAGAGATGGATAATCGAACCTCTAGCTATTTTTCATGAATCGATACCACAGGCTACGATCCAGATTGATTTAAAAATCAATTTTTTTTTTGTGAAGAATCTCAATATTTATGAGGACTGTACACTTGTCATAAAACCTTTCACGTGTCAATAATTATATATCTATACGATAAAATACTTCACGCATATAACGACACAAGTGAAACACTATAGTTGCATACTTACTAAAGTTGAAGCTTATTCTCAACTTTGTTTTATTTGTAGTCATGTTCCACCGTTGCTGCATAGAATTTCTAATCACTACACATGGAATGTGATATAAGAATGTGAAAAACATAATCTCACGATATTCTAGTTATATGTTTTGCGAAGCAGATAGTATAATACAACGTATGATTCGCGGGATAATTGTGCCATATACTATATTACACCTACAAACAAACTAATCGACTGCAATCCACTAATACTCAGCCTTAGATCGTGCTGTGCACACATTTATAAAACCAGACGAAATATCAAATCAGAAGACATCCTGGTTATATCTTCTGGTTTTATAATTCGTCAAGTCGGTAACGGTAATAGTCTCTATATCAATTCTAAGTAAGGGTTTTATAAAAAAAGAAGACCAATTGAAAATAAATGTTTAATTTTATCAATCATTTAAAATATTTATAAATAAAATTCTTTGTACAATGCATGAATATGCGTCCACATGACTATCGATATTTAGTTTTCTGTGATGCACACAAAAAATTCACAGACGCGAAACGTAACATGAGTTTTGAACTGTTTATGTTATGATATACATTATTTACAAGAAACCGACCACAGTTCCCAACAATAGCAATATGAATTCGAGTGTCGTCTACCGAGAGAACTAAACCATTAGGAACGCTTTATTCCATTTAGCAGCCAGATGCATGAACAATTACTACTTGTAACTTATTTCATGATTAAATTAAAATATCACAATATGTACACATTTCTCTCAATACTAATTCTCAATAATATCAATTGACACAATAAAACTTGTTATTCATTCACTGGTTCTATGAAGGCAAACATGAAAATAAATTTGCCTAAGAGGCAAAAACGGGTACAATTACATAATACAAAGGATTTTTAATTCCATGATCGTCAAAGGGGAAAGTAAGAGACTCGACACCAATATTGCTCTTGCAGATTTACAAATGTCACATTTTAAAATCACAACATCTAATAACATTCTAATAACGAATAACGCAATTATTATTTAGTATTCGATATCTATTGGCCGTCCACAATATTAATACTATAAAGTAATTTACTATAATCTGTATAATTAAATTAATTCCATTCACAATAGAATTCCAAGGCACTCGGAGCACTCATTTCACACACCACTTCTTCCACTCCCTCGGGATCAGCATACCACTTTTCCATCGACACGTCCGCTCTCTGATAGATATCTCTCTATTCTAACACTGGATAATGGTTTGTTACAACGAGTCAGGCGTTTGATTGTCGCGAGCTGCCTTCGGAATTATATTCTGAGGGCGTTAGAGCGAGAAGTGTAGTTCTCGTCCGGCGAGTTGAGCGTTTAGGTAGAGGTGTGACGTCACGCACGTCGCGCGGTGCGACGTCAGAACCGACGCAGTGCGGCGGCGGCGCCGGCGGTCGCCTTGCGCGTCGGCTGCACCGAGAGCGGCGCCACCAGCACCTCGCCCCCCGCCTCTGCGCCGCCTCCGCTCGCACCCATTTCCTACATACAATCAACTTTCTACACTCCGCCCATTGATATATAAAAACCAAAGATAAACAGTCTCTAATAAAAGTAATGCCCAAAACCGTCCTCAAAAACTCACCGATATACCTAAGTAGTTATGGCTATACTATAAAATTATGTTTCAACCTTACCAATTATTTGAAGTTGTTTTTACAAAGCGTTGTACTAAAAGTCCAAAGACGCGAGTAGCGAGACTCTATTTGAAATGAGCTCAGAATTCTCAACTGTGCACTCATTTTATGCGGACGGGTTTGAGTCATAGACTGCGCATCTTGGGTTTTTATATATCAATGACTCCGCTAAACTTTTTCACCGCTCTGTATATAGTTGAGCAAAACACAAATTTAACTGTCAATACGTATTATATTATATGCCTAACATCGCGACAATCTATGGATAGATAAATGCCAAGTTTACATTCCTATAATGATATTGTAATTTTGTATATGTATTAATAAATTCTCTACTATATTATGCGCAAGTCCAAAGTTACGGCTATATTTAGAGCAGCCAAGTAAATTGACGAGGATTGTTCGAAAAAAGGGATAAAGGGTGATTACTAAGAAATTGTTGCCTGGCAACCAATGACTGCTATCAAGCACTTTTGCCGTCAGACATAATTTACAGATATTCTAGTGTTTTCTATTACACAATCTTTGGAACGAAGTTCCTTACCGAGAACTGCGGTAGGAACTGACTGGTTTTGTTTTTGTTTTACTTTTATAGTATTTTTGTATAATTTACCATATCAGTTTTTAATAAATAGTTATTTTTCCTAAAATATTGTTATGAAACTTTTTAATTTGATTCCGTTATTTGAATTGAAAAAAGTTGTAGGCATACAAATCCACAGACAGAGATAAAGAGAGTCGTATAGATGGTCCATAACACTTTTCCCTTACTTGATGCAAACATACAGATAAAATAATGTAAATTGCCACATCAAATTACATTTAGAATTGACGAAAAAGCATAAAGAACTTTGTTAGTAAGCGGGGATCCCCACACGTTTTTAATGAACAACTAACTTTTAGATTCAAGATTTTATATCTTCTTCTTTCTATTTTGGCAACCAATCCCCTTTCATTTTTGGACATTATTGTTACCTTTATTAAGAGGGTGACATCATTACAAAGTGTCTATACGATGACTAAACTGTTCCAAGATGGTGGTTATCTATATTCTTCTTCTTCAGTGAAGTACCTTGTGATATACTATATTTTTCGTTTTGTTATTAGATACAAGAATAGATAAAGCAGGTGGTTTTCCGACCCGTGAACATGCCAGGTATAATTGACCATGAGAAAAACATGCATTTTTTAGATTCGGACCGCAAACATTCAATTGGCCTTGGTGATTTGTTAATTGTCATTTCGAATGCAAGGCGAATCGGAAATTGAAGTCGCTTAAACTCAGCCGGCATATCGGTTGCCATCATCGGAATCATCGAAATAAGAACTTATTCACCTTTGAAATTTCCTTTGAGTACCGTCGCTTAAATAAGATTGATCATCAGTTTACTTATCACCAAACGCGTTCCGTTTCATAGTTTTGATTGGTTTAAGTTTCAAAGCATTATTAGTACTGAGCCTATCTTAAGTCGTAAATCGTGCGGTAATAAGCCAGGCACATCGAAGGTAGTTGAAAATTCCATTGGATAGTTGGTGGCTTCATCTTAGTTTGTTACACAGTCAATAGATTTGAATGAATGCAGTGTAACAGTGATTTTATCCTGAATTATGTAGTTCAAGTCATTAACATCTTTATTATTAGCTGCCAAAATTGCTCGTTGACTCAACTATTCATTATTTCTGTGGTTAGCAATGATGTTTGGGAATACTTTGTTGATGAGTTCGTCTTTCGATGAGACAAAATTACAAAAATTCTGAGGAAATTAAATCAATCTGCTCGATTCGTCGACAGGTACTCGACCATCACCGATAGTTTGTAATTACTCAGAGAAATCCTCAGCCGATGTATCGTTCAGCAAAGCAACTCTCTTGTTTGTTGTCAGCTGAAGTTTCTTCACATAGCGCCATAAATTTGATGATTTGAGGTAAACGTTTATTTCATCAGCAACAGCTGATTTTGGAATTGCTGGCAGTGTTTGGCGAAAATCGCCTGACAGTAAAGTCACTGCGCCTCCAAAACATCTCGAGTCATTGCGTGAATCTTTAAATTTTCGCTTAACTATTTTCGATGCTACTAAAACTTTGGCCATTGCGCAGTGTTTTGCAATATTATGTATAAAACATATACATGAACAGGAGTTTAAAGCAGTTTAGATGCACAATTGCCGAAATCGGCCGGAAAAGATTGTAACAAATGAATGTTTGTATATTTTTATTATACACTGGGGCAGAATTACACTTTCGAATATTACCGTGTGTACAGAACAACGTTCGTCGATCAAACGAATGACATATACATTTTGTCAACTATTATATTGAGCGCCTTATCGAATTATAATAGCAAAATCCAGAGCGTAAGAAATTGTGCTGGAACAATGTATATACTAATATTTTGACTGATGCATTTATGTTTTTTTTTATTGATGAATATCATATTTTAATACTTATTATCGTATTCCGGGCGAAGACGATATCAAAAACACAAATATCATAAAAATTGGTCCAGCCATTCATGAGTTATAACTAGTGTAACTAACACGACTTTGTTTCATATATATAGATTGGGACAACAATATGCACCTTCGATTTTTGTAACTTATCTAGTCAAACCTAGTAGGAAACGAAAACATTTAGTTTCTTTTATATTTTTTATTCGTATTCTATTGATTTAATTATTTTTCAATAACAATTAATTTCTATGTTTAGCATCTACGAGGCGTCCTAACGTGGAACTGTTTTATTATTTTTTTAAAGATATTTGAATAACAAGTGAAAAATACTAACGTTTATGTTGTTACAGCTAGCGAGTCGCATTTGTGCGAGCTGCGACGCCGGCGTCAAGCTCGAGGTAGATCCGAATGGCGATATCATTGAAGACATCGCTCGCTTCAGCTTCGACGGAGTCTTGTTAAACGACAACGCACGTCCGACCTGCACATCACAACATATATCTATTCATTCTAATTTACTCCAACGACATTAATTCTTACAACGCCACTAATGACTATATCATGAAAATATGATCCCATCACTTTCATGTTATTTACATGTCTTTTTTTAATGAAAATTATATGTATTTACATTAAAATTATTGAATAAAAACTTGTGATTGAATGTAGCGAACCAAATTCGACAAATTAATTTCGAATATTATTAATATATTAGTTGTTAGTATAATATATTAGTATTAGAAATAATCGTATAACACAAACTCCAGACATAATGATAACATTTACACACAACAGTTGACCAACATTAGGAATTGAAATGGTATGAATTATGAAAACGATGACTTTAGGTATAGCACGCTCACGTGACACTGTTAATCACAAATGAATAGAAGCAAAGCGTTAACCTCAGAAACTCACTCCTCGGACCTCGCTCCTTCTGAACGATCACTGATATAATCCCGGCTTCCATCACAATCAACGCTACAATGACATTCGCGAATCGCAGATTAAAAAGCCGATTATAACACGCGTTGTCCCTATGGATGGACGTGCACGCATACTGATTGCTGTATCTCCATGTTTATTTATCCATGTACGTATTTCTCACGAGCAAGATCACAGCAGAAATGGCTAAATACTAACTTTAAAATAGTCATAACGTAAATAAAAATGTGCATTCTTCTCTGTAGACACATCTAAGATATATTTTAGATTTTAGTATTACGTATACAGAGGCAGCAGTGTTGCCGCTGGAACTGAAATTTGGTTATCAATTACCAATATTACAAATGTTTGTTTATTCGTTACGTTGTCACGTTTTAACTACTTATTCGCTCATCATGAAATTTTGAACTCAAACGTGAGTATAGGAAATGACATATGATACCATTAATCCCGAAAAAGTGTACTGTTCCCGAACGCGAGAAGCTAGTAACTAATACATACTCCAAATTTGTAATTCTGAAGCCGATATTTAGCCATTTATGATAATAACATTTCGCTTTCGCGTAATAATTAGGAGACCGGATAGTGAAACAAGTTGTCGGATAACTATCGATAAAGGATTACCATTAGGTAAACACAGTAATCAGTATGAAATGAACAATTAGTATGTTGAGGAGGGTCGAAGTATGCGAGAGGAGTGTGGCGGAGCCGCGTCAGACCTGTGCGAGTAAGTGAGCGCGCAATACCCATGTGTCTAGCAGCCCGGAGCCAGGATCGGCGCGCAGCCACCCGCCCAGCCCGGCCAGCGCCTCCAGCTACAACACAACCGGCCCCACGCTCACTCTATATACCCTTTCCTTATCACTCACCTCGTTCACTCAAACATCGTTACATCTTAACAATCAACTGTTACTACACTATTTATACACAATCTCGACCATCTCTATACTTCAAAATCAATAACAATTGTTCATATTTACTGACCTGAATGTAAGTTTAATAAAATACAAGTTTTATTATTAAGACTGCTCGTCCAGTGGTCGAACTATAACCATAGAGAAAGAAGCTTTCCAATTTTTTATTGATAACACTACAGCTCGTCAATAGGTACTAAACAAAAAAGAATAAAGAAACTCCGCTGAAAAACAGAGGAGGGAGATGTTCTTAACCATTTCCCCATTGCCTAATTTATATATAGGTACTTGTTTTATTTTATTTGTTACTATAATACTACGATAAAATAACTCGAAATCACCCAACACAACAAATTGTAGATAAAAAATCTATACTAGTCGCAAAATGATTCTATGTGCCACTTTCCACTGTGTTAATAAGTATGTAACAATAGCGTACAAATATCATATACAGTATTTACAAGTTCGAAGTCTAAATATGAAATGGCATTTTACTACTGATTTAATATGTTATTTGATACTGTGTGAATAAAATGAATTATTTATTAATACCAGAAGAGAATAAGCCAAATGTAAAGACTATATAATAAAATAAAAAGATTAGAAGTATTATTTTCTTTACATTTTGTAATGTGTCTTTCAATATCTCCAAACAACATTGGCTGTAGCGGTGATGCCAATCTCAAATTATGCAGAAAATGTTTATATTTTGTTTAATCATACTGAACACAACTCTCGCTTGTATCTGATGATAACGCTTACGCGTATTTTGAAATACTATTTTTATTTTTAATTAGTGAATCGTAATAGCACAAAATACGAACATGTCTTACGGCAATAAAACTTTGCACCCGATCATGAATGCTACTTGAGGAACATTAAATAATATAATATTTACTGGTGAAATACGGAAACGACGTTTACTTGTGGGAGACACATGTGTTGTTTCTATCGCAAATAGCAGCACTTCCGCCGCGTCGCTGTATTCCGATTCGAAGGGTTACGTCGGTAATACGTGGGGAGGAACTAAAATTTCCGGAATGGATAAGAAAAAAATACTATGATGACTAGTCAATTAAGTTAATTTATTGTTTCCCTTAGCTTCAATGCACTTTTTCATAGGTATAGGTGATATTTGATACGTAATACGTGAATTTTAAAAATATTAATGCCACTCCTCCGTAGTGGCCAGTGATCTCGGAAATATGCTTTTTATACTCTTCAACAACTTCATCTAATCATTAGATTCTAATGTGAAAAATGTTCATCATGTAAATAATTTATTGATTTTTCAAAACAAGAAGAAGTCGCATGGTGCCATGTCGGTATTATATGCGGGATGAACCATCATTACATAGTATAAAACAAAGTCCCCTACCGCGTCTGTCTGTCTGTCTGTTCGCGGTAAACTCAAAAACTACTGAACGGATCTTTATGCGGTTTTCACCAGTGGATAAAGTGATTCACGAGGAACGTTTTGGTATATAATTTGTCCAGGATTTTTTTATAATCAGGGCGGAACAACGTCTGCCGGGCCCGCTAGTAATATATAAGTTTACATATTTCGTTTACTTTTATTCGTATGGCCATGTGAGAGGTGGAATCGTCAGCAAATGGTCGTGTACCAATCGTTATTCACTGTACGACAATCCTACAAAGTGGCAGTATACACGTGTCCCGTTTTATTAAAAACGCAGCAATTTGTGGGATTGTACCTGTAAATTCACGTTTCGTCACTAGCCTCTATCGCACTCTAAATTGGACGTTCCTTCGTCGAATCTCGTAAGCATGATATTGCACTAAGTGACGCGACCCGTTTTCCGAGCCTCAGGTAAATTGTAAGAGGTCCGTCGGGAACACGGTCCTTTACACTCAAATGTGTTTGAGGGATTGGTTGTATGTCACTCATGCTTATGCCTAAGAATGCCCGAATCTCATGGAAGGTCACAAGCTCGGCTATTTCGTTTACATTGCGTGCAACATCGATGTTTTTGTTTCACCGCGGTAAACAGACGATCAATCCAAAATTCGTCAATGAGGCTAACCAGACCGCATTGGAATTCTGAAAACCAGCTAAACAGTCGATTTGCATGGTGCGTCTATGCCAAAAGCAGTTTGAAGGGGAACGACATTCTGCTGTGGCGTTAAACTATACTTAAAACCGTAGCAAATCACACAACGAGAATTTTCACGAGTTAAATCTATGGTAACGTAGACACGCAATATTAAAAATGGTGCAAAATTACCCATAGATAATTTTGAAACCAACCGCATTTGCAAACCAAAGAGTTCAGCTTTAAAATGTCGTATAAAGTTTTCAATTATTCTTAACGTCAGTGACCAGTTTAAATATATTCCTTGTCTATTATCACTGGTTTAAAGAATGCGCTTCTATTGAACAACCGAATACTAAAATATAAGTTCTAAAAATTTTTCATTCTTAAAGTGTCCAGAAATACTCATGTTAGCAACCGAAATATAACATTTTGTATAAGAATAATATAACAATATTATATTATTTCATGGTTAGTTTATGTGTTCATATGAGATTGTTTCTGTTGATTGAAATGTTGATTTGAATGTGAATAATGTAATGTACATTCATGCCTTAGTTACATAGGTATAAGTAGAGTCACGTGATAGAATATTTAAAGTAAGATTACAGATACATAGTCATATTTTGATATAATATTAAATTGTTATGCATTTTATATTATTTTACATATACTTCTATATTGTGATAACGACATTTAATACATGCTCTATTTCCAAATTTATAATTGAGTGAAAAGCTATACACACACCAATTGTTTACTAAAACTATATTAAATTCACTAATAATAAAACAGTAATAATATTATCAAATACATAACTAATAAAATCTTATCAAGCTTTACGTTCAATTTGACAATATACATTCTCAAGTATGAGATATTAGAAATTTATATACAATTATTATAGTGAAAAATTACCTTTATTCTTGTTCTGGCAGCAAATTTGGAGACTTTAGAGAGCGTGCTCTGCGCGAGGTCACTCGTGTCGATCTCGAGTTGGTGCGACTCGAGGCACGCGAGGAATTTATCCTGCACAAATAAAAATACTCAAGTCGTTACATTTCAAAATAAGGTACATCCAATTTTAGCAGTCCCTAATATTTTACGTTAATTTTCAAGATCTTCAAATTTTGCATATGAATGGCAAAGTTTGAACTTCGTTCTTGGTGTAGAAAAACTTAAAATGAAGAAAAAATTTAACTTGTTACATGAACGATTAAAATTATATTTAGCTCATTTTCAATCAATCACTCACTTCATCACACACTTTTTCTACACTCTTTGCAGCTGTAAAACTTTTAAGTAAGCGGTGTTAATAATCAATTCTTTCTAGTTGCTTCCATTTCAAGAGGATTCACAACACTTAATTAACTAACTAAAGAAAACTGGTATATATTAGAGATATGAAATAATGTGAACTTTCTTTATTTGCAGGGTTACGGGTTTCATAATTACGCCGCGAATACGGAAACCTTGAATATGGAATGGTAAAATGTATATAAACAATGGGCGACGTGTTCCGAGGACTGAAATAAAAAAAATATTGAGACCAACACTAGCGTTAATGTAATTTAACCTATTGTTCGATGATTGTACTTTTTTTGGATGAGCGGTGCCTTATGTCCTTTTCTCTGCCTCTTACAAACAAACAAAGACATTTTCGCATTTATAGTATTAATAAGGAGAAGGATTTAGATTTTGTGTTCAAAGAACTTGGTGATTTTTTATTGTCTAGCATCTCTTAATTTCATTTATGGGGCATGCATGCATTCAAGCCCTATAAATATTTTAATACTTATTTGACTCTTACCTTAAACAGCAATTCATTAGATACACACACTGCTCATTTTGGATCCGTGAATAGTTTTTTTTTTTTGCAGTGAATACAGAAAGTGATTACAATTGTCTACCCCTGTATTCAGGTACTCTGTACTCTTTGTACCCTGTACTTTTTATTAGAATATTTATTGTATTACAAAATGTAAATAATCATTGCAATATTTTTAAACAGCTGACAAATAAACGTAAACATTACAACTTAATTGATTTATATAATATAACATTTAGATAAGTTACTCACAGCATCGGCTTTACACACAGTATTTGCCATTTGCCTGCAGAGTTGCCTGAGGAAATGCGGTTTGTCGACGGCTTCATCGGTGATCATAAACGAGTAGAGTTTCTCTTTGAGCTCCTGATTATTGCGACACATCAGTGCGAAGACGTTGTGACAATCTGTAACAAATATTTACCCAACATCATTATAAGGGGTGATTTGTTAAGCGTTTGATTTTCAATGAAAACAAAAACAATTCGAAAATTAAAAACAAAAAATTTTCTATTATGGATTAAAAATCAATCCTTGGTATTTATTTTTTAAATATTATTTTCATGTAAATATTGTTCACAAATACGTCTTAGGTGATCCATACGAGAAGTCCAATTTTGTGTTACTTTTTTGATATCATATCAGCTGGTATCTATATAACTGTTCAGAATTATGACAAACTACTTTTTAGAGTTATGTGTTTTTCGATCTACATACTAAAATTCGAAAACCGTTTTAATGAATTTCTTTAAAATCGTGATTTAGCATTTACGAGGTACACCCAGAAACAAGACGATATATCAATTACGAATATTGTTATATTATTGTACCACAATCATTGTTATAAATTACTGTGAACTATTCAAATATTGTATGACTTGCTATTTCGTACGTATTTCAATTTATAACAATGACTATAATTAAATATATATTCGTTGGTTGTAACGTGCCTTTGATTGATTCCCGTGAAGTGCTTTCCCTTTCATACCTATCGGTTGTTGAATAATGCTTACTTATTCGCACATTGCGATGAAATCCCTTGGCCATATAATAATAAAAATATCTTACATAATTTGTTATCCGCAGCATAGAACTTAAAAAACAATGTTTCGGCTGTATTTTACAATAAATAACGTATCTCGTATCAACTGCAAAGCTTAATATTTGTGTTAAATATAATCTCTTTTTAGGAGTACTTAATTTTTGTATATATTCATCTTTTATAAAATAGGTAATAGTACGTGTGTGTTTTGGCGGGATTTTAGTGTGTCATCTAGTGAATTTTATATTTTATTCATAACTAGCGTGCCCGGCGGACGTTGTCTCGCCCTGATAATAAAAAAACACATTATATACCTAAACCTACCTCATGAATCACTATATCCACTTGTAAAAACCGCATGACAATCCATTCAGTAGGTTTTCAGTTTATTGCGAACAAATAGACAGATAGGCGTGATAGAGGACTTTGTTTTATAGTATTATTCATAATCTTGTGTTATTTGACTCTATATTTTGTCATTTTGGTGGTGTTTTACGTAATATAGTTTGGTTATTATGTAGAAGTGAAGTGGATGGGAAATAATACCACGGAGTATGGATTCAGAGTTGCCACAAAAACTCCCTGGAAAGTTCTATCAAGAGGGCCACCATCTTGTCAGAATATTGAAATCATCGCAAGAAACTTGTAATATCGTTGCCTCGACAATGGCAGTTATAATCTACTAGAAGATTGGTTGCCAAAATAAAACTAGAAAGAAAACTAATAGTAAATAGTAAATGAAATGGTTTTACCTTCAGCCTCTCTAATGTCGACGACTCGTTTGACAGTACTGAGCGGCATTAGCGATATATGCCTGTACGGTTTGCTTGAACCTATCCGCATTGTACCTGTGCCGTTTGTTGGACTTTTGCTGTTGAAAGCCTAAAAAATTATACTTGTTATTTTAACAGTAATGATGTAACATTTTTAATAAATTATAATGACTACCAAACAGTTTTTATCTAATATTCGTTATAAATACGAAAGTATGTTTGTCAGTAAGGGGATTTCTAACTAAATTTGCCATAGAAGTCCATTATACTGTAGGATATTGTACACTTTACGGTTGTACGAAGAGGATAGACAACAGTAATTGAATTTATAAACCGGCAAGTTTTTTCATTTTAGATAATAATAAACTTTCAAGGATTGTAAAATCTACTCACTTTAGACCTTTTCTTGCAGACCTCCATTGTGTCAGTAAAGAGAAAAAGCACAAGATGATCCCCCCGACCAGAGAGCTCTTTCGATAATTCCACTACTTCACAACGTGAGACGAACGATCTATGCGACGACACGAGATGTGCCTGAATAATAAAATATTTATGTAAACATACACTATTATACGAACAATACCTTGATACGAAATGATAATATAATTTTATGTTTTATTTATGCATGAATCTCGAGTAAAAACATAGGAGCCCATAGATAGTTGGAACATATACTCTCTATGGAAGTTATTATAAAAGCCCTATTGTTAACTGTCACCACAGTGAAGTACAAACTGCAATTATGACATAAATTTCACTTTCAGTTGGAATAACTTTTGAGTGAGTCGTTTATCAAAAAATAGTAAAAATGAATTTTTCGTAAAGCTTTGAAATTCCTACATAAACATATATCGCTTATTAGAATACGTATATCAGTTTGTAAGCTATAGAAAAAAAAGTACTATGTTATTTATATAGATACTAGAAATCACCAGTGCGCGACCTATAAATATTAATAGCTCCGCATTTGACAGATTTTTTTTTTACTACGCCAAAGATATTTCAGTGCGCATATTAAGAAAAAAAATAGTCCACTTTTTTTAAACAGCTTTTTTAACGTACACTATCTGTTTCGTGACTTAACTTTGATACAATGGCTAACACAACATACTATAAACAAAAATAGTATAACTAAATATTACAGTGGACGTTACTTTGCACTTCCGTCTGGAATAGATTGGCCGCTACCACGTCGCACTGCAACAAAAACCGTTTGATTTTATTTGTCCGAGTTTACTTGAAAAATCTCAGTTTCGGGTAACTATTAGGTGTAACTTTTTCAGGTAGTCGGACAAATAAAATCAAAAACGTTTTTTTTTTGCAGTAAGATGTGGTAGCGGGCAATCTATTCCAGGCAGAAGTGCAAAGTAACGTCCACTATAACATTTAATGAAGGATTTCCGCAAAGTAAAGCCTTCTTCAGTCAAATAAAAATAGTATAACATGTGAGAGTGGTAGCGAGTATGGAATAAAACTTACAGGGCACTGATCGATGTCGTTGTATATATCGAACATCTGCAGCTGTCCTTCGGTCTTGCGTTTGTCCTCGTTGATGTGCGACATGACCTCGCGCAGTCCCGCCAGCGCCTGCACCAGCGCGCCGTGGTCCGGGTTGTTCTTATGAGTATGCTTTAGTATATCTACAATGTTATTAACATCATTACTAACGAGTTTTTGCCGGGATCTTGGAATGTCATGTAGTGAATTTTATTTAGCGGGCCCAGCGGAAGTTGTCTCGCGCTGATAATAAAAAATAAACCTTGACAAATCATATACTTAAACTTTCCTCGTCCATCACTTTATATACTGGTGAAAACCCCTATGAAGATAGATCCGTTTCGTAGTTTTTGAGATTACTGTGTACAGACAGACATGGCAGAGGACTTTCTTTTATAATATGTAATGATCTTGTGTTATTTGACTTTATATTATATAACATCGTTGGTGTTTTACGTAGTATAGTTTAGTTATTGTGCGCAAGGGAAGTGGATGGGAAATAATACCACGGAGCATAGGTTCTGACTTGTCACAAAAACTCCCTGGAATGTTCTAACAAGACGGCCACCATCTTGTTAGTTCATTGAAATGATCGCAAGAAACTTATAACATCATTACCTACCCGACGATGGCAGTAATAATTTACTAGATGATTTGTTGCCAAAATAAAATAAATACACATAATACTTCTACAGATCTAAGCACCAAGATATCGACATAGATTTCTGTTACTGTGTCAGACTGGATAGCGACCTCTTTACACCAGGTATAACAACCTAACTAATATTATAAATTCGAATTAGAGTTTGTTGATTTACACTTTCATATGTTAACTACATTTTACAGTTATACATATAGTTATAGCATTTTTCATATAAATTTTCTAGAGTATAGAAAAGGACATAAAGATTTTAGGATGTTAAAAACCTCTATGTATTTTATAGTTTCTATTTTTAAAATGGCCAGATCTATGTCATTGTGATTGAAACAAAGGCTATGAAAGTAAAAGCACACAAATCCGCAAATCCAATCTACTGACAATAAATCGAACCGGAAATTACATGGGGTACCTTCCACCCATAAAAAACCTTGAGTCGAGGGATAGGCCAAATTTTATTACTAAAACAGATTACAAACTTTTCCAGACAAATTATTATAGTGAGCCTCTCAATCTATGCCTAACCTTGACAGGTTTAATTGAATTATATTATTGAAAAAAAAACACATTGGATTATTGTATGATAAAATAGTAATCTTAGGGTGATTAAAATAAATACAGTGTTCATTTCTTCAAGGATAATATGAACCAACTCACCATCTAGTAATAAACTTATACTAGGTAATCGCTGCACTGGTCTTATTAGAAGTTCCTGTAAACTCTGTCTGCCGCACTCCGGTTTAGTTTGGCAAATCTTCAGGAATGCATGAAATCTGAAATAAAATATTAAAATGTCATAATGGTATTCTTAGTTACTTTTTAATAATTAAACAGTTTATGGATTTCCTTGATTTATATTATCTGCCCATAAATAAAAGTTATCGAAAGTTTTAAGTTAATTTTAAAATAATGTTTTAATGTTGTAAATCAGTTCTATAAATCGAGACAAATACAGTGTAAACTCTTTATATCGTCGTTCGGTATAACGAAAAATTTTCTATAATGTAGAAGTTATTTCAATTTGGTTGTTTTACCACAAAGCCGTTTATTCATTCTCTTCAGTCTGTATAACGAAAACTCTTTGTAACGAATAAAAATGCTCATTCCCTTGAAATTCGTTATAAAGAGTTTATACTGTAATATCTCTAAAACTTATCATGCGTTCGTGATTTACTTGCAAAAAGAGCAAAGGTAACAAGGTGTGCAAAGTAAATTTGAACCACAGATTGGATATTTTAGATAAATATACGTTTATACAAAGTATCCTCACTTCGCCTTTTCGACACAAATAAAGATCGACATTCTAGATTTGGCATAAAATTATTTTAAACTAGCTTTTACTTGCAGTTTCCGTCGCAGTATCGTATATTTAATTTATCCCTCGGCAACAGTATACTTTCGATGAATGACGCCCACTTCTGCGTATGTGTATACATAAAACAAACTACCACAAAACCATTTATTCTTTCTGTTTTCTCCATATAATGAAAACTTTTTAGAACGAAAAAAACTCAGTCCCATGAAATTCGTTATAAAGTGTTTATTTACACTGTATATTATATAGTATTGAGGAAAGAGTGGTACCTGGGGTTCTCACGGTCGCACTGTTGCAGCATCTCCTTCGTGTTCTCGAAGAAGTTAACGAAAGGCGGATACGCCTTCACCATGTCGGGCGTGTACCCGAGCACCAGCCGCCCGATGCTCGTCTCTTCGCTCCAATGCACTTGCGTGTACCGCAACTCTTCTAACATCCGCCTATAAAATAGTTCCATTTATATTACAATATTAACTGATACCCGCGACTTCGTCTGCGCCCTTTATTATCTTAACAATATATTTTATTTATAAAGAGAAGACACATAAGCATCACACCGCTTGAAACATCTCTCCACGACAAGAAGAAACGCATCTCTGAACGCTACGTGCTAATAAAAATAGTATTTTCTTAAGAATGAATAAAAATGAAGCAGTCGTTTTTTTCAGTTTTAGAAGTGTCTGGGAAGTAAAACTACAAAAAATTAACCAATATCTATCGGTAGTTTTGGTGTGATACGCACGCAATGGTAAACCTTATATTTATATATTAGGTGAAAGGTTAGACACTCGCAGTATTCTACGATATGACACTTCATGGTCACATTTAACACATAAAATAATAATATCAAAACTACTAAGTACCAACAAAGAGAACCTTAGGTAAAGTTAGTTAAGAATTTCAAAAGTATGGATAATAACTTAAATAAACCTAGGTTGAATAATCGGTGATAAAACCTGCGAGCGGCGGCCCGGAGTTAATAACCGTCGATAATAAAACGGACAATAAACACTTTTTGTTTCTTCGAAAAATTATCCTTTGTTAGTTGGTTGGCTTCGCTTTCATTTCACCCGACGGTCATTGACACTGTGGTTTAACATTGCCGCTTAGAGGATTGATTTATAATTTATTAAATTTTTGTATATGTTTCTAGATAATGAGGTCAAATATTAAGCACCTATTTTTTTATTGATTTAAAATCGGGGTGGTAGGGTGTCTGTACCCGACTGGATAGCGACCACCGTACACCAGGTGGAACACCCGCCATAGTGGCACGTTCCGGGATCAGCCGGTGTATATCCAGCAACAGAGGGGGTGGGGGGGGCTGTCCCTGACTGGGTCGCTTTCAGGCCGGCATGACAGCGGCGACCGGCGATGGATAATATGTCTTTCGGTGGTCGCCATTGTTTTTGGATTGTACTGTGCTTACCATCAGGCACAGTACAGTCACTTTGCCAAGCTACAATAAAAAAAAAAAACGAAAATCGAGTGCTGTGTGTCCTCCATAAATATTGCTACTGTCTAAACATTCACCTGGTATAGCCATAACTAAAAGGGCCGCATCTAATTAAGACAATTCGGAGAAAAGTCGAAGAGTCTGAAACCTGCACCTGTAGCGAAATACGTATAACTCGTTTCTTGATTAACTATAATTTGAGAATAGAAGGTGATTAAAAAATACTATTATATGCACCTTTTTTTATGATTCTGAATATATAACTCAATATTGCAAAAAACGGCAAATACTTTTTCTATGGACAGCAGTATAGGCCTATGTATTTTAATTTCCTAAATAACCGTTTCTACATTTTGTATAAAATCCATTTTGTTTGCATTATAATTTTTAAATGACGGTATAACTACGTTATGAAATAAATGCTCACGGTATTTGATCACGTATACAATAATATATCACAGCGTTATGTGCGCGTCATTATCGACTGTAAGTTCGATGCACAAACGTCATTACACTATTTAATGTTTTGTTTCAATTTCTTATGTGTAATTGAATAAAAGTTATACTGTAACTTGATTAAATCTACAAGAGCAATGTAAAGGCAAGTTTTTGTATTTACAAATTGTTGATAATATAATATGTATACATAAATATATGTAACATAATAATAAATTGCAAAGACGTTATGTCATCTCAATATAAAATTAAAGTCATAACAAGGTCATCATAATAGTAACATATCACTGGAAGAAACTGACGTTTGAGATAAGAGGTATTCGGCATAATTAAGGCGCTAGCGTATGTTAATATAGATCTAAATTAATCTATATTGTAGGATAAGCTTCGTATTGTTCTAGTTTACCTTAATATATAAAAAAAATGTTGTTAATATTTTTACTTACTGGTGCAATTCGTATATAGGCGGTAAGTTGCCGAATATAATTTTTAGTTCAGTGTTATTAAGTAACGCTTGATTTTTTCCATTACTACTGTCCTCTTCGGCCATTTCTTCCAAAGGTTGCTTGAACATCTGAAATAGCATATAAATCAGCAATCTTTTTCACTGGTAATATGGGTTAAAAAAATATAAAAAAGTAATAAACTCACTGTGACTATTGTGTGTAATATACCGACGTAATTCGACTCAGTCTGCAGAAGTTCCATAAAAACCTGTTGTCGCGGTGACATCAACTTTCGAACCACATTGTCGGGTACTTCGGACTCTAAAATGATCGTATGTGAATAATGTAGTCATGCGCAACAAATAGGAAAGTGTATGGAGGCATATGCAAGGTTTACCTTCGAGAAGTTGTTTCCCGTCGGGCGAGGGAGTACAATCGAGAAGGTTCCCGGAGAGGCTGAGCAGTACGGCGTCGCCGACTGACGATCTTCGTTTATTAATTGCAGACTCTCCACCGCGAAACTTGCGCTTTCGGAGCCGCTGGAGGTGAGCGGGCGTACTCCCCGCTCCCGTCGCACCGCTTGCTGCGCTCGAGGAATCTTCCGCCCCCGCAGCCGATGCACCCGAGGCCCCGGGCACGCTGCTCGCCGCACACGCACCACCGACCGACGACCGCCGCGATACTTCATCTAAATACTATAACACACATTTAAAGTCAACGTTAACCGAAAACCTCAATAGTTAAAAATGTCATCCAGTATAGAAATAAAGCCTCTTACGTCTTTGAACAGATAATCTCTCTCGTCCTGCGCCTCCTCATTTTGGACTGACGCCCAGAACCATTCAGCTTTCACGACGTGTACTCGCGCTGCACACTCGGGAGCCACCCCGGTGTTGTGCTCGTCGACAACCTGCTCGCGTGAACAAAAACAAATGAGTGTGAAGTTTCAATAGTGTGAACCTATGAAATTGTCTAACCCTTCACCTAGTTCGTCTGGTCAAGTTGGCCGTCGTAGATCGTTCAATAAAAGCCTTTTATTCACCCTATACTTTATCAAGCACCTAGTATACAGTAGAGTGTAAGTTACTTTTCACTTTGACACATGCACCACGCTAACCGAGTAGCCGAGAGCGATTCGATGCGAGAGACAAGGGAGACCTCGATGCGATCGATACAAACTATGGTTGCTGACATTAGATGGCATGAAAAGCTATTTCTAATTTTAGTATTACTGAATAAAATGGTGTTAGTACCGGCAGCGATAATCCATGGCATTGCGATATGGCGCGTACGTCGCGGAGGGGGGACGTCGAGGCGGGCTGCGGCTGCTCGCGGCTTTGCCGGGAACCGGAGAGGGCGGCGGGCGGGGAGCCTGACAGGGAGGAGTTTCTGGGTACGGACTGCCGGTACACCGGAGACGGAGCCGATTCTAAGGTCTGCGTCGAGGTACAGTTCCGCAGTTCTACAATACCGCCACACACAGAGTGCCGATGAGTTCGTAGCCACACGCTTTGCGGGGTTTTAAATACCAAAGAGTCGTCTAATTCATCCACATTATATCCTCCACGCTGGTTGGGAGTAGTAGTCAAGTCGGTACTGTCAACCGTGTCGACTTGCACAGGGGAAATATCCAGCAGTTTTATTTCGTTCAAATCCGTTTTCGGCGTCGACACATTTTTAAAATCTGAAGCTAGATGACAGATATCGATATCACCAGGATTACTTTCTGTTCGTTTTTCATACTTCTTTTTCCTTTCAGTTCTAAAAGACGCTGTAAAAGATTTAACGCTCCGACGCAGTTTTGATGCCGATTTAACAGTTTTTGAGCTGCGTAAGGAGGCAAAGGAAATATCGAAAAACCCAGATTGCTTGCTAGTGTTCATTGAACATATCGAAGCGTTATCGTCTTCCCCGACCGGCGATGATGTAGAAGCGACATATTCACCTGCTGGGTCTGTAGGTTTAACACTATCAGGGCTGACTGGCTCCACAGTGATATCGCCGGTCGTAGACTTCGAAATGGATTCCTTCTTATTTTTCTTAAATATTGTAGGTTTATTTTTAAACTTAAACGAGTCCTTAATTTTTATTCTTTTTATTGATTTCCAGTTGCTATCCTCACATTTCTCCGGAGATAGAGTGACATCAACTGTGTCCACAAGAAAATTAGAATCCGTTGAATTTCGGCTCCTCTTTTTACCTGATGAAATAGTGGTAGTACTTTTTTGTAATTCTTTTATATCTGTCGAATTAGGTAATAGAAAATCTGGTTCATCTTTGGAGTCGAGATCACATAAACTTTTCGTGAGAGAGGAATGAAGTGACCCGACCTCTGTGAGACAGTCGACTAAATTGAATACGTTCATAGACTTATTTCTAAAGACTTCTCTTTTATCCTTAACATTAACTCTCAAAGAACCGTGAAGCAAATTAGAAGCATCTTTATTTTCTTTGTCATAAATTTTGTACTTGGAAGGACTTTTGTCGTATTGAGAACACAAATTGCCAGCAATTGATTTTTCTAATAAATTAATACTGAATGTTTCTGATTTGTCTTTGGCTATAACTTGTTTGTCGCATAAACTATTTCGCACTTGTAGCAACCGGGTTTCTCTTTCATCTTGTGACCGGTCTATACCAGTGTCAGCAGAGTGTTTAGTCGGGCTCGTGCGACGGCCTGAAAGCCTTGCCGATAATCTACGATATAGAGAAGTTTTGGGTGTAGATTGGGATCGATTTGGAGTGGCTCGTGATGGTTTCGCGCAGGAATTAGGAGTGTTCGGGTGGGGCGAAAGGATAGATCGACCGAAAGTCTCCCCATTGGCCATTACCTGAAACATGTGTGAAACACACCACGCAATGATGTAATGAAGCCATTCCAGTACAAACATGCATAACATAAATTATTATACTGATATAAGCAGTTAGAGATTAAGCGACTGACTAAGAAATATTCAACTTTCCATTTAATATAAATCTCCAAATGTCAACATACAATTAATTAATTACTCCAAATCTACGAATTTAAAGAAGGTAGAATAACATTAATTATATAATAGCCTTTTACATTTATATTTTTATTGAGAGGTAGTGGTAAAATAAACCGTGAAGGATTTTTTACAAAGCACATTGCAACTTTACATAACACAATGTATGTTTACAACAGCAGGGTGCAAGTGCTCATGAGTCGACTGTGCATATTACAAAATATTCATAAAAGCAGAAAGAAATAGTACACAAACAAATGTCTCATAAACCAACAATGAACCGAATGTGGATTTTACAGATCAATTTGACTGTCTAAAAATCTCATGTATTTCTATATCCATCTTACATAATTTGTAAAAAATTTTTAGGCCTCGGTCTATATCTCAGATAAATCATCTCATCTTTTTATGTCATGAAGATAAATAATACATAAGCACGATTTTGATCTACAACACTCGACTTTCTGAAAATGTAACAACATATTTAATTTCCGTCATTTATTTAGATTATATTCACTGCAATAATGTTCTACATAAAAACGCTCAAGGAATACCAATTTCAAGAGAAAGAAAAACAAAAATATGGTACTGTCAAAAGAGAGAGAAATTGTAAATACAGATTTAAATGTATTTAATGTTTTGATTAAATGTGACAACCATAAAGTCACCTTTATGAAATTAAATAATAAAAGCAATGTTTTCATAATAACTGTGGCACTAACCACATTGAATTGACAGCAACTATTCACAATTTAAAAAAAATAACCTCAAAAATTAGTCTACGTAACGTATATATATTTTTTTGGTTTAATGTTGTTTTATGAAACATCCTGACAACTTGAATATTTTATTATTAGGAAACAACAATGGGTTGACTTTGTGCCGTGCGGTGTGGATAAAGGCAGGGGCGATATAAGCACTATGGTGAAATTTTGCTTGTGGAAAAATGTGCTTGAAAACAAATAGAATAAATGTTGCATCATAGGGTTACTACAGGTGGGTATACAATGTAAGTAAACGTGACATTAACAGGTACTATATTATATAAGAAATTAATAGTAATGAGTAATGACAATGAGTTACCAACCAACTGATAATAGCTATTTACACTCGGTATGGGGCAATTTTTTATACAAATCAATATGTACTGACATTGAATATATTTCTACTTTATACTAAGTTATTGAAGCAAATGAAAAGAATTTGAAATCTTGATAATAATAAAGTCAATTCACCACTAATTTTGATGCCTACATTATAAACTAAACAGTAATATGTGTTCCCAGAAGTTCTAAGTGCATGCTGATTTCGTAATGCTAAAATTAGTAACTAATATGCATAATATAACAAGAAGTATATAAATAAACAAATACGCAAGGTATTTAAAGGTAAACATTCTACAGTACAGTTAACACAATTCTTTCGGATCTCTTGTGCAATATTTTCACAGATGTTCTTATCATTATAAAATTAATATTCAAGTCATGTGTGTTCAGAATATCTTCTCACGACGAGTACGTGGGTTACTTACAAATAATGCATTTAAATATATACTGATAATTCTGATAGAGGTAACGTAAACAACGACAATCATTACAGACCAGACTTGTTTGTTATTTTTTAAATTCTTCTTTACTTTGCACTTTTATTTAAATCGCAAATGTTAGGAATATTCTTTAAGATAAATATTCATTTTGAGCAAATTATGACGACAATTAATACGCAATTTTATATTTAAACAATAAAAAAAATTGCCTCAAACTGACACGCATTTCGGAATCAGTCTTAATAAAATCTCAAATTTAAAAAATAAATATTACCACTACAATAATACCAAAATAGTTGAAACTACAGTATGTGCAAAGTAGTGATGTTTGCAAGTTAATAAGATATTGTATTAAATCGTCTTTAGTTATGTGGAAAGGTGTTATGTAAGAATATGAAGGTATTACTCACAACGTGCGTGCAATCAGGGTCGTCTAGGGGACACGTAGTGCCGCCGTTGCTGGCGAGCACTTCGGCCATGTGCTGGGTCTCATCTTCAGGGAAACCCACGAAGCAAACACGAGCACCAGCGAACACTTTTAATTTGTGCTCTTTCTGCAATCAATTCAAATAGTAAATAAATATCGTATTAATGTATCGTTAACATGTAACATTGCAAAATGAACGTGTGGGCAAATAGAAGAGGTCTCTAAAAGAATTGCATTCCTTTGCATAGTATTCATATTACGTGTATTCGTCAGCTAAAAATGTATACTTATAAGACATTCCTATACGTAGTAAATGGTTTACTTTTTAGCTTTAGTTTACATACATAGGTGATTTTTTAATTTTCCAATTTAAAACATATTGAGCTGCGTTCAGAAACCCAAATGTTATACTTTAAAATCAACAGGCGATGTTAAACACATAATGATATGTCTATTGAGGATTATCTGCGACCGCGGCAGTGTGCTCAAGGCTATGAAACTCATTATTTATGTCCGCCGATTTCCTTCACTGTTTTCCTCCGTAATTATAAACAACCTAATATAAAAACCATTTACAAATATAACTGTTGCAAATTTTTCATAAGTTATATATCATGTAATACACAATATGCATCGATGGGGGAAGGACAGGACTATAATACACTAATAGTTTTTACACGGTAGTCGATTAGACTTCCAACCGTCGATATAATACTGAGGTGTATATTAAAATAGTAAATATTTATTAGCCATTTCTGAGACTACATCAAACAAGGATATCAACGTAGTACAACTAACTTTCGCACCTATTTTGCATTCAACCGACTGACTTCCGTTTAACAGCGATACATGAGGTAACGGTGATGTCAACGAGGAAGTAATGTATTGTTTACCGTTTGTAACCTCAGTTGGATCGACAGTGCAGAGTCCGGGTGCCTAGGCCCGCAAATTATACTTATACACGTACCAAATAAAACAGCATCCGATGAGAAAACAGTAATAATGTATATATTATCTTAGCTCGATTTCCATTGTAAATATTGCAATAAGATACGAAAAATTCAAGTTTTAAAATAAAAATATTTTCATTTGTAATAAAGTAACCACCGATCGTGATAAATAATATTGTAACAGTAAAAGAAAAATGTGTATACAGTTTATTTTTCGTTTTATAAATGCTATTTACTACAAATTTCGTATATATACATCGGCATTTGGATTCTAATTACAATATCCTTAAATCTATAGTTAATAGAACAAAAACGAGATCAAGACAATGTATAAGTATTATTCCAAATACTTAAATATGTAGTTATGAAATTTTGTACATAGTATTTTAAATAAACTAACACCTAATTGGTGCTTTTCCGGAAAATCCTACAATAAATTTGAGGCGTTCGTGTAACGGAGGACAAAACCGCTAGTAGGTTATATATACTCTATACATATAATAAAAATGAAGTGTCTGTATGTAATATCAAAATAACATTTTTTTACTGATTGGGTATGAAAGTATACACACTACTGATAACAAAAATGCAATTTTTAAAATTTTTGTCGGTCTGTCTGTCTGTTTGTTCCGGGTAATCTCCGAAACGGCTAGACCGATTTTGACGGGAATTTCACTCGCAGATAGCTGAAATTACAGCGGGTCACTTAGGCTACTCTAAATTAAACTAGCTATTAAACGCGGCTTTTTCTGCAATGCTATCTCCAAAACGGTTGGACCTGTTTTCATGGGACTTTCACCGGCAGATAGCTGACCTTATAAAAAGTAATTTCGTTTATTTTAATTTAGACTAGCTGTTAACCGCGGCTTCGTCCGCAATGCTATCTTCAAAACGGTTAGACTGGTTTTCACGGGACTTTCACTGGTAGATAGCGAACCTTATAAAAAGTAATTGAGGTTATTCTATTTAGACTACCTGTTACCCGTGACTTTATCTGCATGAAATTTAGCGTTGTTGTTAAATACGTTGTTGATGAAAAACCTCATTTGGCACGCTGTTAGTATTTATATATCTAATGTACACGTTACATGTTACTGTAAGTGGCGTGCGTACTTACAATTGCTTTTAAAGAGTATTTCTATAATTGTACATAGTCTCACAATTTTATAATACTTTAATACAAATAAAAAAAAACGCGTGCGGAGCTGCGGGTACAGCTAGTAATATTATAAATACAAAAGTGAGTTAGTTTTTTCTTCACAGAAAAATACCGAATCTGTATTGTTTAATATGGCGTAGAAGAAAACGTATCCTGAACGGGACATATAATATTTTGTATAGATATCTTGAAACATGTCACCTAATACGTTCCTTATACAATCCCACGCTCACAATGTCTTGAATGCTTATTTGTTGTATAATATAAATATAAACAAATCTACACTATAAATGTAGAGTGAGCTAGTAACATGTCATCATATATATTAATACGTGTAGCTAAAATTTTGTATCCCTTTTTAAGACAATTGCGTGAACAGATGAACTTGAAATTTGGCATAGTTAAAGTTTATATGGAGGAGAAGTGCAGAAAGCTATTTATTTTATATAAAATGCCTTATAAGTACATTAAATTAATTAAATATGCATTACTCACACTACTGCTCCAATGTTACACAACATATACACACATGTAAATATAAAAGACATTTTGACATCCGTCAATAACGAACTTCAAAAAAGTAATAATAATATTCGTCCAATAGGACAGGCGAAGGAATTAATCCATACTGCCACACTTCAAAAAAGGTTGCGAAGGAGGTTGCTATGCTCGACTGTATTTTTTTTTACTCTTACGTTCCAATTACCCTTTTTTATTCTACATTCAACAATGATATTATAACATATCTTATATATTAACACGTGAAGCCAAAACTTTGCACCCCTTTTAAGCAAATTGCGCGAACGGATGAACTTGAAATTTGACATAGTTAAAGTTTATATGGCAGAGAAGTGCACAAAGCTATATTTTTTTATATAAAATGCATTACAATCATATTAAATTAATTAAAATATACATTACTCACACTACTGCTTGAATTTTAGACAACATATACACACATATAAATGAAAAAGACGTTTCGAACTTCTTTCAACCTTTTTACGTTCCAATTACCTTTTAAATATTTTTAACATGACTGACGTTGCATGCCTTACAATATGCCCTTTGAAATCAACTGGTCAAATTGTAGGTTAATTTTAGAATAATATAATATGTAAATTCATAATATACATAATATTAATTGATAAATAATTTATCTTTAGTAAATTTATGGAACTACTGAAATAATTACTATTCTCTTTGGTTTTATTGAATGTCAAAATTTTTAGGTGACAGACTGCTTTCACTTCATGTCACTTTGCTTCATGTTGCCATAAGAGTAAAGCAATATTTCCAAAGTCAATGTCAATATTTTAATGTTTAGTATTTCTTTATGGTGTACTCAAATGATGATTCAATAAAAAATGAGCGAAAAATACTTTGTAAAATCAAAATAAGAAAATTTGTTTGGTCATGAAAGTAATCCATGACTTATATCTCCGCGGTTACAATGATGCAGTTCAACTTGATGTAGCAATTATATTTAGTACAGTTGGTGATGAATTATGAACAAAAATGAATTCATTTTCAAAAGTTAATGGTAGTATTATAAACATCTTTGTTTTGGATTCATAATTTGATTCTATTGTGTATCCATTACTTTTCCAAATGATGATATCGGGCATATCACTATTCCTCATAATGTATAGACTATATTTAATTCAAATAAAATTGGCGGGGTGGTAGGGTGTCTGTACCCGACTGGATCGCGACCACCGTACACCAGGTGGAACACCCGCCATAGTGACACGTTTGGGCGTGTCGCGTTCCGGGATCAGCCGGTGTATATCCAGCAACCTTGGGGGGGGGGGGGGGGCTGTCCCTGACTGGGTCGCTTTCAGGCCGGCATGACAGCGGCGACCGGCGATAGATAGTATGTCTTTCGGTGGTCGCCATTGTTTTTGGATTGTACTGTGCTTACCATCAGGCACAGTACAGTCACTTTGCCGAGCTACAATATAAAAAAAAAAAAAAAAAAAAAAAAAACCCAGAAATACCAGGCGCCCATGATGTCGTGTAAAATGAATTGAAAATTGTGTCATGAGGGGGGATCCTATAATTTATTTTTTATTTTCGTAAAGTTATGTTTACTTAGTATTTAAGAGCCTTACCACCTTATGTAACCGCCTGTTTTTTGATTCAAATTTATAATTAATTTCAATTTTCATTTAGACATCGATTTTTTTTATGTTTATATAATTGAAAAAAAAGTGGCAAATAACTGAGTGGGCATGATGAAAGCCTTTGATTATAGAGGTTATAATACCCTTTGATAAAAGAACGATAATAAAGTTCAAACTTTAAAAATTCAATGAACTATGGTCGAATGTCGACCACTGAGCGCCCACTAGTAATTATAATAAGGCACATCTTCAGCCAAATAGTGCTTGTAACGATGTCGGAGTAGGTCACTGCGTCGTTAAACGTAGGTTCGAATACTACAAGCAACCTTGCCTTTGGGTCAAGGAAAACATTATGATTAGACTATAGCGTGGTAGTATCTCGTTTTTAATGTCGAAATATAGATAGCTACCTACCGTCGTTAGGTCGAAAATCCCTATTCACGCAGCAATGCCAACAATAATATATAATACGAAACCAAGCCCCTCTAGGCTTAAAAAGTTTGCTTCTTACGCTATATTATCAGCTATATTATATATATAGCGCGCTAACGGACACCGCGTCCATTAACGTAGGTTCAAATCCTTGCGAATGAGTCGGGGCTTACAGAGGAGGTAACCACCGTGATGAAGACATAGCATGGTGGTGGGACTTTTTCTAAGCTCACCTGGCTATCTACTACAATCAAGTTGAAAATCTGTCGACAAGAACCTATAGGTGTGTTTCAACAGCTACACTTGAGAGCCGGTCCTCTTCTAGATTTAACACTTTTATCATCTTGAACCACATCGTCATTTAACATTAGATAGTATTGTGGTCAAACACTAAAACCTATAAAAAGTATTTAAAAAGAAACCTGTATAATGTAAAAAAATGACCTGTCGCGGGACGCTTGGCAGATGTGAAACATCGAAATTATTTTATACAAATAATATGCATAAATTAATAGTTTACGAGAGGAAATAAATATGGCATAATCAAAAATAAAATATTAAGATTTTTTTCAAGAAAACTATTCCAAAATGTCATCATCTATATATAATATTAGCTGGCTCGGCGGACGTTGTCCCGTCCTGATAACAATAAAAAAAACCTTGACAATTATATACCTAAACCTTCCTCGTGGATCACTTTATCTACTGGTGAAAAACAAATGAAAGTTTTTTCAGTATTTTTTGAGTTTATAGTGAACAGACAGACAGATGGACAGACACGTGACAAAATACTTTGTTTTATAATATATAGTGATTGAGATTTTTTTCACGGAAATGAAAATTATACTATAAACATTTAAATATGAAAATTCAAAAGCATATAGCGTGGCGACGCATACCGTGGGGGCGCGTAGCCACGCTAACAGTCGGTCTACATGAATAGTACTCACAATAATAGTATCGTCGGTGGCGAGGCAGGCAGGATCGTCGCGGCGGTCCCAGCACGCGTCGACCCAGGAACGCGCCAGCACGGGCAGCCCGAACCCGGACGCGTAACGGTATTTGTCACCGGTGGCGGCCGCCGCTATTAGGTGCGTCACCTTGCTCGACATATCCTTGCGTATCGAACCACCCATGTAGTGTATCAATGTTATCAGGTACGTCTGCAGACAAATTCACATTCATAGTAACATTGCCTCAGCGATAAAATTCGTATATATACTAATATTATAAAGCTGAAAAGTTTGTTTGCTTAAACGCGCTAATCTCAGAAACTACTGGTCCGATTTGAAAAAGTCTTTCAGTGTTAGATAGCTCATTTTTCGAAGAAGGCTATGGGCTATACATATATCACCACACTAAGACCAATAGGAACGGAGCACGAATGAAAAATGTTTCAAAATCGAGGATAACGTACGTATTATTTTCATATAAAGTAAATTATCACCTTCTACGTAAACAAAGTCGCGAGTTAAAGTTAGCGTTAGCCCAAAGTAAACTCCACGCGGATGAATGCGCGGGCAGAAGCTAGTAACTAATAATTTTAATAAACGTCTATCAATATATACAATAAGCCTGATCTTGCGTGAAGGAAACATATATTTTCATATATATCGATTCTATGGTGTTAAGGTATATTCTAATGTCAGTCTAGTTAGCTACCACCTTTAAATTGAGAAACGATCGCTAAACATCTACAATAGTGGAAGTGCTCCGGCAACTGTTAACTGTGTACAGGAAAAGATTGTCGCAGTGGTTTTTTTAATCACAATGTCATTGTTTTATTTTGGAACAATGTATCCTTACATTGTTCACATGTATATATTTATACATATGGAAATTAATTTAAAATGAATTCATTTCCAATAATAACATATTCGAAATTAGTTCGACGGGGGAAAAACACTGCAAATAAACTATAATCATAAAGAATACTTCCTTTTTTTTAATACTACTGTATAACCCTATAAAAAATGAATGTTACATAAATATAGAAACACTAACCGTTTTTAGTTATTTGACCTTATACCATTCAAACTAAATCAAGGCGATGTGTTGTAATATGTTAACCGATTTACTAAACGCTTCACTTGTATTTAGAAATCGATTACATGTCGTGCAAAATCCATTCACGTTAAACATACCTACCTAAAAGAATTCGGTCAATTTAATTTCAAGCAATAAAACGCTGAACAGATTGCTTATCATTCCGATTTCTACATATATTCATATAACGTTATTATGTAACTAGTTTTTGCCTGCGGTTTCGCTCGCGTTAACGTAGATTTGATCTCTCTCAGGCACAGTAGGTTTTTTTTCAGAATGAAGGTAATCTATTAGACAACAAGTGCAACACTTCACTATCATCGGTGGAGTATTTTATACATAATACGTAAACCCGTAACAAACAAACAAACTAACTTTTACATTCATAATACATATTAGTAAATTTTTATAATATAATCAGATTGAAAAAAAAAAATATAAACAATCATAATGATTATAAATAGCCAATTACTGGAGATAAAGTTAATAACAAAATACTAACAAGTTCATCCTTTTTCCGGAAACCGGAGAAACATATGACCGCTCCTCGCATCGCCAGCGAGTACAAGGGGCGCGTATTCGCCGGTGGAGACTCCTCGCGGTCCGCCAATTGTAACACCGCTGTCGGACCGAGCACCCTGCCGTACATAAAGTGTATATAAACAACAATTTACTAGTTTAGGGATCTAAGAAAAAAGGCAACAGAGTCCATAAATATCAATTTTATGTAATGTGCTCAAAACAACATTGCCTAAGATATAGTTGCTTACTGCTATATCGCTCTACTCGTTATGTGTAAAATTGTAATACTGCAGGCCCTCAATAATGCAAAAACTTGTACAAATGAAAAGAAGACCTCGTTCCCTGCTTTTCAAACCTCAAGCACCAATATTTCTATCTTGAAAAATAGTATTTCATATCAATAAATAATAAATATATGTAATGTATTTCCCTACAAGGTTCTTCAAGACATTTTCCTCTAGAACTCGAACAAAATATATTTGACCTTTACATATCTTGTTTATATTTGATAGGTTTTAGGGGTTAACAATCTATCTAATATTACATGACGATGGTTCTGAGATCGTAAACACGCTGAACATAGAGGGATTGGCTCTCAAGTGCAACTGTAGGAACACACCAACAAGTAATTGGCGACAGACCTTCAACTTAAAAGTATAGGTAGCAAGACGAACTTGGGAAAAGCCGTAGCACCATGCTATGGTGTCATCACGTTGTTTTCCTTCATCGAAAGCTTCGACTCTGTGATATATATCTCGAATATATTACAATGTGTAATTGTATTACATCTACATCTCTCTAATTTTAAATTAATAATAGCCTCTATAGCTCAAGGATAAAATAGATAAGATACAGATTTTAGGAATATTGCCGACAATATGTATAATGCATACTTAGAAATAATTTTTAATCTAAACGTTACCTGCTTCTCAACTTCTTTTTTTATTTATTTCAATACTATTACGAAGTTGTAAAACTACGAAAGTTTAGAATTTGAACCATAACAAGTCAAACAATTTTACTTGCTTAATCGTTTCTAGTAATTCGAATTTTTCTTTTCTGCGTTTAAGTTCATTTTAGTGGGATTGTACTATATTAAAAACTAGTCTCTGCCCGCAACTTTGTTCGCCTGGAATAGTTACTTTGTACTAACGCTAACACGTAGCGGAAGCTCTCGAGAGGACAAAAACCCCGATTTTGAAACATTCTTCATTGGTGTTCCGCTCCTATTGGTCTTAGCGTGATGATATGTAGTCCATAACCTTCCTCGATAGATGAGCTATATAACACTCACTGAAAGACTTTCAAATCGGACCCTACTGGGACCCCTTCCTGAGATTACCCTCTACAACATCACAAACTTTACCTCTTTATAATATTATAATATACTAGCTGTCCCCCGCGGCTCCGCACGCGTTTTTTTTTTTAAATGTATTAAAGAAATGTAAAATTGTAATTAGGTGTGTACATTACAGAAATGCTTTTTCAAAAACATTTGTAACTACGACACGCAAGCCATCTACTGTATTATGTTACGTGTACATTAGATATGTGAATACGAATAGTATATCGAATGGGATGGGATTTATCATCAGCAGCATAGCTGGAACTTTAACCTACTATATACCACCCTCGATGCTCACTAACACTATATAAGAAAGTAATGAAAATTTTAAACTACACATTATCGAACAATTTGTGTTAAATTATTTATATATAGATATAACATGCCCATATTGTCAATATAATTGTATTATTCTTATACGTTGCTATAATCACTGTTTAATTGTTATGTATAGCAGTTCGGTGAAGTCGTAAATGCCGCAAAGCTAATAGCATAGTCAGTTCGAGAAAAAAAAACTGAGTTATGTAGATGCAAACGCGGTAAATAAAACAAAATGGCCGCCAAATTGACCAAAATGGTAATATAATTCAAATTACATACATTTATTCTTGGAGTCCAGTACAGCGCACGTCTCACGCGCTTGTTTAAAGTAAACAAATTATTTTTAATCAATTTCACACGAACGAATGCATAGGTAACAGTTCATCACTACATAGTGTAAAACAAAGTCCTCTGATCTGTCTGTTTATCTGTTCACGATAAAATCAAAAACTACAGAACGGATCTTCATGTTGTTTTCACCAGTAGGTAGAAAGGTTCACAGGGAAGGTTTAGGTTTGTCAAGGTTTTCTTTTTATTATCAGGGCGGGACAACGTCTGCCGAGCGCACTACCTTAAAATAAAATAGCTCATTAGTTAGTTGTCTGCCAGTGAAAGTCCCGTGAAAATTAATTGAAGCATTTCGGATATTCCACTGCGGCTGAAAAAAACCTAAATTACTTTTTATGAGGTCTGCTATCTACCAGTGAACACCCCGTGAAAATCGGTCCAACCATTATGGAAATAGCAATGCGGTCGAAGCCGCGGACACATAAAATAGAATATGTCAACCGCTATAATTTCGGCTATGCCAGTAAAATTCCCGTTAAAATAGGTCCAGCCGTTTTGGAGATTAGCCGGAACAAACAAACAAACAGACAAAATATAAAAAAAATTTTTTTGGTAATTTGTAGCCATATACATTCATCAAAAAGTTGTTATTTTAATTGTACATGCACAAACTTTATTTTTATAATACGTAATAGATAACAAATTTTGAATAGGAAAACAAAATAAACTTTTAAAATGTTTGCGATAGAAACTTACCACGTTACCATGGCAACGTATATAATACTAACGCTAACGAAATTTCTCAAAAGGAAAAAAGTGCCCGATTTTGAAACATTTTTCATTGGTGCTCTGCTTCTTCTTAGCAGTCTTAGCGTGATGATATATAGCCTAAAGCCTTCCTCGATATATGAGCTATCTAAAACCGAAGGATTTTCTTAAATCAGACCGGTAGTTCCTGAGATCATAGCGTTCAACCAAACAAACAAACAAACTAACAAACAAACTCTTCAGTTTTATATATTAGTATAGATTATATAGTATAGAAGTATAGATAAGCAAACATAACACTTCGAAAATTTGTAGGTGGTAGTGCCACGCCGAAGCTATTACTGATTTCAGCATGAATGGGTCGGCTCGCCCGGGGTACTACCACCCGACCCACAGAAAACCAACGTGAAGTAATAGTGTTTCCATTGTTGCGTTTCGTTCGGTCAGTAAGAGCGCCGGAGGCATTCCTCCCATTCCCTTCCCCCTCCCCCAAAACACAGGCTGGCAACGCACTTGCGCCTCCCCTAGTGTATCTATGGATGGCGGTGATCACTTAACATCAGGTGACACGCCTGTTTGTTTGCCTCATATGATATAAAAAAAATATTCGATATTGGTATGATAGGGTATGGTATGAGACTTTTAGGTCAAGATTACACATTTTGTACGTTATGTATTTGACGCACAAACAATAAACAATAGTTTTACAACCGATTCCAATTTAAGGTATTATCGGTGATGTTATGCTATATAAAAATAATTGTTTTGCTCACATTTGTATACATTAGAGTAGTGGAATTTTTTTTATCTCGCTCTCACCCCAAAATATCATACGATATATCCAAATAAATTTTTTTTTAAAGATAAAAGAACGCAAAATTATTAAAAACTCAAATTTGAAAGATCAGTAGAAATTTAAATATTAAAGGTAGAAATTTGATCCCATGAATTTTTTGTTGGTAATTTATCGCTTTATGAGACCTATCCATTCATTTTTATAAAATAACATTTCTTCACAGTTAGCATGTGCCAAAAATGTCCAAAAAAAAATTCCCTATATTATTTATAGGGGAAAAATTAAAGTTCGTTGGAGGACCTCTTAAAATTGAAATTAAGAGCTGTCCTTAGGACATAATTTTTGTTTGTATATATACTATGGTATTATGGGGTGAGAGCGAGAAAAAAATCCACTTTTTTTGGCACACCCTAGTATACATAAACAAAAATTTGCTGTTGAAGTAAAATTCATTCAAGCCTTCGGATTTTTAACCAACTTCAGAACTTCAGATGAACGAACATAAGAGATTAAACTATACTAATATTATAAAGCTGGAGGGTTTGTTTGTTTGGTTGAACGCACTGATCTCAGGAACTACAGGTCCGATTTGAAAAATTATTTCAGTGTTAAATAGCACATTTATCGAGGAAGGCTATATATTATTATGATATAATAAGTAGGACCCGAGCACCAATGAAGAATGTTTCAAAATTCTTTTTCCTTTTGAGAAGTTCCGCTGCGTGTCAATTTGCCCAAAGTAACTATTCCACGCGAACGAAGTCGCGGGCAAAAGCTAGTATACATATATGGACGGTAACACTGGCACCAAGTGACTTATAACCTGAGTTTATTCTAAAAATGATCTAACTCGAAACCTCTTAACAGGAAATGTCACCTACAACGATTAAATATAATTGAGTAGATGGTAACAACTCCTATGGATAAAATTGTTTCAAGTAATTAGAATATAAACTACGAAAACCATAAATAGGTTACGATTTATTATAGTCTACATCAAAACCGTATTACTTTTGGCCTTTGATAGCATGTAATATATATTTAAATTGAAAGCCATGACAGCATTTTAGTTAACAGAACTAAGTCATGGTCGTGGACAACATCTAAAGATTTGCTTTTATTTAATGTTTAGGTATAAGTATAACCAAATGAAAATAGTACTAATCAAAAACAGTTATTTGTATTTAATAGAGAGTAGATATATTAATAAATCATTAAACACTGAATAAGTTTGAACGTATTCTGCTAGGAATTATACAAGTATTAATAATTTGTGAAATAAATTTACACACTCCTGGTGACTCTAAAATTATTCTTGGTATAGCGAAAACAAAAAAAAAGAAAGCCAATCTATACTAATATTATAAAGCTGCAGGGCTTGTTAGTTTGGTTGAACGCGCAAAAAACAAAAGTGATCGAGCGCCACCTGCGGGTCCAATTGTGAATCTAAACCATTCTGAATCCCAGAATACACACAAAAAATTCATCAAAATCGCCACTCGAGGAGGAGTAATCACTGGTCACGCCAGAAAATATTGATAAAAAAAAGGGGAGAAAAAGGAAAAAAAAAATTATTTCAGTGTGAGATAGCTGAGGAAGGCTATATGTTATATCATCAAGCTAAGACCGATAGGAACGGACTGGAAGAACGAGCCAATAATGACGAATGTTTCAAAATCGTTTTCTTTTTTAGCTTTAGGCGAAAGTAACTATTCCACGCGTTGTCTCCGCCAGAAGCTGGTCCTATATATGTATATTTAATCTATATATTTTCTTTGTCTATAAATTTAGATTCTAGAGGTTGAATATAAAAAATATATATACATTATCTATTCACTAATGATGCCAAGATGTATTGACCTATTAAAACTATTTCAGCAACGATTTTTCTGGTTTGATCATGGAAGGGATATAATACAATGGAGCTGATATATATTCGATTTAATAAAGATTAAAAACAACAACAACAAGATGTTTATTCATCTTAATAACCCACACCATTCTAATTTCATTTTGTTTTAATGAATGTGTAATAAAATAGTATTAATTATCACTAACTTATGTTTATTTTTATAATAATGCCAAAATTCTGTAGTCCAATTACAACACTATTTTTTAAATTTGTGAATGCCGCCATAACATTATATTCATACTACATAGATTACAGAGTTCAAAAGAAATGACTTATTCGAATAAAGCTCGAGTTTATTCGATTGAATGATTTTAATAATAGGGCACGCAATTTGTTCCTGGACAGATAAATTAAATGGGTTTGTGGATGTTGTGGGCGGCGGGCAACAGCTCGTCCCGTGACGCACGGTTGAAATCAAACGTGAAGTGCGTTCGGGTGGGACGCGACGCGCGACGTTGTTTGAATGTTTCGCGCGGTGACGTCACAGGATACCGCAACACTCGCACGGCTCGGCTCATCAAAACAGTGCCAGTCTAACGTACGTGCCGTTATAGAAATAGTTAATGAGTTACATTCGAAATTCCACGAATTTGTAAACAATCTTCGCAATTATAATTAGAGAAAACTTATATATGTAAATTTCAAAGAATGTTTTATAGTAACCAAATGGTATCAATAGCGATTTCTTAGTCAGAACGTGAATAAAACAAACAGCGAATATGATAAACACTTTATTCGTAGTAAAATTTTATTGTGTACTGATATCATGGTTCTCAAAGATTATTATGAGTAATCGATTTATTGGAAAGTCAAATTCGTGCGTCGCGTTCTCATATCAGTCGTAAGTTAAACTCCGTAGTGTCTAAAGATTTTTTTGGGCTACCGCTGTGTCGATGCATCTCATAGGTCTTTCTATATATTGTTTAGCATCTCTCCGGGTTCGTCACATATGTTATACTATACTTTCATTAGCTGAAAAAGTACTACCAAAATTCTGAGTCTGTATAAAATAGGGAAATGACGTTATGGATCCTAATTTTCTAGACTTATTTCAATGAAACCTATTTTTAAATTAAAGCGTGAACTATCATTACGAGAAAGAAAGAAATGCAATGAATTACTTTATAAAAGATCAAACCAAGAATAATATTTTATCAAAATTGTTATAAAATCGCCATAGATGATATTGGAAGGCATGAGTTTCTGTACCGTCGACCCAACCATGAAATTTGGTATCTGTATATATTTGAACACGGAAAATATTTGAACAAAATTCATTAAACTATATTTTAACTATTTCATACAAACAAGAATAGCAACAAATGCAGTTAGAGCCGCGGGCACTGATAGTATAATATAATAGCAGTATCATTACATAGTATAAAACAAAGTCCCCTACCGCGTCTGTCTGTCTGTCTGTTGGCGATAAACTCAAAAACTACTGAACGGATCTTCATGTGGTTTTCACCAGTGGATAAAGTAATTCATAAGGAACGTTTTAGTATATAATTTGTCAAGGTTTTTTTATTATCAGGGCAGGACATCGTCCGCCGGGCCCGCTAGTATACCTATATTATATATTTACGCATATATTGTTTCACCTTTTAAATAAAATTATGCATATGTTACACAGGCACTATGAAACACAATTTTATTTTTACATGAATTTGGTTTTATAAAAAGTAACAGTAAATTTACAATTATTATTAGTGCTTAACGACTCGGAAACAAGTAAAAACAAGTCTCAAGTAAGAAGACCATGAAGAATGTATAAAACATGTACGGATTATTACCAAGAAATTATTAATCTCGGAATATTATTAATTTTCACTGCGGTAAAAATGAAGAAAGTTGAAGATGCGCGAATCGTTTTCTATACGTATTATAGAAGAAACCAGACGTTCTTGAAACTATTAACATTAGACAATGAACAAGATATTCCCACAGGATATGTATTAAGAATGGAAGACATTAGATTATACAAAAGACTAATGAAGGAAAATTTGAAGGACACGAAGGTGGAGACAGACCTAGACTCAAATGGTTGGATGGTGGTCATGATAATCTAAGAAAAATTCGTATAAGGAAATACCATATTGTATAAACATTAGGGTGGGTCAAAATAATCGATTTTTTTTACAAGTGACACGGAAAAATCGGTTGCTAGACACCTTAAAAAAATTGTCACCAAGCATAAGCTCTTAATTTTAATAGGAAGATCCTCCGCATCGCAGTTTTGTATTTTTTTCTCAGTCCAATAGAAAAAAATTCATACCTCATCATTTATCGATTGAACAGAAAAATGTTCCGAGAGAATTTTTTAGGAAATTTAATGGTCTACAAAAAAGGTATCTTATATTTTTTTCGTAAACCTCACCATTTGAAAGATATTAAGGATTTAATTTTGATTATTTTAAGACAAATTTCATTTTTGTTTATGAATTTTATAACTCGACAATAAATGACTTTTACAAAATGCGCAATACAAATTTTTGTTGGAAATTAACTGCTCTATAAAATGGTTTCCTATGTTTTGGCGATGAAATTAACCGTTCAAAAGATATTCATCATCAAACTTTCATGTGTACGGATTTTAAAAGTTTTTGATGAGATATTCGAAAAATTTAATTTAATTTAAATTTTTGAGAAAATTTAAGAATTTTAGTTGTTATCAACTGAGAAACTTAAAAATATTTTTAATTTTTATTTATTTTTAATATATTTTTTTATTTAAAAAAAAAAAGGAAATTATTTTTTTTATAAAAAATTAATAAAAAAAAAAAAAAAATTTTAATAAAAAAAAAATATAAATTTAAAAAAAAAAAAAAAAATAAAAAAAAAAAAAAAATTTTATTTTAAATTAAAAAATTGATTTTAAAAAAAAAAAAAATTTAAATACCCCAAAAAAAAAAAAAAAAAAAAAAAAAAAAAAAAAAAAAAAAAAATACAAAAAAAAAAAAAAAAAAAAAAAAAAAAAAAAAAAAAATAAGGTGTCTAGCAACCCATTTTTCCGTGTCACTTGTAAAAAAAAAATAATCGATTTTTTTGACCCACCCTAATAAACATACCACAGTCTTGCAAAATATATGCTGACCCAGGCTAAGATCCCACACTATACTCAGAACCTTAGATGAAAATGTAATTATTTTTAACGACCATATTCAATTATTGTATAGCAGCAGTTATCAGTATTTATGTTAATATTAACACACTAGAATTGGATTGGTATGATATTGAAACGATTTATCGTGATAATAGACAAAATACTCGCATCGATATTTGACGTGACGCTGAGGGACCAGCGGTATACTTTCTTGATTTCTCTTCTACTTCTACTTTTACTATATTACCTTCTCAACTCTGTTATGTAAGTTTTCAAATCGATTCGAGTGAGTTAGTCGCACGATTAGGCGACATATACGTGTGAAAATTGTTGGTAACGTTTTGGTAGCATTTTAAAATATATACTTTGGAATCACTAAAAAAAGTATTAACCTTCGACCTTAATTTGAAAGCAATAAGATAATGTTTATGCACCGGTTCATTGAATGTAGCGCAAGTTGACCTTTGGCCTTGAACTAAAAACGTACTAGTATTTGTTGAATACTTAAATATAGGTGACACATTTCTCTCATTTTAGTTGCCTATAAATAATTGAGCAAGAACATCGCTTTGTTGTGTATTAAAAGTTGGGTGACTAAAGCGTTTAAATAATTACTTATGATGAAATTTCTGACTTTGTTTTATATGGTTATCAAACATAAAACTATTTTATATAGTGGTGTAAACTAACCAGTTTACTGTTACATATATATATATGTACAAATTACAGTTTACTGAAATTATCTCTGTAACTCTAATCTGTAATCGTCTAACAACACGATTAGTCTATATAACTATACCTAGTAGAGCTATAAATAAAAGTTGTTTAATGTCGATATTGTGTCCTATTGATAAGTTATTATTTCTAAAATCGTTTCATGATATCGGAAACTAAAAAACGTACATAATATCACCGCATCGTCTCTAATATCGAGATTAAAGGAAAATGAAGCATGGGAACACACAGTTTTGCAAAATACATATTTTCAAAAGCCGTTACCAGGTAAAACTGTATTAGCCACTCATATAGTAAATCATTGTGTATTTACGCTATTATATGTAACTGGGTTTATGTCAAATATGAAAATTAATATAGAATATGTTTTTTTACATAATTAGGTACAGATACAATATTATTTAGAATAGGTTTATAATGTATGAGATTGCTACTAGAAAAATAATTATCTACTTAGGAGTATCATAAACATTCGCAAAACAAAAATCACGGATACTAATAAAAAAAACTCCGTACAAATCACATTTCAGATGCACAGATTCCGGTGTTTTTGGCTGCATGGGCATTAGGTCTTGAGGAGGTTCCTCCTCCTCAGGCGTAAAGGGCAACCGCGTGGGCCCCATCACAAACACATTCACTAAATATCAGGCACTAGTCCGGCGTGCTTTCCATACAAACATAACATATTGGTCCGGTTCAGTAACACCGTTCGACATACGGATAAACGTCACCATTATGAACACATTTCCAGCGTTTTATTAAATTTTCGTTTTGCACTTTATCATCGTTCGATTCGTAATTTGTACCGATTCGAGATTTGAAAACGGTATTGTACTTTATCGCGGCAGCCGTGAAAACAAAGGCACGAGCAGCGTGCTCGTTATACGTTTCACGTTAGATTGAAAAACAGTCGTGAGGAATGTGAGGCCGAAAATAGCGTGGAGCGTTGCGCGGCCACAAGGGCGCCTATCGCGGTACCGCGCCGGACGGAGCGCGAACCACCACGCTCTGCGTAGCCGCGCCTTTATTTACATCCATACTTCCATGAAAACACTGCCGAATATACGACTGCTTTTATAGGAGTAAGGTTCCACGAATATAAACAACCCTAAATTTATGTTCAGGGTGAGACGAACTCATGCTACATACACTCTACACACATATCCTTTCTAAATTTACTTTTTTCTTACGCACAACATTGCTTCTGTTTACTTGTGTTGTTCTGTGCCCTTGATTTATCTTTGAAAAAATTATAAGCCGTGAGGATAATAGGAGTCCGTAAAGAAGTACCGATCGTACTTCACGATTTACATCAAAGTTTTGTTTCGCATATAATCCAATACGTTTTGTAAATCCTAAACAACCACAATCACATTATTTAAGTTAAATATTTTAGTTAAGTCTGCTATACAACTCATTTTACATTTTAAACAATTTAATGAATCAGACGGGCGAGAATAAAGAATAAATAGCTCACCAGAAGTAAAATTTTCACGAAACATACTGGCGGCGCCTTATATGAAATGTTACAATAATAAACAAATTAAAACTCATTAGTGCAGTCAGAACAATTCTGTATAAAGCACCGAGTGGTACCACTTCAAAAGGAATATATCCTGGTATTGAAAAGGTATATATACTGGTATAAGCCATACATACGCTACTCGGGGGCTATGAGAAATATAGAATTAGCACAAACGTCATATACATCGACAGTATATATCAATTTAATGAAAACGTAGTTTCAGTTACAGAAATATTTAATTTTAGAAGTATCATGAAAATTTAAGCCTTATCTTGCGTGGAAGTGAGTTAATCTGCGTAAACCTATATTAAGAACAGTATTAAGGATGTATTCTTAATCGGAACCATTTATATAATGCAGTGTACTGCTACTTATACTGTAGACAATGGTGTTGTATAGAGACAAATGAATTCACGAGTAAGCCGAACCGATGCATATCATTCATAGCCAGACGCGGTATCGCGTCGTAAACTCAGTGTTGACATTCCACGAACATGAATTTCAACCTGAATTATAAAATGTACAGCACACAACAACCTAATCATAGGTTTTGATAGATTTACTAGATCAATGTGTACAATTTTAAAACTTCAATAAACGCTAACATTTATTTTATCATCTATGCTGATATTATAAAGAGGTAAAGTTTGTAACGTTGTAGGGGGTAATCTCAGGAACTACTAAACCAATTTTATCATTATATAATACATACACATATTCATAGGCTATATATTAACCCGAAAAATAAGAGAAGACTTTTTTGTGGTAGTTGGATTTGCAAAGGAAGTCGGAGAAAAAACAGTCGAACGTAAACGTTTCTTACGAAAGCTGCCTTAACGATGAGAGATATATGGATTGAGTTCTAGAGAAAGTTGTAGAACTTGATAATGCCTACAAAAAAGTCAACGACAGCATATGTCTAACTTTTATATTTAAGTCACAAAAACTAATGTTTAACACGGGTCAGCTAGTGTCTACATAAAATTAACATATCATTTCGGATATGTAGAAAACGGGCTCTACTAAAATATTAATTTTTTTTTTCAATCGTGATATCATGAATATGTCAATAGTCCACAAATTATGCAATATACAATTTATCAAGATACGGTTATCTCCTATATCTGATTTTCCTAAATAATACAATTCTAAGCTTATATCAACGAAATGTTCTCTTTATTATTATTTGTTTTGTTGTCTTATAAATTAAAATAAGCTTAGGATAAGTTATTAGAAAATAAACATTTCTATTATATACTAGTTCGTTATTATTTGTTGCAATAAACAGTTGAATTATAACAAGTTAGAAATGTTCTCCTTACTCCAACAATTCTACACATACCAATTTTTTTATAACGTTGAATTGAACGGTACAACAATTTATGTACTACAGTCATTGATATATAAAAACCCAAGATGCACACTTAACGTCTCAAAGCCGGCACACAAAAATGAGTTCATAATCTTGGATTATGCAGTCATTTCAAATAGTCTCGCATCGCTTGCGTTCTTGTAAAAACAACTTTAAATCATTCAGGTAAGCTTGAATTTGTGAAGTTAATACACAACTATAATCACGTATGTATATTGCGGAGTTTTTGCGGCCGGTTTTGAACGCTACTTTTATTCGAGACTGTGCGTTTTGGGTTTTTATATGTCAATTGACTACAGTATTATCTAGAGGTGAATTATAGTAAAACCGTTTCCATGTAAAAAACGCCACAGTGGCAGTACTTTCACAGTGATTGATCAAAATTAGTAGAAAAATAATGGAGTTTTTTGATCTCAAATATTTGGTATATTTGCAACATCCATTTGTGTATATTATCTATTTACGTTTACTAGTGGTCGTTCAATGGTCTAAATTCGATAATACGGAATACTAATTATTTTATTCATTAATATATAAAAAATATTATCTGTATACATTTATTTTTAAGTATGTATTTCTAAATGGTAAAAACTGCATTGAGAGTTGTACAAATAGTGTAAACTGTAAACGAAAGGAGTGTGAAGTATGATAAATAGAGGGTTTATTTAAAGGCTTCGATCCGTCAATGCTATGGAAAAATTAATGCCAAACGATAACACTAAAGTTCTCAATACCTACACTACCCTAAAATTGAAAGAAAATTCGGTTCACAAATAGAGGAGAAAGGGCGTGCAAATTGTTTTATCTGCCCCTATTTATATATAAGTAATAGCTATATTCCACAATAAGTTAACATGACCTGAATTTAATAGGTTTGAATAAGTAACATAATAGCATTGAAATATAAAACCCAAGACACACAGTATCGAATAAAAGTAGCGCTCTAAACCGTCCCGCAAAAACTCTCTAATATACATACGTGGTTTTAGTTATGCGATAAACTTATGATTTTGCAAATTCAACCTTACACGGACCTTTTTATACGGACGCAAACGACGCGAGACTATTTGAAATGACTGCATAATCCAAAATTATGCACTCATTTTTGTGTGCCGGCTGTGAGACGTCAAGTGCGCATCTTGGGTTTTTGTATATGAATGCATAATAGTAGTTTCGTTTCCTATTTTCAGAAGTTCAAATTTACTTTTCAATAGGAACAATTTTATCTACTGCTATTTTAGGATGGTGGTACGTCAGGAAAAATATATTCGTATTAAGACTGTGGCGTACATAAACACAACAGGTATAGGCGTCAATGTGAATGCGTAAAAAATGTTTCCGTAGGAGCTTAGTCGTTAACCTAAAGCGTTGCCAAAATGAATGTCTATAACATCTCGTTAGCAGCTTCATGCAGGTTTCTCACATTTATTCTAAAACCAATGATCACCACGAAGGGCCCATAGCCTAATTACGTATTTCGCCACAACAAAACTATAGCAGAAATGGCTAAATATTGACTTAAAAATTGTAAAATTTAGATTATGTTCAAATCATAATCTATACATATAATAAAAACTAGCGGGTCCGGCAGACGTTGTCCCGCCCTGATTATAAAAAAATCCTTGACAAACTATATACTAAAACATTCCTCATCAATCGCTCTATCCACCGGCGAAAACCGCATGAAAATCCGTTCGGTAGTTTTTGAGTTTATCGCGAACAGACACACAGACAGACGCGGTAGGGGACTTTGTTTTATACTATGTAATGATGAAGTGTCTGTAGTAATACCAAACCTAAAAATTTTTACTGATTGGTTATGAAAGTATACACGCTACTGATAACAAAAATGCAATTTTTTAAAATTTTGTCTGTCTGTGTGTTCCGGGTAATCTCCGAAACGGTTGGACCGATTTTTACGGGAATTTCACTGGCAGATAGCTGAAATTACAGCGGGTTAATTAGTCTATTTTAATTTAGACTAGTTGTTAACCGTGGCTTCGCCCGCAGTGATATCTCCAAAACGGTTTGACTACTTTTCACGGGACTATCACTGGCAGATAGCTGATCTTATAAGAAGTAAGACTTCGTTCGCATTCAATTTAGCAAAAATATGTTGTTCATTGTAAACATGTGCGTAAGTCGTGCGTTGTACTGGACTCCAAGAATAAATATAATTGAAATTCATATATCTGTAATTTGAATTATATTGTCTTTTTGGTCATTTTGGCGGTAATTGTGTTTTATTTACCGCGCTTTCGTCTACATAATTCAGTAATCATAGTAACATATAAAAATATTGTACCGGTTTCAATGAGCACTATTTAAATTGTCAAATATTAAAAATTGCTTAGACAGATATAAAGTTTTATACCTTGATTTATATTTATGCAAGATTTCAAGACGACAGCTCATTCATTGTATACAATGCAACATTATAATTATTAATAGTAATTTTGAAGATAGAAGGGGTTTTTCTAAAAAGATAAGACAAAAAGACCATAAACGTATTATTTATTGACAATATGGGCATATTATAACATCTTTAAGTCATTGTTTCATTAGTTCCTTAAGTGAGCACTGAGGTAGTTATATGACGGGTTAAGGTTCCAAATATGTTGCCGATAATAAACCTCATTTTTAGTAGTAGTAGTAACGTAGTTTGTCTCAGTGCTTAAACGAATGTTTGTTTTATATTTAAAGAACAAAAAAATATGATGTAACGTGGAGACATACGATAGAAGTGAAATTTTTCCAGGGAAACTTTTCACAGGCGGCGATCACTCATCCAAGTACTAACTGTGCGCGACTTTGCTTAACTTCCGTGATCGAAGGATAACCGGTGTTTTCAACACTCTAACCGACACAGCGTTTATGCTGACCATTTTTCGTCACACAGAAAGTTTGCGAATCAGAACGTCAAAGCCCTCCCACAAAAAGTTTCAATTAAAAATTAATATCAAAATCTTTAATAGGAACACCATTGGCCAGCATGTTCTCATGTAACTAATTAATATTGTAGAGAGTGTAAGATTACTACTAAAGAAAAGAAGAAACATTGCAATTTATCTTTCAAAACTTCTTACAGACACGTCACACTATTTATTTTTATTTCTCAAATTTATTTTTAAATTTATAAGTTATGTCTAAAATCGTGAATCTCGCAAATAAATTTATATCTCTTTAATAGACGTAAATGTGTAATTAAACCATAAACAAATAACATGCACGTCGAAAGTGTGAGAAACAGTGCTTTGGTGAATGGAAAAATTAGAGAAAGGCTGGTTATCGCCAAAAACTGACGATATCCACTTTGTGTTGAACACATTTTATCAAACATAGAATTAATAAAGTTAACGTATAACCTAAACTGTTACTCGTAGCGGCACGAAAATCCGTTAGGTCTCTCAACTTTTTTTAACATGACTATTTTTTGTTATGCCTCTATGGTGGTAAGAGTACAATAAAATCTGAGAATAGTGCTAAATTTTTTCAAAACACGACGTTGCAATGAGTTTCTCTTACGGGTTACCTCCATTATATATATGTATAGTTGGTTTTCTTTAAAAAAACTAAACAAATTGCCACACAGGAGTTCTAATCTGGCATTTATTGCATTATTACAAATCTCTACATGTATCCTGAAAAGTGGGGCTCGACCAATTTTGTGGACGTTTCAAGTCTCGCGAGACAATTTGCAACTACAGATAACGAGTGACCTTATCAGTCTGTGTATCGAGTATACAACTACTCACCTATATTTAGCTTTATGAGCTGCGTCGAAGAGGTCGCCTTCGAATGGTGAGGTAATGAGGTAGGAGGGTGGCGCGGGAGACTGCTGCGGTGCCGGTAGCGCATCGTGGCTCGGCGCAGCCACCACCGCTCCCAACCTCTCGCATGCCGCGCGCACCCTCTCGCACTCCAAACACGACTCATTCACGTATACTAAGGGATTTGACGAACCTGACAAAAAAAAAACAATACTTTAAAACGATGGTAGCTCTGTGGTTAATGAGTTCGGATATCGCATCGATCGATGTAGGTTCGAATACATGCGAATAAGCCAGAACTTTCGATGAAAGAAAATATAGGTAGTGATGAACCTGTAACATGGCGGAAGGGATTTTTCTATGCCCTCCTGACTAGCTACCACTCTCAATTTGTAAATGTGTCGCTAAACACCTACGGGTGTGTTCTCCGGCAGCTGAGCTTGAGAGTCAATGCACCCTCTAGGATTAGCCTGTTCACCGTTTTGGACCACATCATGGATCATTTAACATCAGAAGAGATTATAGACAGACCATAAAACCTATACGGTGTTATTACAAAAAAGTTAAATACGCATTGAACCCTGGCTTTAAAAAGGTCTCATATTAAATGCACCACGGTCGCTGAATGTTCACCACCTTGCTTTTTTGTCTCGCTTTGGTTACGTTAGGTTAGACTTGTGAAAAAGGATAACGCGAACTTGCCTCGGGCGAGCGCGGTGCATTTATTAGGAAACTTTTTTAAACCAAGTATTTAATACGTATTTAACTTTATTGTAATAACACGGATAAAGTATTTAAAAAAACGTGAGTATCAAGTTACATAACATATAACTAATTTGCATCCAGTTGATGACAACTAGCCAATTTATATATACTTTAACAGTAACTAACACAGATTCTTATCTCAGAATTGTAACGGAATAGGATGTTGATATTTTTACAGAAGATAATATAACAGCTACGCAAAATAGGATATAAATGACGTTCTTGAGAAAGGTAAAAATTTAAATTATTTCATATTTTTATATTAAAGACATGGTAATAAACATTCAAATAAAAAAAAGTTCATAGTCACGTACGAAAACACTAGTCGTCACATTTTGACGTCATCGTTTTTGTATCATACGCAGCAAACAAAGATTATATTTTAACCTAATGGAAATTGCAGAAAATACATAAGCAATAGTATTTATTATATATTGTACAAATACTAGGATCCTTAATTATCCATGAATTGTACAGAATCTAGAAATTGTTTTTAGTAATAACACCCAAATACACTACCAATGTTATGATCTGCCAAATCATTGGTCTTTCCATTACATATTTTTTGCATAATGTACATAAATAACTAACAATACTAAATCAAGTTTACGTGAAAAAAAATTCGGAACACAATAAAAATGATGTGATTTTGTTTATTTTTTCCTAATTATATCTCATTTTTAATATTCACCAAGTTTTCATAAGTATCGTAATTTCACTTAAGTTTATAGTAAATCGCTGCATCTCTTCTCCATTAGGAATCAGCAGGGCTTATGGTATATGCTTAATAACGAGAAACAGCATAAAAAATATTTTTATACATTCAATTGTTTTAATATTCGTGGAAATCTAAAGAAAATGTTTGTCCCTTATTTCAAATACTTATTAAAATCATAGCGTGTGATTGATATAGTTCTCGTTACCTAACTATATGTAATGTTTAAACTCGCTTAAAAATTTAACATTCCTAGTCATTATTTAAAAAAATAATAGTATTCGTTCAAACAAATTTAGTAAATATGAATCACTTTAATAATAAATATCACGTAGAATGTCTCAATTGATCTTAATAAAATACTGTAATTTGTAAAGTGTTCTCATACATTGTAACATTTAACATAAATCTCATTGTTTACATTGTTATTCAATAACACACAGTTCATAAAGTCGTACTCTGAAAACATTTCTTATTAAAATCAAAACATTGCTCTATGAATCCTAAATACTTAAGCACTTAAAGGCAGCATTATTGTACTAAATTTTATTTGATTATTTACATAAAAAAAGACAATAGATACAGAAAACCTCAATGTATGTTTTTCCACACCGCATTCCATAGAAGGGTATTTTAATATTTGGGCGAGGAAGTCGTGAGCCACGAACACGATTTATCTGATTACAACGAACCCCGTGAAACGAAACAGATGTTGAAAGTCATCGTCTCCTTTGATCCTTCAAAAATTCTTACAGATGTATGCACACTGAACTTCTGATCTCGTAAACATTGGTCATTGCTATGCTTCATTATTTCAGTTTCAATACATTATTAACCAATTCTCAGGCAACCTACACCCTTAAATCCCATGTAGGTAATAATCTTATCTCGTCTTCTTACATCATTATCATTACATAGTATAAAACAAAGTCCTCTACCGCGTCTGTCTGTTCGCGATAAACTCAAAAACTACTGAACGGATTTTCTTGCGGTTTTCACCAGTATATAGAGTGATTCATGAGGAAGGATTTTTTTTATTGTCATGGCGGGACAACGTCTGCCGGGCCTGCTAGTCTATACATATAATAAGAATGTAATCTGTACTTTTTAGGTTTTTGTAAAAAAGATTGTTGCAAGTGTCTAGGAATAAGTAATAAAATACAATTCAATAATTTTTATAAATGTCTACCTGTCTATTTGTTTGTGCACCACTGCACTGCTAAATTACTGTATTCATGATAAAACCTTTTCACGAAAATCGTAAAGCATATCTTCGAGTATCTTTTAGTCTTAGTGTCATTAAAATGGGTTCAATCTGTCAAAAGTTATTGTAATTTTAATAACTATACGACTTAAGTAAGGAGACGGAGAGAAAAGTAAGTAGGTAAGTAACTTGACTTAATACATTCAGACGACTTTATTAGTCACTATTTTGTACATAAGGTTCCACGCGCAGGCATAGCTAGTGTATAATTCAAATGATAGTAGTCTGGTATTATGCGCGCATCATGTAAAAACTATTACATACATTTCTATGAAATTACTTTAGTTTCACTTCTTAGATACTTGGTATTTATTTAAAAACAAATTATCACGACATCTTCATTTAATATAAATACAGTTTTAAGAAACTACAATTGTTATAAGCGTGTCAGTGATGTGTCTTCTTGCCGTGGAGAATTAGGCCAAGCGAAATGGTGATCATACGCAAGACAATGCAAACGTATCAGCTAGTTCGTGATAAGGAAGTACAACATAAGATAAATCTAAAACAGTATCATTGTAACTACATAGTTAATGTTACGGAATTTACTACGTTGCGTAAATTGGAACACGTTCTAACTGATAGTTTGTATGAAGAAAAAAAAACTATGAATCAAATCTTTAATAATGTGACCTTTAGAGACGCGTTCTCCCACGTTAATTGTTCGAGTTGTCGTGTTAACAGAACATGATTAGTCACACTTGTAACACGGGCAGCAGACAACTTTTTTGCCGTGCTAGACTGACAAGAAACAACAACGCCAACCATTAAAATTGTAACATATACCAAACAAAGTATCAATAGTAAAAAAATAAGCCTTAGTAAGTAAAAATACAAAATAACTCTACGATTTCATAATGTTTAAACATAAAAGCAGCCTCAATCATGCAAAATCCATTTACTTATTTATTTATTTATTTAAGGTCCACAAAACTGAGTTCTATGAACAAAAATGGACACAAACCCTTTTATATGTGAACACAGCATGCATAATATAAGAAGACAAAGTCACAGTATTAATACAAAGAAAAATTAAATTATATTAGACATTTAAATACATTTTTTTTTCTAATTGAGGCCAAAGAAACACAAAAAAATATATCGAATTTGAAACGTAAACTATTACAAAAAGAAAGCATGCGATATAAAGGGCAATGTTGGCCTGCGTTAGTTCTTGCTAATGGTAGATGAAAAGTTTGCCTGTTAAGTAAACGACTGCTTATACGTGGGACACTCAAGGGTATATTTTGAAGAAAATCTGAAGATTCTAGGAAACCATGTATCAATTTGTATATAAACATTACATCAGCCACCTTTGTACGAGTCTGTAATGGTTTCATTTTGTAAAGTTCCAAACGTTTGGAGTATGAGTTTAAGCTACTGTTATGGAATCTGTTGTCGTAGTAGGAAAGGTAATATAAGAAACGTTTTTGTACTCTTTCTATTCTATCTATATGAACCTGATAACAAGGGTTCCATACTGGACTACAATATTCCAGAATACTACGAACTATTGATAAAATAATATATTAATTTAATTTCAGGGTTATGAGTATTATTCTCAATCAAAAACAATCAAACGGAATAAAACCAGATTATAAAATTGTCAGTCGAATGAGACAGGGAGTAATAATAACATACAAACGAAAAAAATATATTTCGCTATTTGACCTATCACCATAGAAGTTGGCATACCAAAAAGTTTCATGGAGAAGGTCATGCTATTCATATAAAATATAACTCACCACTATTTGGCACTAGGCTGTATTTAATTGTTATTATATTTCCTACATTAATGGAATTAAAATCTTTGTTATTTTTCAATAATTCACAGTAAAAAAATTATATTATAATGTTTTGGAACAAAGTATTAATACTCCTAATCATAGATACATTTTTTTAATAAGGAATATTGAACAACTATTCTTTAGGCATAGTGAATATGTAATTTTATTTGGTTTAAAATTTAAAGGGTCCTATAATTGTATCGTTTTTCGTGTCTTTTATAGTAGTACTTTACAATATTTTTGAGTGGAATCCATCGAAAATTAAAGACATAACCAATATTTATTTCGAAATCGCAAACTTGCAGTTATTATATGGTTCGATCAATCTGATATTGATCTGATGTCTTCTGCACTTCTTTCATCTTTGAACCTCTTCCAACCTTTGAAATAATCATTACCAAATGGCTGATCCCTAACTCGATTTCATATTTTCTTATTAATGTTTTTGTTAAAGGATGAAAATGAAGTAAAATATTTTCTGTGGCACCCAGAAACAGTAGTTTACCTGCATACATCAACCCTCAAAATAATATTTGCATGTAAGGCAAATATTTACATTATGTACATTTTAATTACTAATATTGAATAATGGTTTTTTGTAATGACAATGACATATCACGCCATGCGCCAAACTCACTTCCTCCACCGAGGTACGAACGGAGTTGTTCTACCAACGCTAGCATGTCTGGCGTGCGTGCCGCAAACCACGCTCTACGCCATCTGCAAAAGCAGCTCTTTTCAAGATCTTGATTACTGTTTTGTTATTAGTATACAATAATTGTTTAATTTGCAAGTGATGTTGGATGTTAAAATATGCAGTTGTAGGAGTTTATAAAACATTACATCTTTGTAGAATTTCTATGCAAATACACACATTTACTTTAGTAACTTTCAATTGACAGTTTTTTTACTCTTTATCTTCAACTCTTACAAATGTATGGTTTCTTGGAAAGGGGTAATTATGATATTATTAGATTAAATCTACCAATTTTTATTTTGATCATAAATCCTGCTTATGTAAAATAGTGGTTTAGATATCATGTTTTAGCATAGTTATTCAATATTAGATAATAGAGGTAAAAGGTAATAACCCGAATGAATCCATCTCTATTCCAGACATTACTCTAGTAAAAGAATTTGAAAGAAAATCACACTCATTCAATTACAAGAAAAAGATATAGCCTTCTTTTAGACCATTTTAATAATCTATCACAGCGGGACACACTTTATTTGTATGATCTACCAGTATATATGTAAATAACAAAAGGCTTTTATTATGACATGTATAAATGAGCACATTTCAAATTAAATTGATTTTAGATGTATTTTAATATTATATTATAAATTTAATGTGTTGTATTTTATCACATGAATTTTAAATATCTGGGCAAAAAAGCATACACTTGTGTTTTGCAAAAAATAAAAACCAATTTAAATAAACAAGAAATTTAGAAAATTGTCTAAATACAATATGTTTGGATTGTTAGAGCTGTCTGAAAAGTGTCAATTATGTATATACAGAATATTCTTGATCTGATACATAAGATGAAGATTGGCAGTTGTTGAATGGATTTTCATTCATTCATTCCTTTTATCAATAAATAACAATAATAATTTCTATTATCATACAACATTTTCAAGATAATAATCATATTTAATGAAATAATAACAATTTGGGTTTTAAGCATATTACATAAATTATAATACATTGTTAATTATTTCAAAAATATACCTATATAGCAGAAATAAAATGATAATACTTCAATTGTAGGCAACTAAACTCGCGAAATAGATAAATCAATTCACCTATTAGCTTCATTAGGTATGTGACTAATAAGTAAGATTTCCTTGAAGGTAGTACAAATACACACAAATTTACATAATTATATTGTTTATAAAAATAAGGTAATTCTATATATACTAACCAATGAACTTAACCTACATAAAGTATGTTAATACTGAAAAAAATAAAGGTTGCAAAGAAGTCATAATTTGTTTATCATAGAAGAGTGACAAGGTCAATGAGGTTATCTTATGTTATTGGACTATTGCTCAGGGTCAGGGAAACACTTATGGATTAATAACATACATATCTTAATTTAGAATGTTAGATAAACTTTCAATAACAATTATATATATGCACAATATTGTAGTGATTTAATTATGATGTCATTGATTACATTACATATGCAAAAAACTCTTAGAAAGATAATAATTATATAACTACAGATATAATAACCCTATTAATTAGATATATGATAAGCCACTAATTTCCAGATGTTCAGTAATATTGAATGAATTTAATTAACTTATCAATACATTAAATTTTTATATACTATTTAAGTTAAATGCTTGGTCCCTTGAAATATATACTAATATTACAAAGAGGTAAAGTTTGTGAGTTTGTGACGTTGTATGGGGTAATCTCAGAACTACTGGTCGGATTAGAAAAATTTTTTCAGTGTTATATAGCTCATTTGTCAAGGAAGGCTATATGCTATATATCATCACACTAAGACCAATAGAAATGGAGCACCAATAAAGAATGTTTCAAAAACAGGTGTTTTCCTCTTGAGAGCTTCTGCTGCATGTTAGCGTTAGCCCAAAGTAACTATTCCACACAGACAAAGTCACAGGCAGAAGCTAGTATTTTAATAATTTGAAGGATATAGCAGAATATTCCAGTAATTTACATTACTAATATCCAGTTGTCATATACTAGTTCTTACTTTTATTATACAAAAAAATCATAGGTGTGTTTTGTTTGTTTTGTCAATACCTATATTTTGAGTGAAGATTACTCATTTTAACTACGAAATCTTGAATAGATTGTATAAAAAAGTTATAAAAATACTTTTACTATTCTTTCATACAATGTTATCAAATTTACACATGAATTACAGTACATGACACCAGCTAGGAATAAGGATGTAGGTAAGAAGTATACTGCAATTTCTTATTACTAGAGTTTGCTAAATTTCTTTTGCTTATTTTATGAGCCAATTATAATGTACACCAATACTGTGTTGTTTACTGTATGCAAATTGCTTTAACATATAAATACCATTGTATACTAAACAACATCCTGAAAGAAGTATCAAAGCAGACATTTCTGTAGTCCTTTGACTGGAGATGTTCTCTCATTAGACTACCAATTTCAATTTAAAAAACTGCAGTTTAATGTAGAGATTAAGGGTGGTGAAAATCAGTCATATCCCGTTTCGTTTTTGTATATCATAAAAAAGTAAAATTTAAATTGAATAATGTATTCTATATATTTGATACAGAGCTTCGAGTACGGAAATTTGATTTTATGTAAAAAGAAAAAAAAACATTTTCTATAGTGAAATAAATATTATGCTACAGATAAAAATCAATCTTATAAGATAAATGAGTCTTTAGATATTTTTTGAACAATTTTTGACATTTCAAGTACGTTACTACTGTTATTTTGTTACATCAGAAGCACATCATTATCAATAAAACAAAAACATTAAAATGCATCACAACAATTATTACTTATTATTATGTACGCGGAGTACTCGTATCTTTTATATTAAAAAATTTACTACGCAATAGAGTATATTGGTCACATTTGAATTATTTACCATCACTTTCTTGAATTTTGTCAGTTGTAGCGGTGCTTCCTGTTTGTGTCATGCCCTTAGACAATTCGTCCATCTTGCCGTACACAGGTTCGTTACATCAATCATCAAAATCACAACACTAAATAACAATAACTTAAATAACACACATGATGAAACAATTTTCACTTTACGTTAAATTTAATCTCTTCTGTAAATAAATCAGTTTATTCCATCCCAAACACATTTCTGAAACTCTACATTCACCAACGAATAGGAACGTATCAAATAGTTCACTCGAAACTAGTGTTGCCATTGTTGTCAGAAGGAATTTGATCAATTAAAATAACACCAATTTTATGAGTAAATAAAAAAGAATCTCTATAAAGTGCATATCATATTATGATAGATAATTGAAGGTTAAATAATATATTACAGTATAAAATGTTTATTGTAAATAAATCTTTATAGTATAGCTCATTTTAATATTTATTAATTACATTAGATAATATTACTTTTTCTATAATAGTTATATAGTAATAACATAATATGATATTTTTAAATATTCTTTTGACTTCTCAAACAACACATATCATTTATTAACGTGTTAGAGTCGTATATGCGTTTTAAATGCATTCTGTTTTCTGTAATTTGAGAGAACAGTTTAAACAACTGCACTTTCAAACATGTAGTAGCCCATAAAGCGGTTAATTTAAAGCGATTTTAGGATAACGGTAATTTTGTCACGCATTGGGATGACATAAATATTTTATTTTGCATTTCTCTACCGTTAGGAAATTTCGAGATGCGCAAGTTATTAAAAATTAAATAAATAAATTTCTTAGGTATAAAGTAAAAGAATTAGCAAAGATTACATTATTTAGTTTTATGCAATTTATATTATTGATTTCTTTTTTCCCATGGTTGTTAATTGTAGTTTTCATTAACTGAACCAAGTTTTGATTTGTTTAATGTAAAATATTTTACAGAAACTCAATAGGTAAGAAATGCAGGAGACATGGTAATATTCCGGACAGTTTACACCCCCTAGATATACAAAGTTTATAAAAAATATAATAATGAAACACGACAATCAAAATAATTTATTCACTGTACCACGAATTTTAGTCAATGCATCGTTTTCGGATATACTTTTCACATTTCGTTTCTTCGGCAGTTTATTTTTTGTGCCAGTGTTCTTATGAAATTTGGTATAAACATAAATAAAATATGTCCAGTGACAAAACATAATTGATATCCATGAAAAAAAATCGAAACATTTAATTCATTCCATTGTAAAAGTTATTCCGACTGCTGTTTGTTTCATTATATACATTTAATAGTACATATTTGATATCAACTTGTAGGTGGTAGACCATGCTGAAGTTATTACTAGTTTTTAGCATGAATGGGTCGGTTCGCTGAGGTAGTACCACTTCTCCAGTATACTATTATGTTCTATGGTACGTACTACCTCTCACAGAAAACTGACGCGAAGTAATAGTGCTTGCATTGTTGCGTTTCGTTCGGTCGACGGTCAGTGAAATAAATAAGACACTATATACTGAGAGTCAGTGAGAGCGCTGCAGGTACACCTTCCTAACCCCTCCCCCTACTGCCCATTCGCTCCTCCCTCCTCAAAAATATAGATTGACAACGCACTTGCTACTCCCCTGGTGTTGTAGTGTCTATGGACGGCGGTGATCACTTAACATCAGGTGACGCGCCTGTTCTTTTGCCTCTTAAGATATGAAAAAAAATTTAAAAAATATTTTAATCTAAGTTTATAATTTATGTACCTAAAAAATCCGATTTTCTGCCTATAGTTGAGGGCCAAGAGCAAGTATTTTGAGATGAATCGTCGGGTAAATTAACGAATCTCATGTGCAGCACTGGTATAAACTAAATGCGACAAAAACGCTTTATCTGTGAATTGAAGCATACCATCTGTTACTTGTTAGTAATATCTGTGTTTTGAAGTTTTTTTGTTTTGTCAAAAGATTATTATTTTGATAAGATAAATGTTAGAAAACGTATTTGCATACTGATAACTGTAAAATAATACAATGGGCTAAGATAATTTTAAATGGTATATCTTACTTCAAAAGTATTTTTAAAGTGATTTGAAGATATCAGTATGGAACATTTTGGTCTTTCACATATTTTATATGAACCTGAAAAGTATAATCCAGACACTTTAGATTTATTAACTGATGAAGAAGCAAGAGAATATTGGCTAAATACTTGTGAAAAGCTCGTCGAAAGATATGTCAATTTTGCACTGGCTAATAAGAGTGACCCTACTGTCGAAATACGAGCTCTAAAGTTCAAGACTTGCTATGTAGAAGCAATTAAGGAACTTAGGATAAATCCTCTGTGAGTATTATAACTCTCGGCCCTGATTGTGGGTGAGAAAATTTTTTGGCATGCATTCAGCATTTACATTTCAGTATCTGAAGTCTTGGTTGTTTTGAATAGGTAATTTTAAATGATGCCAAGTTTCAATTTCGTATTGTATAAATCAAATCTTAGTCAGGATCCAATAGTGATATTTGTTTTTATGCTTTGCTAATATTACTATTTATAATTTTAGTGCTCATGGGCAGTTAACAGTACGATTACTCCTTGACATCAACGAAACATGCCTTCGTTCCCAGGGATTCTTTGATTTGTGGAAACAACAAAAGAAGTTTGAAAATGATGGAGCGTTAGCAACACTGAGTGCTAGATTGGCAGAGATTGATGCTATACCTGAAGATCGTCAAAGGTGGATTGAGCTATGCAGAGGAGTATTAGCTGGTAAGATTTATACAATTAGATAGTTTATAATTAATAACTTTCAATAGTTAAACTCAAATAAATCAAAAGGAGAAGAAGAGAGAAGGAAAAAAAAAAAAAAGAAAAAAAAAAAAAAAAAAAAAAAAAAAAAAAAAAAAAAAAAAAAAAAGAAAAAAAAAAAAAAAAAAAAAAAACAAAAAAAAAAAAAGGAAAAAACAAAAAAAAAAAAAAAATTTAAAAAAAAAAAAAAAAAAAAAAAAAAAAAAAAAAAAAAAAAAAAAAAAAAAAAAAAAAAAAAAAAAAAAAAAAAAAAAAAAAAAAAAAAAAAAAAAAAAAAAAAAAAAAAAAAAAAAAAAAAAAAAAAAAAAAAAAAAAAAAAAAAAAAAAAAAAAAAAAAAAAAAAAAAAAAAAAAAAAAAAAAAAAAAAAAAAAAAAAAAAAAAAAAAAAAAAAAAAAAAAAAAAAAAAAAAAAAAAAAAAAAAAAAAAAAAAAAAAAAAAAAAAAAAAAAAAAAAAAAAAAAAAAAAAAAAAAAAAAAAAAAAAAAAAAAAAAAAAAAAAAAAAAAATATTAAATTTAAGCTGTGATATATTATTTATGAAGGTCAAAGTTACCACTACTTTAGAAAGTTTACTATTATTAAGAAACCAGTAAGAGATTCAGTAAGATTGGTGATATCTATGTTCAACTTTTTCTACAAATGAATAGTATTTTTAGGAATATTTTAAATATATAAGTTGATTATTTAAATAACATATATTTGTTCTAGCCTGAATTGAAACTATTTTCTTATATGTACCTCAAGTTATGGTTAGGTCTCCCAAATTTACCTAACTTTTTCTAGATTAAATTATATCTCATAAAAAGCATTGCATTACATTTACTTTTCTGTTTTAATTTTCTTCTTTAAATGATTTGTCATCTAAATGTCTAAGTACAGTATAATAATATGATGGAGCTTCTTATTGGCTTTAAATGAATAAAAACCCATAAAATATGAACATAACTAACCTTAAGTTAAGTATAGACTACAAATAATGAGTGTGCTTGATGAGCTATTTGACAACTTAATTAAATGTTTAAGCATCTACTCGGCATTCTGTGGCCTACGTCTGTCAGCGTCGGGCGTGTTTATTTGTGACTTATACCATTTTACAGAAATTATTATAGATTTCGAAGTTGATTTTTGTTTATAGTGTGTTGTTCTTTGGTTTTGTGGTGGTGGTAAGTGTTTGTGTTTTTTTTTTCCTTGTCTCCCTTCATATAATACACTCTCCCTTATGGAGGGTGACCCCCCTGATCCCCCTGTCCCCCCGGACATTTCAGCCTCTTCCTCAGCAATAGGAATTACTGGCAAGCGCCGTTCGGTTTCCCATAATGAAGCCCCCACTGGCAAAAAAGCTATCACTGACTTAGACATGGGCTCTGCGTCTATTCAGCGTCTATTCAGCGGATATACTTACACACTAGCATTGTCATAGGTATTAATACATATGCAGATTCTGACAAAGGCCCCTTTATAATTCAAATTACGCGTTTGAACCAGACCCTGCAGCTGGCCTTTCTATCCGCCAATTAAATTTGGTCAATTGCTTTTAAACAAGCATAAAAAATATATCAAGACGGTGTGTGAAACGTATTGGGAGAAATAAAATAGCCGTAGAGTTCTCCTAGTGGTGGACGCCAATAATTTCTTAAGTAACCCTTTTGGCGGAACAAAGTATGTAGCTACTATCCCGTCATATAACGTTACAGAATGGGACTTGTTCGGAATGTACCAGTAGACTTTTCGATGGATGAGTTTGTCGAGAGTTTGTGGTACCTATATGTGGTTGGTTTGAAAGCCAGACGATTGAGAGAAAGGTGTACTGATGGAAAGATTGATTGGGTTCCGACTAATCGGTTGTTCTTACATTTAGAGGCAAATACTCCCAGAAAGAATATTTTCCTTTCATACTCTCTCCCCGTGGACACGTACCTATTTCCGACCATTAATGTATGGCTGCTGTGTTATGGACATGTGAATTAATGCCGATAAAACTCGTTGCTAAAGTGTGCTCAACCCATGAGGGCATTTATGTGAGGTTCCAGTTGAAAAATCTACATGTTTGTATTGTTTGGTCAGCATTTGGCTACAAGTAGCGCTGCCCGAACATGATAGAAAGTAAATTAAGAAATCCATGGCTCTAAATGGATCTGTACGAGGAGCTTCCCAACAGTTTCTCTAGTCCCTAGTCCTTTTCTGACGTCTCCTTCTCTTCCCCACTCCTCCTCAAACCCTCCTACTCCCGCAAACAGTTCTAACTTGGTCCCACCCAAACTTCCCATTCCTATGTTAATCCTCTTTACTAATCGTGCCCTAAGCCTATAGGTAAGGCGTATGATAAAAGTGGTATAGGTATCGTAGGTACTATGCCTCCTGCATTACCTAATGGTTGTGCATTGCAAAATCCTTCTTCTCTCTTCCATACTTAGAACAAACTGACACTCTTGTCAGCTCCTTTCCAGATTCTCATTGACCTATCTACCCAGAACAATCCTTCCTTCCGTCCAACGTTGCCTCTTCACTTGCCTCCTTACCTCTTTAGTTCATAATATGGTTCACTGTATCCTTAATGGATAGCCAGGTCTACGCCCCAAGAAACATGAACTAGTACACTGATGATAAATTAACCCTGCCGTTGTGTCATTTGGAGACATGGTTCGTGCCTGGCTCTCGTTTTGCGGTTAGGTTACTTTGCTTCGGGATGAAGACTGACGGGTATGCTGGCTGTGCTCTTTTTATAAAGCGCTCACTCCCTCTTTCCCTTCCCTTCCCTCCTCCTCCCCTGGTATATTGTGGCTGTAGGTCCTGACATCATTTATATAGTGTATCCTCCCTTGGCTCCTTATTCGCTCTTCTTTTTTGTTGTCCCCCCCATTCTTCTAATGGGGGCTTTACGCCCCCCGTGGGGAGGGAGTCACATGTTTTTTGATGGTGTTTTATAGCACTTTTGATGAGTAACTGTGTCTTAAATGATGGTCTCACTCGTAGGTTTTGCCTAACCAGAATCCAATAGTGCCGTAGTTAGTCGGTCTGTCTTTCCTCTGTCCTATAGTGGTCTACTTTGAACTCCACGTACGGTAGTGTCCTTCCCTTTTCCTTTCATCCAGTAGTATATCCGAATTTTTGCTTTCTCCCTCTTAAAATATAGTTTGGCTGTGGGTTATATCATCCCTTGACATTATAATAGCTTTTGGCCGATGTTCTTCCTACCTATTCTAAATAATTGAGGTCTAGTAGTGAAATACATCTTGTCTCAAAAAAAATAAATACTTTGGTGGGTTTGATGTTAGTGGCTATTGAGGAAAGAAAAGAGGAGAGCGGAGATTAACTATGCGATGACGAAAATTTTTTGTTTTGAAAGTTTTGAAAAGTAAAGAGATTATTCTTTAAAAAAGAGACTTGGTTGGCACTCTTTGCGATCTTTTCACCTAACTCCTTCTACTTTAGTGTGGCGAAAAATAAACGTTCGTGGTGTTCTTATAATGTACGTTCATAACGACATGCTTGTGGTGGACGACTTATAATAAATTATCCCTGACACTGTTCCTTCAGAATGCTCAGTAAACCAGTTATGTACAGTTAAGATGTGGTGCTCCTTCTTTTATTGAATGGAAATGGTTAGATGGGCTTCCGATTCTTTTGGTCTAGATGGATTCATATTTTTTTATATAAAATCGTCTAATAAAAATAAACAGACTTCCTCGTTAATTAATAGTATATACAACTCCCAAAATCCCTGTCCTGGAACCCATGTCTTTCCCTATCCTCAAAATGGCAAACCCAGCTGACCCTAAAGTCGAAGGCCTTCGCCCTTTTTGCCAGTTAAGATAGTGGAGGCATGATTAAGTACCGTTTGGAATGGTTTGCTGAGAACAAAATTTAATTCAAGTCTATTCGCGTTTAGAGAGAAGCAGCACCCTTGATGTTTGGGTCTTTACAACTGATGTGCATGTTGATTTAGGAAAAAAGAGTATTTGGTTGGAGTTTTCCTGGACATCGCATCTGCATATGATAATGTTTGCTTCCTGTCTAGGAATAAGTAATTAGCTGAGGATCCCGGATAAGCTAGCTTTCTTTATATACAACATCTTGATGGAGAGAAAGGTCATTATCAAATATCAAGGGTTCTTTTCTTCTCCTCGTACTGTGTGGAAAGGTCTTCCCCAAGGCTCTGTACTAGTGTGCTGTACAGTCTTTATACACATGATATAGACCAAGTTGTGAACCCTTACTGTTCCATTTTAAATATGCCGACGACCTGGTTCTATACACTACAGTATCGGACCCAAGCAATGCTTGTTCCAGATTAAACACTGCCCTTCACTTCTTTCACCATGGTTACTAGATATGGTCTTCTTTGTAGTTCAAAGTGTGAGTGGTTGTGTTCTCCAAGCGGAGAAATATCCCATTAGTTAAAATAAAGTGGGTGAAGAAGTTATTCCTAGACAACTAACATTAAATTTCTAGGCGTTTGGCTGGATGCTAAAATGTCTGGGTCTTTGCATGCGGATTATGTGTCTGGTAAATGCGAGAAGAAATAAATATCTGCGGTGTTATTGGAGCTTGGTGGGGAGCTCACCCTTTTTCCCAAAAAATGCTTTATAATGCTATATTGAGCCATCTAGATATGGAGGATTTCTTTTAGATCCCAGTAATAAAGGGGCCTCGGAGAAACTCTCGAAAATCCAATAAAATGCCTGCATTATTTAGGGGCCATGAATCCTCGCCCATATGCTTGAAGTGGAATGGTGGTCCTCCTCTTATTTAGAGGAATTGCTCTCGGAAAGTTCCTTTTCAAACTCTATAAAATTCCCAATCCTCTCCTAAGAAGCTAAGAATTTGGCTTGTATAGTTGAAAAGAGGGTTACAGTCTTTTTCGATTTGCCTTGTTTTCCGCAGTTATATAAAATTCCCTTTAATATTCCCTTTGCAATTTCCATGTAACTTATTTTCTTTCCCTTATGAGCGTTGTGTCATAGCCCAATATAATCCTGTGGGATTAGAATAATGGTTATGCCGATAAAATTTTAAAAGCAAGCTTCTTAAATTTCCGAATGGCTGCAATCTACTCCGACGCATCCAAACTGACCCAAAAAAAAATGGGTCCGCCGTGTGGTTCCCTTTTTAAAATTATATAGTTTTAAATGCCCCGTTTTAAAGTGTTTATGGTGAATTATTGAATTTTAGAGTCTATAAAATTTGTATTATCCCATGATATCAAAAAGTCCATTATTTTAACTGATTCAAAAAGTGCTTAAAGCCGTACTGGCTAATCCCTTCAAATCTAAATAAGTCCCAATTATATTAAAAATAAAGAGCTCTTTTATGTGTCAAAGAAAACTTAAAAGTGTCTTGGCTTGGATTCCGGGTCACTGGGCATTCCAGGCAATGAACCGCAGATTATGTGCAAAGCAAGCTGCCAACATAGGTTCCTAGAACATTTTAAATATTCTGGGGTTCTGTGTAGCATGAAACACAGTTGTTTAAAGCGTGGAATGATGAGTGGCAGACATCACAAAGGTTAAAGCCAAATTCTTGGAATTTACAACCTACCTCCCCACTCCTGGTTTTCATTGTTTCCGAACGTAGAAAGCGTAAATATCGGTCGTGTGCCGTTGCGTTTGAATCATGCCTGCACACCTGTCCATCTTGAAAAATTAGAGTCCGGGGTCATCGCTATGTGAATGTGGGCTAGATGAAGGAAGTATAGACCATATTTTTTTTAATTGTCCAAATCGGCGCGTTTCTCTATATAATTTACTCCCCCAGGAGATATTCCGTCCCACCTGCATGCAATTCCTACTCTCCCTTCCTTTCTCCTTTTTTACTGTTCTGTGTAAATATATCTATATTAATAAAATTAGCTCTAATTATTTGTTACATTTGCTTACTTGTGATATACATGCTTATATGATAAAATATAATATTAATTTACTAACTCATATGTTTAGGTATTACTAACCCAATTGTGTATTGTCCCTATGTTCTATGTTAGTCATACGGTGGTGGTCCAAATCAACTTCAGATCTTTTGTTGATCCATTATCGTAGAAATTAAGCTTTATATACATGACACTGGCAGAATTGCGGATTTTTCCACAAAGGCCAAAGAATAAGTTAAAAAAAAAAAAAAAAGCATCTACTCTTTTATATAATTTTATACCTTTATTAGTTTTCTATCTATACTATAATAAAACTGTAGCAAGGTCAAATCTGTACATTAAATATTTTTTGAAAATTTTTATCGGGGTAGACTTTGTTATCGATATAGAAGCCAAAAATAATCTTTTTACAATTTTTGTCTGTCTGTCTGTCTGTCTGTCCCTGTGAACACGCATCACTCTGAAAGTACTGAACCGATTTTGACGAAACTTGGCACAGTGATAACTAATATTACGAGATTACATCTAGGATACTTTTTATCTCATAAAAGAAGGGTTCTCCAGGTCTGCCTGTTTGTCTGTCCTTTGAACACGTACCACTCTGAAAGTACTGAACCAATTTTGATGAAATTTGGCACAGTGATAACTAATATTACAAGGTTACATCTAGAGTACTTTTTATCTCATAAAACGAAGGGTTCTCCAGGATAACGGACGAAAGTAAAAATTTGTAATTAATGAAATTTTTGACGGATTTTGGTAAATTTTCATTGTGCTATATATAGCAGACAGATTAGCTAAAAAGATAAGCTATATTTCCCTAAGCTACTTTAAAAAAAATACCAAAAGAAATATCGCCGGGATTCGAACCGTCGGCTCCGGCGGACCATATAATGTCCAGTACGTTATAACTGAGCTACGGCTATATGACATTTTTATGCGTAATTATCGACCTCATATGAAGAAAATATGTGTAAACGAAACTGTCACTTATATGTTGTTACATTTATTTTATTGTATAAAAAATATTTGCTAAACAAAGGTGACAAGATTTTTTCCTAAAACATAAATCTAGATAATAGTTACATTGCATTGTAGAAGATGAATCTCAACTAGAGTTCTAAATGTTGTTGAGTCTTGAAGTAGTTGGGTTCAGGTTTGTGAATCTAAGATTAAAATAAATCAGTTGAGGTGTATGCAGTTATTTTTTTTTCTCGAACTGACCACGCTATTGACCTAGCAAGGTCTTAACAGCTTCACCGGACTACTGTTTGCAGTTACTATGTTGTATTTATACTAATATTATAATGAGTGGTAAAGTTTTGTTTTCGAGGAATGCTTGGTACCTACTACTGGTCCGATTTCAAAAATTCTTTCACTGTTAGAAAGGTATATTATACCAAGTTCAGTATCTCAGTAAAAAAGGTGGTTTGTATGTCAAAAGTAAAATAAATGTGACCAAATTAAAATTGAATGCAGATTTCACGTATACTTTACAAATTCTTATAAAACAAACAACTAAAACAAAATGGAAATTTAATGTAGATAAAGTTCAACTTTTACAGTATGTTACATGATGAAGTTACAAGGGGTACTGGGAAGACATTTATCGGCAATATATGTAAGTTAGTTTTGATCTTCACTTTGATGACACTACTTTAGGTAATGCTGCGAACAGAGTCTAGGCTTATTTTAAAAGATTTCTCACATACCAACTGGGTATATGTTTGAGTGAGTCCCTGGATAGTTTGGATTCACGATTGGAAGTGCTGGATAACGCTGCAATAGGGTTTTAGGTTTTTTAAGATTATTTGCGTTTAAAAATACAATTGAAACCGGTAATAACCGATTTGGTGCAGACGAAGTTGCACGGGTCAGCTAGTCTTAAATATATTTAGTAATTTTTGCTTTGCTAATACATTATATGACAGTTTTCTTGTATTCCAACGAAGGTCTGTTCCCATGGCGTGGAGCCTTTGAGTGCACTGTTCGCGCGATACAGTGACACAAAATCTTACATCACTGTGACAACATTACACATATCACTTCCACACACGTGGACGCATACACGCTTACACATGCAAGTGGAAGGGTTTTATTTTTTCCCTTATCAAACTGAAATAGTTTAGAAAATTATCCGATACGAAATATATATATATAAGAGTTGTTGAGGTATGTATGCTTGGTACATATATATGTTTCAACAACTCATATATGTATGAATAGTTAGGTTAGCTCAGATAGGTCGCGTATTGCATGTATCAGGCAACAGCTCACTCCGAGGTGTGACGTGCACCCTTGAGCTAGTTGTCCAATAAAATCGGCTGAGTGCCTTAAGTGCTCGCCTTAATAGTCCGGTGAAGCTGTTAAGACCTTGCAAGGACAATAGCGTAGTCAGTTCCAAAAAAAAAAATTCCAATGATTCTTTTGTGTCCTATAGTATATAATTTATAGGTGTGGTATTTCCAAATCATTATTGTGTGTCTTTGTTCCATGAAATCTATTTATAATTATATAGGAAATAACCAATTTATTTACTGTTATTACATTCAAATTATATGTCATTAAATTCAACTAGGAAACATGTTTGACTGGGGTGCACAGGCTGTCACTGCCATATTAGATTGTGGACTTTATGAGGCACTTCAGAAAATTCAAAAAAGGCCATGGTTATATGATGGTTTAGATAAATGGCTGATCAAATTAGAGGTAAGATTTATACTTCTAGCACAAACATAAATTTGTATTTTGTATAAAAAGGTCTTGAACCAAGATGCACTGTTATAGTCCAGTGAAGTTGTAAAGGCTTCAGGCCAATGGCGTAATCAGTTTGTAATAAAAAGGACCATGTCTGATCTGCTTATGATATATATTATTACTTCAGTAATAAAATTGATGTCTAAATCTGAAAGACAATTACATATAATTTCAGTTGTATAAACCTATTCCATTTAAAAGACAGAAGACTGTGCAAGAATGGCAGACACCTCTGCTCAATCGGGAACTTCAACTCCAAGTGTATGATTAGAGATTCCGCTAATACAAACAAAATGGTTGAAGTGAATAGCGTGCCATAACTTCATAGCAGTTAAATAGTAGGCATCTCATTAATTACAATTTGAAAAACAAAAAAGGGGACACTGGGAAAACGTCGTATATATGCAAGATGACCTACCACTAGACTTATCAATACATACAAGTTTCATTATAGACCTGTGAAGATTTCAAAGAATAATAATCTACTAAGCCAATTTTTTTCGTATTAAAAAAAAGATATATATCAAAAGTCTAGTTATTTTGGTTTCAGTGAAGATACAGTAACAGATTTATAGCATGACACCATATGTTTTGCAGACTGAGAACTTGATGGTCTTTTTTTTTTGAACTGACTACGCTATTGACCTTCAAGGTCTTAACAGCTTCACTGGACTACTAAGGCGAATGCTTAAGGCACTCAGTCGATTTCTAGCATGTCGATTTCAAGGGTGCATGGCACATCTCGGCTTGGAACAGCCCGATACATGCAATTCGCGACCTATCTGAACTAACCTAAGCTAACTATTCATACATATATGAGTTGTTGAAACATATATGTGTTCCAGGCATACATACCTCAACAACTCTTATATATATTTCGTATCGGAGAACTTGATGGTCTGCAATATCACTGTTCTACATAAACCATAAAGAATGTGATGGCCTTTATATCACCACGTGGGTATCAGAGGGTTTTCTTAGTGTCAGTTTGTTTGTGGTAGACAGGAGAGCCCTCTACACGTAGCGCTGAGATGTGGTATTTAAACCTACGTCTTCTGAAATCGAAAGCACAGTACCCTCAAATTCCAACTGTCTTGGATACTCTCATGATGAAGCAGTAATCTTTAGTGGACAAAAGAGGAATGACAACACATAATGTGTAATGACTCCGTCTACCCTTGGATAGGCAGTGGAATAAAATTTTATATAATTGTGCCTTAAATAATATCATACTGCATTGATTATGATACATAATTGCTATTCATTAGCAACATAAATGTTTAAAGATACTGTATAAAGTTAAAAGTTCTTATGACTTGCATTAGAAAAGTATTTGCAATTTCATAACTGATTTACTCTATGCCCTTTTCTACCTACCATTTTCAGAACTAGATTTAACCAGACTATTATGGTAATCAAGAGTTACATGTAACAATAAGTTCAATAAACTCAATTTATTAACTTGTATATTTTTCTGTTTTAGAATACCATTCATCATTGTGCTGCTATATTTGTCGATAATAGTGGTGTTGATATAGTTCTTGGCATTCTGCCATTTGTGAGAGCTTTATTACTTAGAGGCACATCTGTAATTTTATGTGCTAATGAGTGGCCAGCCCTTAATGATGTTACAAATGTCGAATTGGAAGAAATTTTACAGAGAGCTTCTCACATTTGTCCTGTTATAGCTGCATCCTTATCTACAGGAGATTTAGTTGTAAGATCCAGTGGACAAAGAGGTCCATGTCTTGACCTCCGAACTATTAGTGTAGGTAAGCAATGCTCTGTTATAATAAGTTTACTGAGAAATATTACATCTTTAAATTTAAACATTTCCCCACAGGATTATGCACTGAAATGAGAGTACGGGGAGTGGATTTGATTGTGTTAGAAGGAATGGGTAGAGCTTTGCACACAAACCTCAATGCTCAGCTGGCAGTTGACTCATTAAAACTTGCCGTTGTAAAAAATGCATGGTTAGCACAGAGACTGGGTGGACCACTATTTTCAGTAATCTTTATTTATGACGACAAACCTATTGTGACTTAACAATGATATGCCTAAGTCAATATCCATTTAAGATACTTGTACAACAGTTTTGATCCAGTATTCACTTTCTTGAATTTATAAGTCGAAAATCATTTTTCTCTACTTACATATAACTATTCTCTATGTTGCATTCATATTTTAGAATGCTCCAATATCTACATTGACATCTTTAGTGATTGTCGGAATATATTGAGTGTTATCCTGAAATCTGAGTTTTATTGTTCACAATCAACACCAATTTTCCTTTTCTCATAATTTCCTGTCCCACATTTACTTTAACAATAATTTAAAAAAACGTGAGTAATGAGTCGATAGTTTATTTAAGTAAAAATAACCCAATTTGTACATTACAATTATTACACTAGATGAGGGCTAGACAAAGTGATAATTTACTGTATAAGAAAAATTTACACAACTGTATAAATAATGACTTATTTAAAGAAACAATCCTTTGGGAACTATAAACACTTCCGCTTTTACTACAGTTGTGATGCAATTTTTCTAATGTGCCATTCATAAAATGGTCACTTAGAAAATTTCATGTAACACAATATAAATAATAAATTTCATCTTAAGTTTTAACACCTTAACGTGACATCAAACAGTTTAAGATCTGTTGAGCCAAGCAATGACTTTAATTAACAAGTATGCAATGCCAATAGCATATGCTATTTTTTCTTTTTGCTGCCTCTGTAACTGCTCAGCCTCGATGGACATAACGCGTCGATTCAATTTAACTATTTGGCGTCTTAAATGCACTAACTCCTCTGCAGTTGATAGACCTTCACCATGTCCCATAGGAGGAGTCGGGTCTCTAAAAAAATATCATACCAATATTATAATTGTGAAGTTTGCAGGTCTATGTAATGAAACCGGATATATCAGTATGTTCATTCTAAAACAGGGATGCTCAAATTTGAACTGCTGGCGATCCACCTCAATATTGTTAGACTATGATCAATCAACTCTGAAAGGCTGCAAGTATGTGTAATGCAGGATTGTCATCTAGGTTGGTGTAAGCAACTCCCCGCTTAAAACGATAAAACAAAGCGATGAGGGTGTTATTAATCAAAAAGTATTTGCGATCGACCGTTTGAGCACCTTTGGTCTAAAATAAGCCATGCAGGCAATTATGACGGAGCACAAGAAAGAAAGTACTAGTGAAGATTAGATTTCATTCAAAACTATTGTTTTTTTTTGTTATTATTAAGGCCTGTGGGGCCTGTGCCCCACATACTGAATGATTATTTTTTTTATATACGTTTTAGCCTGGTTTATTCATTTATGATTCTCAGACCTTAACTAGGAAAAGCTAAAAAAAATGATTTTCATTTTAATATGCTTTTTATGTAACAAGTACAAGTTTTAAGTTACAAGTATCATAATAACCAAACATATAGTACATGTTTATTTTTAAATATATGTCGGCGCAAAGGTGTTGTCTACCGCCAAAAAATATTTGTGTACCTGCAGAAATATTATGGGGTACCCTATAAAACGAAGCCAAGTGAAGTACAAATGGAGGGAGTATCATTCTCAAGCAAATCGTCAGACCATTCACATCACTATATTCAGTAGTGGATTAGTATATTTGCTGCTAAAGATGACAGCAAAATAGGACGTCATACTTTTATAATCATCTCCCACATTTACAACAAAAATACAGTATTTGTTGCCATAAGAAATTACGAGATTTAGTATTTATTCGTAAACATGCAACTCATAGAACCCTAATTAGGACATCCAAATTATTACAAAATTATGATGGTTTAATTTTATATATACAATACCTCAATACCAAACGTGATTCTGTCATGGTGGATTCATTAAAATTGTCTGGATGTGGTGTTGTTGAGCGAGCTCCATCACCCTGAGATCGATACACTCTCACATTTCTAGGTGGAGAATTGTTAGGAATTCCATGCGGAAAATCATCAGCAGATGGGAAATAATGTTGATCTAAAGTTATTACTCTCGGAGGAGTGCTAACGCGAATCATGCCAGGATCTGTTGGCAACACAGCATTATCCAGTTGAATTTCTCTGGGTGGTGCTTTGGTACCTGTAGTAAAAAAAGGCAAAATATATAATCTCAAACAGAAAAGGCAAAATGAAATTATTATAACTAGTGTTCTTTGAAAAGAATCCTCTAAATCACTTTGTATGTTTAACTACACATTTCTTTAGCAATTAAAAAATTTGCAGTGTTGTATATTATACTGCTTATATTAATCCAAACACTATTTCCTTGTCCACAAATTTATTGAGAATCCAGAAAGGAATGGATTCACTATTGGGCTTTTTAAAATCAATCATTAAGATTTTCTATCTGTCCCACCAGACACAGGGTTGACACATATTCTATTTCTTCATCTTTTGAACTGCGTTTCAGTTCATTACGATTCTATAATTCGATATCTGCCTGATGTGAACCCTCTGTGCGATATCCTCATTTAGACTTAGATAGCTGAGAATAGCTCCATAGTCACTGTTTCTGTGAATGAAATGTTCAACATTTCACAAACTTCACCTAAACTTGCATCCATCCCTCAAAAAAGTCAACAACAGAAGCAAGGCTTAAATTTACACACCTTTTAAAATTGTAGTACAATATATAATGTTCCACATCACAACAAATATTTTGCTTAGTGCACATTAGTAAGCAGTGTGATATCAAAAAAGCAACTACAACCATGGTAATTCCGTTTAAGATCTCCTATCTAAATTCTGAGGTCACAATATCTCAATATATCTTTAATAAACTGTTAAGAACATATAATACTTGCAAAGGGATATCTTTCAATTTTTTTAAAATAAAGTAATTAATAAATTAAAATTTCAATAGGAATCATTATGTATGATATATTCTATTTATGACACATAATTTTTGAGCTTAAAACACATTAACAGTCATAAACACCATTCTGCACATCATTATAAAAATGTAATGTGTGTTTTAGACAAATCTCAAACTATAAATAAAAACAGTGTGTCACAGGGGGATGATTGTTACTTAACCAATTAAAAAAAAAATCTCTCTGAAAGGTGTTTCGGCTAATGTTTATAGATTTTTTGGACTATGTTATTGGTAACAGTATTAATAACAGGTAGTTTCTAGTACGGCTTAAACATGTTTAAGGTCTTTCAAATTGACAGTTTGTAGACATTTTGAATTTAAAAAAAAAGATTCCTAGTTTATTTTAAAAGTAACATCCCCATTTATTGAACTAGATTTTATGAATATTTATTATTTTAAAAAGGTACTTACCTATATGCTGGTCCTGTCCAACAACAAGTATCCTCTCGGGAACTTTCATGTCAAACTTTTCATTTGCATAGTCCCAACCAGATACAACACCATTTGTCGTGGTTTCATCATCAATTATATCACCAGTGGCCTGGAAAAGTATTTTATATGTTTGTAATATTCATTACACATTTTTACATTATACTTACGATATATGTTATGCTCTACTATAGAATCACTTGTTTTAAGAGTGTTGAATGCAACATAAAAACACAACTTTTAAATTCAACTTCAGTAAATATTGTGTAATCATTTGTTTATAATAAGTAATACATTTAGTATAACATCAAAAGTTGTTTTTAAAATATGTTTGTAAATAATATATGCAATGTAATGTGTAACCATTGCCAATATTTTATTCCCTATTAATTAGGAACATTTCTTTTTAATTAAATGTAAAAAAACAAAGTCTACTTAAAAAAAATAATTTTAAAAGTCATAAAAATAAATCTATAGATCCGTGCACTACTGAACCAAATTCTGCATTGTAGGTAATTGACTAAAGCCAAGTTACAAAATTTATACAAAGTTGGTGCTGTAAGTGAGGTAATTGGAAAAAGTCAACTAAAATAAAAAATTAAATTAAATTAAAAGAAAAACAGTTCATTTTATATAATGTTAACATAGACGTATAATCACATACACACAGTTATTATATCTGAGATCATAGCACACAAAATGTAATTCATGAATACATTATATTTATAAATTGAATGTAGTAAGTGTAATAATATTTATAAATTAAATTATTGTTCGTATTGTAAAGAACGTAATTTATATACAAAAATACCTTGATCCTCTGCGGTACAGTCATATTGTGGCTTATAAGGCGCGCATAAGCTTCATCAGATGTATACTGCATTATGTAAACATAAGCAAGCTAGGATGTATTCTTAATTATCGTATTACTATCGAATAATCTTCATGTATACAATCTAGAAATAAAAGAAACCGAATTTAAACATAACACGGCGTGAGTTGAGAATTTTACAACATAATAAGGTTTTGGTATCATGAAATTCCGTTATCTTCAATAACAATAAGAATTACCACTTACGTGAACAAGGAATATCCCAACTCTATAACAATTATTTTTATCTAGCAGAAAAATAAAATAAGCGATATATATACAGTAAGTCAAAGGATCCCAAAGGGATTAATCGCAAAAGATTAATTTTATAACTAAAAAGCAGTATGTAGATAAGTATTACCCCAGAGATGGAGAACGTCTAGTAGAGATGTGTACACTGCGCTGCGCCGCGCAATTGCGCCAACTCAGTTCACTGCGCTGGGTGTGTTAACTCACTTCTTCAAAATGAGTTGGCGCACAGCGCAGGAGTAGGATATTCGAATATCATTTTTATAAACAGCAACTCTGTGAAATGTAAATGGAATTATACCTAGGTAATCTTTACTTTCTAGATTGTATCTTACTTATTTTACTTCTTCTTTAATTTATGGCGCGGTGTGTAACCTATACACAATTCCGCCAATGTAATGTAGATACAGAGTGTGCGCTGTCTGTGGCAGATAGTGTTATAAACGAAGGAAACCTATTAAAAAATGAAATTCGAAAACGAAGATAATTAATTTGTGTTCAGACCGAGTTATTGTATGTTTCCTACAAATATACATACAATAAGCAAACTTAGATACATATTGATTAAGAAATAGATAATCTGATTAAAGTTTGATCTTGTTAATTTTAATAAATAATGACAAGACATGTAAATTTAAAGGGTTATTATTCACTAAAGCTAAGACACACATAAGGATAATAGGATGGGGAATATAAGGTGAGTTATCGAAAAGGGAGAATCTGTTTCTCGAACAATTAAAGAATATATGATCTGGGGAAACGTCGTCTAGGCCGCATTCGCAGAAAGAATGGTCCCTAATCCTTAATTTAGACAGATGCACTGGTGTACAAGTATGACCTAGACGAAGACGACAGATGATGGAAGTAACGGCCTTACTTAGATATGGGAATTTAAAAAATCATGGTTTTTGGGGAACTTCATTTTGGAAAGAATCCTAAGGTTTTCCCTTATATTTTCTGAAAAAATCCTTTGGCCATGCTTCTAATAATCTAGTTTGTCTAAAGAACGTAGATCTTCTGTATATAGACTATAATAGTTGAAGGAACCAGATTGGCCAGCATTCTTTGCGCAAGAATCCACTGACTCATTCCCAGAGATACTGCAATGGCCTAGAATCCAAGCAGTGTTCTGGCCATAAGGTTTTATTTTGACAGATGGCCGAGTTGACAATTGTCTGTAAAATAAATGACGGAATACGTTTACGTTCGAAAATTAAAACGAATGAACTATAATCGATTCTGTGGGGACTAATTGAAAGAAAAACATGGTTGATTTATTTTAATTTGTTATTGTGTTTTAGTGTACAAAAGTATTGTTATATTGTGTTCTATAGTGTATTGAAGTAACAAAGACAAAATTCATTGAAATACATCATTTTTGGACATGCCATCTTACCATAAACATACATAACATTATCTGAATGAGCACAGTCAAGTCTATTCATGCCCGATATTATTCATTCTTTCTCTCACTCGATAAGTGAACAATGAGCCAATGCAGTTTGCGCGCTGTTTGTGCTAAGTACCTTTGATCGCGGCTTACAGATGGCGCGCAATACGTTGCTCACTCGGCATGTTTTCATTTTGTTGTTGTTTCGCCATGGCGCAATTTTGAGTTAGCGCAATGAGCCGGCGCAGTTAACTGCGCCTGAATTACTGAGTTAGCGCAAGGATTTACTCATCTCTAACGTCTAGTGATGTGATATTCATAGTTGGTGTAAGTATCGATATTTACCTGAAAAACATAGATGTTTCTGATTTTATTTGCATTTTTTTACTAACTTACTAGTAAATCTTTTTGTTATAGTATAATGCTCGTTGTTGTTTGAAGTGAGGTATGTCTTTCGGATTTTAATATCTAGGTTAATTGAAATATCTAAAACAAATAAGGCTGACCAGCGGCTGCTTAATTGATATTTCAACCCAAACAAAGCAAAAAAATTGGAGCGACTTAGTATTTATTTTATGTAGGGCTATATGTTTTACAATAAAGAGATAGATGCGTCACAAGTTGAACGCTTAGGCCGATCGCGCCTCTCCACTGTTGCCGTTTTAGCGACTTTGTCGCTAGATCTAGCAGGTTTTGGGTATGTTTAACGACTTTTTTTTTCAATCTAGCGACATAAAAAAATTAGCGAATTCCAGCGACTAATTGAATATTGAAAACACAAATATTTTGGTACTAATTTAAATGCCATTACTGGTAACAAGTGAATTGCTATTATCCTTTTTGGAATTTCCCTACCAGAATGACGTTCGATCTCGGGAATTAATCGATTGGGTGCCGTATAGAGTGATATCTATCAAATGGTACATCAGATATCGTTTTGTCTTTCATGTTAATTCGTTCCCTACCGCCTTCAAGAGAAATAAAATAAAAAATAGTGCTGAAGTGAAACTTCGTAATGTGGAAATGAAAATAGGAAGGGGTAGAAATTGATTTTTTGTGAAATCATATTGTTTCATTAAGACAAATTTTATTAACATTGCTTACAATTCACAATTGATCGCATCTTTTAATTATCATTTTCGAGTGGAGAAATATCCAAATCTATAACAGTTACAATGGGATTATGATAACTAAAGTAAAATACGGAATGTTTGATTATTTTTCTCACTCTGTCTCATTGTATTCCCCCTCCCCAGGAGCGTTAAACGTTTAACGCAACAGTGCTTTCATACCCTCTCCATGGTAGTGTTAAACGTTTAACGCAACCTTGTTGGAAGTCGTATTAGAAGTTTCTCTTCAAAAGTCAGTTACTATATTACGTTTTCGCAAAACAAACCTGTCCTTCTTAGTTTCTTTGTTCAATTGTTGTCATTGATATCAAAATCTATTTGTGGAAATAGAAATCCCATTAAAAAAGAAGAAGGCTTATGCTCAAAACTAAAAAAAATAAATAAATAAAAGTATAAATCAGAATGGAAACGCAAGAAAAGTTATAATGTGGCTTACACCTGTGAGAACTAAAGCTTTTTGCTCGTTTTATCACAGTGATATTGTAATTTAAATATATTTTTACCATGGAATATTATGAAATATTTAGCTACTTCTGGCGGAATTTTTAATCATGTATTTTTCAAAATCTAGCGACTTTTTAATTGACGTCTGGAGACTTTTTTATTTCTTAAACGGCAACACTGCGCCTCTCTATCGCTTGTCCACTTTCCACTGTTCCACTCAGGTGGAACGTGACACTTTTTCGTGCGTGCAGCTGGAGTTTATGGATTTATAACACGTTATCACGTGAAAAAAAATGCTGAATATAAAGAGTTATCACTAAAACAATTTTATAAGTTAGAAATGCTACAATTAAATATATTATTGGATATACCTGCAAAGACATAATGAATACACAACTTTGAACTTTGACTTCCTGACAATACTTAAAACCTATACATTGTGTAAACAACAATTGTTATATTGATGATAAATCAACATAAGAATTTTAAAAATCTTATCTAGAACTCAAATATTTTATTTGTACGATACATACTTAATTTTTTTAGCGACATCTAGCGACTTTTGAACCTCAGCTAGTTTGTAGTCTGGTTGGCAATACTAGCAGCGCCGTGTTCAGCTGTCATTGGTGGCTGTGACTGTGGTTGTGTTGTCACTTGTCATGTTTTATGATGAGTATTATTTTGTTGAACGTTTCAATATCTAGTAAATTGTAATAAAACTATGTTTATATTTTTAACGTGAACTTCAAATGTGGACTAGATTTAGATAGATTGTCTAGCAAATTTATTACCCCGTAATAAATTATAAATTTAAAAAATGAGAACCACCGGCGTTGCTTTACCATTAATTATTTTAGCCGTCGCTGTTATTGCTTTCGGCACGACTTTAGATTTTTCAAAGAGAGAAGAAAAGAAATCGAAGTCTGTGACTAGTATCGTCAGCGCCAAGTGGGAGGCTACTCCGATAGTGCTGGAACTGGCGGAGTATTTGGCTGGTGAAAGCTCGGACCTTTTCTGGTCTTTCGTCGATGGTATAAATTCTTTAAAAAAGAGTCTTGAGAGTCTAGGTAAGTTTTTTTTTATATACATAAATTTTTACTATACTACAAAGGAACGTGCACGTGTTAAAGTTTCATAATAATATTCGGTAATATAGCTAGAGTGAATATATACTTATAGAGCTAGAGGGTTTGTTTGTTTGGTTGAATGCGCTAATCTCAGGTACTACTGGTCCGATTTGAAAAATTCTTTCAGTGTTAGAAAGCTAATTTATCGTGAAAGGCTGTATCTACTATATCATCACACTAAGACCAATAGGAGCGGAGCACCAATGAAGAATGAGTCAAAATCGTTTTTTTTGCTATATTTAACTATTTGTTTCTGATTATATAGAGTTATTTAGGTGAAATGCTTATTACCAGAGGTGATAAAGAATTCAAAATTTGTATGTTTATATTTGTAATTGTTGTAAGTGTAGACAGTCATCTTAATTTTTTAATGCCGAGATAGTGAACCTTGTTATAAATTATAGTAAAAAAATATTTCCTCATTTGACTCTCATTAGAAGTCAAAGTAACTAACAGGAAATTGTACTTTTAACATGAAGTGGCCACAATTAATTGTTCATATGAGATGTCAGAGCTCAATGTTAAATTAATGCTAGGTAACGGCCAAATGTTGCTACTTGCCTTAATGAGGTAGATTCTATTGAGATAAAAAAAAAAGAGTTTTGTGCAGTCACTTTATATGACTGATCTAAGCTGCCAAAATCATTTTACTTTTACAATTAAAATAATGGCTGACAATCTACTAGAATCTATTCTACAAAAATGTACTCAAGCAAAAATTATTATATTCAATATGAAATAGTACCTCTTTGGACAACTAGCATTACAAAAAAATTATTTAGTAATACTTAGTAAAAATTTGGAGAAATTATTACTATACTTTGGCTTACTAATTTTTGTTATAAGAAATTTTCAAAGCCATTACTAACATATACTTACAATTTTCTGTTTATTCACAATACTTAACTTGTGAGCATGCGCTGTATGCGTGATTTGATTGAATTATTGTGCAACATTTTACTATTTTTTTATGTTTTGACTATAGAAACAGATAAAGAAGTCTATGAAGCATGTATTGGAGTGGCAAGTACACTCCTTGCTCCAGCACAGTTGCGTATGGCCAAACTAGCACTGTCCATGCATACAGCGTCACCAGCTGTCCGTATGTTTGATGAAATTGCCATTCAAAATGGTGCCAAGGAAGTCCAGTGTGATACCTTTGTAGCTATAGCATCACGTAAAGTATGTGATAATGATGCTCTAAAGGATATATTGAAATCACACGGTGAATTCGATGTAGTGAGTATTCAGTTTTTATATAATATACAATGTCCCTCTCCTGGTGCTCCCTGTAAGCTACAAATTATAATGTTTTATTTGTATTGTAAGTGAAAATTTGTTTCAGAAATTATTAAGATACAATATTTAAAAAATAATTCTTACTTTACAATGTTGTTGTTATTCCTCTCTCTCTGTTTGGGTCTTATGTCTCCAAACTGTCAGGGCAGATATGTTGATGTGGTACTGAACATTAATATGTTTAAATATATCAAATGTGTAATTTAAATAGATCTTATGTAGTATATAGCCCAAGTGATTTTAAGATATTATATAAATTATGTTCTATTGTACTGAACATCAGAGTGAACACACAGACCATGCATTTATAATATAAATAATAATAATATTAATAGTAAATAATAAAATAATGATTCTGATAATATTTGATATTTCACTATAGAATTAGCTAAAAATGGTGCCATCTTAAACCTGTGTCAATATAATTTTTCTAGTATGAAGAGTTTTTAAGTTAAATTATTTCATAAGATATTAGTAAACAGATAGACTGATAAGGTGTTCATAATTTTGGTAATATGGTTTGATTGGTGATATGTTGTAATATGCATTAATTGAAAATAATTATCATTTTATGTAATTAAATAAAGTAAAGATGTAAGCATTTCTTTTTTTTTGTTATTGTTTTTAAGGAGGATAATCAACTTCAAACATATCTTTTGGATCATTCATATCCAAGCAGTGACAATAAGAGTCTTACTGTAATCTTGTATGGGGAGCTTGGTATGAAAGACTTTACAACAAAACACAAAATACTTACCCCATATGCTGACAAGGGTGCCATAAATTATGTTGTAAGATGGAATATAAAGGTAATGATATATCCTATAATTTTTATTTTGTATAACCAACTTTTGTAGGATGTCCTTAACTGATAAAATTTTGTCAGTACTATGTTTTATTTACTACATATACCATGAAATTTAATATGGAATAATATAGTATTATAAAGTGACCAAGAATTAAAAGGTACCAACATTTTGTGTACCATTTTTAATTTATTTTGTATTTGTTTATACATATTATAGAAACAAAATATTGCTCATTGCTCATTGTCATCTATGTACCAAATATATTTGTTATGTAAGTTTCGAAAATTTATTGAATTCACTTGTTGTAATTTAGAAGCAATATTTAGTAGTAAAAATTAATAATTTTATTTGCAATTACCATTTCCAATGCAGTATTATGACAGTGGCGTCACTTTGTTTTATTACTTCAGCCTCGAGGGAAACCCAAACTGCGCCTATCGGGCTATGGCGTGGAGTTGCAATTAAAGAGTACCGAGTACAAAAGTCAAGATGATTCAAATCCTAAAGAGGCAGAAGACGGTGAGGGTCTAACACAGTCTGAAGAGGATGACGAAAATGATCCACAAAATCAAATAGATGGATTTAATTTTGCTAGATTAAAGTAGGTAAAATAAAGTAATATGAACATTAAAACTGTGGTAGTTGAAAAATACGGTTTTAGTATGTTTGTTGTACATAAAATTTATTTTATGACACTGTTAATGATAATAGAATTTAAATTAACATCTTGATCTACTTTTTATACAGTAGTTTCGAAAATGAAAATTGTGGGTAAACATTTGTTTAGAATAGATATATTGCTTAAGTGAATTGTAACTAACATTTAGGATTTATATTAATGTAAAAATATAGTCAGACATCATAATATGTGAATAACATTTGTCTCTGGCATTGTGATCAGACTTCTAACTTGCTTTAGTTTAGTTGACTAGTGTACTTTATGTAACACATTACTTATTCTAAATAACTTTACAATACATATGTAACTAAAATGTAAATATGTTTTGTTTCACAGTTTAATTTTTTTTCTTAATTTATTCTGCATGACTGTTGGATGTCTCTATGTTTTTTATTAATACCAATGTCGATTCATGAATTATAAAATATTCCTAGCATTTATTTATGTGCCATAGCAATGCCCAATTTTTTCTACCCATAACAAATATTAAGAAGGATCTGAGTATCAAATTGTCCTAACATTAAAGGGTATTTGCTACATTAAAATAATATTCATTTTAATTTATATGTTTACTAGCGGGCACGGCGGCCGTTGTCCCGCCCTGTTTATAAAAAAATCCTTGACAAATTATATACCAAAACGTTCCTCATGAATCTCTTTATCCACTGGTGAAAACCGCTTGAAAATCCATTCAGTAGTTTTTGAGTTTATCGCGAACAGACAGACAGACAGATGCGGTAGGGGACTTTGTTTTATACTATGTAATGATTTTTATTATTTTTTTTTTTATTATTTTGTTTAAATGAAACCTCCATTCGTAGAAATCTATTTCCTGCATTGCGGACGCCACTGGAGCGCTTTAGACAACATTTATCGGAATCAAGCGAGGAACTGGCTCCGTTAAAGGTGTGGCAGATGCAAGCGCTGAGTATGCAAGCTGCTGCAGCGGTCGTTGACGCAGACGATGCCGGTGGTGATGAAGCACTTAGAGTTCTCACTTCAATTGCTCAAAATTTCCCTATGCAGGTAAAATACTAATTTTAACAGGATACAGTTTAAACAAAGAAGATTTTTTTTTAAGTATTAGAGTATGCTATTTATACTTACTTTTATATTAAATACCAAAAATGGAAAAAAAAGGTTTTAATAGGCTGATTTTAGCATTATGTTTGACAGATTTGATGAAACTATTTTAATTTTACAAGTTTAAAAACTAATATTCGATTTTTTATATATAATATTCATTCAATATTAAAGAAATACATCCCGAAATGTTGTCTATGCAGAAATTTAATAACCTGGGTATCATTGTGTGCTTCTGCTAGTATTGAATATTTTTTTGTAATGAATTTACTTTAGAGACAAGATTTTGCAGGAATAACGAAACATCATTTCCATTTTTTATTTTTAAAAATAACCAATTTTTACTTACCTTTATCTTTAACTAACGGGCCCGGCAGACGTTGTCCCGCCCTGATTAAGAAAAAATCCTTGACTAAAACGTTCCTCATCAATCACTCTATCCATCGGAGAAAACCGCATGACAATCCGTTCGGTAGTTTTTGAGTTTATCGCGAACAGACAGACAGACAGACGCGGTAGGGGACTTTGTTTTATACTATGTAATGAAAAGGTTTTATTGTTATTGGTTTTATATTATTATTGGCATAAACTCTCGTTAGAAATTTTTGTTTGTGTGTCTTTCGAATTTGGTTGTTTTCTAGTGTCAAGGCAGTGTTCAGGGCTTCGAACCCGGTTTTATGTCTACTTACCATAATAAAAACTATGTTTAGTCTGGAATTAAATTTCCGCGTGTGAACCAGTATCCTCATATTTATTATTATTGATATTTTAGACGAAATCACTGATTCATGTAAATGTACCACGATCATTCCGAGAGGAGGTATTATATAATCAAGACGTTTGGGCTTCTTCACTGGGGCTTCGTCCCGCCGAGCCATTACTGCTTGTATCTGGAGCTCAATATGATGCTGAAGAAGTGGATGTGTTGGCTATACTTGAAGCTGTGAGAGAAGAGATTGGACCTAGGAACACTTTACATGCACTTGGTAAGCTCTTTTAACACGCCTGTACTTATATTTTTTAGGAAGTGTGTAAAGATTACTTTTGATTAACTTTTCTAAGGTATAGGTATAGGTACGAACTGCAGTCCTAGTCAATCTTTTTGGCCTTAATGAATACTTAAGTTCTATTTTGCAGTTGATAAAAACCCGTTTCAAAATATATATTACTGTATATTTTCACATTTTTCACTGGTAATGCCCTAATATAATCTTTTTTTGACACATCAGCCACTTATTCTTTCAACATTACCAATGAAGTTGATGCCTTTTCACAAACTTCTGTATCTATACACCATATTTTAACACCAAATGATTATAACTCAGTGGTTAGCTTATTCGGACACTGCATTGATAGACATAGGTGCAAAACCTTGCAAATGAGTCGGACGTTTTTGTGAAAGAAAGGCACTGTGATGTGAAACCATTGCATGGTTTCTATCAGGGTTTTATCTAAGTCCGCTTTGCTAGCTACCGCATTTAAGTTGATAATATGTCACCAAGTGGTGACACAATAAGTGATGTGTTCCTGGCAGCTGCACTTGAGAGCCAGTACCCCTCTAGGCTTAGCGTGTTACCATTTTAGACCAAACCGTCATTTAATAAAATTAGATGTGATTGTGGCAGAAGGCTAAATCCTATAAATTATTTTAAAAAAATACAATTATTTTAAGTAGCTGTTACCCATGACTTCCTTCTCATGAAAATGTTTTTGTCATTTCGTGGGAACTATGTGTATTGGCGGATTACTTTTGAGATGGCTTTCCTTTTTTTAATTGGTTATTTTTTAACTACTTAGCTGCTATTATAACTTCACCAATCTGAATTACCTCTGTTAAATTTTATTATTACTGCTTAACTCTATAGAAAAGCGTAATTATATTTTTACATGTTGCTTAGATACTACTAGGATAAGTCGCCTGTAAATGTTTCGGGAAAATAAGTTCAGCCGTTTTAGAGGTTAGGACGAACAAACAATAGTCTACTTAATTTATTTATATATATAGATAATCGTATACGTTTCTGTAGGTCTATCAAAAAAATTGATAAGCACGCTTATGTCCCTCGAGTTGGGTGAATCGTACTCATGGGAAGAATATGGTCTGGACATACGAGACACGTCTATCATATGGCTTAACGACTTGGAAAGTGATGAAAGGTATCGTCGTTGGCCGTCTTCCTACATGGAGTTACTTCGCCCTACTTACCCCGGCATGTTGAGGAATCTCAAAAGGAACATTTATAACTATGTAAGTAATTGATATAAACATATTTAAATAGTTTTGTGAAGTAATTATTCCGGTACTATGATTTCTTGAAGTATTTAATTTAGTACTATTGAGTTATGAGTATTTCAAATTACCCAGTTTTTACATGAACTGAATATTATTTTACTTTTGGAAGTGAAACTTCTTATGGGTGTTTGAAATTCTGATCGGCAACTTTTTTGTGTGACGAAAGGTGGTGGGGGTAAACACTGTATCGAATGTGGAAGACACAAGTTCCTGTCCGGTCACCGAAATTAAGTAACGTCGGTCAGTCAGTAATTGTCAGTCTTGTAGATCAGTACTTGTGAAAAACCTATAAATTATAACAAAATGTAGTTATGAGTAAAATGATTTACTCATAATCTTCATATATATTATTGAAAAAAAAATGCATTAGTTCTAGAGTACTAGCACCAAAACAGATAACAAATATAATACAGTTATATTTTGAAAATTTTGCACTGGAAGTGAAACGTTAAAATAATGATAAAATAATCCTATAAACGATAATGTATTCTATCTCTTCTTCTCGTTCGTTACATCCTATAGATGTATATGTTTGCCTCTTTTTAATGTCGCTTTTTAGTTCCATCCAGTTCTGTAAATGCCAATGTACCGAAAGAAGTTATTACTTCAAAAAATGGGTTGTAATTTCTTTTCTTTTGTTTATGTAATACTCTTAGCTGATTGTGGCGGATCCAACGTCAACAAAATCCGGACCTCCATTAAAATTGGGTGAGACTTTATTAAAACACTCGACACCGGTGCGCGTGGGGCTCGTGCTCGCTCCGAGTAGCTCGGACCCGCTGTTGGAGTCCGCCGTGAGGTCCGCGTTTAATTACGTCGCTCAGGAGAAAAACTCCAACAAGGAAGCATATTATTTTCTAACTCAGGTAAATTGGAATCACTTGCGTTCTATTCTATTTTCTTTGTGTATATTTAACTTTTTAACCAGCGCTTTGACAACTTTGTATACTGTAAATAATTGTTATAATTAATCATTTCATTTCATTACATAGTATAAAACAAAGTCCCCTGCCGCATCTGTCTGTCTGTTCGTGATAAACTCAAAAACTACTGAACGGATTTACATGCAGTTTTCACTGGTGGATAAAGTGATTCATGAGGAACGTTTTGGTATATAATTTGTTAAGGTTTTTTTTATAATCAGGGCGGGGCAACGTTTGCCGAGCCCGCTAGTTAGTATATAATTATCACAAAATTCATACAAGTCACAATGTGGGTCTTTATTAGCTACTTTAAACTTTAGCGACTCAGTCCGCGTGGAACCCAATGTAAAAAAACAGTGACTAATAAAATCAACTGAATGTATGAAGTCCATTTACTTATCTCATTTTCTCTCGTATTTAAATCGCGTCGTCATTAAAATTACAATAACTTTTGATAGATTAATTTTAATGAAACACAAGACTAAATGTTATTCGAGTATATGCTTTATGATTTTCTTGGTGAGGTTTTATCGTGAACGTAGTACTTTAGCAGTGATGCGTATACATACATACAGACAGACAGACACTTCTAAAATGATTGAAATGTGTTTTATTACTTATTCCAAGACACCTGCAACAATTTTTTTTACAAAAATCTAAAAAGTACAGATACGTTAGATTTACATTCTTATTATATGTATAGATTTAGAATTGTATTGCGTAACTTTAAAAAATACATACATAACCACCTTTCCGTTATTAATACCAATACTACTAGTAATAATAATACCAAGGTATTTAAAACACCAAAAGGGCGAGCGGTGGAGGCCCTATTACCTTGTACCTTACCTTTATTTTTGACGATATAGGGTAGCTGACGATCTTAATGATGATTACGGCAGCTTTTCACTTTTGTTTACTCATAAAAAAGACATTTTGTAAAAATTATGCTAATGCTTACATAAGTATTGGACGGAGGTGGGTGTAGCTTTGCTTACTTTTGCTGATACAACTGAGGGAGGATCAAAAATAGCTGAAATTTTGTTTACCTAATCTTGTACCTATAGTATTGTGTGTAATTGTGGTTTCTTTTTCTAGCTAATGAATCCTCCACAAGATGAAACTCTTAACATTGATTTCGTGAAAAAGCAATTAAAACGATACACCACTTCTGAGGCAAACTTAGATGAGATAATCGCCGAAGACTCTGAGTATAATTTCGGTCGACAGTTGGCTGAGGAGTTTGTTACAAAAGTTGGAAGCAACAGTTATCCACAAGTAAGTATCGTTTTTCACTTTCAAGCTGCGAATCTAGTAGTCAAAGTTCAATTGATAGTATTATATTTAAAATAGCGTTATTGGAGATATCTCCTGAGTGCAAACGCAATTGACAATCAACTTCGTTTAATACCAAGTAATAGTGGTTATTGTAGCCTATGACTATTGACAACCGATCTTAATAGGACTATAGTCGTGAAGCTAGTCATAATAGGTCGGTAATCCTGATAAATAAATTGGAACGCCTCGTATTCCAGTTACGTTGTCAAATGCATCCTTCCATATGTTGTATGAATCTGTGACGTCATCAACTAACTGTTCAGTCTTGGTCAATCATCTCTTTGGCTGTAAATTCGAGCTTCGAAAGCTGTAAATTCGAATTTACTCATAATAATATAATCAATAAATTTAAAAAAAAGGAAGTAAAACTATCATTATAGGAATCTAAAATTAACATTTGTTCATCCTTAATTTGTCTCCTAAAATACGTATATGTCGGCGCCATACCAGAATTCTCCCCAGGATCATCATAAAAAGATACTATTAAGAAAACAAATTATTATATTTTCTTTACAGCCCACAAAGAGAAAAGAAGTTTTTCTTAACTAATTTCTTATCCGTTGAACTCCCCAACCCCAACTTATTTTAAAAAACATATTTTCTTTATACAAACAAATAAACAAGGTAAAAAAAAAAAAAAAAAAAATAATTATTTAAAAAAAAAAATTAAAAAAAAAAAAACAAAAAAAAATTTTAAAAAAAATATTTTTTATTTATACATGTCTAAATTTGTGTTACGCGCTTCTATATTCAGAGAGGTCAAAAAGTAAAAAAATATATTATAAGAGGCAAATGAACAAGCGAGTCACCTTATGGTAAAGGATCACCGCCGTCCATAGACACTAGCAATACTAGGGAAAGAGCAATTGTGTTGCCAGCTTGTGTTTGAGGGGTGGGTGGTCCTCCGGCGCCCTCACTGACCGAACGAAACGCAATAATACAGGCACTGTTATACTTCACGTCGGTGTTGCTGTGGGGTGGTAGTACGCCGGGAGAGTCGACTCATTCATGCTGAAACCAGTAATAGCTTCAGCGTGGCTTTCCCACTTATTAATGAGAATATGTTATATAGGTGTTGATAAACGGGGTACCGTTATCAGAAGAGAGTGCTAATCCTCTGTCATGGACGGTGGATATGCTGGAGGAGTCGCTGGTGACGGCGCTGTCGAGACACACCGCGCGGCTCCAGCGAGCGGTATTCCGAGGTGAACTCTCCGACGTGGACGATGCCCTCGACTACCTCATGAAGCAACCTCACATCATGACTCGGTAAACTCTTCAAAATACCACTTTACTGTTACTGGTATTATAACTAAAAGGTTTTAGATACGATGATATTATGACAAAACAAATGGCTCAATAACGCACCCATACGTAAAGTAATATTGTAACGCCACACTATCTTAAATAAAATGTGGAAGTAAGATGGTATATTCTCAATATCGGTGGTGAAAAAAAAATGTTATATTTTGCTTAAATACGAGCCGATTGACGGGATAACCGTTAAAAGTAAGCTAGCTAGTAAAGTTTTAACAAGGCGCTGTCAAAGCGCTTATGACGTATCTATGTAGCCTTTCAGTTATAATATAATTGTTTGAAGGGATCGAAACTTCTAGAACAGTTGTTGGTAAACTCATCGTCTAAAAGTACTATACATACTTATATGATAAAATATACATATTTATTTACTAACTTATATGTTTAGGAACTTACTAACCCAATTGTGTATTGTCCCTATGTTCTATGTTAGTCATACGGTGGTGGTCTAAATCAACTTCAGATCTTTTGTTGATCCATTATCGTAGAAGTTAAGCTTTATGTACATGACACTGGCAGAATTGCGGAATTTTCCACAAAGGCCAAAGACTAAGATAAAAAAAAAAGAATACAAAACTGAAATTTATTGAAAAACCTTTTTTTTTTTACTTCATTTCTGCTTTAGCTCTGCTGCTTTACATGTATATCGAAATAATTAGGATTAATAGAACACTCTCGAGCTTGCTTTTGCTCAATATGTCTTTTTTGTCAGTGACTATCCGAGCTACAGCTGCTTTTTAACAATGTGTCTTTTTTCTGTATGTTTATGTATCAAAAATGTTTACTTGTTTCTTACAAGACAAGTTAAGAGATAATATTCCGTGGCTGCACTAAAACACTTTGTGGAAGAGCCGCAACTAAGGAGTGAAAAAGCCGTATGTGGTTTGCCGACCACTGTTCTAGACTGTTTGAGAATATTGACGATGGAAGTATTGATACTAGTCGAGCCATTTGGTGTTCTGACTGATCCACTCGAGACCCAGTCTCCTCTAGGTTTAGCGTGTTTAATATCTTGGACCACATCATCATTTAACATCGGATGACATTGTGGTCGAACGCTAAAGCCAATAAAGTGTTTAAAAAAAATGTGCGTTTGTTTACAGTAAAGTAGTAAACATGTACAAATACAAGATATCATCATCTTCTTACCCTTATCCCACCTAAGTAAGGTCGGCACAACATGTTTTCCTTTTCCACACTTGCCTATCAGATGTCATCTCAGTATTCACACCTTTTACACACATATTATTTTTCGCACAATCCATCTATACCCTTTCATTCACCCATTCCAGCCCTACCTTTGTACAAATACAAGACATATGTTCCCAAAATATTTTCGTTCAACACTATTAAGTTAAACTTCATACTATTTAATTAATTATACCTATAGAGCTATGTTATTATTGCTATAGAGCTATGTTATGCGTAGCTATGCTTTTATTTTCTACCAACCATTACTATGAACCCATTAATTATTCTAACGTATCTGAGTAATATACGCAATAGAATTGTAGGCACTTTTCCAATATTCAGTTATGATGTGTGCCATCGGTAAAGACTACATATAAACAAAATGAATGTGTTTCTAATTTGAGCGAGTAAGCAATTTAAAACCTTCGATGATAGCATCGATTTTTTTCGAGTTGCAACTAACAGTTAGTATAAGCGGGGATTTTACTGTATTTAGGTTTGGATTTTACTCAGTTTTATGGCTGGCTTTCTTTATTCATCTATTTACATATGTATTTTTATTTATAAAAACTTGAACATTATCTCTTATTAATATTTATAATGAATTAAAGTTTTGATCATATATAATGTTTTGATCAAATATTGTAAATCTATGAAGATCGAAATGACGAGGACATGAAATATAATCATATTAAAGTATATTATTATTTTTATACCAGATTAAATCGGAGGATTCTAGGTTCGGAACCATCGCAATATCTAGACTTATCAGGATTGCCATCATCAGGCGATGTGTTCTCGGAGGACAAAATTAACCGATTGAGTCATTTGACAGGTAAATAATTTGCAATACAACAATACACCGTAACTGTTCATGTTTAAACTAAATTGTAATTTACATATTATTTATATATTATATAGAAATTGTGGTGCTCTACTGGTTTGACTGGTGGAAAACCAATCCGATGTACGCAGGTTCGAACCCTGGCATGTAAAAATGAATATTTCGGAATTTCCGCCCATATACTAATTTAAATTGGTAACACTATCGGCTAACGGTGAAGGAAAACCTACGTGAGGAAACCTGAACCTGAGAAATGTTTTTGCTGTACTACTATATGTGGGGAAACATAAAACTGAATTTCTCGGAATTAGAAATCGCCAATACTTAGTGGGCTGACGTGGTGATTCTTCGGGAAGAGGCCTATGGCCCTGCAGTGGGTCTCTTACAGGCCGATGATGATAATGATAACATCCTTTTCTTTTATAACATTCTATACCTATATAATAAAAGAGATTATTGTAAGACAAATATCGTGAATTAAAAGACATAACTATATATTTTTTTATCTAATCAATATCGCTTACTTTTAGTACATTCATATAAAGATGTAAGTGTGAAAAAGTATACAGAATTTATTTTGATTGTAGGTCGCGACGCTCTGGCCACTGCATTGCCTATATTGACGTATTTCGTAAAGTCCGGTAAACCAGAGAAGATATCGCAGAATATCTGGATAGTCGGTGACTTGAATGACAAACAAACTAGGCAATTGCTGAGAGATGCTCTTACATTTATGGTATTTAGTTAAAGGAATTTGTAACTTTTGTGTATTTCTTTAACTCTAATGAATATAGAATATTTTATACTTACTACTGTAATAAGTAAGTTTGAATAATTTTCACACTTCAAATACATAACTAAAAAGTGTAAATAATCAAGATTAGATATAAAATAGTGACTTATAAATTATATTTAAAAAATGTTAAATAGAAATATCTTTATTGAAATTTTCACGCACTCATCATTGAGGTTATACAACCGGCAGTGTAATACAGTATACTGGTTGAAAGTTTAGACAGTAGCAATATTTATGGTAGATACTCTGCACTCGGTTCTCGTCCTAAATCAATAAAAAATAGGTGCTTAATATTTGGCCCAATTATCTAGACAAATACAAAAATTATACGCAATCCTCTATGCGTCTATGTTAAAACACAGTGTAAATGACCGTCGGGTTATTTCACTTTCACTTGAAATTTCAATTATAATATTATTCAATTTCAATTAGGTCATTGCACCTAGGTTTATTACGATTGTGTTTATACTCTTGAAAGTCTTAGAAAAAACTTTAATTTGGGTTATCTTTCTTATTTATTAATAAAGGTTTTGATATTATTATTTTATATGTTAAATGTGACCATGAAGTATTATATCTTAGAATACTGCGAGTGTTTAACCTTTCACCTGGTTTACATATAATTTGTTTTTATTCCTTTTAAAATTACTTTTTTTACTGCATTTGAAATATGTAAGTTGTACTTGAAGAAATGTTCTTATTGCCTTCTAAAATTGTATCAAATTTCGTTGAATAAATGAAAAAGAATTTTCTAATAGAACAATATTTGGATTGTAACAGAGAGAATCAAGTGGTGTTCGAGTGGCTTTTATACCAAACGCGGACGGAACCAAGAGCGCTGATCAGTCCATCAACAAAGTAGTGGTTGCAGCTTTGGCTACATTAAATCCTACTGAAGCCACTAAATATGTGGTTCGGTTGCTAGAAGACGAAGGGTGTCACGAGAGACAAAACTGTGATATTTTGGTATGTATAATTGTATTGTATGTAATTTGGTGTACATAATTGATAATAATGTAAATATAGTATAATTTTATCTATATAGAATAAACCTCTTTAACTCGAACTTTGCTAAGCCGAAAACAAAAAAATGAATATGAATAATGAAGAAAACAAAAGCAACATTCTTTTAAAACTGCGTAAATCACATTTCCTTAGACCTCTCGACTCCTTTTGTCCTTTTGACACCCCTCCTCCCATAAGTGCGAACGTATGAACGGCCCCAAACTATTTTTATTACAAGAAATAGTAATTATAAAAAATAGAATACTAATATACGCCTTCGGATATACAAGTGCAGCTAGTATTTTAAAGATAGAATGAGCATGTCGATTGAATTTATAGAAGGTCTAGCCTTTGCCCGTGGCTTCGCTCGTATTATATTTCTTATTTATCTATCCTTCGGGAATTATAATTTTTGTTAGGATGAAAAACACGTTGTTTTTTTCTGTACACTTGACGTGTGTGCAAAACTTCATAACGACCAGTTGAAAAAATAAGGCGTGATAGTGTAAGAAACAAACTGACATTCGCGTTTATATTAACACTAGCCGACCCGTGCCCACTTCGTTGGGTGGTAATAGGCATTATCAAGCTACAACTTTTCTCTAGAACTCTATCATATATATCTCATAATTAAGGCAGCGTTCGTAAGAAACGTTTTCGTTCGACCATTTTTCTCCGACTTTTTCCCCAGATATTACCCCCTACAACCTCACAAACTTTACCTCTTTATAATATTAGTATAGATTATAGATAATATAATTAGTTAATAACTTCTGCCCGCGACTTCGCACGCGTGAATGTTTTTGGGAGGGAAGTCTAAAAGGAAAAAATACCCCAATTTAAAAAATATTTATTCCCCTTTGTATGAAAAAAAAGTAAAAAAAAAATATATAAAAAAAAATTAAAAAGACCCCAAAAAAAATTAAAAAATAAAAAAAAAAAAAAAAAAAAAAAACGCAACTTCGACGCGTGAAATAGTTATTTTGGGCAAGACGCAGCGGAAGCTCTCAAAAGGAAAAAATACCCCGATTTTAAAACATTTTTCATTGTTGCTCCGCTCCTATTGGTCTTAGCGTGATGATATGTAGCCTATGACACTTATAAATAACGTGGCTTTATATTGGTAAAATAATTTTCAAAATCGGTTTAGTAGTTCCTGAGATTATCCCCTACAACGTCACAAACTCACAAACTTTACCTCTTTATAATATTAGTATAAGGATTATAGCCCCTGCCCGCGACTTCGCCCGCGTAGTAATAGTTACTACTCTGGGCTAACGCTGACACACAGCAGAAGCTCTCAAAAAAAAAAAACATCTCGATTTTGAAACATTTTTCATCTGTGCTCCGCTCCTATTGGCCTTAGCGTGATGATATATAGCCTATAACCATTCTCGATGAATGAGCTATATAACACTAAATTATTCAAATCGGACCAGTAGTTCCTGAGATTACCCCTTACAACGCCACAACGTCACAAACTCATAAACCCACAACTTTTATTAGTATACATTGTTAAGTGTGTTAAGGATACATTGGCAATAGTGTAGTGGGTCAGATATATAGTATATCTTCGATATAACGAAACTGAAGGTAATTAGAAAAAAATCGCTGTACCGAGTAATTCGTTACTGTGAGGTTTGTTATCTATACATATAATAAAAGGGTAACGGGACGAAATCGGACGATAAAATATTATAAGGATTTTTCTTTTAATTTTTTGTATGTCTGTCGTTTGTAAACATCAAAATACAATGTCTTCGTTAGTATTGTTCGTTAGCATCAAAATTACAATGCCTGTCTTACGGTGAATTTAACGTGTCTGATCCTGTTGAGACGTAAATTATTGTGTAATAAAGTGGGTATAAATGATACGATGCATTTATAAATTGAAAAAAATCGTTATATGTAGGTATATTTTCCATTAGTTCTTACTGGCGCAGCCCTAAGGGATTTTGAAAAGTTCGCTAAATCGAGAAATTCGTCGTGTCGAGGCTCGTTATATTAACGTTATAATGTATGTAAATAATGTTCTTTTAGCCAGAACTAGTGGGAGCTTTACATAAGCAAGAATGGGCGATAGCGGGCGGCCGTGCGTTGTGCGCTCGCAGCTTGAAGATGCGTGCGGGAGAGCGTGCCGTCGTACACAACGCGCGCCTTCTCGGGCCGCTACAACCACAGGAGAAGTTCACTCTAGATGACTTCCTACTACTCGAAAGGTATCACACTACTCGTTTTATTTTATAGGACCTCGTGGAATCACTAAAGTTTGAGGAATTCAATATATTAACTCTGCCTTCTGAATGCATCTTTGATAACTAAATGTAATGTAAAAATTTTAATAATCTAGTTTTCTATATATTAAGGCGCTGAGACAAAACAGTTAACTACATCTTCGTCCTCTGTTTTTCGATCGATATTTTTGTTTATTTAGTAGGTTATTGAATATAGATATTGACGAGCTTTAGTACTAACAATCATTTATTTTGGAAAAAGTTAGTTATTTTCCTCCTTGATATCCAAAACTAGAAAAAATAATAAATTATGGTCGATTTTCGACCACTAGACGATCACTTGTTTTTGTAAAAGTCTAGTTTGATGCCAAACTTTGAAACATATTGCCCACCCTGTATTTAAGATTCAGTAAGACCAATAAACGTTTTTAAGTAATATTGTCAGTTACTTATTTACAGTTATTCCAAGCATTATGTCAAGCCGGTGTTAATGTCAAAAACTATTATAGGCTAGATTATTATTTAAAGAATAATGTTGTCTGGTAATGACACTATCTCTGTTCACTCGCTTAAAATGTATAGTTCTAATATAAATTTAGAAAAGAAATAATACAAGCCATAAACTCGATCTAGTTTCTTGCAGGCTCGTTTCGATGGTCGGGTGGTTTTCCGAAATAGTAGTAAATAGTGCTTAAGTCCATAAGTACCTCCTCAGACCCAAAATTCAATAAAGTATTTTTGATTATGATTTTGTTTATCAATTTCAACTGTATTAAAGTTTTAAATAAATAAAGCATTTCATTTTCAGATTCAGTAATCAAATATACGCCGATAAAATATCCGAAGTATTGGATAAGAAGAAATCTAAGAAGAATGATGTCCTTGACGATGATGATGGTCTGTGTTGTGTAACTTTGCAATGAAAGTTTTTAAAAACCATTTGTTCGGTTTAATTGTAACTATTCTCGTAACGTAATTTTTATTGTTATGCCGTAGATGATGAACCAATAGAGCTGTCGACCGATACCCGTTTGAAGGTGGTGGCAGTTCTGGCTGGAAGGAAGGCTCGCGTTCGCACTCCTACACCTGAAGGACTACGCAAGGAACACTCAGTAGTCACCTTACAGCCGCTCTACGACAACGAACCTGCATTGCAGGTAACTTTGAATGCTCTATTTTACGTTAATTTCGTTGTATTTGTACAATCAGGAGTACTTACTACTAACATGTACCATGCTAACAATTTCAGAAATAAAACTGTATCGTATAGATCGTGAAGATAAAGTGGTACAAGTAAATTTAATTTGTGTATGTGTACTAAAATAATAGCTTATCAGTAATAAATACATATAATAAGAATGTAAATCTAATTTGTGTGTACTTTTTAGATTCTTGTGAAAAAATTTGTTGTAGGTGTCTAAGAATAAATAATAGAAAACGTTTCAATCAATTTTAGAAATGTCTGTCCGTCTTTTGTTTGAACACGCGTCACTGCTAAAGTACTGTGTTAACAATAAAACCTCATCAAAAAAATTATAAAACACATCCTCGAGTAACATTTAGTCTTGGTTTCATTTAATTTGGTTCATTGTATCAAAAGTTATTGTAATTTTAGTGACGACGTGACTTAAGTACGATTGAAAAGTAGATAAGGAAATGGACTTAATACATTTAGATGATTTTATTAGTCTCTGCAGCTAGACAGTAATAAATTGACATCTAGTAAAAAAGCGCCAAGGTTTCATATACTTTAAATATAAATATACAATACCCTTATGTTATGTTACATAATTGATGTGCAAAGAACTAACAATGAAAGACTGAAATAGTTGTAATATTTCATCAGATAGTAGCATTATTGGACCCGGCTTCAACTGCAGCGCAACGTTTAGCGCCACTTTTGTTGGTGTTACGGCGAGTTGTCAACTGTCACATACAACTTTTCCTCAACCCGCAAGACAAGAATTCTGATATGCCGTTGAAAAGGTAGGAAATTTCCTCAAAATAACAAAAATGCTTATTTTCAAGCTTTTACTTGTTTACAAATAGTATGTGCCAATAACTGCTTATGTTATTATTTTAATTGCATCGACTATAGGCATATTATATTTTGTGTTAGATAGAATTTTGTGCCAGAGGATGCATTTATTTTTCGAACTAACTACGCTATTGTCCCGACAGGCCTTTACAGCCTCACCGGGCTAAAAGGATCCATACATTTTGTTTTTTTTGTTTAACTTCAAGCTTTTAAAATGTCTAAAACGCGAACGACAATTGAAAAAAAAAATTGCAATTGGACCACGATATAGTAAATGAATAAGCAGTCTTTAAGCTGAATAATTTTTTGTATGATAATGTATTTAATAAAATATGTCGTTACTTGGTTAAAATTAGGATATAATAAACAAAACCTCTTTGAGCTTTAAATTGAATAATAACCTTTATGTTAAAAATTACACGATGCACGGCAGGTAAAACGACATGACGTACCGCATACATAGCAGCGCCATCAAGTATTATTACATTAGAAAAATAAACAGGCACAGACTCTCAAAGCATACAGCCAAGTATTAATATAAAGTTTAAACCAAACAGGCGATATGTTGTAACATAAGTTTGTAAGTATTTCGATTACTGGATATACACAGGTTGATATCGAAACTCGAAAAGGTCGATTTGAAGAACTTAATGTGTATATAGTAATCGCAATACATTTGGGTATAGATTCTTACGTGTCGACTTGACTATTGGATATAAAATTAATGATTCCGGAACTCGACATACCTAAGCGTGCCGTTATGGTCAGTGTTATACCTAGTATATGGTGGTCTCGTGTAATCGGACAAAATTCTCATGTCCTATCTAAAGAGATACAACTAAAGTTATTCTTACGAATACTATAAATGCGAATGTGATTTTGTTTCTTTATTTGCTTACTTATTTGTTTATTACGCTTTCACGTCTTAAGGTGTACGAAGTCACGGGCAAAAGCTAGTAAGTTTATATTTCTTTTGTGTTAGTTTCTACCGCTACGTATTGGAACCAGAGTTGCAGTTTAATGCTGAAGGTGGTCTGACTGGTGGTCCGATAGCTCGTTTCTCTCGGTTGCCGCACGCGCCGTTACTCTCTATGGAACTACGCACGCCCACTAACTGGCTCGTCGAGTGCGTCAAGTCCGTCTACGATCTTGACAACATTAGGTTGGCCGACGTGGAAACTGTCGTCCACAGGTAATATGTGAATTGATGTTTACTGTTTCACTGAAAATATGTAATTTAGAAATAAAAGTAACAATCGTTCAATAACTATCTTATACAGTAAGTAGAATGAAGCGTGTTTTTGATTTCAAGTCCATATAAGAAACAGAAATGTCATAGATGTAATTTTCTTTTCTTTTTAATGATGCACTAAAAAATAAACGTCAATTCCACGTTAATAAAGTACCCAACATTTTAATTGGTTTTTGATCAAAATTGAATTTTAAACCATGATGTATAACGACATTTTCGCTATACCCTGACATTTGATGTGTAAGAAAGAATCATATCTCCACCAAGGTAATATCATCAAGCAGCAAAGTGTGATTTTCCCACTATTTCTCTAGTATTACTATTGTTACAAATTTTTCACGGACACTAGAAACCTTTTCAGTACAATCATCAGTAATGCTATCTCATATCGCTGTTCAATTTTTATCTTTCAATCGTATAATTTATTAGCTATGAATAAAAAATCAAGCGAAGTGAGAAATTTCCATAAAATTACTAACATATTGAGACATATTAAAAAAACTGTGAAATACTTCTGATTTAACCGACAGTGCTCCAAACGAAAGTCAGTTTGGTTGACTAGAAGTTTCGGTCAACGTGGCTCGAGAATCAAAGCAAACCTTCAGGCAGTCATGAAATATAATATGCATTATGTTCTTGTCATGCTTTGATTTTTTCACAGTGAATTCGAATTAGAATACCTCTTATTGGAAGGCCACGCGTGGGATACGTCTCTGGGCACACCTCCACGTGGCCTGCAACTTATTCTTGGAACACGGGAGAATCCTGAGTTGATGGACACTATAGTTATGGCCAATCTGGGCTACTTCCAGTTAAAAGCAAACCCGGGTGCTTGGATTCTGAGGCTTCGACCCGGCCGTTCTGAAGAAATTTACGAAGTTATTGGGTAAGTCCTATGGAAGTATCACAAAGACCGATAGAAAATGCATACAATCACTTAAAGTGTGAAACAGTAACGTTGCGTTTCATTGTTTTCTTTACTTTTTGTAATTTACAATGTTATTTTATTTTATTATAGACGTTGTTTTATAAGAATATATTTTAAATTTTGTGTTGGCATAACATTTTGATTAGTGTTAGTTAGTTGTAGCACATAAATGAAAGACAAAATGGTTTTTGAAGTTATTTAAGTTAAGTTGAGAGTAAATTTTTACGATGCGCGCGCTTACCGTCACGAAAAACCGACACCCTGAAGTTAGCTATAGTCAACATTTTGTTTCTTTGTATTTGTTGTTTGTATTTCTTTGTATTAAAACTTTCAGTGTATTAAATACCTTTTTTCTATTGTTAGTGTCGTTTTTTCTACAAACGTAGAATAAGGCGAAAGATAAAATTTTGGGAAAGATTTTTATCTTGTTACGCCAAAGAAGTATTACTTCTAACGCGTGTACATAAATAAGTACACACACACACACTTTTTCTTGCAATTTTTAATAAAATCTTAACAAAATGTATGTGAGTATGTAAAATCTACATTCAGAATATTAATATTAAAATAAATATTTCAGACATGAGAACACCGACACGCCCGCTGGCAGTGAAGATATCCAAGTACTCATGAGTTCATTCCGCACTCATGTGATTAAACTAAGAGTCAGCAAGAAGCCGGACAAACAGCACCTTGACCTTTTAGTTGAGAATGATGACAAGACTTCTGGAGGAATATGGAACTCTATTGCAAGGTAAATATATATATAGATAATCATGTTAAAAGTAACAGTCTTTTAGAGAAGAATAAACCCGTTTTCAATATGGTCTTAAGAGTCCCAGTAACCCGGCACTTCGGTAGTCCGATACGTCCAATAATTCCTCATCCCTCCCTACTTTCGTTCTGTGCTTGCGCTTCAGTATCGGTATAACCTCCGAAAATTCTATATCGTTTTTCTATACAGTCAAATAATCCGAGCATTCTGATAATCCAACACTCCCTGATTTTCAAAGTGCCGGATTAGTGAAACTCTACTATATCTGTAATCTTTATGTCGTAACATTGTGTAACGATTTCCTACATTTCATTGATTCTTATCAACACAGAGTTCTACTGGAACTGGACTACTTATACATTATTATAACTTAAATTTTGGTTATTTTTCAATACTACTTATTACTTTAACAGTTCGTTCGGCGGAGGCGAAGAACAGGAGGCTTCAGATGAGACGATAAACGTGTTTTCAGTCGCCTCGGGACATCTCTACGAGCGGTTCATACGTATAATGATGTTATCTGTTCTCAAACACACCAAGTCGCCCGTTAAGTTCTGGTTCCTCAAGAACTACCTCAGCCCTTCGCTTAAGGTATGCATAGTATTTGTTTAGATTTTTTTATTTAATTGTAACGGTTGAGGCTGGATACATTTGGCTAACGTTAGTCAAGTGATGAACATCGTCAAATGGTGTGTCCAAGTACTACATAAGCAAGTCCTTGAACTTGAGATTTCAATGTTTTCTCACTCTTTTTGTAAAAGGGAGTGTGGGAGACGTGACAAAATTTACGTAAAGTAAAGAAATCAGATATAACTTTAAAATAAGATTATCAATATATATTTAAAAATAATATTAATACTATTTGTATACCGAATGCCATCTCATATTTATCATAATAAAAAACAAGATTTTCCCAATAATGTGACAAATGAAAAAAAAACAAATCTCACAATATGCCGATGTTCAATTCGAGGATACCCAGACAAACTACGGCATAATACAAATAAATGTAACATCCATTGTGGTTGGGTAAATAATATTAGTGCTTATTTTTAAAATAAAATTTAGGCTAGCAACTATAAATCGAACTTGAAACCCCTACATACATGTTGTCAGTAGAAGAGAGAAGGACATAGGGTACCTTTCATCTAGATTTACAGAACAATGGTCCCCAAACTTTTTCTTTCGTAGACCCGTTATCAATTTTTACCGTATTGTGTAGACACCCTATCTATTGAATAGCTTTGAATACGGCCACAAAGCGAATAATTTGCTAAAAAAATTTAATATGTAATTAGGTATGATAAATAAAATAATTTTCTAGTATGGAATTCTAGCATTATTTACGTACAAACACACTGTAATATTTTATTATTCTGTTTATAGAACGTTAAAATTTTCGTTATGATTTGTTTAAATAAAATTTACTATTGTCGACCCCCTTTTGCAGCTGGTCGAACCCGACATTTGGTTTTGAACCCTGGAAGTTCGAAATTAACCGCCATAATGACCACTATAGGACCTAGGATCTAGTAAAAGAGTACTATTCCCGAGGGATAAGTCAAATCTAATTTAATGCAAGGTAGCCGTGGTTAAAAGTCGGTGTTTTACTTTGTTCACATTAGGACATACTTCCCTTCATGGCTCAAGAGTATGGGTTCGAATACGAGCTGGTGCAGTACCAGTGGCCTCGCTGGCTGCAGCGACAACGAGACCGGCAGCGCACCATTTGGGGCTACAAGATACTCTTCCTTGACGTTCTGTTCCCGTTGCAAGTCAAGAAAATCATATTCGTCGATGCTGATCAGGTGAATTTACATTGTCCTTTCTCTAAAATACACCTCAAGGATCTTGGAATGTCATGTAGTGGACTTTATATTTTATTCATAATCTTATGTTATTTAGCTCTATATTATATGTAATATTGGTGGTGTTTTACGTAATACAGTTTGGTTATTGTGGACAAGTGAAGTGGATCGAAAATAATACCACAGAGCACGGATTCTGACGTCATAAAACTCCCTGGATAGTTTTTACAAGTCGGCAACCATCTTATTAGTTCATTGAAATTATCGCAAGAAACTTGTAATATCATAATCTACTCGACAATGGCAGTAATAATCTACTAGAAGGTTCGTTGCTCAAAGAAACAGATAGTTATTTGTCGTGTATCAGAGAAATATGTGGTGGACGTGCTTGCCTACGTATATGTTACGGTCTCATCGCTGGTCCGGTCAAGCCACCATCGACCGCTGGTGGAAAAGTCGATCCGTGTCCCCATATCAAGTATTCCACAGGAATTAGGTTCTAGTTTCGTGTGGATTTGAGTCACAAACTATTTTTAACGAGGTTCGTCAATCCGTCTGGTGATAATTGAGTCGTTATATTTCAAAATCAGCTAAATCCTATTTTAATCGTTCATATAACACGTTTGTTTCAAGATGTCCAGGTTTCAGATACACCGAGAACGAAGTTCAAATTTTGCCGTTCATAAGGTGAAAAGTAAAGTAAAATATTAGGAACTGCTAAAATTGGATATAGTTTATTTTGAAATCTAACGACTCAATTATGTAATTTATTTAAATGGTTGGTAAAATTATAAAATAAGACTAAACGTAGAATTAAAACGCACTTAAATTAAAAAAATTGCAGTCATTTAATTTTATGAAAAAAAAAAAAAAAATCAATTTTTTTTTAAAACCAGCAAAAATATCAAAAAAAAAAAAGTTACTTACCTACGAATTTTTAAAAAATTAAAATAATAAGTTATATGAGTTTTTGCGTACTATTGCGATTGTGTGGGCGTTCCGCTCCGTACACCGAGAAGAAGTTAAATTTTGGTATAGGGAGAAAGTAAAATATAGGAAGTAAAATGGATATAGTATGAATCGATTTTGGTGCGTCTATTGCCATTGTTTCGCATTTGCTAATAGCCGCGCAACATGGTAGGATCTCGTGCATCTCCCAATGAACGTAAGGCAAGACACACCACCAACATATCGGTTTAAAAAAAAACAGAAATATATTATGCTCCGGTTTTACCACAGTACATTACATACGGTAGTCAAAAAATTAATAGAACGAAAAGAAAAAGGAAAAAGCTTTAACTGTTACTGCGGGTATGTAACACGATGTATGGATCCTTTAAATGTGAAAACTTTATAATTGGAGCTAATACCAATATATGTACGATATACTAATTTATAAATGTCTCAAAGGTTGCTCTATGACAACCATGTAATTATAAATACATTAAATTAAAATAAAAAGCCAAGCCAGACCTTGGGCTTCAATATTATCCCAAATTATAAGCAGAAATGATATTTTAAGTTGTTATAACATATTTTATGTTGCTATAAATAAATTTCAGGACTGACCATTGAACTTGGTGTCCATTTAGATCTTACTTCTTTTGTCGTAGATGTCAACAACCAAGGCACATATCATAATATATATATTTTTTTTTACTTTATTTTTGACAACCAATCTTTCTGATTATTTACGGCCATTGTCGAGTAGTTAATAGTATTACAAATTCTTCTTCTATTCCATTTTCGGCAACCAGTCTTCTAGTAGACCATTACTGCCATTGTCAAGTGAGTATCGATATTACAAGTTTCTTGATATAATTTCTATGAATGCCATTGTTTAGTAGTTAATAGTATTTCAAGTTCTTCTTCTATTCCATTTTGGCAACCAGTCTTCTATTAGACTATTACTGCCATTGTCAAGTGAGTATCAATATTACAAGTTTCTTGATATAATTTCAATGAACTAACAAGATGGTGGTCATCTTGTTAGAACCTTCCATGGAATGTTTGTGGCATCTCAGAATTCATGGTCCGTGTCATTATTTTCCATTCACTTCACTTATGCACAATAAACAAACTATATTACACAAAACACCATCAATTTTACACAATATAGAGTCAAGTAACAAAAGATTATGAATAAAAAATAAACTCCACTACATGACAGACCAAGATCCCGCCAAAAACTCGAATGTCATATCATAATATTGAACTTGGCTCTCATTTCACATTTATGTTTTTGATGTGTTATGTGTTACAGCACATTTTAAATTATTATGTATATTTTAGCAAAATCTATATTTATTACAGGGATATGTCATAACTTTATATTCTACGAAATAGTGTAAGAATCAAATACAACTGAATAACAATCAGTAAAAATATATCACTTTGTCAGATTGTTCGAGCAGACCTAAAAGAATTAGTCGATTTAGATTTGGGAGGTGCCCCATATGGATATACACCTTTCTGTGACAGCAGAAAAGAAATGGAAGGGTTCAGGTCAGTGAACGATTTATTCCTATACTTTTACCTTTTTCTACTATCCTATGTATTCCATGTATTGGGTATATTAACAAGAGATTTGTATTTTAGGTTTATTGTAAAAAAATTTAAACACAATTGTTACCGATTCCTATAACTTAGCAACGAATAAAGCAAATATCGCAAGGTAAGTAGTAGAAAGATGACTCGGTTGTGTGTGATTTATACTCAGTATAATTCGTACTTCAGACGTAACGTATTACTGGTCTTACAAAGACTGAAAATTACCTTTAACGCCATATTATTGAAATAAATATCTTAGAAGACATTATAGATTTAAAAATATGCACAACAAAAGAAGCTGTTTTGCTTGAAGATTGTTAGGTATGGGTTTTATGACTGATGAGCTATATGTGAGATACCGAGGGCGGGTTGCTAAAGCCTGTTACACACGTAATGATATATCATAGCGATTAATCTGTGCATACCGATTTGCGAAGATTTATCGATCGTGTCTATGAAAAATCGTTGCAGATTATTATTCATCGGCGACAGTTACAATTTCTATGAGATAAATCGTTATCGATTACGTTGGCACAGTTTTGTCGTCGCTTGTGTATGGCGGCCGCTCAGTTCGACATCATCCTTCCCAAAGATCGCTTGTGTGCGCACACGTCGATCGCACTTTTTATATCAAAAGACGAAGGATGGGGACACCGTGAACAACTAGAAGAGTTTATAGAAAGCTACAGATGCGAAACTTGCCTTTGGAAGGCAAAATGATAGGAGTACCATGATCGCTACAAAAAAAAAAGGCCACCTACAATAGGCTTGACGAAAAATACAAACCTTTTTTTTATGTCATAGCGGGCAAACGAACACGTGGGTCACCTGATGTTAAGTGATCACCACCGTCCATAGACACTAACAACACCAGGGTAGTCGAAAGTGTGTTGCCTGTCTGTGTTTGCGGGAAAGGGAGGGAGGGGGAGAGGAGAGGGTAGGTGGGCCTCCGGCGCTCTCACTGACCGAATGAAACGCAACAATGCAAGCACTGTTACTTCACGTCGGTTTTCTGTGGGTCGGTCGGGTGGTACTACCTCGGGCGAGCCGACCCATTCATGTTGAAACCAGTAATAACTTGAGCGTGGCTCTACCACCTACACGATTAAAATTCATTCAAATGCCAAAAGGGACATAGTGGTTAGGAAAATAAATAATCTTAGAACAGTGTATAAGAAGCATCATCTTTAAGGATGACGTGTTTCTTGCGCGGGTTCCTGCGGAGAGCTGACGATTGTTCATCGATATCGGTGGTGTGTGGAGACACTAGGGACGTTCGATTTAACTGTATAGTTTGAAATCACAACGATATGTTTTTACGTGTGTAGCAGGCTTAATCTATACATACAATAAGAACGTAATTCTAATGCGTCTGGATTTAGATTTTTGTAAAAAAATTGTTTCAGGTGTCTAGGAACAAGTAATCACATACGTTTAAATAAATTTTAGAAATGTCTGTCTGTCTGTTTCTATGAACACGCATCACTACTAAAACACTTCGTTCAAGAAAAACCTTATGAAGAAACTTACAAAGCATATCTTCGAGTACCATTTAGTCTTTGTTTCATTAGAATCGGATCGGTCTATTAAAAGTTATTATAATTTTAATGACGATGCGACTTAAATACGAGAAGAAAAGTAGATGAAAGTAGTAAATTTGATACACTGAGATGGCTTTGTTAATCACTGTTTTTTACATAAGGTTCCACGGCGGACGAAGTCGCGGGCACAGCTGGTACTGAATAAAATAAAGGTGAAGTGTATTCCAGGTTCTGGAAGCAAGGGTACTGGCGAAACCACTTGCAGGGCCGCAGTTACCACATCAGCGCGCTGTACGTAGTCGACTTGAAGCGGTTCCGACGCATCGCGGCCGGGGACCGCCTCCGCGGACAGTACCAAGCCCTCAGCCAGGACCCTAACAGCTTGTCTAATTTAGGTACGCTTTCCTTTGTAACAGCCTTGGTAAGTTTATCAATATTAGTGGGGGCAGCCATTGCTCGAATTTTGATCATAAAAAGAAGTACATAGTTTTACCTTCACGTGTTGATATCATTTTCTGTATTAAATATTGTAGATTAGGGGTGCTCAAACGGTCGATTGCGAGTGCTTTTTGAGTCTAGATATATAGATATAGATATAGAAATGTTATTTTGTTTTAGTGGGTAGGTAACTATAACAAAATGTAAATAACTAAAATTTATTTGATTCACAATTATACCAGAATAACTCCCTCATCGCTTTCTTTTATCGTTTTAGCAAGGTGTACCCATACGTACCTAGACGACAATCCTGCATCACATATACTAGCAGCCTTTCAGAGTCCATCGATCCTAGTCTATCGAGATGAATCGATAGCAGTTCAAGTTTGAGCATCGCTGTTATAGATAATAGACGTAAGAAGCGTGAATTATGACGAATAGAGCCCCATAGCCGTTAACCCGACTTCGTCCGCGTGAAATTTAGCAAAAAATGATTGTTCAGTGTAAAAGTGCGCGTTATGAATACTGCTTCTTTCTTTTATTATATTTAAATGGATACCTATTTTTTTTAATAATAATAAGCCACAGTTACTCTTAATAACGTTAGCTATCTACCAGTGAGGACTGCTCCGTTGTCCACACGCGTTCGAGGTCGTCCGAGTGAACCGCGCGCACTCCGACCTACGCGACAATGCGTCCCAGTAAGGAAGCCTCTTCGTCACGAAGCAAAAAAGGCCCTTTTCAGGGCCAACTAGATCTCCCTTCGTCTTCAAGACACCCGACAACTAGCATGCCTACGGATCCCGATCTCCCGCAACCACAGACCACCGCTGCGCTCACCGGACTCCGCACCTCCGTGCCTGCACCTCTCTCGCCGGCTTCTGACCCGCGACAGAGGCCGTCTAACGGGTCGTCTTCCGTGACAGATGAGTACGAGAGGGATGTTATCACTCTCGCCCAGCTAATTTTAGCTGGGACACTGTCTGAGAGGATGGCCTGTTGGATGGCGCTGTATTTGCGCGTCATTGAGGCCGCAACAGAGGGCCAACTGCCTTCCGCGAACGACGCGGTGGCGCTCGAATGCGCCGCCCGCGGTACTCTCGCGATACCCGCGATTCCGGACGTACCAACCAGCTGCGACGCAAACGCAGCGAACCCCACGCAGGGCACGCCGCGAATCGGGCATCTTTGCCGCCTATCGAAGAAGATACTCAACCAAGAAAGAAGCCCTGCACCTCGAAACCCGCGCAGCCGACAATAACGCCGCGCGCGATTATCGAAATCCCAGCGGCGCGGGTGGCCGCACCCACCCCCGCGCCCGCTCCGTCGCGAGGGGTTGCCCGCGAGCAGCCCTCGTACGCTTCCATCACAGCGCCGCCTGCCGGCACATCAAGACAACCCACGAAAACAAACGAAAAACGGAACCCTAAAAAGGCTATACCTTGCGACAGTGCTGCCACCAAGACCACTGTGTATAGCCAATCACAGACATCCTCGCCGACCGAAGAAAAAGGACCCTAATATACTCCGATCGTCGTGGAGATGCTGCCCAACTGGGTTCAGCACTTCGCGAAAATATCGGACATGTTCGGACATCCACCGAACGCCCGCCCGTACGGACAAGGCGTCCGATTTATACCGGCGGGCGCAGAAGAATACCGCGTTTTACAAGAATACCTTGAAAAGCAGGAGGGGGTGCATTGGTTCTCATACACCCCCCTGCAAAATGAAGCCTCAAGGTCGCGATACGCGGCCTCCCCATGGAGACAGACCCGGCCGTTATAACGGAAGCTCTGCGCGTGAAGGGGTACACCGCGAAGTACGTGCGGCAGATAAACGGGCGCGGCGGTAGAAAGGGGTGCATATACCACGCGGTCCTACAACGAACTCCTGGCCTCATACCGGCCATCTACCAGATAAATGACCTCCTGAACATGGCAGGGATGTCCATAGAGGCGTGGCGAGGCAAGTGCCGACCGGCCCAGTGTCATCGGTGCCAGCAATTCCGTCACGCCTCGCAAAATTGCCACCGGCCGATAGCCCGCGTGCGGTGCGGGGGCCCCACCCCGCACACCATTGTGAACGTCCGAGGGGAGAGCCGGCCACCTGCGCGAACTTTGGGGGCGCTCACCCCGCGAACAGCATGTCCCTTTGCCCCGTCTTCAAACGGGAGCTACGCAACCGCCAAGCAGGGACCGTCGCCCGGACCGGTGAATCCAGGCGCACGGCGGACCCGCCCTCGGCCCCAGCGATGGTCGAAGAGTCTGCTGCGGCCAGCCTGATGGCTCCCGCAAACGACCCGCCTCCGAGAAGCGCCGCGGCCAGACAGCCGTAGCCCCCGAAGCCTCCGCAAACGGCGGATGACAAAACCCCGAAATCAGAAAACGCTAGTCGTAAAGACGCGATGATCTCCATCATAAAAAGAGCCGCCAATATAAAAGGAGAAAGCCCAGGATCGGAAGCCGAGAAGGCATGCATAGCGTACCTGGAGAAAGTCTTCTCCTAGGTCCGCTATGCCGCAACCCGGCCACGCAGGTGGCCCGCCCATTCACCTGAAGAAGAAACAGCACAGGCGCGGCTAAGTCGCGCCGCCGAAGCCTACTTAGATGCCGAAGAGCATCGCAATGACACGCCCTTTGTAAAGGGCGGCGCGTTGAAGCTACCTCAAGAGGATTCGTCCTGGAATGGTTTCCCCGCGCGCCCCTGGTGGGGCGCTCTAGACGATTGCATCTGTCTGTCTACCAGTGATTGTCCCGTCAAAATCGTTGCTACCGTTTCTTAGATTATCTGAATTAAACAGACAGACAAACATATTAGAAAGTGTCGATACCTAAATAGTATTAATTTGTAGAGATGATAAAATTTAAAGCAGGCATGATATTTTTCGTTAAAATAAGTTTTTATCGTTACCTTTCTCGCTTTTCTATTCCACTATCAAACAAACTTTTTCGTCTACACATAACTTTTTCTTTAATGCTCGTGTTAACAGTATTAAAGTTGATTTATGACTGATAAGGCGTTTAATGTATTTAGAAAGCGAGATATAAACTTTCTAGAGATACTGCAGTCCAAAAGTAATAGCACACGTGTTTTTGACAATTAACAATAAGGAAAACAGGGCGGCTGTTTACAAGAACTCGGGTTGACGTCTATCATAGAAATTTCGACATTTCGAAGATTTAGTTGAAGGTTTTTGTGAACTGACAACATAAATAAAAATAATATTTATTATATTACCGACTTCAACATTGTAGATGTATTCTAGAGAATGACCGTTTCGCTAAAAGTATATACGATGTTTTGGGTTTTGAGGGAAACCAATGAAATTGAACTAATTTCTATGTGACAAGGAGTTTTCCGTTATATCATAAGACGTTATTGAGTGTTTACACTGTTTTACAAAATCTTAATTTTACTATATTACAACAAATAATAATTACACAAGAAATAATAAGAAACGGCGTGTGGAGCCGCGGGTAATACTAGTATGTTTATGTTATAAGATGCAAATAAATGTTTCAGATCAAGACCTACCGAACAACATGATTCATCAGGTCGCCATCAAATCATTGCCGCAAGAGTGGTTGTGGTGCGAAACTTGGTGCGATGACGGCTCTAAGAAGTATGCTAAAACTATTGATCTCGTGAGTAATACCATCCACTATACAACATTAGAATTTGTTTGCATCTTTACATAGTATAAAATGTAGTGTGGCTTCCACTGTCTGTTCCCTTAGACTAAACTATTATATACAGTGGCGTAGCTACCTAGGGGCTAGGCGGGGCAGTGTCCCGGGGCCCTCAAGCTCAGGGGGCCCTTGAATCCTTACCAGAAATTTCGATCGAACTGAACTTTTGGAAATTTCTCCCATTTTCAAAATAAATATGACAGGTTTGTAAAAATTGTACATATAATTGTTATTTAGTCAGTTGGTAGGCTCGACCTTTATATAATAAACCCCTGAATCTTCTCTATTTCGTTTTATTAGCCAAACCTACACCAAGTATTAATTGTAATTTATGTTGTTACTGTTTAATATTTTTATTACCTGCCCTGCAGTGCACAAAAAAGTGCTTAAGTAGCTTAGCATTTTTAAAGTATTTGTATATTTCATATTTTTATTTGATAAAACCTAATCAGTTTACATAGCAGTGGGGCCCCATTTCTTAATTTGCCCCAGGGCCCTTGGTTACCTAGCTACGCCACTGATTATATATATTAAACTATTCAACGGATTTTAACACAGTTTTCAGCAGTAGATAGAGTGATTCTAGAGGAAGGTTTATACGTATATTACATAAATATTATAGTACAGAAAAGTCGAAAAATTCAAAGTTTTGTAATGTGATGTCGTAACAGACATATGTTTGGGCGGTTAAATTGCAAACACTGACTAAGCCTTACGAGATAGATCACATTAATGAACTAAGGAGTTTTATATCTTACAAAGATCGACCAAAAAGTCCCCGATGGTATCCTTTATCTCTAAAGGATAACACATAGTAACCATTTTTATCTTTTTACAAAAATAATTATGTATTATTTAACAAGCTATTTTATACAATAAAGTATTATTCCTTATCCAAATTAAATACATTACATAAGTTGTACATGCAAATCAAAACTGCCTTTAACGGTATTTCATACCGTTAATAGATATCTATATTGCATCCATGCGAAGCTGGGGCGGGTCGCTAGTAAATAATTTAAAAAAATCAAATATTATTTAACCCCTGGACTTTCCAAAACCATGACAGTTTATGCTCCATACAAACGAATGTACACCGTACGATGCACTGCAACAGACTGTTAGCAGCATAAGTTTTAAAAAAGTACTTTATTTATTACAAAATTTGACAAACCTAACATATTATGTAATATACAATTATAATTTAAAAAAAAGTTACATATTTTAAAACATGATCCGCTATTTTGAGATCTAAGTCTTAAAAAATCAGCCGAGTTTTGTATGGAGTAGCTAAGGGGTAATCTTTAACGGAATAATAGTTCAATAAAAGGTCAATAATTATTGATGTTATCATCGTCTCAGTGGTTATGTTGATTCTCCAAAAAATGGCACATATAATGAAATAACCTGTATAGTTTCAATATCAATAATGTCATTTACATATTCTGTAACTGAGAAAATGATGTTTATGCAATTTAAATTAAATTACTCATTAATTGTACAGTAAGTTATGTATAATTAATGTTTATTATGAATTTTAGTGCAACAATCCAATGACGAAAGAGGCTAAACTATCAGCGGCGATGCGCATCGTCCCAGAGTGGAAGGAATACGACGAGGAGGTGAAAGGATTACAGGCGCGGGTCCGTCGCGGACTCTACCAAGCCGCTGACCATGAACAAGTATGAACTACATATATTTTACTAGGTTCTGTCCGCGACTTCGTCCGCATACAATAGAGTTACTTTGGTCTAACGCTAACAAACTCCCGATTTTGAAAAATTCATCATTAGAGCCACGCTCAAGTTATTACTGGTTTCAACATGAATGGGTCGGCTCGCCCGGGGTAGTACCACCCGACCCACAGAAAACCGACGTGAAGTAACAGTGCTTGCATTGTTGCGTTTCATTCGGTTAGTGAGAGCGCCTGAGGCCCGTCTCCCCTCTCCTCTCCCCCTCCCTCCCTTTCCCGCAAACACAGGCAGGCAACACACTTTCGACTCCCCTGGTGTTGTTAGTGTCTATGGACGGTGGTGATAACTTAACATCAGGTGCCTCACCTGTTCGTTTGCCTGCTACGACATAAAAAAAGGTCGTGTAGCGTGATGATATATAGCCTATAGCCTTCCTCGATAAATGAGCAATCAAACACTTAAAGAATTTTTGAAACCGCTCCAGTAGTTCCTGAGATTAACACGTTCAAGCAAACGAAACTCTTCAGCTTTATAATATTAGTATCGAAGTATAGATTTATTCATTCACTATTTGTATGAAAATTGAGGCTAATTCACAAGCGATTGCTTTTTTGTATTATCGCAAAAACTTAATTAAATTGGCAATATGAGCATATTATGTAAGTGTAATAACATTTTAAGACATAGTGTCACATAATGTATGGCTTGAAATTTCCATTAGTCTCTTATATAGTGTATGTGAGCACTAAGGAAGTTATATAGTGGGTAAAAGTTCATATAATATAGTAAATTCCATCCAGCACACCATTCATGTCTACATATAATGTACACCTTATGTTACATTAGGTGGCGTGAGTGTCGTACCTAAAATGTGTTTTGAAAGAACAATACTGTACTTCTACATGTTTCAATTTTAGATTTCTTTAATGAAATTAAAAAAAAAACGCGTTCGGATCCGCGGGCATCAACTAGTCCAATCATTTTTTGGCAGTTATGTCACAGATGATGCGTAGTAGACAGCTACGTTTATTATTCATGTAATATTGTCATTTATTTTAATCTGCTACGTGTCACTAACATATTGTATTGTATACCCGTAATATTTATTTGCTAATGATTTATTTTGATTTGGGTGAACTTTGCCTTTAAATTCGACAGACTTGGGGACTCATTTATAACTTCACGAAATCACTAAGATTTTCACTTTTCAATAATCTAATATTATTTAACCAGACGTCTCATTAAAATGATTTAAGTAAACCAAAGTCTAACAGTGTTGATCGTGTATCCAGTAAACGTTTCTTTTTTTTCCACGGGTGTTTGTGTCATCAAAGGATGCAATTTTTACGAACTATAAATATGTTAAGTAGCAGGTGTGATGATAAATGATTTATGTTATTACTTATTCATTAATCAATTATAACAATTCTTGACGCCAATGATTTATACGAATTATAACCAGTTGTCAATAAAATGCACTATATTATTAAAATATTTGAAAACTTTTTTTATAATTTCTCCATTGTAACAATCTTTTCCTTTACAGGAAATAGAGGTGACCCACGACGACTCAACTACGTCAAGTCAGACCGGTAATTGCAAAATTTTATTTTTATGTTTTAATATTTAATAAAAAAAAAATTAATACTATTAAATAAATATAACGAAGCGTATTTTTTACAATAACTAACGACATATGAACTTATGAAATTCTTGAATTTACTGTTCTCACATCTAATCTATATTTAAATATGTAAATAGAAAAGAGTTAAATACCTTTTTGTCCTCTATTTGTTAAGCGATTTTCTTTTTTTTTTAATTTAATAGGTTTTGATTTTCTTAAATGTTAATAATAGGTAATTTATACATTTACAAAAAAAATTGGGGAACTTTTTTCCCTACCTTCAAACACGCACTGTAGGTGGTAGAGCTACGCTGAAGCTATTAATGGTTTCAGCATGAATGGGTCGGCTCGCCCGGAGTAGTACCACCCGACCCACAGAACACCGACGTGAAGTAACAGTGCTTGCATTGTTGCGTTTCGTTCGGTCAATGAGAGTGCCAGAAGCCCACCTGCCCTCCCCTTACTCCCCCTCTCCCTCAAGACAGTTTGGCAACGCATTTGCCACTCCCCGTGTGTTGCAAGTGTCTATGGACGGTGGTGATCAATTAACATCAGGTGACCACCCACTTGTCCGTTTGCCTGCTATGATATAAAAAAACGCACATATTTTATTTCGTTGTCTTATTTGACAAAATCTTATCAACTGAAAAGATTTTTTGTTATGAAATTTAACCGTCCGAATATTGACCAATGGGCGAGCACTAGTAAATAGCATTATACCATTTTCACTTTCTGATTAATTTTAATGATTGCTTTATACGGCATCCTGTTTTTTCTTTAATTTAATAATAGCAACACTATGCTAGTTATTCGGAAACGGTATATCTCCCTATAAGAATTATCGGTTTATATGATTATTATATGAAATTTAATTTTCTTAATTCCAGGACAAAAGGAAGATCATCACACTGAATTATGATAAACTAGATTGTAGCAGTCGTTAGGCTAATTACTTTGCGGTTATTCCAATTTTGTTGAATGATTTCGTGGATTGGAGTGAGTTCAAACCAGTGATTGAATGTGTGTTAAGTTTACTAAGTGATTTGAAATATTATGTATTCAGTTTCCAATTACTCTTCAACCATACAACACCTTTATTAAATTGCGAATACACTTTTGATATGTTTTTATGTTTTTCTATATCATTTAAATTAATTAATTGTGTTAGCACGTCATATAGATACATTCACTGTTTCGTATGCAGATTCTATAAAAAAATGTTAATATTTTTGTACTCAATTGATACATTGTCAGTAAAAATTTTAGCTTGAAAAAAACTTATTTAAAAAAAACAGTATAAGGATGTTTGATATGTGCCATTATGGGAATACGTAAGAATACTATTTGTGTAACATGTTTCTGCGCATATCGTTTATAACTGTTCTATTCTAAATATATTCAGGTTGTAACTATATAAGAAAGAGTATGTGATTTCTTTAGTTATTAAGTTATGGAGTTGTATGACATTAGACTTATGATATTATTTCAAGTTTTAATGTTTTGCGTTGATAAACTTCCTTCAAGATCACTTCACTATCTGTTGTATTGTCGCTACACTTCAGTTGTTGTAAAATCTTATTAGTTGGTTAATAAGTTACGAGTCAGAAAATTAGATTTATTCTTGATCACAATATAGTCATCACTAGTTTTGCTTTGTCACAAGTTATTGCGGTCTTAGGCCATTCACACACGACGCAGCGCGAGTATACTTTGCGACGCTTTGCATTTCTATAGTAGTCCACTTACAAGTCGGCACACACTTAACAGTCGGCATTTGTCGAGTTTCTAATCATGAGGCATTAAATTTGTTCAAGAGTTGAAGAAGAATCCATGGTGGTATAATTACAAACTTAAAAACTGTAAAAAAATGTTAATAGGACACTTCCCTCATAAAAAGGCTAGGCTAGTCTAAGGCTTCAACATTAAATTGTATTTCCTTGGCTGCGCAAACATCCAGGACTTAATTTTTTTTTCTAGTAGGGATGAAACCAATATTCGATCTTATTCGATGATTTTTTTTTAAATTCGATTTCGTAATGCAAGTTGAGAATGTTTTCATCACTTGATGACGCAATTTAAGTAGGCACGCTACTGTTCTGATAGCGATGCCAATATCGGGAACTCACTACTGCAGGGTACGTAATACCGCTGATCAAATCTATCGACGAAAGTCGCCAATGGAAGTATCGAGGACATACGTAGCGTTGTGTGCGAATGGCCTTACTGTTTATCCATAGGAAGGCACTAACGTGCTGTATAAATATAATTGTCAAATCTGTAGTAATTTAGATAGCCATAAAATATCACCAACAGATTCAAAAAAATTACGTATAAGTTACATAAAATTTATCACGGTTTGTGAAGAAGCAATTAACGATATGTCCAATGTTAAGCCACAATTAATTTTGTAAATAAATTTAATTTTTCAAATCAAAATGGTCATTTTATTTAACTGACGATTGACGATTAAAAGAAGAATTTATATCTAATACTAGCTGTGCCCCGCGGCTCCGCACGCGTTTTTTTAAATGTATTAAAGAAATGTAAAATTGTAAGTAGGTGTGTACATTACAGAAATGCTTTTACAAAAATATTTGTAACTACGACACGCACGCCATCTACTGTAACATGTAACGTGTACATTAGATATATGAATACTAATAGTATATCGAATGGGATGGTATTTGTCATCAGCAACATACCTGGAACTTCAACCTACTATATATCACAGTCAGTGCTCACTAACACTATATAAGAAAGTAATGAAAATTTTAAGTTATACATTATCGAACAATATGTCTTAAATCTTTTATTATATTGATATAATATGCCCATATTGTCGATATACTTAAGTTATTTTTATACATTGCTATAATCACTGAGTTATGTAGACGCAAACGCGGTAACTAAAACAATATGGCCGCCAAATTGACCAAAAAGATGATATAATTAATATTACATACAAATATATGACTTTCAATTATGTATATTTATTCTTGGAGTCCAGTAAAGCACACGTGTCACGCCGTCGTAACATATTTTTGATAAATTTCACACGGACGAATGCACAAGTAGCAGTTCATCACTACATAGTGTACCAATTCAAATAAAAAAAGAATTATTAAAATCGGTTCACAATTGACGAAAATATCGATTAATATACAAAAAAAAAAAAACATACAACCGAACATAGTAACCTTCTCCTGTTTCGAAGTCGGTTAAAAGTCCTCTAGTCTGTCTGTTTATCTGTTCGTGATAAAGTCAAAAACTACAGATCGGATTTTCATGCCGTTTTCACCAGTTGATAGAATGATTCATGGGGAAGGTTTAATTATAATTTTTCAAGGTTTTCTTTTTATTATCGGGGCGGGACAACATCTTCCGATCTCGCTAGTTATCTGCCCGTGTAAAAGTCCCGTGAAAGTCGGTCCAACCGATTAGGAGATAGTAGAATATTGCGGACGAAGTCTTGAGTAACAAAATAAAATAGTCTAAGTTATTTCTTATAAGGTGAGTTATCTGCCAATGAAAGCCCCGTGAAAATCAGTTTAAGCATTACGGATATTGCACTGCGGACGAAGGCGAATAAAAAAAACCTAAATTACTTTTTCTGAGGTCTGCTATCTACCAGTGAACACCCCGTGAAAATCGGTCCAACCATTTTGAAAATAGCAATGCGGACGAAGCCGCGGACAAATAAAGTACAATATGTCAACCGCCATAATTTCGGCTATCTGCCAGTAAAATTCCCGTTAAAATAGGTCCAGCCGTTTTGGAGATTACCCGGAACAAACAAACAAACAGACAAAATACAATAATATAAAACTATAGAGAAAATATAAAAAAAAATTTTTGCTCATTCATCAAAAAGTTGTTATTTTAATTGTACATACACAAACTTTATTTTTATAATACGTAATAGATAACAAATTTTGAATAGGAAAACAAAATAAACTTTGACAATGTTTGCGATAGAAACTTACCACGTTACCATGGCAACGTATATAATATTAACGCTAACGATATCTCTCAAAAGGAAAAAAGTGCCCGATTTTGAAACATTCTTCATTGGTGCTCCGCTCCTATTGATCTTTGCTTGATGATATATAGCCTAAAGCCTTCCTCGATAAATGAGCTATCTAAAACCGAAGGGTTTTCTCAAATCGGACTGGTAGTTAATGAGATCATAGCGTTCAACCAAACAAACAAACAAACTCTTCAGCTTTATATATTAGTATAGATTTAATTGGAAACAAATGAATCCAGACAACAAAAGGTAGTGGATAATGTCTAGAGTAAATGAAGTATTAATGCCTTTAGACTTTTCTTTTTTATATAAGAAACGATTGGAATGAAATTTTAGTTCTAAATTACTGACAACACGGTGTTTTTATAAATAGGCCTCTGTAGTTGTTTCAAATAACCGTAATCCCTATATAAAAGTTTCAATTAGTAATTAGTGCTGATATAAGCAAAATAATATTTCTTTATGGAATAATTTATCATACGGTTTTGTTGATATATATTGTGGTACACTAGTCTATGACTTCAATAAATATATTTTACAAAAGTAAATTTTCAAAAAAAAGTATTAACCGACTTCAATATCAATCAAAAACCCATAAGGCACTAAAAAGCGGAAAATAAATAGTTTATCAAATTAACCAAATTAAATAAAACATATGAATATGTGTGCTACCTAGAGATGTATTGGAAATCGGTGCCAACCGAAATTTCAAATTTGTTCCAGGTAGAAAAGTATTACAGAGACGCGAGAGTGAACTTAAACTTTTTGTACCTATGTAGATGATACGATTTTCAGTTGGCACCGACTTCTAATATATCTCTAGGTAGCACACATATTCATATGTTTTATTTAATTTGGTTAATTTGATAAACTATTTATTTTCCGCTTTTTAGTGCCTTATGGGTTTTTGATTGATATTGAAGTCGGTTAATACTTTTTTTTGAAAATTTACTTTATTTTTCCATTTTTTGTGTACATAAATATATTTTATTAGCAGTGCCCGCGAACTCCGTTCCGCCTTAAGTATATTAAAATATGCGCATTTTTGCGGTATGGTATCTATCGGTATGGTATGCGATATGATTTCAATTGGTTGTAAAATAAGTAACGTTTGGTACGAACGCAACCTTATCAATAATCCGCGATAGTTTTTTCTACCACCAACTTGGCTACCATCGCTTTACACATAATACACCTTAAGTAATGTAATTACAATGCTTGCGTCATGTTGCAACACAGCAACGAACATAAGCACAATAGGCTCCTAAGAATTGAAGAGTTTTTTTTATAACATTGGTGGCAAACGAACATACGGTTCACCTGATGGTAAGTGATCACGGCCGCCCATGGACACCTGCGACACGAGAGGAAACACAGATGCGTTGCCGGCACTAAAGAAAGGAGTAGGCTCGTTTCTTGAAAGTTTTCTTACTTTGTCACGGATCCCATAATCAGAACCTAACCAAACTCTCATCAAACTACCCTTGAAGTACGTCCTTTCCAATAAAAAATGAATCATCAAAATCGGTTAGCGTGATATTGAGTTATTCGTCTATTTGTCGTGTACATACTTAATGCAAATTTAAAACTTATACGGTTTTGCACTGGATGCCGTTGTCGGAACTGGACCAAATTAAAATGGGACCACACGGGAAGTACCAGCTTTCAAATAAAAAAAGAATAATCAAAATCGGTTCACCCAGTCCAAAGTTATGAGGTAACAAACATAAAAAAAAAATACAGTCGAATTGATAACCTCCTCCTTTTTTTGAAGTCGGTTAAAAATAGCAAAAATATATAAAATAAAGGTAATCGGGTAATATTGTTGAATAAAATTCTCGAAGCCATGTTCTAAGTACGATTTTTATTTACAACAATTTTCTAAACTAATTTTCATTCTAAATCTAAAGCTTATTTCTAATTACCTACATCTACTTCACAAATTCTATGAGTATTGTCATTATTTTACAAGAATAATAGAATGTCTACTACAGTTCTAGCCATACTTTTGAATATAGAAGCCGCTCTGAATATAGAAATGCAGAACAGAAATTAAGATATAAATAGGTATATAATATGTATATATTATCGAGACAACTTAAGGGTAGACCAATTTTAGATTCCTATAATTTTTTAATAAACTCTCGATTGTATTGAATTTTCGGCTATATTTAGAGCGGCCAAAAATATTGATGACGACTGTTCGACAATTTATTTCCCTTATGTACAAGCAAAAGTATATCATAATTTTAATTATAATTAGTCAATACATTCTGAGCAATGCAACAAAATATACAACCTACTATTTCTAAAACTACACTATGATCATAAATATTTATTGTCGAGGTATCGAAGAAACTGTTTTCAAGAGGACAAACATTTAATTATGTTAGACAACATTAATTATTCATATTCACGTAAGTACTAACACAGTATTATTGAATATACCTAAACACACCTATCGCCCATAGCCACTAATTCCTAAATAAACCTACACGTTAGGAAACTTAAATAACTACCTTTGAAAATTATATAATACGACCGTACATATGACTAGCGAATGTTTGATTAATGAAAAATATTTTACGTATGTCTTATATAGGTCGATTAACTTTTTTTTTCCTACCTATTCCTAAACATTTGCATGAAAATTTCTCAGAAATTGTCTTAAAAGGAAAAGTATGTAACTGTCTATTTGTTATTATTCACGATTATTACGATTACTCTTCTGAACCGATTGCAAGGAAATTGTCTAGAGAGCCTAAAAAATGCCGCCTATCAAAGTGGTCGGGCATAGCTTTGTAATTAATAATTTTAATAAAAAAAAATAAGTACAAAATATTTGTTTGCTTTATTCTTGCTTATGATAGTTCAGAAACCATATATTTTATGAAAACTATCCCATGCTCTTGGGATTATGCTGAACAAAAAATAAGTTGAACTCGACCCATATACCTACCTAATTACACTAGTTTAAACATACGCAAGAATCTTAGCTGATAAACCTAATAATGTAACCTGAACCAGTACCTACGAATGAACAAAAACATATATACGTTTTTTTATCTTTGGCAGTTAATATATTATAAAATTATTTGGTAATACATATATTTTACAGATCCGATTAATAAATATTTTCTATATGTATATATATAGATATATAAATAATCAAGATAATTTTTTTTATATATATGGATATCAATGTCGAGAAAAACTTATATTTTAAACTTGCACAAAATTGTTGATTGTAGAGACATGTACATCTACAGAGTTGAAACAAATCCATAATTTTTTATTTATTATTGTAAATATATTACCTCAAAGTTATATCTAAATTATTCACATCAATGTCACAGTGGAAGGTACGACACTACGAGGGTTTCGTTGTAAATAATTATAATATGCCTTGATGGCTGGCAGAGTGATTGACGTCTATCTACTGTAATATTGTAGTGGTGTAGTTACAATTTTGTATGGTTAAAAACTAGAAATAGATTGGTAATCACTAATACTCTTAATATATCACTATGTAGATAATATTTTTTATTACATTAAAATCGTCACATCAAAATAATGGTAAGTAAACATAATTTTATTATTCGTATGATAGAAAATAAATTATTAAAATTTATAAAAAAATCGTAATGGAACTTAACATTATAGAATACTTGGAACGTACCTAATACTGCAGTTTTTATTTGCAATTAATTCCGTTCAATCAATAAGCAATTTTTTTAAATTTCTGGCCTCTCCGTCCTCCTCTCCAGCAAAATTAAGTTATATGCTTTTACCGCCCTCGGATATTCATGTAAACATTTATTATATATAAGCATTTTTAATCTATTCTAGTTTCCTTATCGATTCATCGGCAGCAGTTAACAAATCTAGAAATAAGGAATATCTAACCAATAGAGGGATTAACTTATAGTAGTTCGCTACTAGGGCGAAGGTAACCCAGGGGATAAGATCGCGCGCTTAACATATTAGACTTACACATCCAAATCCCTTCATCTCTCGTGTTATTAAAAATGAGCGAATCAAACATCCCTCCGCGTCCCTTTAGTGCTTCCGTAATACTTGAACGACCCCGTACACATCAGATAGAAATGACAGGTGATCTCAGTTGCAGTAGTGTTCTTCGGTAGTGAGTCGGCAGAGCTGGCAGTCGACGCGACAGCACCAGTGGTACTTGCATCGGCAGCGTTCAAGCCGCGAGGAGCGCACGGCGCGACGCCCGCGACCGCAGCACAGGCGCCCGCAACCACCCGCGGCCGTGCCCGCGCTTGCGTTGCATTTCCTATTAAACGACACAATTTATCACGATTTCGACTCCGAATAGACCGAGCCACAACAAAAACAAAGGGATTGTTCATGTGACGACAAACCCTACCAAATTAACAGTTCATTCGTGAATTAAAGCACGAAGGAATGGAAAACATTTTAACGGTATATAAATAACAGTTCATCAACTTTAACAATAACCGGAGTAAATTACAAATGTAAAATTTATATAAAACTAGCCAGCTCGGCGGACGTTATCCCGTCCTGACAATAAAAAAAAACCTTGACAAATGATATATAGTAGAACTACGATAAATTAAAATCCACGGGAAACACAAAATATTTGCAGTTATAGAGTTTTTAACTTATTAAGGGGGTTCATTTCTTTAAGTGATTGAGGGACTGAAATAATTAGTTTAAGTTATAGAGGTTGTGTATTTTAAGTAATAAAGGTTTTAAGCTCTGAGGGAAAGGGAATAAATTATTTTTATTGAAGTTATAGTGGCTTTTACCTTATCGAGGTTTGTCTTGTCGAGGTTCTACGGTACCTAAACCTTTCTCACAAATTACTTTACCTACAAGTGAAAACAGCTTTACAATCCATTCAATAGTTTTTGAGTTTATTGAGAACAGACAGACGTAGCAGAGGACTTTATTTTATAATATGAAGTTATTAATATTTTAAATATCATGAATTCCCAATTTATTCAGAGTTTCCTTGATAATTTCATTTGCAGTCTTGTAAGTATTATTTGTTGTGTTTGCTTTAAGAAAAAATCGCTCGAAGGACCTAATTGCTTTTATCGAATGAAATAAGTAGATAGTTTTTTTTAACAATGTCGATGATGTTACACACGTACTTATGAGCTAACATTATGTATCTGTGGACAGTCGCTACAGTGAGATCTATGGTAATTATCACAATGATCTACCCAGATATATGACATCTCTAAAGATTGATCAAAGCTCTTGCAACTTGTCAAAATTCAAGGGAGGACGAGTGTAACTTGGCGGTAAATAAAAATTGAAGTATCATACCTGCCGTGTGTGCCGAGGGAACCGGCTGCAGGGTCCGGTTCGCAGTAATCGGGACTGGGCGTGACGTATCGCAGACGCGGCTTGGCGTGTCGCGCTGTGTGGCGGCGCGGACGCAGCGGTCCCGCGCGGCCCGTCTCACTGGCAAGCGCACTCGCCACGCGTTCCAATGGCGGCAAAGCGCGCCAACACGTACGCACTGAGCACGAACCCGACACGCCGTGACACGTGCATTTTGTACGCATACCGGTTGACACCGCCTGTATAAAAGTAACCTTCTAAAACATACTGTCTATTATGCTACCGCCATATATACGTGACAAAGCTATTTATCAGGCTAAAATGAACGTCAAAAATCATTCAGTTAAAGTCGCAGATTACACGTTCTCACACCTGTGTCTTTCCAATAACTCGAAAGTAGTGTCAGTTAAACTCCTTTAATGGGCGTAAAAACCGCCAGCCCATTTATCGAGCTGCGTCTATCGTTAGGGACCCCGATAGTTCGTAACGCACGATGATAATGTCTTCCCACATCTGTATATTTTAGTGTCATCATAGACAGAACGTCGTAACGATACACGCAGGTATAGGCGTAGCGTTAGTATGGTTATCACTCCATAACCATTCGTATTTTTCACAACAATAAGTTATATTTATTACGTTAGGTAACATAACTTATAAATACTTATACAGTCGTGAATCAAACAAAATCAAAAAGTGCTAATTACGTACATAGAACCTCTAATATATCTTGTTTTACATAAAACTATACTTCCTCAGAACTGCAATCCTTTTGAAGTTAGGTATACTTTGCCATGAGTTACAGTCACCACTTAATATAAGTTGGTTAAGACATATTTTTAATACTCCATACAATGAAAACATTAATAATACCTTTCGACCAAATCTGCTATTGATGAGATTGGCGGACGCAATAAGCGGGCGCAATCTCTCGAGCCGTGTCCGTAAATCCACTTGGGGGTCGAAACGTGGGTCGTCGGCGGCCATGCGGTACTCGATATTCCGATATCTTGAATCTCTATCCTCGTACTCGTATCTGTTACCAATAAAATATGTTCTGGTATGATACAACCTCTAAGGATTACTAAAACGTCTACTCAGTATTTATTACATAGGTACATGTAGTATGCCTGTATGCCTAATAATTTTTCATTAGCGATTAAATGCACATTCCGGTGGATAACGTAATACGGAATTAAAAGTTCAAAGATTGCTTTCTTAATATTTGCCAGATCATGCACAAATATGTAATTTTGTCAAAACATAGAAATTCGTGTTTTTATAAATTCAAACCTTGATCTAGTTCTGAAGCGTTTTCTTGTTGGTCTGCCCCGACGCGGCGAGCGCGGTAACCGCTTACGGCCTCTACGACCTTTTCTGCCAGTTTTCGGTGTTTCGCTTGTATTTATTATAGCTGGTTGGTCGTCTACTAAAATCACAATGGGTGGCGCACTGGTTGTCGGTTCCTCAGTAGTTGTTAATTCTGTTGTCGTTTCCACTTCTAGTATATCTTCTATCTTTCCATCTCTTACGTCAATTTCGTGCGAGTCCAGAAATTGTTTCGCAAACCTTTAATGCAAACATAGTTAATATAATTTCATATTACAATTGGAAGTTCATTTTATTTACCTACAGCATATATTAATCTTTGTTATTTTATTTTTCTATTTGGTCTTTTAATACCTGTTTATAAATTGCAAGTGTTACAGATACATTAAAATACCATTATTTATAGATAAAGTGCTTTTATCATTAAAGTTAATAAAACTGATCATCACTTAAAATCAAATTATACCGATCTGCTAACATGATATAGGTTAATTGTATTGTATTAAAACGTTTTAACTTGTTCCACGATAGTAGTTTCAGTAGCTTGTGGAATATTTGTATTAATTTAATAAAGTAAGCACATATGTTTTATTATTTCTGAGTAACCATTGTAATGCCAACGTAAAAATAGTTAACATTATTTTTATGACAAGAGCCATAAAATCGTAAAAAACTCATGTGTTATATGAAATATCATATGTTATTATCCGATTTACAACTAAGTTTAAATACCTTTCAGCCCACTGAAAGTTATCACCACATCCGCCCCATTTGAACTGAGCGTGCGGTTCAGCAGGCGTCACTTGGGCTTGTCTCGGCGGTCTTGGCGGAGCCCTAGGAGGTGCAGCACAAGAGCATGCTGCTAATACTCCGGCTGCGCAGGCTCTAGCAACAGACCACGCTAGCGTAGCTGCCGACATCGCGTACACATAGGCTTGCTCGCGAGTCCCTACACATAAAAAAATCATTTTAGTGCCCTTTGACGGTCCGAATTCCAGGCAAAGATTTTTAGTTAATAACTTATGAAACTGTTAATAGTAATAGTGAAATATATTAACTTATGTAAGGTGTATGTACATACTCAATGCAAATATTTAATATAGCACATATATATTGAAATACTTATGATTTTCCAAACCGTGAGAATAAATATGAAAAGGATTTTCCTTATTCAAAGTATCAATTAAATATAGATCAATATTATGTGTAACCGATTAGTATCCCTTAATTTCTAGACAACTTATTAATAAACAAAACATATAATCAGTTATGAAATTAATTGATAAGAAAAACTGTTAAAAGCATAATATCCTGTGATTACAGATCTATTCTTCTATGCTCTTGTCTGACATTGGAATAGTAGAATGAATCGCTTGCAGGCATACAGATCTATCATGTCCATTGTCCAGTCCGGAGTAATCGTTTTTAATTACAGGCAATCTCATAAGGATAAAGCCCGCACGGCCGTCCTTAGACGAGATAAACAATGCCGACAGACGAGCTTATCGTCGAGTACATCGGTAGCATGGCTCGCGCGTGAGTGCACACCTCACGGTTATCGCTGAATGACGCCCCCTTTCGCCCCGGCTCCAACTCCGACTCCACCGCCCTCCCGTACACGCTTGATTCATGCGTATAATTAAATCTTTTGTCCGCTCCGTAACGCGACCCTCGGAGCCTGAGATGGTATTGTAAGACAAACTGCGATAGCCTTTTCGATTTACTAGACAAATGATAAGTTACAGTTTTTAAATTGCATATTTTTTATTATTCTTAGGGAATGTAGAACTGTTCTCCATAGGACATACGTAGTAAAATTTAATGACCTAAAGGCTAATTTTTTTGTCTGAAAACTTCTTTTATTTTATCAATATTATTTATTTTTATTGTAGTTCATCAATATTACGTAGCATAATCTTGTTGCAGTTCTTGATGGCCGATCTTGATTTTTGATAGATAAATAATAAGTTTTATTTAGAACTAGCTGTACCCGCAGCTCCGCACGCATTTTTTTTTATTCGTATTAAATAATTATAAAATTGTGAGACTATGTACAATTATAGAAATGCTCTTTAAAAGCAATTGTAAGTACGACACGCACGCCACTTACAGTAACATGTAACGTGTACATTAGATATATAAATACTAACAGCGTGCCAAATGAGGTTTATCGTCCGCAACATATTTGAATCCTTAACCCACAATATAACTATCTCAATGCTCACTTACACTGTATGAGAAGCTAATGAAACAATAACTTAAAATATTATTATAAAGATTTGCATTTACATTACATTTAATGTACATTGCCATTATAATTAAGATTTTGTGACTATACAAAAAATAATCGCTTGTCTGTTCCGAAAAGAAATTGTGTTATGGAACTCTTTACGTAATACGTTTATAATCTAAGATCTTATTAGGGAAAGCTCTATATCATTAAAGTTATTAATAATTATAATGTCGAATTGTAAGCAATAAACTGATAATTGTTTCTCTAATTAAAAATAGAGAATGAGTTGAAATCTTGCTAAATTTCATGCAAACAAAGTCGAGGGTAACAGCTAGTCTAAAATAGTATAACCTCAATTACTTTTTATAAGGTTCGCTATCTACCAGTGAAAGTCCCGTGAAAATCGGTCTAACCGTTTTGGTGATAGCATAGCGTGCGAAGCCACGATTAACAGCTTGTCTAAATTAAAATAAATTAAATTACTTTTTATAAGGTCCACTATCTGCCAGTGAAACTCCCGTGAAAATCGGTCTAACCGTTTTGGAGATAGCACTGCGGGCGAAGCCACGGTTAACAGCTAGTATAAACTAAAATTGCTTGAATTACTTTGTATAAGATCAGCTATCTGCCAACGAAAGTCTCGTGAAGATCGGTCGAACCGTTTTGGAGATAGCACTGCGGCCGAAGCCACGGTTAAAAGCTAGTATAAACTAAAATAGCTTGAATTACTTTTTATAAAGATAGATATCTGTCAATGAAAGTTTCGTGAAGATCAGTCTAACCGTTCTGAATATAGTACTGCGGGCGAAGCCACGGTTAACAGCTAGTTCAAATTTAAATAGACTAAATTACTTGTTAGGATGTCCGCTATCTGCTAGTGAAAGTTCCGTGGAAATCGGTCCAACCGTTTTGGAGATAGCATTGTGGACGAAGCCGCGCTTAATATCTAGTTTAATTTAGAGTAGCCTAAGTAACCCGCTGTAATTTAATTTCAGCTATCTGCCAGTGAAATTCCTGTCAAAATCGGTCCAGCCGTTTCGGAGATTACCCGGAACAAACAGACAGACCGACAAAAATTTTAAAAATTGAATTTTTGTTATCTGTAGCTACGTGTATACTTTCGTACCCAATCAGTAAAAAAAATATTTTGATATTACATACAGACACTTCACTTTTATTATATGTATAGATTATAATAATTAGTATATTATATTATAGGATAGTATATAGTATTAATAAATAGAAGAATAAAACAATATTAACTGAATAGTGACTAAAGTTATGAAAAAACGCAAGAAGAAGAGACGCAGAATTGTGACTGCGCGTTATTACCTATATACTCTTTGCGGAGAAAACCTATGATATTTACAGCTCAATTGGTAATACACAAATCACTGTTGAAGCGAAAATATATTTTTTGTAGGAGGTAGAATATACTGAAATATTTCTAGTTTACAATATATAGTCAGTAAATGTTCCAGCAAACCTACGTAAACAATCTTAATGAAAAGTTAAAATTCTCTGTTCATTAGGACAGCTGAATGCGGGGATGTTCGCTTCGTAAAACTTTTAATTAAAATGTATGAAGCCGGGCACTTCAAGATTCCTAACGGTTTTGTTTGTAGCCGACAACGTTCCGTGTCAATTAATTTCCTAAAGTAGGTAGATGAACGTCCAGGCGGTGAAGGAAAACAATGGTCTGTATTTCGTACTCGGCTGTCGGCATCCGGGCGGCAGTCGCTGCCAACTACACAATGTCGTCGACCACGCTCAAACTAGAAAGAACTTTCTTCCTATTGTTTGTCTTCCTTCTTTATAAATGTCAACTACAATACTGATTACGTACATATTCGAAACGAATGAATGTTCACCTATTCATTTTGTTTAATTATTTACTAAAAAGATATATGTCATAAGTTCGCAGAGATTTCTGTGTGTTGTTTTAAAAATTACCTGTCATTAACCGATGTGACTTTATTTGAAAATTAAGTAAAAACACCCCGTGTACATATGATTATTGTCTACGAGTTTCATATCCTACAGAGAAACAGGTAACGGCAGCACTGCTGATTTGCGGTAGAATTAGTTTTGCGGACAAGCCTCTTAGTTCGAAAGTCAGTGTTTTACCAAACCCTAATGAACCAATACCAATGTCCAAATAATTCTTTAAGCATTATTTTACCACCATAATTTTTAGGAACGAAAATTTGGTTCAGTAAATGTTTTTCTTTTAGAAACCCACACTAATATTATAAATTCGAAAGAACTCTGTCTATGCAATGTTTGTATAACCTCTTTAAGACTAATGATCTATGATGAACTAAATTGATCGCTATGAGATTCTGTACAGAGGTAGCATGGAACCTGAAGAAGGACATAAGTTATTTTTGATCCTGAATATATCGAAAAGTCGGGTATCGAATATTCGTAAGAAACTTAGATATATTCTTACATAGTAACCTTTTGTATTTTCCTTCTAATTAAATTACATTCTTTATACCTACGTCTTTCACTGTGTTCGATATTTTCTCGAATGTGAAGTCTTAATATGTTTTATATCCTATCCTATTAAAATAAACTCTGAGACAAACAACACTTTCCTGGTATTAGTGATTGCAAAAGAATAGATTAAGTAAATACCTTTTTATATTGTCGTGTTGAGAACATTTGGAAAAAGTAAACATAGGTTTCAATAACATACGAAATACACCAAAACTAATGACACAAATTTTCGTATATATTTGTATATGTATTTAAATATTTCGTTTATCCGAGAGTTTTATATCAAATCATATATACATACAAGTAATATAAAAATTAATACATAAAATTAATAAACTTCAATGAAAAATACCACAAAATTAAGTCAGTAGACTGTGTCTCTTGTAGAAATATTTCATAATCTGCGAAACAAAAGTTTATACACTAGATTCATTCAGTATCGATAACTTCATTACTAACCTAAACCCTTTCATTGTGAAACATGGAATGTTGGTATACCTATTTATAAATACGTAATACCGTACATTTTTGCTAACACCCAGTTCAAGTACAACATAAAGAACAGGTCTATAAAATCAATATAACCAGTTAACATACCACCTTTTTTCGTAAAAAGATCAATATTAAAGTACTGAGGAGTCACGTCATCCCGTCACGATATCGTTACTGCAGCGCTTTGTAAATATATACCGCGATCGGCTCGAGCCACTGTCGTGGTTGCTCAGATTATTAAGATATCGCGTGACGTCTTCTGTTAATAAATATTAAGCTTCCTTATATACAATTCGTATATTAGTATAGTTCATTTCAAAATTAATGTATTTAACAAAAAAATATAACCATTTAAATGAGATAGTGCTTGGTTCAGTTTAATGCAAAATATATACTACTAGATTTCGCTCGCGAATTATCTCACGTTAATGTAGATTTCGGTAAAAAAATACAGATCATGTTACTTGCTGATCATGTGGCTTTCTGTAGGTGAAAGACTATTTGTAGTATACTTGTCGTACAATGACGCTAAAAAGGCTGGAACACAAATAGTAAATAAATATAAGTCGATATATCATAGAATAGGTCTAAAATATTTCATTACACCTAACGAAGCGGGCGGGCTATAGCTACCACAATCTATTTTATTATGAATATGACAGTATGTTTATTCGTTTATTCATCGATAAACTGTTTATGCTTAAACTGTCAACTAAATGAATACTTGTTTATAACTCAACAAAGTAAACGAGCAACAGCAACGAGCACAATAAATGTGATGAAAAGGGAAGTACACGAAATGTGATTAGAAAACTATACTACATCAAGTAAATAGAGTGATCTGTGCGGAACGCGCACCGTTTTATATTGGAAGAAAGGGCTTTCGTCGTCACGCTGGACGCGTCCGCACAATGCATCGCTTTTATTTAAAAGGCTGAAGACAAACTTGCCTTCTCCTTGTCTTTCGATTCTTTTATAACGTAGTTTCTGTTATTGTATAAAAGCTACGTCAATTAAATTTGATTTGGCTCCGTTCGTACAGGTGGTTGTCTAACCGCTAACGTATATTAAAAATTCTCAAAAAACAAAGCAAACCGTGTGTATGAGTTCAGCCGCGTGTGAATGTTATTAAAAAGCCGCGTATCTTATTTAAAAAATGTTTCATATTATATAACATAGCTCTTGATAATTATTTAATAGTTACTAACACCTTATAGGATACAAGCGGGCCCGGCGGACGCTGTCCCGCCTTGATAATAAAAACCTTGACAAATTAACCTAACCAAAACCTTTCTTATGAATCAGTGTATCTACTAGTGAAAGCCGCAGGAAAATCTGTTCAGTACTTTTGAGTTTATCGCGAACAGACAGACGGACGTGGCAGAGGGCTTTATTTTATGCTATGTAATGATGATAACGCATAAGTATATTTTAAAATGTGAAAATACCTGTGAGTAAGTCAGGTGAGAACCTCGGGGCTAGTTTGATGGAGGAGCAATTCCACCTGTCCCCAGCGTATGTGGCGAGACATGCGGATCGAGCGAGTCGCGCGGCTGCAGCCACGTGTGACATGGCGGCAGGCTGACGGCGACACGCGCGAACCTGCCCACCCCATAGCGCACCAACACGACGGCCCTCCGCACAATCACTCTCTGTCCAATTGCCCTCGCTGTCATGCAATGCTCTGAACCAAACCATAAGAAACAAACACAATATTATTGATGTCCATTTGTTGATGACTTACGAATATTTAATGGTTTTTGTCAGATAGGATAGAAGTTTCTTGGGTTTATAATAAAAACAAAACATATAATTTTACATCATTACTATATTTACACAAATATTTAGTTTCTATAGTATTTTTTTATCAATTCATTGTTATTTTTTGCTTTTGCATACAAGTATAAACATATATTTACACATAATTTAAAAACATACACGGATTATAATTGAAATTTTAAAATAATGAAAGAGCGACAAGCTAATTATAATATTTATAAAATAATATAATTTTAGTTGTGAGTTGTTGAAACTTGCGGTACACTAGAACGCCGTGCGGAATTCGGTTTATGACCACGTTGAAATGCATCGCACATCTCATATAAGTAGTTAGGAAGAAAATCGGACGCCTCGCCTTCCTTTCGACGCAAAATACGGTAAGCCTCTCGCAGTGAAGGCTTCGGAGTCAGGCGTAGTTCCAACTCTACGGTGGTCGAGAAATGTGCTGCTATGGAATAGACTATTTCCAAATCAGATGGCGGAGGTGTCAGGTGACGATAATTTGAGACTTTGTGCAAAAAATACTCTGACATACTCATTCTTGAGGTTTCCTCATCGTATTTCCCCAACTTCAAATCATACAGAACAGCTTTTTGTCTATCTGGTCCCCAAAATTCTTGTTCGAAAGCATTATAAAAACATTCAGCATTGTTGAATTCATGTCTGAAACATCGAGCCCACATGAGTGGAACACCTTCTAGACAAGATATAATGAACGGCAGTTGTTTCTCTTTGCTCATTTTTAATTCGGACATATAATATTTAACGTTCTCTATAAAATCCATTGGGTGAGTATCACCATTGTCATCGAAATGTGGACGTTTGTTAATAGAAGCTATAATCCATTCGCTCAAATTATCTGTCGTCAACTGAATCGCTGGTTTGCTACTATTTTCAGAGGTCTCGTCGTCTATTTCTATAATTTTTGTGCTATCGTCATGCCGTGACACGGGTGGCTTATTGCAACAATGATCTGTTTTACCCAAATTAGGCATCGACATATGACTGCGAAGTCGCGACGAAGGCATATTCTGATAAACGTTCTCTTGACTAGAAAAACGAACGCCAAAACCCAACGCTGTCGGTTTATATATAGATGTATTACCGAACATTAACCGTTCCTTTTTCGGGAATTCTGCTTTATTCATGTCTCTAGCGGAGGAAGATATTTTGTCCACCATCTCTGATAAGTTCGTCACTGATGAGTTAATGCGGCGTAGATCAACAAATAAGCTCATTGTATTTGATTTAAAGATTATTGTACCGGTGCATTTCCTTTTAGATTTTCATTTTTTACTGCAACAAAATATGTATTAAATAATTGTTTCAGGTAAATTAAAAGCAAATAAATATAATTGTGCTTATTGAAATATAAAATGTATAATTAAAATTACGTGAATTGAAATGTGTACGTAAGAATTTCATTTCATAACATAGTATCTAAAATAGTATATATCTATATATACTATCATATATAAATCTTTTAATCGATATCTGTTCACTGTATTTATGTGACTACATTAAAGGATTACTAAAAATCGAATGATCCTTGAGAAAAACCGTTAATTTTTACGTCTTTGTGTCTATAAAAGCATTCAAGCAATAAACAAATAATTGATTGTACTTTTTAATCCTTCAAGCGTGGTCTACAATCGAATATAGCACTGTTGTCACATTAACAACATTTTTTATAATGTGATCACTTGCATATTTAACTTTATCAAATATATTCTCTTTATTATATTATAGTAGCGAGTTGAAACATCGATTTCATTCTTTATCTACAAATTGTATTGTTTCTATGAGTTTCAACATGGGACTACAATTACAGTAGCAATACTGCAATATAGACTTGAAGTAATTGGCAGCAATTTATATATCCCATTAAAAAATAAACATAGTTTCAACAATGAAAGCTGATAATTAATATTTACGTGATTTGTAACTGATTGAAGCGATAATTAACTAATATTAATACAGAAACAGTGAAATCAGTGTAATGTTGCTTTACATGGAAACGTAAAAAATATCGTTACACATTGATCGTCTTTGAGACCATAACAGTAATACAGTGCGAGGGTAAGCTGGTGCGTGTGTAGCAAGTTCGTAGCAAGAAACCTTACGTGCGACAGCGGCGGCCTGGCAACCGGTACTACCCGCTTTTACTAAGGAATGCCAAAGTACTATCAGCTTTTTATTCATCGGCTTCGTTACCATAACTGGGTTACTGTAAACGTAATATTACATTTAGTTGCGCTTATCAAGGACACGCGTTACCGATGGTAATAAATTCGACGCTTATTGGAAATGTATAGTTTGTGTCGAGTATATTTGTTTACATTTACATAAAATATAGTGCTTTACAATATAAACATAATTTATTTTATATATAATATGACTTACCTATTACTTAGGTACGAAATATAAGAGTATCAAGTCGCAGTAATAATAACTAAGTTAAATGGAAACAGTGACTTCACCATTTGAAAATATTTATTACTAGCTGATAACGGCGACTTCGCCTGCGTTGTTTATTAACAATGAAAAGAAAAAGAAAATACCTTAACAATGAATAAGAAAAAAACATAAAAAAGGAAAGAAAAATTTTACTTTGCTTACAAATTTTCTTTGTGAACAAAGTCACCCGTTTACTTCTTCTATTCCGCGCACCTCATAGCTTGTCCCACTTCTCCACGGCAAGGGAACATATCGCTGAAAGCGTAGCGCTTATAAAAATCTTAGTTTCTAAAAACTTTAATAGCTTTATATCAACTAAACATATGGTGATATTTTAGATAAGTACTAAATTAAAAAGTACTAAACTAAAAAACCATGAGTGAACCGATTTTAACGAAACCAAAGCTAAATGTTACTCGGTGATGTGCTTTATGATTTTCTTGGCGAGATTTTATCGTGAACGCAGTACTTTCGCAGTGATACGTGTTCAAACAAACAGACAGACATTTCTAAAAATGATTGAAATGTATTTTGTTACTTATTCCAAGACGCTTGCAACAATTTTTTTTTTTCTAATCCAAAAGTACAGACACGTTAGATTTACATTCTTATTATACAACTAGCGGGCCCTGCAGGCGTTGTCCCGCCCTGATTATAAAAAAAATCCTTGACAAATTATATACCAAAATATTCCTCATGAATCACTTTATCCACTGGCGAAAACCCCAAGAAAATCCGTTCAGTAGTTTTTGAGTTTATCGCGAACAGACAGACAGACAGACAGACAGACGCGGTAGGGGACTTTGTTTTATACTATGTAATGATATGATAATATAATATTATAAGAGAAATTCAACCGCCGCATAAAAATATATGTTATTATTGTTGTATGCGTGTATAAGTTGATGACGGCTGTTACAACCCCAAGCAAAAACTCATTATTGATGCATTAGTTCCGCGACACGCAGCCGTCCTCGTTCCCCGGATGTGCATGTTTTGCAACAGAACATAGCATACCAGTCTCATACGATTATCACTTAAAACGTTGGTATAATCTAAACCGCCTTGAGATTTAACATAACATAAAGTAATATTACTCAGTTTAATAAAAATAATAACATTTCTTTTCAGCTGATATCGATGTTATGTCGTGAGAGAGTAGTACGCGACGTCAACTCGATTCTTCATGACATGGCATGGAAGCGTGACGGGTGCACGATACTGGCTTACTATTCAGGAAGTTTTACATGTAGTAGTGTTGATAGATGTTTAGAATGCCGACAATGATACTCAAAATCGACAAACGGCGTTATAGCGATTGACTTTAGATCATGTGACGGTACTTAAAGTACCGCATGCATGTTTCCGCAGTCGACCTTTATTATAGTTAATTCACGTGGAATATGATTGTTCCGTTGTTATACCCGGTGTCTCGGTACCGGGAACATTATCGCATTTGTTACGCTGCGCACGTGTACGTTTGATCTAATAAAATAATTCCCGTATCAAATTTTACGCGCCTATCTTGATCCCGTAGACAAAGCCGTACAGAGGGGTAAAGGGATTCGCTTTGTCAAAACTGGTCGCACACACAAAAGACCACCCAAAATTTTTGTATATTTCTTTGTACGTAATGTGTAGATAAAATGGGTCGTAACATTTCAATGTACGTTCTATTAAGTATTGTTCTGAATTTGTGTCATATTTTGGTACGTAAATGTTTCGATGAGCTTTTGGAGAGGATTTTCATAAAACAAATATTTATTATTTGAAGGATTTTGCCAAAACAAATTATTGTATGAACCTTATAATACAGTGTTGTACGTAGTAAATATAGTTAATGTATCTAAGTATCTAATGAACATTAACTATAAAGATATCACAACTTTAATAGTACCTACTATTTTGCGTTTATTATCATTTTGCAGGTCTGTTATCTTTGTTGAGAATAATTGGGGGTGTAGAGGTAAGAATAAGGTAAAAGTACCGTTCTGATCCTACATATATTTCATAGTTCTATGTGCGAAAAAGTGTATTTAGGTTATTTAAAAATGTTTGTTCTTTATGTCACAGCAATATTGTTACTACTCGCGTGCACTACTGCAGCCTTATATTACATTAACTAGCGGGCCCGGCGGACGATGTGCCGCCCTGATAATAAAAAAAACCTTGACAAATTATATACCAAAAGTTTCCTCATAAATTATTTTATCCACTGGTGAAAACCGCATGATGATAGTTTCAGTAGTTTTCGAGTTTAACGCGAACAGACAGACAGACAGACGCGGTAGAGGACTTTGTTTTATACTATGTAATGATATGTTGAATGATAGATATTACGTAAGTTGATGAAAACATCAATTATATTTAAATATACGTAATAAGGTATTTTTATAAAAATTTACAAGTACTAGAGTGTTCCGGAAAATCTTTTAAAGTTTATTCAAATCGTAAAATTCAACATGCAAAATATCGCCAAAAAATAAACGTGTTTTAAAAAGCCCTCATGATAACAAAAAATAAAGGGGAGTACTACAGCTGACGCGGTATAGCCAACCGCCGCGCGGCACCCGCCGCTGATTCCATTTTAATTATGATTAAATGTTCTATGATTGTCGTAGCGTGCTTCGTGTGAGCGCCGTCGCACCGCCCTCGCACCCGTAGTCCGTAGAATCTTATTTTTCTATGATCCGTAAACTCCTGGTTTAAACTAAACATTGCAGACGGGAGCAAGGAAAAGTTACCGCGTGAAAAGTTGCGAAATTCCTTTATTCCCATTGTTTTTGCTTAATTTACAGAAGTATCTTTCATAATTTCAAACCCTACGGTTTGATTAATTTTAGTAAGAAAATATAAAATGAACATTATGTAATTGTTCAATAATTCCCAATGCAACACAGCTTTATAGAATAAAGTTTATATATATATATATTAAACAACAGTCAGAATATGCAAAATGTAAGTGAAGTATCGTATGAAATAAAATTCAATATAAAATATGTAAGTAACATACTTTGTGAATAAACTCTCGAACCCACATACTGACTTAACAACAATTCATCTCATCATATTGTCAATCGATTTGACACAGTGATTATTTGTAACGAAAGAAAACTCAATTTGTCACAATCAGCAGCAAGAAACCGGTAATCTATACGCAGCGCTCAATTACACACGGAACAATGATACTCTAATTACAGATCATTTGAGACGCCACGCGCGCTGTGCGCTCCATCTAATGGCTATACATAATCAAGATCAATGATTCCTATTTGTCGCACCGCACATCCCAGCTAATTAAACCAAACATCGATATTCTGAGTATTTCTATAGATAACAATTGGTAACATTAAAAAAATGTTACGGAATTTGGTGAAAAATATTGTTAAGAATAATGTCATCATGTTTATTCGGAAAATTAATTAATTTAGTTTCTTTTCACTTCTTGATATTCAAAAAATGATATGCTATATGAGACAAGCAGCACACAAGTGACTAGTAATTTTTTTGGCTAAAACAAATACATTATTTGCGATACGACATTAGGTGCCAAACATAAAACATGAAGAATATAATAAATAATGAAAATCGAATATAAAGCTCGGTTATAGTTTTTCAGCTTTTCGATTAACATTCATTACATTCTTCCTTGTGGGTATTTAAGATGACAATAAGCTAAATATTGACTGCGCATCCGGTACAAAAATTTAAGCTGTCTTTCGGTACATGTTGCAGTCGAAAAGAGTTCTGTGAAGTGTCCTCGCAAGAGAATTATTTTGCGATCGACAAATGATGGATGTATTTTGTTTCGGTCAATTGTATGATTATAATGTTTCCTGTGACACAGTTTGATTCCTAATATCATTGATATTTTTTTATCTAAAGTATATAGTACAAAACGAAGGCGGATATGGGAACAGTAATTTATTTTTGAAATGTGAACTAACACAGTTCGCATTTCAAAACAGTTATAATTATTCATTGGAACATTAATATGCGATATAGTCGTAAATACCAGAAATCGTGAATTTTAGAATTACATTTATGGATAATACAGAATGTATATTCCGAGCACGCAACATCAAATCCCATTACGGATTTAAATGTAGGCCGAGGATCGGAAACTGGTATAATTGAAACAAATGCTGGGATTACTCAACAAATTGTTCAATACAAGGGTGATTTGTCTAACTCTTCTCGACGAAAGGAACAATTGTTGCATTTTATTGGTTTAAATTTGATATTGTAAGAACAAATATGTGACTTTTATAAATTTCGTACCTTAATACATGTATTAAATGTAAAAAAGACATGATCACTGCCACACTATACTAAAATATAAGTACAATATTATTAACATCTTTAATTAATTCTGGGCAGTTGTAATGTCAAGTTATAACAATAAACAAAGTAAAACGTTTCGTCTGTTGTAAATATTGTCAAATTAATTTGGTCAAAAAGTAGCAGTGAAACGGCTGAATTGTCAGAACTTTAGAATATTTTTTTACAAATTGCAGAGGGGACGAGACACGAAGAGCGGTGTCGTGCCTTATCTTCAAATCCTCGGACACTTTTATTTCTTGTTGAAACGTATAATTACATACTTATTTGCTATGTATAATTATTATTAGCAGTGGCTGAGGGAAGTTTTTATCCAGAATAATACAATATTATCCATAATCTTAATCGTAATTTGTAATGTTTGAAAAAATATAAAATTGTCAGTGGTATCGATTACAATTCAATAAAATGAAAACATTTTTCTAATTAGTGACCTTCGCGACTTACAGTCCTCGTCAATCTTTTTGACCGCTGTGAATATAGCCGTCAGTTCGGGCTTCCGCGTAATATGGTCAATAGGTTAATACAAAACAAAGTTAAACTATTATTATAGGAATCTAAAATCGACATTAATTTAACCTTATTAATTAATTGTGACTTGTACAACTATGTTCAGAGCGGTCAAAAAGTTTGGCGCTGACTATAATATAGTTTATTTCTATTAAATACTCTAAAATATCTTTAAAGTGTTTTGGATTATATATATAAACAGGCGAAATTAAAAAAAACTGTTCAGTGCCTTTTTCTTCTCTGTTGATCAACCGATTTTTTTATTTACTTCACTTAGTTTTGTTTCATATTGACAAGCTTTACATATATTAATAAAAAAATTGAAAACATTCTTCCCTTACCACAGAATGTTCAAGTCTAAGTCGAATCCACTGTTTATAAGTATCTAGTCATATACTTCACGATGCTTACGTATATAGATTACTTGTACACTTATTGACAAAGAACTCAAGTATATTGAAAATGAAAAAAATTAATGAACTTTGTTCGAATTTTGAAGACTGAGCGACACGCAAATTCACGAATAATATGAAGCTTCAAAAAAGGAATATATTAAAATTTAAAATAAACGTTTTAACGGTCGTAATTACTCCAGCTTAAGGCGAGTCACATAAAACAGCTACATTTATTTTATAGTCACGCTCTGTGAATTTATTTTTAGTCGTTATAGGTGTAGCTATTGACCTGGCGTCTTCTGAGAGGAATTTAAATTACAAATCCAAACCGGAATTTACTCTTAGAGATTGTACAACGAGACTCGACGTTTAATGGAATAAGAAACTAAAAAGGGATTTATTTAATAGAATTGTAAATTTATACATTTAGGTCAAGCATATGAAATAATAGTGAGTTGTTAAATATGTATACACAACATTATGTTATAACAAAGAATATGTAATTTGTAATCAGTTGCAGAAGAAAAATATTTTAAATTTGATTCTTTAAAATCACAAAATTTGCATGTACATTACACAACTTCGTTCCATCATAACACTAGCTTTGCTATAGCTTATTTAGTTGGTAGTTGTACTTAGGGCGGCATCGTGCTGTCGAATGCGGGAAATCCGCGGGTGAGTCAATGTTCGACGCGTGCCAGACAGCGTGCCGCCCTTTCAGCCGCTCACTCACTCTCCGCTTTCCCAGATATTCACATTTTATACCGTATATCACTATAACTAATCAGTTATTGGAAAACTTACAATTTTTTTTCTTTTCTTTATTTTACAAATAACAAAAAAATAAATTATATAAAAATTAATATAAAAACTACATATACAAATTTCTCCAGCGCTTGTACGTAAAATTTATTTTTTAATAATGATAACGATACTTTGGAATTAGTAAACATTTTGCATTGAACATACTCGTAAAAGACTGGATGCGAGCGGCATTAGATCAGACGTGGCGATTTTTAAGGGAGGCCATTGTCTAAGAAGTAAACAACTTTTGGCTAATTGCAGAACCATAATTGAATATTAATTATCTTCTTGACGTTGTTACGAGTGGCCTGTTCAGTCTTTGATTTGAGGAATATAGCGAATAAGCAATACAAAACTTAAGGATCTGAAAAGATTTTCACAAAGAAATGATTTAAAGTATAAATTGTTTTATTTATGTATAATTCGTTTACTATTAAATAAATAGCTACAATTTGCAAGTATTTTTTTTGTTTCATTAAATACATAATTAATGATTTTGAGATATTAGGTCTACATCCAGCGCGAAACAATTATTAAGCAAAGATTATGAATCTTTTTAATCATAACGAAAGCAATATGAGACGAGATTCACAACAAAACAATAAACTTATTGAGTAACTAAAGTTATAAATAAATAAAGTTATTGTTGATCGACGTATTTTCTATAGTGGTCTGTCGTTGTGTGCGCATCACGCAAAAACGATTACATGACTTCGATAAATAATGTTACCTTTACGTGATAAACACTTGTTTCTTATTTAATAAAAATACAACCATTTCTTCATTTAGCAATAAGTTATTAAAGTTTTAAGAAATTAAAATTGTTATAAGTACTACTGAACTAATAATGAAATTTTGTAAGCGATATATAATATATGTTTGCTTTCAATTTTTATAACGTTTTTCTTTATGTACATTAACTATATTAAATTGAGATGATTAACAATGTTGACAAAGTCTTAAAACTCAAACTTAGTATAATTTACTAATAGTATCTTTACAAGTTATATAAAAAAATCAATCTAGAAAAAAGTGTGGTTTCTTATAGAGAATATTTTTGCACAGAGTTTTATCTTTTCATTTTATTATAGTTTAGTATTAGGACTTACTAGAGTACATCAAGTTCTGTACCATTCAAATGATCATCATGAGAATTGGTATGCGTAGATATTTGAACAAAGACATTATTTTCGATTTCCATTATTACAATCGTCCCTAGATAGCACTGCAGAGCACCAACTTCAATACCATTCAACCGATCGGCATGAAAATGTATATGTATAGATCGTTAAGACAACTCCCGACCAGAGAATATTCTAAAATCACGTACAAAAAAAAGGATTTTGCACATTTGGAAAGGCATATATGTAAATATGAACAGTTCTTTCCTATAATAAAAACTAATACATCAAAGTATCGACTCCGGTGTATTGGTGACAGTATGAACTAAAATTATTTCTAACATTGATTATCTTGTTTCACAAGTTCAACATTAAACTTCTATTTCATTTTCTAATATAATTTCCGATTGATATAGATTTACTACATTTGATTGGTGTATTTATAAAGCAAAGTTTTTTTAATAACTGGTTATTATTTACCGTCTTAATAATGATAAGATCGTAAAGTTTGATTCGCCATTTTTAAAAGATTTCCCATAATCGGTATAGTATTGGAACACGAAGAAGTGTTACACAATAGCTATGCATTTTGCTATAACAGGACTATTTATTATAACAAACTAATAGTATATCTAATAATCTTCTTATATGTATAAATAAAATGACAGAGCTCTGTGGCAGTTTGCACACACGCAAAAACTACTGCATAGAGATTTCCATAAATTTTATTACTTTTAATTCTTTGTGTTTTGACACTTCGTTCTTATCTAAAAAAAATCACGATAATTTCATTTGCTATCAAGTTATTGAATTTTTAACACACTATGATATTTATAAGAATTACGCTTTCAACTAAGTCTTTTCTTGCCGTAGAGAAATGGATCAAACGGTGTGGTGCGCATCCGCAGAAGAGGAGAAGTAAACGGGTAACATAAAACAACAAAGAAATGTTGTAAGAAAAATATATCTTTCATTTTTTTTATGATTTTTCCTCTATATATAAAACATATTCTATAAGATCATAAACAAAGCAGAAAGAGTCGCGGGTATCAGTTTCAAAATTCAATTTTACGCAAATAATATGTACTGCCACTCAGAATTTACTGTAATCATGAATAAACTCACTAAATGTTTATTATAGTGGATTAATGAAGTGTAACATCAAAGAGCTACGTCGATACGGTAGAACAAGATATTTCTGTTAAAAATAAAAGCCGTACAAATGTGTTGCGGCGAGGATGTCGGTAATTTATGAATTTGTCAGGACAAACTGAACATCGTTGTCGGTGTAAATAAAGAGGATCGTGGCGTGGATAAATTTGTGTCAGATCAAATGACTCGTGCACTGGGATATTTGTTGGGCTTATTGCAATTATAGCGGTAAGGGTGATATCATAAGAAATTTCCTGGTGTCGCGACCCGCACCGAGTGAACTAAATATTCATTCCGTCTTAATTTAATATCACCCATATGCTAAAGTAAAAAGGACATAATATCACAAAATAGATTAATTAAAGTTTATAAAACGGAACTGTTATTCTTTAATTGTTTATTCAAGATATCTATATATATAAAAATCCAGTGTCACGATGTTTGTCTACGATTAACTCAGAACCTACTCAATCGATCTTCATGAAAGTTGGCATATATGTATAATTAGCTGTGCCCGCGACTTCGTCCACGTGGAACCTGATTTACAAAACAATGACTAATAAAGTCATCTGAACGTATTTAGTCCATTTGCTTATCTACTTTTCTCTCATACTTAAGTCGCAGCGCCATTAAAATTACAATAACTTTTGATAGAATGGACCGATTTTAATTAAACAAAGACTAAGTTACTACCGAGGATATGCTTTATGATTTTCTTGTATAAGGTTTTATTGTGTACTTTACTTTACTTTAGCAGTGATGCGTGTTCATACAAACAGACAGACATTTCTAAAAATGATTGAAATGTATTCTATTACTTATTCCTAAACACCTGCAACAATTTTTTCACGAAAATCGAAAAAGTACAGACTCGTTACATTTACATTCTTATTATATGTGTAGATATAGATTTGGTACAACATGAGAGAATTTATATTTGGATTCATGGCCTCAATATCTTTGAATTACTAATTAAATTATTGTTAATGTTGATTATTTTTATTAATTGTAAGTTTCATCAGTCTCGAACAGATGTCGCTTTAAATTAGTTTGTTGAAAGAAATCTGTAGCACCAACTGATATAGATATACCATAGATAGCACCACGTTTTAATTTTGAACATTTTTTATAATTTAAAACTGTCCGATAACTACATTTAAGAGTTGTTTGGTATGTAAAAGTCTAGTTAAATGTTCGTAGTTGCTTACTTGTAATATTAAGTTTTCTTTAGTAATGCTGAAATTAAAGCAGTCTCGCAAACTTCGTCCCTTGTGAAGCCTTAAATATTAAAAATTGGTTAGAAATCTGATCACTGTGGTAAGTTTACAATAAGTTAGTAACTTTCTCCATGTTATATTATAACTAGCGGGCCCGGCAGACGTTGTCCCGCGCTGATTATAAATAAATCCTTGAGAAATTATATACCAAAACGTTACCCATAAATAACTGTATCCACTGGTGAAAACCGCTTGAAAATCCGTTCAGTAGTTTTTGAGTTTATCGCGAACAGACAGACAGACAGACGCGGTAGGGGACTTTGTTTTATACTATGTAATGATATGAAACCTAAGAACTATAAAGCATAACCCATGTCACGCAGGAGGAATGTAATCTTCTTCTATCAGTAGTTCCAAAGGTTACCTCTTACGCACAAACTTTATCTCTTATAGTATTTTAGTATATATGTACTATTAGTATAAATTACTTGTTTAAATATGAATAATTATTATTGAAAAGTATATAAGTCGACATATACTTGTGTTGATTATTATTTTATGTGAAAGAGAAGAGTCAATAACCTATAAACTAACATTAACTATCGTGGTCACTCAACAAAAGTCCTCACTTTATTTGCTACCTACTTATATTCTACAATTTTCACGTAGGAAATAAAACTCGATGAAATATGTACCCCGGTAAGAGCAATAAAATAAATCTTGTACAAAGTGGTCCGTATTTCACCTTCATCCACAGATATAGGTATCTAGCGTTGAAGGGAAAATTCAATAAAAATCGCAATCGTAAAACCTAAGACGTGCGCCAAATAAAAATACCTAAGAAAGCATTAAGAAGCCGCTCCCTAATAATAGGACCCGCCAGATGCACGGGACGGCCGCGGCCGACTGGAAAAGTCACTGTGAGAACTCGAGCGAAGGAAATTATTTTTTTCGGTCTACCACACACGGCCCTAGCTAACTCAGCGAAAACTGAACACCGACCTCTTATGGGAATTACTTACAAAAGGAATATTTTGCAATGACGTATATCTTGGCACTATTATATATAAATGAAAATAATGTCATAGCATTTTTTTATATGGTAAGTAGATGTGACCGCGACTTTGTACACTTGAAGTACAAAATTATTAAGATGCTTTTTATGTAGTCTTTTAGTACTTAGCTTACCAATGGAATCCAATTGGATTCCGTAAAGGACTAATTAATATATTTAACTAGCTAGGCTTTGGGGTGTAAGGGGTGTCGAATAACATTATAAGACTTGAGACACCCAAACCAACCTCACCTGAACGTGGTGCACCCAGCTGAATAACGAACGAGACAATGGCGATAGCGGGGTGGTAGGGTTTTACAGCCTGACTGGGTCGCAACCACCATGTATATGGTGAGAAAGCCCGTCATAGTGATTCGCTTCTGCGGGTCGCGTTTCGGCATCAGCCTGTGCATATCCAGCTTTTTGCAGGCTGGCATGACAGCGGCGATCGGCGATGGACTGTGTTTCACTCAGTGGTCGCCATTGTTTTTAGATTGTACTGTACTTACCATCAGGCATAGTGCATTCATTTTGCCGTGCTACAATAAAAAAAAATAGTGCTCGTAACTTCGTGAACAAACACATTGCGACAACAAAAAATATAAAAAATTGAAAGCAGAGACGTACTTTTCTTACAAAATTTATCCGCTTAGTTCCCCTTTCCTGCGCATGCACACCACACCGCTTGTCGCACTTCACACATCGTTGATTCTTTAAAACTCTAATAGCTTTGTCATAAACGAAGCTATCGTAATAGTTTTGTTAGAGCCGAGTGTCTAAGTGACAAAACTAAAAAAATGTAATCGAATTCTATCCAGTAGTTATTGAGTGATGCGTATATAACAGCAATCTCTATGATGTTTTTATATGTAAGTAGATAGATTATGAAGACAAAATTATTTAATTCGTCCAAGATGAATGATACGGTAGACTTTTTTTATTTCTATCTATGCAGTTATCTGCTACATGACATATGACGATAGTTAATATTTAATGGTTTAGGTCAGTCGTCGGCAAACTCGTCATCCAAAAGAACCAATATCAAATTTAAAATTATTGAAAGACCCTTTTTTAAACTGAAACTTTGCTTTATTACAGACATTTTCATGGAAATAGATAAAATGTACACTCCTGAGCTTGCGTTTGCTAAATATGTCTTTTTTATATAAGCGACTAGCCGTGCTGTTGTTGCTATCTAAATATGTGCCTCTTTTCAGTAGGCTTGCGTTTCAGAAATGTGTACTTGTACAAGGCTAGTTGATAAATAAAAATTTATGTCTGCATGAAACATTTTGTGGAATAGCCGCAGAAAAGGAGTGAAAGAGCCGCGGTTTGCCGGTCATTGGTTTAGGTAAACTAATGCAACATGTTATGTTAAATTCATGTTAAGTTACTTTTAACCTCATACCATCTAAATATGTAATATAACAATACTACCTTGCCAATGTGTAGAAGTATGATTTAAAGAAGAATCGTAAATATTGGTTCAGTAGTTTTCGAGGCAAAAGTACGCTAAAGAATATTATAAAGAACCGTAACATAAACCATACATAATTAAAATATTTTGTACGTTTGGCTCTTGACCACAATCGCGCCTGATTTTAATTGATGCTGTGACTAAAAATAGTAATACGTTACGATTAGAGGGAACTGGCTCTCAACTGCAGCTGTCAGAAAACAATTATAAACGCTTCATTTTCAACCCTCTGGGAGATATTTAACCAGGCGGATATTAGAAAATACCCTATCACCATACCTATATATATCACCATACACATCAACCTGTAAGAGAGAGACCCACTGCAGGACCATAGGCCTCCTCCCGGAGAATGGTATGGGCATAGTCACCACGCCAGCCCACGACGTATAGGCGATTTCAAATTTCAAGAAATTTACAGTTTCATATTTTCCCATATACGGTGGCACTCCAAGAAAATTTCTGAGGTTCAAGTTTTTTCACCATATTTTCCTTCACCGTCAGCCAATATTGTTACTAATTTGGATTTGAATTTTCGAAAAATTCCTTGGTACATGCCAAGGTTCGAAACCTGCAGACATCGTATTGACATTCCGCCGGTCAAACTGCTCGACCACCACATTTTTTTATATGGTTTCACCAAAATGCTTTCATTCAATAAAAGCCAAATCATTGTGGGATTGTAAACCACATAGATGCTTTTGTTGTTGCTTAATTGCTTAAAAATACAAGTACATTTTTAGACATCTGAAGTACCTAGTATAAATTCATAAAAAAGTTCTTAAATGCAAAATGTTTTTCAGTAAAACTCAGAGTAATCGAATCTCAGCTTCACAAAGAATAATTTAGTACGAACGTACCTAACTAATATAAATACTATGAAATGAATACGAGCTATGAGTATGTATTGTACAAATATACATTTAGATACGTGCATAATACAAATTAAATGTAACAGTAAATAAATCCCTTTGAACTATTTAGTGCGGATTTGTATCAAGAGGATTAAAAGTAACGTTGAAATAATTGGAGTACTTAGAGCAATTCTGAAAATCCGGTTTCACATCGAAAGCCCGATTTCCGGCGATTTTACCGGCTGTAATCTCGGGGGCGAATAACTGCGGGTTGCAACCGAACAACGCCGCTCATTAGTGCAATGTTCAATTAGGGAGCGTCGATGGACGCGACGCGACGCGCGGGGCGCACCAAACCGTGTAACTGACGCTTTGCATCCCACAGATAATTCCAATGAGAAAATAATGTTTTTATCTGAACCATGTTCGGGTCATTTCGTATACAAATATGTATAAACTTCTGATTTCTTTGTAAATGAAACCATAGGTTGAAAATATTTTTCTCAACATTGATATTCCTTGATGTTTTCCAATATCCAAAAATAAGGCTAGTCATTTTTCATTATCAATGTATTATTGGGTTTGCCTTTGATTTTAAATATAAGATTATTTATATTACATCTGTATTTTACGTAGACACAACAAAACAATACTCCACAATGATGATAATAATATGAGTAGGTACACAATCTCAAACCCCAAAATTTAATTTTAAAACTAAACATAGCTTGTATTGTAGTAATTAAACACATGCATACACAGGTGGGTATGCATGTGTTCTCGGTAGGTGGTAGAGCCACGTTAAAGCTATTACTGTTTTCTGGCTCGCCCGGGGTAGCACCACCCTCTCATAGAAAACCGACGTGAAGTAACAGTGTTTGCATTGTTGCGTTTCATTCGGTCAGTGAGAGCGCCGGAGGCCTACCTCCCCCTCCCCAATCCTCTCCTCACCATCTCCCTCCCTTTCCTTTAAACACAGGCTGGCAACACAATTTCGACTCCCCTGGTGTTGTTAGTGTCTATGGACGGTGGTGATCACTTAACATCAGGTAACCATCGTGTTCGTGTGCCTGCTATGAAAAAAAAATACACAGATCTTTCTATAAATGTTATAAGACATGTACCGTGTTATTACAAAAAAGTTAAATACGTATTGAATACTTGCTTTAAAAACAAGTTTGGGTAGTTTCGTATTAAGTGAATCTGACAATTTTGACAATATGTTTGAACATCTCCCTACGGTTTTCTATCCCGCTCATTTATTAAAGAGATTTTTAACCCAAATTTTTCAATTCTCCGTACAATTTTACAAACATCTTAATTCATACAAAACTTGTCCTGACAATTCCAAAAAGCAAATAAAAAGCCAAATAGGAGCAGCTGCTTTGAAGTAATACGCGTACACACATTCGATAATTGATTTTTATTTGAATAGACTTCAAAGGTCCCTAAACTTAGTAATACTAATCGAATTAGTATTGATACCGTCGGTTTATGGTGGAGAAAAACTTCGTAGGAAAATCTAAAAGCAACCAGAAATACTCTCATGGTACAAAAATATAAGAAGAAAATGACACAACCACATGAAAACCTTCCTCATGAAAGGGCTATTGTGTAGTAGTAACACATTTACAAGTTGGTATATCAAAATTATTGTAAGATGTTTGTTTTGGGACTGGAAATAACCCAAGGAAGTACCTAGTAGATTATACGTAAGAATTACAATCTGTATCGTGGTGATGTAAAGAAGCCATATAATCTATTTAATTAAAATTTGTATATAATAATATAAATTGTAGTTTCAGTAATACGAAATCTACATGCAATTATAAACACTATTGACGATGTGATGAATAATTAATACATATTTGTAAACCAAATATAAAAGAACTTATTTTTATTTCTTTAATGTTCTTTGTTAAACTAGGTTACTAGAATGTGTCTCTTATTACTCAATATGTTCTATGTGGTAGATATACCTCAGGAATGGCGATATTCACAATAATAGGATTCATCGTTATGTTCGCCTGGATATTTGACCGGAAAATTCAGTGACTGGTATCGATATCGAAATTGTGATGTGCTGAAGCATAAATTATGATAATTTTAATGTTTGTCGCGATCAGTCATTCACAATACCATTACTACTGCATTTTTGTCATTTCGGAGTTATTTATCTTGCAAACTTACTATATAAGGAAGATACGTTTTAATTATTACTTTCATCGTCATAATTCAGAGTTTTTAACTGAAATAGGTGTTATTTAAAGAGCAATAGAAAAGTTTGCTTAAAGAATACATATTTAAATCTATTTATACGATTACCAGTTCTTTTTTCACACGCATGTGTAAAGTCACACTTCTTGTTCAAATAAAAAGCAGTAACAAACATTTCGCTGATAATGTACTCCATTGGGTTTTGTTGGTTTATTGCTTTATTTTAAAACTTAGCGGTTTAAATTAAAAAACCAATCTGGCTTAAATCGTTAACAGCTATATAACCGGATATTGTATTAATATTAAAAAGAAAGGCCCATGCTTTAATTAATTTCGAATGACTAAGCAAATACTTCAATATTATATTTACTTTCTACTATCTTTAGTTACTGTATAATTCTTGAGTGTTTGTAAAAATAGACTCAAAGGTAAAAAAGGATTTAAAAGAGACTTAAGATGTAGCCATAAGTGTCAGTGATTAATCACTTTCGTCATGCCGTGGTTATTTCAATTCAATTTTAACAAATAAGAAAGCAAAATAAAAATCTGCGTGATACTTATTAGAGTTACATATGTATTTCTTTTTGGTATGATTTATATCCAAATAATCATTAATCTGAATAATATTTATTTTATGTATAATCGATATATTTAGTTAAAGAAATACTTACAACCATCGAATCGCCTCGGTTGATCTCAGTAAAAACACAAAGAACAATATCAAGAACATAACAAACAAACGCATCACAAAATACATGTGACCATTCTCACTCAAACTTAGCCAAATAAATATAAATAAAAAATGAAAAACGCGCGAAACGTTTAGGCGGGAAAATACAGCGGATGTGCGATATAGAGTGCGAACATTGAGAGAGTTGCGTGTCTGACCGCAGTCGGACTACGTCTGCGGCTGAAAGCAAAACGCGACAATCCTGCAACCAGCGACCAATGGTCAGGCAGACAGCGCCGCCGCCACTTCGGCCTGCTCTCCACTCGGTTGTAAAGATTAAATATTATAGAACAGATACTTAAAGCGTCTTCTACAAATAACAGTAGTAATAAATTAATGTTTCATGTAAGTTATGTCGTGGCTGACAAATTATGTATGTCCAGAGTTTTTGGCGGGATTTTGGTCTGTCATGTAGTGGATTTTGTATTTTATTCATAACCTTGTGTTACTTGACTCTATATTGTGTAAAATTGGTGCTGTTTTATGTAATATAGTTTGTTTATTGTGCATAAGTGAAGTGAATGGAAAATAATACCACGCACCATGGATTCTTAGATGCCACAAAAACTCCATGAAAAGTTCTAACAAGATGGCCACCATCTTGTTAGTTCATTGAAATTATATCAAGAAACTTGTAACATCGACACTCACTTGACAATGGCAGTAATAGTCTACTAGAAGACTGGTTGCCAAAAATGGAATGGAAGAAGAACTTGTAATACTATTAACTACTCGACAATGGCAGTAATAATCTAAAAGATTGGTTGCCAAAAATAAAGTTAAAAAAAAATTTATATCCATATATGTAATCATCAATGTTATTATCATAAACACCAATTTGTACCACCGCAGTATTCTTCATCAGCACTAACGTTATTTAAATCATATATACCATACCTAGTCTAAGATATCGCACTCATAAAAATCAAAATCACTAGGAGCAGTTCGGAAAATATATTTGGCCATGCAAAACTCTTCTTATCTCGTGAATAGATCTCAATGCATGGATAATGATAATACCAATAATACAATAATGATAGTATTCGGGGATTAGAGTGAGAAACACTATCAAAAAAGAATGAATACATATTGAACCCGTTTAATAAAGTAAACTATTTTTTAAGCGAGCTGAAATTATACACGTGTAAATAAAGCCATGTCTTCTATGAGACAGGCGAGTCGTAGGCAGTAATAAAATTGTTTGAGCTTCAACTAGTCGAACAGAGGGCGGGCTTACATCGTTCCCTGAACAGGCGGTACAACCCACTTATCAATTCAGTCGAGTGGGTATTCATTCAATGTGAAGCATTGTACCTATTATGCACAGTTTCGGTGCTTATTTACCCGTTCCAACGTTACTGTCAATAACCGTGGGTAACTTTGTCTAATGTTAAATACCCACAATAATTAACTCGTTTTTTGTGTTTATTTTAAATGTAATAGATTTTTAGTATTATGATGTATAGGGATGGAGTTAAATTGCTACTTAAATAATATTTTTATATTTACATTTATCTATACTAATATTATAAAGAGGTAAAGTTTGTGACGTTGTGGCGTTGTAAGGGGTAATCTCAGGAACTACTGGTCCGATTTGAATAATTCTTTCAGTGTTTCTTCTTTCATTATAGCTCATTCATCGAGAATGGATATAGGCTATATATCATCACGCTAAGGCCAATAGGAGCGGAGCACAGATGAAAAATGTTTCTAAATCGAGATGTTTTTTTTTTTAGAGCTTCTGCTGTGTGTCAGCGTTAGCCCAGAGTAGTAACTATTACTACGCGGGCGAATTCGCGGGCAGGGGCTATAATCTATATACTAATATTATAAAGAGGTAAAGTTTGTGAGTTTGTGACGTTGTAGAGGGTAATCTCAAGAACTACTAAACCGATTTTGAAAATTCTTTTACCAATAGAAAGCCACGTTATTTGTGAGTGTCATAGGTTATATATCATCACGCTAAGACTAATAGGAGCAGAGCAACAATGAAAAATGTTTTAAAATCGGGGTATTTTTTCCTTTTGAGAGCTTCCGCTGCGTCTTGCCCAAAATAACTATTCCACGCGTGCGAAGTCGCGGGCAGAAGTTATTAACTAATTATATTATCCATAATCTATACTAATATTATAAAGAGGTAAAGTTTGTGAGGTTGTAGGGGTAATATCTGGGTAGTCGGAGAAAAATGGTCGAACGAAAAATAATATAGAATATATATAAGAAAAGTAGAAACATACGACAAGAAAAAAAAATTTAAAATTAAAAAAAATAAAAAAAAATCTAAAAGAAAATAAAATAACCAAAAGAAAAAAAATATTAGAGAAAGGGAAAAAGAAAAAAAAAATTTAAAAAAAAAAGAATTAAAAAAAAAGAAAAAACAAAAAAGAAAAAAATAGGGGTTGTAAAAAGCCCATTCTATTAAGATTAAGATTCTATTGGGTTATATTTCCTTTAGATAAGACAAAATGTAGACTGTCAGTCAGCGAGGTTCGCACAGCGGCCTGCGTCGGTCGCTCAGCACCAATAAAATAATTTATGTGGAATTGTTTCCTTGGAACAGCACCCAGTCTCTCAATTATTAGTTCATGATTGGCCAGTAAGGACAAACATACAATAGGGACAGTAGGATTCCAAGCCACGTGATTCAAAGTGACATCGGAACGCGCCAACTCTGAATTGTAAAAAGCAATTTATGATTACGAATACTCGCCCAGTGGTCGAACTTCGACCATAGAGAAAAATTAACTTTCCATTTTTTTATTGATAACTAAAGCTAGTCAATAGCTACGAAACAAAAAAAGAATGAAGAAAATCGGCTGAAAAATCGGGAATCTTAACCGCCTATTCCCTAATCTCCACTGACTATTCATATATAGATAACCGCGGCACGCTATGATGAGCGTTTTGACGTATTACAATAGTGACGTGATTTTTCGGTTTATTTTCGATAAAAATATAATCAAATGCCGCTTTGTTTTACATGAAGCACTGACGCGAGTCTGTCAGTGGTGGTAGTTAACCTGCCAGAGATCCTATACATATACAGTCATGTATAAGATATAAAAATATAATTTTGCAAAATATAAATACTGAGTTGCGTTGTAAATAAGTACACTAATAATTATAATCCATCACGGATTATGTCAAACGGTGAAAGATTTGTTCGCGATACCATATTATATAGCTAGATATACTAGTAAACACATAGATATTTAGTATATAATTATACATATATGTCATTTAGAAACCATTCGATTAATTTTAGGACTAACTGCAAGTCGTTATTGTCTATAGAGAACAGCAATTTGCTCCTTCAAACGTAGTTATTAATTTATACGAAACTTCGTCATCGGACATACGTTAACATAGCCATCACAGCGTGACGCTATTACAGAACCTTAACTGTGTCGGTGATGGCTAGTACCAAATAGTCCATATTAATTGTTGGTAGACTATAAAAGTAAACCTCATTTTAAGTGAATATATTGTATTATGGTCTTCTTCAATTACTGTATATTAAAATATAGATTACTATCGGCGGCCGAAACTCAGGATGTGTTAGCTATTATTTGGTATAATAAATGGTTTATAAAATAGTTTTCTTTGTGTTCAAATGTTTACAGATACTAATGTTAGCCTTTATTTTGCAATACCAAACGATATTTTGTTATACTAAGCGACATATATATACGTCAAACTTAAAAGGTCATAGTATAATCGAATTCCTCATAATTTAACAAGCCCTTTTTTCATAAGAGAACATCACACAAATATACGATCCACGTGGTGATAAATTATTACAGAGACCAAAAGTTAGGTACAGCAAACGGGACTGATCGCTACTCTTAAGGATTCAGTTGGATGCTTCATGTGTCAGGAACTGTTGCAATGCTGCTGTAAGGCAGAAATCGCACCTCACCTGGAATAAATCCTAATGGAAAAACAAATATTATAGAAACGTAAACACCGTAATACTTCTATATCTGTAAAATCAGGATAACATCCTTATTCGTTAAAAGAGTAAAATACATTTAGAATTGTGACTGATCGAAGGTTTATTCTTCACGTTACTATTTTTATAATATGGAGACATAACCTGGAGCGTCAAGTATCGTGAATGCCTAAAACGGACGTTGGTGGTTCTATCAAGTCGCATAGCATCGTACGCAGACAAACTATGCAAAAGAAGAAACAAGAAGAAGAATTGTATTATTAGGGTGTTACCCTACCCTAGTAGTAGGTGGTGGTAGGTGGTAGGGTGTCTGTACCCGACTGGATCGCGACCACCGTACACCAGGTGGAACACCCGCCATAGTGGCACGTTTGGGCGTGTCGCGTTCCGGGATCAGCCGGTGTATATCCAGCAACCGGGGAGGGGGGACTGTCCCTGACTGGGTGGCTTTCAGGCCGGCATGACAGCGGCGACCGGCGATGGAGAGTATGTCTTTCGGTGGTCGCCAATGTTTTTGGATTGTACTGTGCTTACCATCAGGCACAGTGCAGTCACTTTGCCGAGCTACAATAAAAAAACAAAAAAAATACTACATATTACAAAATATATTTCACTTACGCGTTTATTTATTCTCTAATGTAGATATAATCTACAGTTTTAAGCAAGGATATCACAAAATTGTTATAATTATTCCCAATGTTTCAGCTTTCGTCTCAATATATTAAAATATGTATGTATTTAAGTTGATTTCAGAAAATTCTTCCATTTTATAAATTCCAACTCATTCACTTTAATCCTTCCATTTAAAAATATAAAAGGATACTAGCCCTTCGTACTAGCCCCCGAGTTACTTCTTAGACTAAGGTAGCTCGTCTACTAAGGTAAAATTATTTCTCCTAGCTAAAACACTCAGTGAGTGAAATAAAATTGTTGATAACTGGGTTTTAACCCGGATGCTTCTCTAACTCTACAATAGAAAAAAAAACCATATAGAGTATTATTAGGTGTTTGATATATATCAGTGACCAATAAAATATCGATATATATATAATTCAGAGTATTTTAATCGATATACCGAATATTGAATATTTGCTGGACGATGTAACACTTGTTTACTTACAAAAACATTTATACTTGGAACTATTTACATTATAGCAACCGATACCGATTTGTTTGGTTGATATATCGCATATATCGTATCAACAACAACATCGATGATGTTTTCACATAAAGATCCCTAATTTAAAATGCATGTTGTGCTATCAATGCACACCATTTTCTTTCCCAATGTCGATTAGTAGATAAGTTAATATTTGTTTTTCAATTGGTATGTGATATTTAATCATATATTTTTTTCTCAAGTCTGTGGTCTTACAATATGCATTATTATGTAAGGAAATAAAAGAAAATTGTCAAATATACGACATGAAATTTATTTACATTACAATAAATTTATTTCCATAATTCATAATTAATATTCTGTCCCTCTTACACACTAGCGCTCGCAGTTGTTACCAACACACTGAATAGTTAATATAGCTCAAATTAACAAACCACTATAATTAACATCAACTTCTAACATTATACAGACGACTATACTATTTTTTGCTATTTTCAGTAATCTACACATTAATTACATCATGTACAAAAACTACATTTATCAAAACTACGCTTCAAAAATTAAACAGAATATCGATCTCTAGTAACTGTATTTATTTTATTATTGATGCCTTTGAAATTCTAATCCACAATCTTTTTGTGGGACAAAAAGTGGTGGGGGTGAACACTGGGTCGTGTAGATTGAAACTGGCTCGTCTTGCGGTATGGAGAACAGTCAGACATGCCTTCTTCACGCTTCATGTGAATTACACACAATTTTGTTCTATACATTATTACATTGGAGTGTAATAGATAATGCAATGATGTCTAAAGAAAACATTCAAATAGGCGTACCGATATTTTGATGTGGCTTTTGATTGATTTTTGTGACGTAGATTAAATGTGGGTGTACTTCGCGAGAGGCTAGTGTGAAAGAAGTGTTTATTTAAAAAGTGCGATCTGAAAACAGGTTTCGATCATGTCTTTTTCCTCGTGTACTGTTTAACGATGGTGACGTTGTATGTGCGCGGCACGAGACGAGGTCAGGCGAGGTGCGACAAGTCGTCGAGTTCGGGGGGAGGTTGCGGGCCACCACCACCGGTGTTACGTGAGAACACCGGCTTCGCCACCACTGATACCGGAGCCTAAACCATCAAAATACTACTTTATATTAAACAATATTCATATATATATACTTACTGGCAGATTCTCGTCCGTTTCGTAGGATATAAAAAAAAAGTATTGCGTGTATCAGTGTACACGCGGAGGAAGTGATACTTATTTGGTTTATCCCTATTAAATTATAATCGTTACATTTGAAAATGAGCTAAATCCAATTTTAGCCGTTCATATAACTCATTTTGAAATGTAACGACACATATGATATATAAGTATATTCATAAACTATATAATATACGAAGCCCCGTAGTATAAATACTTAAGTTTATTATATTTACTATTTTTTGTATACTACTAGACCTAGACAGATACTTACTTACACACAAATACATACCTACCCTACGTTTAATGCGAGAACGAAATTTTTTACCTACCGTACCATAAGAAATTTCACTTCAAAAATTACAAAAGTTCAATTGAATCAAATCCAAAAAATAAGTAACCTAAAACCATCTACGAAAAGCCCGCATCGAATGGTCATAGTCGTATGCCGATATCTGATACTTTACAATTTTTTTTCAGAAAAATTTCGAAGCCCTGAAAAATATCAAAATGAGTCCAGTGGTTCCCAAAGTTGAGTGGGCCGTGACACACACAAGAAAAACTTGAAAATTACTGAACAATGTCAGTAACTGCTTGCGATTGGAACTCATTTTCAGTGACATGTCTATAGTATATATAATTCTTCTGTCTGGTGTGTGAATGAACTCCTAAAGGGTTTTGATGAAATTTTTTGTGAGTGTTCAGGTGGATTCAAGAATAGTTTAGATTCACCATTTCACGCGGTAGGTGGCGCCTTGATTTTTAGGAGTTTTTTTACTATCAAGGCACGTCCGCCGGGCCCGCTAGTATTCTTATAATGAGTTCTTCACCTGCTTTTGTTGACATATTAGTTGTAGGTGGTTAGCAGGGTAGTATCATGCTATTTTTCAAAGCCCATCCAATATTCGCGACCCATTTGAGAAATGCTGATATAGTCTATCCACAACTGACCTGTGAGGCGGAAGGTGAGGCAGAGTGTCCCTGTTGGTTAGCAGACGGGGCCGCCTGCACGCCCAGCACTACCATTTTATGCGGTCCAGAGCCAGTCGGTTGGCCAACGGTCCCTGCCGTCCCCGCCCCCATACCGCCCCCCGCCGCTCCTCCCGCCGGACCGCTCGTTACCACCACCGACTACGCACACCATGTCTCACTACCACATTCCCATCTACTGTTTTTTTTTATTGTATATTTGGCAACCAATCTTCCAGTATATTACTGCCATACGCTGGGGCAGTACGATGAAGTCTATAGAGATTTCGTGTCGCCCCAACTATAGCAGCGGATGTACACTGGGGGTTTTAGTTTTCGACATAACCCACTTTCTCCCCGGGAGGGTGAGTATACATAAGAGACTTCCCCACTTAAGGTTATTACTGGCATTCTCGAGTACGTAATAGATAATATTACAAGTTTCTTGCGATCATTTCAATGTTCGAACAAGATGGTGGCTGTACGGTACAGCTTGTTAGAATTTTCCAGGAGGTTTTTATAGCATCTTCGAATCCATGCTCCGTGGTATTATTTCCCATCCACTTCACTTGCCCACAATAACCAAACTGTATTACAAAAGACACCACCAATATTATAAAATATGAAGCAAAATAACACGATTACGAATAAAATAGAAAACCACTAGAAGAAGTTTCCCAAGAAACTTGTAATATCATTGCCTACTTACTCGTCAATGATAATCTACTGTAAGATTGATTGCCAAAAAATAAACTATATCAAATATGGGTAAGGCCGCAAAAATAATTGCATAACGATATAAACAGAGATGTTACTTAATACTTCCAACTTTAGGCAAACATACAGCTTCGTTCATCGACATAAAGTGTTACTATTAAGAATATTTTTTTATTGGTTGATAAATCTAACGTTAATACCGCATTCTATATAAGATAATTAGCTCCAATTATAAGTAATTATGTTGCGAAATATTACAGACTTTATGTTGTTTACAGAACATAACACAATATTTTTGTGTTAATAATGTTTGTGTTACAAATTTCATACATTTTTCTATGAAACAAGTTATACAAAAAAAAATTGTGTTACTTTTACGCTAACGTAAGATTAAAAGTTACTATGTAATTTTTGTGTTAAAGGGTGGAAATTTGGCGGCCTTATCTCTATATTTAATCAAATATATTATTTATACCAATCATGCATCTATTTTAATTGACCCAACTCATAGGATAATCACAACAATATTGTTTTTCTAGAAAAATTAAAATATTTTTGAATTTACGTTCACATTCATGCGACTAACACCTTCTTGTCTCCTGCCACTGGACTACAATTGTACTTGGTATAAAATATGAAAATAGTTTTTCTCGACGATCGTCTCGTATGTACGAACCATTGCATAAGTTATAACGCTTACTTAATTGAATCAAATAGTTTTTAACTGACCTCTTTAAAGAATCATATCACACACAATGATTATATACTTATATAGAAATGGTGTATCTTTTTAACACTATGTACTATTTCATAAACTAAAACCTTTTCATATGTATAAAAATTGCTGCAGTAAAATAACCATAAAAATTGGTACTTTAAAAAAAAACACTGTCATGTAAACGCAACGGAAATACTGAATATCTGTTGTGAAATCAGTTAAAAACTTCAAGAATATCAAACTGTAAAGATGCATGCCATTTTTTATTTAAAAGTATAACATTCAAGTTAATTTTTATAAATTAACACAATATTTTACATATCACCAACGCGTTCATATGGAAATTAAATTATATGCAATCATTAACCTTTTAAGTGTGGTCTGACAACTACACTACAGGTAGTCCGGTGAAGCTGTTAAGACCTTGCTAGGTCAATAGCGTAGTCAGTTCGAAAAAAAATACTGCACTAAAGTTTACTATGTTCCATTATCACATACTCATTCGTACCTGACTTCAGCTGTCATGAAATGTTGGCAAATGATACAATTAAAAAAAAGGTACAGTCCTGGCCAATGTGTTTGACGACTTTTAATATAGATGCGTAGAAGAAAAATATAAATATCAGCGGAACGAAAATAAAGTAGGACCTCTTCTAACCTTTTGGATGCACATGGCCACGTACTTGGTTTCTATATTACTAATGATGTGTTGATAAAATCTATATAGCGAAATTGCCACTGTCAATAGCGAAACGATATGTCGTTACAACTAATATAGGAAAATGCTATAAAATTACAGACAAAAAGAACATTAGACAAATATTACAGATTGTAGATTATCATTTTAAAATTTTAGAAAGTAATGCATAGTTTATATGTAAAATTTAAACATAATTATGAACAATTTCAATGCCTTATTCATAAAATTATATCGCTTTTCAAGTATATATTGAAGGAAAATCTCTATAAAGCAATATATTAGTATTTTGTTTCATTGTCAAGTTTCGCTGTATAGAGTTTACTTCTAATTTTTTTTATATCTCTATTCTACGCTATTGCATACAATATAACGTCTTTAATCTCAATCTACATAACTTTACCATGCTAACTATATTCAAAGACTTATCAATTAAAATTAATATATTTACCTGTACGTTTTGACTCCGTACAATTGTCGGCTGCGAGCCGTGAACTACGATATGTCCCGAGCTGCTCGCTGATTGAGCCTTTGAGAGAAAGTAAAATTATATACTAGCACTTCATATACAATCAAATTCAGACGACTCAGTTATACAAATAAATTATTTTAATTAAGTAGGACTAATCGAAACTATTATAGCTTTTGAAAGCATTCTTTTCACCGACAAAAACTAGTTTAAAATGGAACGCGAGAGCAAAGCAAAAAGTAAATTCAGTTTTAAAATTGAAAAATGAAATTTTGTATTAGACATATGCATGTTGCTTAAAATGTGCACTCTTCTCCACACATTCTATCGTAGGAAAATTTTCGTTACATAAATAAAAGCAAGTACATAAATTTTAAAAATAAAAAAGCTAAATTTTCCTAGTGAACACAAGATGTGGGTCTTTACAACTAGGCATTTAGGAAGATGTCAAAAGAAGTAAAAAAACACATATCAACACATATACAACCATATACATATACTAAGAAGTTTTGTTAATTAAAATATACACTATATTTTGATGTGAAACATCTATAGCAGCGGGTCGGATGGACTGCTTATGTGGCAACGCGTCGCCACGTTTTGCGTCGCCACGCTATATGATTACGTATTTAATAAATAGAGATGTTTATTAGATAAACAGTTATGTAATTCTTGAAAAAAAATCTTAATTTTTATATTTCATATTTACTTCCTATCGTAAACTATCCTTTTATGGATATTACTTGTACAACATAATTTCGATGTTTCACATCTGTCAGGCGTCCCGCGACGTCTCACAATTCTATTAAGTAAAACAACAACTTTTTTAAAAAAGGTCACTTGTGGGTCAGTTTGGGACCTTGAGACTAAAAGTGTTAACGTAACAATGAGATAAATGTTCTGATATGTACTTGCTGTGGTTTTTGCTGAGATGCCACTATCACGAACTTCTGAGGAGGCGGCGTGGAGGGCGCCGGCGAGTGCGGCGCGGGCGATGCGAGTACTATGTTCCGTGAACCCAGAGTATCTACAAATAATATTATTACGAAATTTAAAAATGACATAATTATCAAAGCCACGTATTTTATCTTCATAAGAAAATACAAATCACCATGGTATTGAATAAAGCAGGTAGTCTTATATTGGTCTATACAAAAATGCGACACGACTCCGCATATTTTCTGTTAACCAATCGTCCAGATTATTACTACCATTGTCGAGTAGGCAACAGAGACCGCTCTCAGAAGCCGGTACCACAATATTGTTGTGGTCTGGAATGAGTCCTGACCTCAATCAATTTGAATATTTATGGGGTTAATGGAAGAGAAGCCCCAAAAGAAACTGTAGTGGCATAAACATAACGAAAGTGTTACAAATGGGCTTAGAGAACGTATACAGAGTAGAATTGGATTACTACTCTATAACTGGACATTTTCATCATCTGGCTGATGAAATTGATGATAACAGAGATTAAATTAATTCCAGTTTTTTTTTTCTTATATGCTCTAACAACTACATTACAGTCTAATATACTATCAATATCACGCACAAATACATATCCAATATTAGTTTTCATTGAACACTAGAGAATGATACAATAAAAAAAAACTGTTTTTTAAGTTTTTGTAATTAGGTCATGAATTACCAGGATACACCGGACATAATAACTGCTACAATTGCACATTTAGGTGGTGATTATATCGTATACGTATATCTAGTAATGTACATGGCGATAAATCCGTCTCAACGAGTTTCTTTTAGTTTGTCGTGTTTTAGGAACAGACAATGTATGTTCGACAGCCGAGAGGCGTGTATGCTAGCATGCCAGCGACTACTACCTTTGAGTCGTAGATCTCTTCGTGGTTGCCGCTTTTTATAGATTGCACAATGGGGAGTGTTTTGAGGAACATTTTGATATGGTGCCATCATCACCGTCCAAAACTCGCCCTCCCACTGTTGACTAGCTGACTGGTCATCTACACACCCTAAAACCTAGCATAATAGCAATAACTGTAAGGTTCTCTAGAACCTTCGTTATGCCTATGCTAACTTTGTAGAATGGGTCAGCCTGCATGGATTTACTCTAATGCGGCTCTTCAAAAAGAGACTGAAACGCGCTTTTGAAGATTGGTAATATAACGGCGATTCCCCTGCATACAAATTACTAAAACCTTTTAATTGTCAGTTTATAAGAATATTTATCAATTTTGGTAAAGATCATAAAGAATCAATAGTGTCAGTTGAAGTATAGTGTACTCACCGACGGTTTTTGCGAGGTGTGTGGGTTGAGAGGGGGAGGGTGAAGGTGGATGTGCGGTGGGGAGGAGCGGCGGGGTGCACGTGACGACGGCGACCGCGCCGCCGCTCCCCGCGCTGCCCGACGGAGACGAACGCAGTTTGCTCACCGCCTGCTGCAGACTAGGACCCAGGTATCCGTACTCTCGCCTACAAACACGTATTTTATTAAATATTGATTAAAACATCAAATTACATTAATTAAGTGTCAATATACTTCATACAATTAATTCATGCAACTTTTCTATATTTTATTTACTTTAAACAAAGTGTTACTAATAATATTTCCTGTGTTACTTAAGTTCCGAATTAGCTGATAGATGGCACTACAGATAATGAAGCTTTGATTTAATTTGTTACTTGAGTTTTTGGCGGGATTTTGGTCGTCATGTAGTAGATTTTATTTATAATCTTATGTTACTTCACTCTATATTGCGTAAACTGGTGGTGTTTTATGTAATATAATTTGTTTATTGTGCATAAGTGAAGTGAATGAAAAATAATACCACGGACCATGAATTCTGAGATGCCACAAAAGCTCCATGGAAAGTTCTAACAAGATGGCCACCATCTTCTTAGTTCATTGAAATTATATCAAGAAACTTGTAATATTAACAATGGCAGTAATAGTCTACTAGAAGACTGGTTGCCAAAAATGGAATGGAAGAAGGTCTTGTAATACTATTAACTACTCGACAATGGCAGTAATAATCTAAAGGATTGGTTGCCAAAAAAAAATGTTACTTACATTGAAACCAGATGGCACGCGCCCATATATATACACATAATTAATTCTATTGTATGATTTATATTATTATTCTTTCAAAATTTTTGTTTCAAATATTTTTGATTGATTTCTTTATAAACTATTTATTGGTAAAATCAAAAATATTTAAAAAGTTTTACTTCAATCGCGTGTGACGGTTACACGCACCTTTTTTTTTATGGCGTGTAAAATATGGGGTGATTAATTTGCGATTACTTGTAGTATTCAAATTACATCAGGCTTCTACATAATCTAGCATATCTAAGTTTGTTGAACACACATTAAAGTATCAATGATATATTGGGAAAGCAGAGTATTAAGTGACAGAATTCCCAAAACTCGTTTTAAAAATCTTTACAATAATATGACTCCTAGAAAACAAAAATGAAATAATATAGACCAGGGGTTCTCAAACTTGAACTGCGAGAGATCCACCTCAATATTGTTAGACTACGATTGGTCGACTCTGAAAGGTTAGAAAGTATGATTGATTGTCGTCTAGGTAGGTTTAGGTATCTCCCTCTAAAAACGATAACAGAAAGCGATGAGGGTTATTCTGACCTAATTGTGGATCAAACAAATTTTAGTTATTTATTCATTACATTTTGTTTTAATTACCTACCTACTAAAAAAATTGGCTGCTGTAAAGTCGGTTTACGGACGACAATGTTACGTGATAACGTCGTAAGAAAATATTTATGAAAAATTGCATACTATTATTTATTTAATCGTGCTATATATTAGGGTGGAGTGAAAAAAACAAATTTTTTTTTCTTAGCCTGGGGGTCAAATTTGTAGCTTATAAAAAACAAAAATTTTTGAAAAAAAAAAAAAAAATTTTACTCAACATCTTGAGCCAGCCCACTCATTTTTAAAACTAATTACGAGTAAAAATATTTGGTTGCAAAAAAAAAATTTTTGAAGGCGTTCTAGAAACTTCAGAGTATCCTCTTTTATGCCAATTAAAAATCACAAGTTAAAAAAAAATTTTTGTGACTATTGTTTTAATTTAAAAAAAAATCCCAAAAAGTACCATTCCTCTTTAGGGCACTAGAATAAAATTTGAGTTGGAAATGATCATAATTGCCAGTTCTTAGATGTTTTAAGAGATTCAAAGACAAAAAAAATTTTTTTTTTTGCAACCAAATATTTTTACTCGTAATTAATTTTAAAAATGAGTGGGCTGGCTCAAGATGTTGAGTAAAATTTTTTTTTTTTTTTTTAAAAAATTTTTGTTTTTTATAAGCTATAAATTTGACCCCCAGGCTAAGAAAAAAAAAATTGTTTTTTTCACTCCACCCTACTATATATAGATAAATGCGTCACAAGCCGAACGCTTAGATCAGTCTAAGTCGCGTCTCTCTATCGCTTATTCCGCGCTCTCGTTTGCACGCTCGGTTTTTTTTTCTTTTCGAACTGACTACGCTGTTGACCTAGCAAGGTCTTAACAGTTTCACCGGACTACTAAGGCGAGCGCTTAAGGCACTCGGCCGATTTTATTTTGACAACTAGCTCAAGGGTGCGCGCCACACCTTGGCTTGGGCTGTTACCTGATTCATGCAATTGGCGACCTATCTGTGCTAACTTAAGCTTAACTACATATTCATACTTATATGAGTTATTGAAACATATATGTGTACCAAGCATACATACCTCAACAACTTTTATATGTATTTTGGCTCAAGCGGAACTTGACAATGAGTCATACTTTGCAGTGCGTGCAGCCGGCGTTCATAAATTTAGAATACGTTATCACATCAAAATCTGTGAAGTTCTATATCGGCAGTTTGTTCTCGAGATCGACTCAAAAGGCAGTCGTGATTGACCGTTTGAGCACCCCTGGTATACACAATTGATATATACTTGTAGTCGTCGGGATGGTCGGGAGGCTGACGAAGTTGCCGCACAACGGGAGCGAGCACCTTCAGCAGCTGATGCTTGAGATTCCCAGCGGCGACTCGATCTGCTCCTCCCAGACCACTCAATGCACCCTCCAGACGCTCGCCCAACCAACGGACACGTGGCAATATGAAAACCTACATCAGTAATCAATAATTAGTATAAAAAATTACTAACCGTGTGTATCTGTGTTCCCCTAGTTCCTCTAAATTACGATTATCACTAGGGGTTTTTTTGGAGCGGGCAAATCTCAAAATTTAATGTATCGGTTTTTATATTTTATTCGTAATATTGTGTTATTTAGCTCTACGTTTTGTAATTTTGTTAATGTTTTACGTAATATAGTTTGGTTATTGTGCACAAGTGAAGTGGATGGGAAATAATTCCACGGAGTGGATTCTGAGTTGTCACAAAAACTTCCTAGAAAGTTCTAGCAAGACGGCCACCATCTTGTTAGTTTATTGAGAATGATCGCAAGAAACGTGTAATATCATTACCTAGTCGACAATGACAGTAATAATCTACTAGAAGATTGGTCGCCAAAAATAAAGAAAGAAGATTATCACTAACATCTAGAGCAGGTATGCACTGAGTTTTAAAACTATGGGCCTCTCTGACAGACTATGAGCTAAAGGCAGACCGCTATAAATTAAAGCAACTTAATAACTGTGTAAAACAAAATTTAATAAAATAATTAATTTAGTTTTATTAATTCCGAGTGCTTTTATTTTGCGCTATATTCTGATGGGCCGCGATTTGTGCACACCTGATCTATATGATCTTCAGCAAGGCCTATGAGTATAATGCATGAACATTATACTAATCTTATCTATACATATAATAAAAATGAAGTGTCTGTATGTAATATCAAAATATTAATTTTTTAATGATTGGGTATGAAATTATATACGCTTCTGATAACAAAAATGCAATTTTTAAAATTTTTGTCGGTCTGTCTGTCTGTCTGTTTGTTCCGGGTAATCTCCGAAACGGCTGCACCGATTTTGACAGAAATTTCACTGACAGATAGCTGAAATTACAGCGAGTTACTTAGGCTACTCAAATTAAATTAGGTATTAATCGCGGCTTCGTCTCCAATGCTATCTCCAAAACGGTTCAACCGATCTTCACGAAACTTTCACTGGCAGATAGCTGACCTTATAAAAAGTAATTGAAGCAATTTTAGTTTATACTAGCTGTTAACCGTGACTTCGCCCGCAATGCTATCTCCAAAACGGTTCAATCGATCTTCACATAACTTTCTCTGGCAGATAGCTGATCTTATAAAAAGTAATTTAAGCAATTTTAGTTTATACTAGCTGTTAACCGTGGCTTCGCCCGCAGTGCTATCTTTAAAACGGTTCGAACGATCTTCAGATAACTTTCACTGGCAGATAGCTGATCTTATAAAAAGTAATTCAAGCAATTTTAGTTTATACTAGCTGTTAACCGTGGTTTCGCCCGCAATGCTATCTCCAAAACGGTTAGACCAGTTTTCACGAGACTTTCACTTTTTTTTTTTTTTTATTGTAGCTCGGCAAAGTGACTGTACTGTGCCTGATGGTAAGCACAGTACAATCCAAAAACAAGGGCGACCACCGAAAGACATACTATCCATCGCTGGTCGCCGCTGTCATGCCGGCCTGAAAGCGACCCAGTCGGGGACAGCCCCCCCCCCCCCCTTTGGTGGATATACACCGGCTGATCCCGGAACGCGACACGCCCAAACGTGCCACTATGGCGGGTGTTCCACCTGGTGTACGGTGGTCGCGATCCATTCGGGTACAGACACCCTCCACCCCGCGAGTTCACTGGCAGATAGCTGGCTTTACAAAAAGTAATTTAAGAAATTTTAGTTTATACTAGCTGTTAACCGTGGCTTCGCCCACAGTGCTTTCTCCAAAACATTTACACCGATTTTCATGGGACTTTCACTGACAGATAGCGGACGTTATAAAAAGTAATTTAATTTATTTTAATTTAGACTAGCTGTTAACCGTGGCTTCATCCGCAGTACGATCTCCAGAACGGTTCTATCGATCTTCACGAAACTTTCACTGGCAAATAACTGACCTTATAAAAAGTAATACAAGCAATTTTAGTTTATACTAGCTATTAACCGTGGCTTCGCCCGCAGTACTATCTTCAAAACGGTTAGACCGGTCTTCACGAAATTTTCATTGACAGATATCTGACCTTATAAAAAGTAATTCAAGCAACTTTAGTTTATACTAGCTGTTAACCGTGGCTTCGCCCGCAGTGCTATCTCCAAAACGGTTCGACCGATCTTCACGAAACTTTCACTGACAGATAGCTGACCTTTTAAAAAATAATTCAAGCAATTTTAGTTTATACTAGCTGTTTACCGTGGCTTCAACCGCAGTGCTGTCTCCGAAACGATTAGACCGTTTTTCACGGGACTTTCACTGACAGATAGCGGACCTTATAAAAAGTAATTGAGGTTATTCTATTTTAGACTAGCTGTTACCCGCGACTTTGTATGCATGAAATTTAGCAAGATTTCAAGTCATTCTTTATTTTTAATAAGATAAATAATTATCAGGTTATTATTTACAATTCGACATAATAATTATTAATAACTTTAATGATATAGAGATCTTAGATTATAAACGTATTACATAAAGAGTTCCATAATACAATTTCTTGTGGAACAGACAAGCGTTTATTTTTTGTATAGTCACAAAATCTTAATTATAATAATGGTATCGTATAATAAATGTAATGTAAGTGTAAATCTTTATAATAATATTTTTAAGTTATTGTTTCATTAGTTCCTTATACAGTGTAGGTGAGCACTGAGGTGAGGTAGTTATATGGTTAAGGTTCCAAATATGTTGCTGATGACAAACCTCATTTGGCACGCTGTTAATATTTATATATCTAATGTACACGTTACATGTTACTTTTAGTGGCGTGCGCGTCGTACTTACAATTATCTTTAAAGATCATTTCTATAATTGTACATAGTCTCACATTTTATAATTCTTTAATACGATTTCAAAAAACGCGTGCGGAGCTGCGGGTACAGCTAGTATCTAAATAAAATAATAAAGGTTTGCCGTTGTGCTAAATGTTGAAATGAAAAATATACTTGCCACATTTCATCATAAACAATGTTATTTATCCGTTTACATCTCGTCTCCTGCGCATACGCACCACACCGTTTCCCCCACATCTCCAAGGTAAGAAACTGCATATCACTGAACATGTAGAGCTTATAAAAATTATAGTTATTCAAAACTTTAATCACGTCTATTCGTAATCTATAAATGGTAGTTTTTGCATGATGCGCATACAACCGCAAACCTTTTCATTTTATTTCCATATAAGAATAATAACATTATGTTCAACTATACATGGAGTCGCATTATGTTTGGCAAATACATAAATAAATAAAAATTTACCTTAACAACTTCTGGACCGAGCTCTGCTAATCCTTGTACAGCACCATAAAGTGATGCAATCGGCGTCTTTTCCGATTCCTTCATGCTCGCCATCGACGGACCGCTTTCACTGTTCGTTTGCGACGGACACTGGAGTGCTTTGGCGAACAACCTATTTTAAGAGACAGTTATGATATAAAACAGATCCTTGGTAATCTCTGAAATTCTGCCAATTCAAACACTCCTATATTGTGAACTGCTAACCGTATGACTACCGTACATTGAAGATGTCGTCTCGAAACAAACGGACATCCTACTTCTTTTAAAATAATATATTACGTATAGAACATTATTTCTTTTTATTGCGTGCCATTAATTGTTAACTTTAAATTTATAAATTCTTTTTTTTTTGTTTTATTTCCAAAAATCTGGTTAAGGCTCTCCATATAATCTTCCATAATCCGAACGCTTCGTGGACCCGAACATATTATACAGGATTATAGATCGGATATACATTTTTAATATTCGGGTTAAGGAAGCCTCGGTGGAAAATCATAAATAACCGTCAAATGTATTGATTATATTACAATTCGTTATCTTATCTAAAATATACGATTATATTAATTTCTGTGGCATTACAATATTGCTTTATGTATGTATGTGTACATTATCGCGCCATTTGTTTTGTCACAATATAATGTAGGTAACATATCTACAGCTTTTTAGTTATAATATTATTGCCTTATTGTATGTTTGGCCAATACCTCAGGAAAAGTTCTTTTTTGTATGAAAAGTGCTAAATATCCTTTCCTGTACACCTGACAATATGTGCGTAAAATTGTGCGATTGGATGAGTAGTTAAGAAGTGACAAAGTAACAAAAAAACAACTTATATTCGCATTTAGTTAGGCTGAGATTTATCTTTCTACGTACCTGGTCACTCTAGTCTGTAGATTGTTCGTGGATGTATTGAAAGTTTTACATATCTGCGTCATCAATCTAGCGGCAAAGTCACGGAGCGCCCAATGATTATCCATTTCCGGACGCAGGCACAGTTGCCGGGACACGATACACGTCGATACTGATGGTATGAGTTCATGCAACTAAATCAAATAAAATCCCTCATTTACTATTCAAATATTATAAAAGAAAACGATTCTTATTATATGTATCTGTAACCTATTTAAAAAACCTTTGATTATATTTACCAAAATTTGGAAAGTAGCTTTTTGCTCTCGGGTAAAAACCATCACCATGTTAATATTTAAAAAATAACAACACAAAAACATCTATATTATAAACGAGTGAAGCCGCGAGCAAAAGTTAGTATTTACTACGAAAATACTTTCCACTTTTCTACAGGTTTAACAGACCATTATACATACTTCATAGTATTTTGAAATAAAAACAATGTCATTGGAGTTTTTGGCGGGATCTTGGTCTGTCATGTAGTGTATTTTATTTTTTATTCATAATCTTGTGTTGCTTGACTCTATATTGTGTAAAATTGGTGGTGTTTTATGTAATATAGTTTGTTTATTGTGCATAAGTGAAGTGAATGGAACATAATACCACGGACCATGAATTCTGAGATGCCACAAAAACTCCATGGAAAATTCTAACAAGATGGCCACTGTCTTAATAAGTCTTAAATAAGAACACGAGATTTACGTACGTATTTCTTTCTCTGTGAGATAGAATCTTATATGAATACTCACATATTTTTCCAAATACAATGACTGATTGTCAAGAAGTGCCTTCACCATCCTCATTAAATATATAAGCAGTGCTAGATTATTCTGCACTACATTCACTTTCACACCTTCGGATATAAATGTACACATCCTTGGTAACATTTCATGTAAACCGGGATCACATGCTAGTGATTGTAGAGCTTCCTGCAAATATATAAACATATATAAATAGAAATTGCCTACAATTCCATCTGGGTATTACAATATAATTTAATAAAACTTATAGCCAGTCTATAATACTCAAGAGATAATTAACTAAAGTGATGCTAAAACTTCAGAATAAAACACAGGTGATATTATACAGAACTGCAAAAGTAAGTCCCTTTACCTACTAGCTATAAAATGGTATAAAATTTGCCAAAAGGTAAAGTAGGTTTTCAGTAGTCATTCCGGGAAAACATGGTGTTTAGAACAAAGCTTTTTCTTATCATCAATGGAAGAGCTACTCCTACAAATATGGTTCCGCCTGTGGCTGGACCAGATGTGCATGTCACCTAGGAAGTCCTAAGGTGTGGTAAAACTCATACAGGTAAGAAATACCACAGTACCCTGCGTTTACAAGTTAGTGTTGTGTGGTGAGCACCTTTATGGTACTAATGTCACAGAAATCGTAATCAGTATCCAGTCTACGATGAGTTGTCATAACCTCATCCTGAAAAACTGATGATACTAATAAAGCACTGTGGCCCTGTATCTCATGGATGCTACGGCTGCACTAGTGATTGTCGCCTAATTGTGGCGTTGGGATTCCACTCTCCAAAACCTCTACAAAGGGATCTTGTGGTGCATAGCCTTTTATAGGCTGAGGTTTTGAATGTCTGTAATATCACTATACTACATAAACTGCATAGAGTTGTGGTCCCCAGATTAGCCCGCATGTATTGTATAACATCCTTAACGGCAGCTTTGGATGCATCCCCACCTTTATAGTGAAAATTAGGACATCTAGCGATGTCAAGACACTGCGGTGAGATCTACAACTTATATTTTGAAATAAAAAATATAGTATCCTTACTCTCTGACTAACACAGATATTATCCAGAGGTACCAGCTTTAATGGTTGTCTCTATTGCATAGGCCAGGAGCTAGTAAATGCACATATAATAAGTAATGGGTATTTATAGTCTACCTGCATATGTAATCAAATTAATTTGTCAATAATTTGAAGTGCAAAATATTTAACAATTATTCTAGATTTCGGGCTACCACACTCTGCTGCCCATACCTATTTACACCCATTGAAATAATAAGATGAAAGTATTAACAATTTCAATTTACCAACAAATAAATACCCTTAAAAATAACAAACAATAACACAGACAACAAAATTAATTAGTATTCTCAATAGTCAGCTTCATTTAAACTAGGGTTTAATAATTTAAGATATTTGTAAGCTTTACCGCACGACGGGCTTCATCACTGCCAACGCAAGCTTCAGTGATTTCTTTATAGTACAATTGTTGTTCAACACTCAACTCGTGAGTAGCAAGTTGCTTAACATGTACTGATTCAGAAGCTTTTAAGCGAGCTGCTTTGCCACACATTGGTTTTCCTAAAATGAATGTTTCTCAATTAAATTATTATGTTTAAATTAACTGTAAAATTAACTATTCACTGTTCTAGATTCTTATAGATTACAGTGTCATTCCATTTGTCTTAACATATACATACTATTATTTGTTGTATCTGATAAACATGAAATGCTTCTTTGTTTACACTGTAGATACACATGGAAAAATAATACAAAAAATTGACGAATTCCAGAGATGGAGAGTCCATCAAAAAATGTTTAAAAAAAATATAGCTATGCAATTTTTGATTTACTTCTAGAAGTTTTGTTTTCAGTTAGATTGAAATGTCTATATCTAAGTATAAATCACTACATATTATAAAACAATAGATTCAAGACTCAGTAGTTTGTTGCAGGCCTAAATTTAGTAAACTATTATCTGTTTATGCATCATAACAAGACGGACAACTCTGGTGAGTGTGTGAGATAACTACAGGATTCATAATTTAATTCAAAAAAGAGCTGGCTACTTGGCTTGTTGTATATGAGTGTATTATTTGTATGTTTTATGAAGACACAAACCAGTGTGAACATCAGGCTTCCTATGAAAAGTACATGGTTTAGTGACAAATAATCAAATAAAAATAACAGGTTCACTATATTAGGCACTAAAATTACAAATTAACTATTATAAATTATACCAGTTTGTAATTTGTATTAGGTATGCATTTTACGTTAAAATCATCACATTAAAATTGTTCAATAATTATTACCAGCTCCTAATATTACCATACAATATATTAGTTCTATAGAGAGAAGAATTATGTCAAAAATTTCTAGCCTGTGAATTTACCTTTGGAATTTTTAATACAAAATTGTAATCAAAGTAAGGTTTAATATCAAATTATGTACTAAATAAAATACTACTATATAATGTACTAAATAGATTTAACTTTACAAAAAATAATTTTATCATACCTGCAGCATCTTTATTAGCAGGCTTACTGAGTTTGCTGATAGGATCTACAGATTCCAGCTTTTGTGCTTCCTTAGATAAGGGAGGTGGATTTTCGGGAACAGTTGGCTGTACTCCATCTACACTTAACCAGTGAGCTCTCACAGAAATATCTAAAGGAATCTTTGGAGGTGGTGCTGACAAAATTTCTGATAAATCTATCTCTTTATCTTCAATGAAATGAAGCTCCCTGCCGCCACCTGATGCAAACCTAAATGGTAATGAGTCTGGTTGTATGAAACCATATTGACACTGAAATAAATGAAAGTAATGCTTAAATAAGATAGATTTTTCTTTTTAAATAACCTTACTGGGGACAGAAGTTTTTTTTCAAACTGACTACTCTATTGGCCTAGCGAAGCCTTAACAGCTTCACCGGACTACAAAGGAGATAGAAGGAAACTAAAGATTGTTAGTACAGTTACCTATTTGATACAGTTATATATTGTGAATTAACAATTCAAATGAGAACTCATCTTACGACAATGGCTATTATTATTTCTCTATTTGCTAAAAGAAGGACATCACAAGTTTATTCTTGGCTGAAACATTTCAGTTTGGTCATGAGAATACCTGCTAATTTATGACTGGTCCACAATATGTCATAATCATTGAAAAAATGTAAGAATGCGCATAAAGTAAGCAGTTTACAATTATAATAAGAAAACTCAATCAGATTATAACAAGTGCACATTTACTACAGAACATAAGAATTTTAATGTTTTTAAATGAAACTTGTATATTTTTACACTCTAATATAGAAAGGGAAATTGAAATTTTAAAGGCTAAATTGAGTATCACATTTTGAGTGTTTACAAGAATTGATAATTTGTAGATAATTTAAATTATTTCCAAAATTTTTAGATCTTGATGCACAGAAATCAAAGTTCACTCAGTAGAACACAAGGAAATGTAAATAAACAAGCTTCTCCCAACTCATCACATTCACCATTAAGTTTACATGTTATTATTATTATGAGAATATAATATCTGTTTTAGACTATTTTATGGTATTATAAGGTCAAAGGTATCTTTACATTTTTTTTTTCGAACTGACTACACTATTGACCTAGCAAGGTCTTGACAGCTTCACCTGACTACTAAGGCGAGCAAAAAGTGCAGAACTTTGATTATGTTTTCCTAGGACACTATAGGACTAAACAATATTGATGGGAACCAAATTAAACCTGATTAAAGCATTTAGTCTGGTAAAACATTTACTTGTACATACAGTGTACCAGGAATCTCGAAAGGGTTAATTTGGATGCTAAACAATTGTTTAAATACAATGGTACTGCACAAGTTATATTTATATGCATCACTAAAGATTCCTCCCATTCATTTATGCCCGGTTCCTATATTCACAAAACGATTCGTTTTGCTTACTAACGGTAGTAATTTGGACGAGGCGTAACCCAAAAGTATTTCTATAAAAAACGTCTCGTACGATAAGTTACGTATTGTTTGCTACGTACGGATGGGAGGGATACGAACAACGGATAGTAGGGCTAATGTATGGGGCTGAGGGTTTGTAGTGTTTCAATAAATATTTTTACACAGTTATGAGCTGTCAAAGTTACTAGACGTTTGTGATTTGTTTACCACCCAAAATCTGTCGGTTGAGGTTGAGTACATATTTTCGTTGTATATTTTGTTTTTGCTGTTTGTTTTCGTTAATTAGGAGCAAAGTGTATTAAAATGGATATTGTACTGGTATGTATATAATTTTCTATATAATTTGAAGTGACATAAAATTCATAATCCTATAATATGATATTTATTGTATCGTATTATGTTTTAGAAAAAGAAATGTATGAACAGAGATGAGGTTGCTTTACTTGTGGATCTTATACAAAGCAATCCAATTATAATTAGCAAGGAGACGAACGCAGCAACAAATAAAATTAAAGATGAAACTTGGAATTCATTAACCAGCACGTATAATGCTAAGAATGGGTCTGTTCCTCGAACAAGAGAACAGTTAAAATTAAAATGGGACAATTTAAAAAAGGCTGCCCGAAAAAGAGCGCAACTAATAAGGATGAATATTCTAACGGTAATTTATATTTCATACATATTACTATTTATTAATATATGTGCAAATATAAATATAATGAGCAATCTAATCTGTTTTAGACTGGTGGTGGTAAGCCAGATTTCATTCCGCCAGATGAAATACCAGAAAAGGTGTCTGAGATCCCTGCACCAACCTGCACTGGTTTCACAGTGCCTTTCGGTGATGATGGTGTTGGAGTTAGTGAAATTCAAGAATATTTAGATACTGCCAGCGATACCATCGAAGGAATCCCTGTTAATATAGAAATACTTAATATATCTAGGAAAGGTATTACATATATATTTTTTAATCTATGTTTTCCTTGTGTATTAATTGATAATTGTAATTATAAATATGTTTCTTATCCTCTAGACAAAGAAGTTGAAGTGTGTAAAGAATCTCATAGTGCGGGGACAACAAAAAGTTTCTTTGGGTGTACAAGGTCAAAACAAGTATTAAAAAGAGGCATAAAAAATCATAGTTACTTAAACTTTCTCACATTTCAAATTCCAAGCATTGTTTATTATTTAACATTCTAACACATGTTGGTGGAACTACACTTATATTTTTATTTTGGTTTACTACTAAACAATAAAACTAATACCCTTGCTGAACATCTAACAGAGAATTGTTTATAAGAAATGGTTATTGTATCGTTTTGCAGGTAAAAGGAATGCCGATGTTGAATCACGGGTAGCCCGTAATTATGCAATAGCCCGTTATTATGATGCAAAAAAGGAAAAAATAGATTTAGAAATTAAGTTTCTTAAATTAAAGTTAGAAAAAGTATGTGATGAATAATTAACTATCAATGTTGTGAAGATCATAAGTGTGTTGAAATATACCAAATGTAGTGTGTAGTATGTATATTGTTAGTGTATAACAACTCTTATTAATAAACATATTAAGAAAGTTATCTGTAGTAATTTAATAACCTTTAGGTTAATCAATATGTAACCTTTATATTGGGAAGTTTGAAGTATTATAAATATGAATTCATAATTTCATCAATCATTTCTGAATATCAAATGTAAGTTTACAAGATATATTTTTATGATCAACTGTCGAACACAACTAAACACAACTATCAAAGTTTGGGCTGCGTTTGTTTCTGTTGCGTTTTGTGCACTATAGCACAGACCTCTAAAACAAAAAATGTTTTTAAATAAAACCATATTGTCAACAATAAAAAAGTAATAAATCATTACAAAAGGAATATATCACATAAAGTTCACATCTTTCATTTAATATACAAATTTATTCTTGTTTATATTTCAATTCAAAAATAAAATTGTGTGTAAAAACAAAACGTATCTAACGTGAAGGAGGGCGAATAACCGATAACCGTTCGTCGCACGTAGTAGGCTTCAAAAGGTATAGGAACGTCTTTAACGACTCGTAACGATAATTCAGAAAACTAATAGTTACTGATGTCTATTAAAGACTAGTTGAATATAGGAACCGGGCATTATACAACCGAATAGTATCATAGTCAATGTATCACGATAGTCCTACTTTTTATATATTTACTAGTGTATTGTCATGTCGACGATCCTAAAATAAATAAACTTTCAGTAAATAGTAACTATATGTATAATGCAAACATAAACAGTATATGAATATAATAATGGTAAGATAAAGTGATAGTAACCTCAATGTTTTTTATTTTCAATGCATGATCAATATCATTGATAGATAGTTTCTGCCTTTTGGAATGATGCATAAATTTCATTGCATCTTGCACGACAACTTTTAAGCGATATGTCACATCGTCAGCAAGTTCTTTTGCTGCATCATCACCGAGAGTAGCAATACCAACACTTTCAGCAATTACTTTCATTGAATCCATTGACATCGAAGACCCATACAAGAACTCGGAGTCACTCATTTTGGTGTAAAAACTAATACGAGCAAGTTATCATTAATTAACACATAACACTTTTTATAGAGTGCATTAAATTTCACACTATTACATTGTTTAAACACATAGTAGTTGCAATGTCTTCAAATAATCAACAAAAAGTTGAACTGTTTTTACCTTGTCCACTCCTCCCCACAGACTAAAAATTGTACTTAGAGGTGTTCAATATATATCGATGTTCACTTAACATAGATATTTGGCTTCGAATTGTCGAATTCGGCTGAAATATTAAACCATTTAAAATCAATTTCCTCGGCACATAAGCTGCTCCAACACAATTTTCACGAGTAGCAACATATGACGATTGGCCACAGGATTGTGTATTTTGATTTTAGTTGTATTTAGCTATAGGTTGCAGTGACCATTTATCATCAGGTATACTCCGCGCTTTCAGACGAAGTGCTTTGAAGATATACACAATCTAATTGTAATTACATCATGACGATTTCCTTTACAGAAAGGTCTGATTTATTCTGAAACTTATTATTATATCATAAAGATACTCGTTATCTAATTAGCATATAAGGTGTAGTCGAATAAATGAATTCATTCATCAAGAAGGAATATAAAAATGGAATTATTTAGAAATAAATAACCACAATGATTTTTATTCACGTTTAAATTACATTAAATTGGCAAATATATTTCTGAACCTTTCTTTTGACTCACAAATATTCTTAGGAAAATAGTGTAGTTGTGAGCCACCTACGATTGACTCACAACTATAGCGATGATTTGCTGATTCCGAAGTTGCACTTGAAGAACGATGAGGTTTTCTCGCAATAAAAGACTTGTTACTAGTAGAGCAGCGAAGGGTGTGCTCGCGTATGCAGACTCGATCAAAACAGCTATTCACTATCTATTCGATTACTATTAACGATGATTTTATTACGCGGTTACTATCTATTTCTAAAACGACTGCTCTGTATGCCGCCCGCGCCTGAATGTCCACGTTCCGGGCCTTGCCTGTACGGCACCGGGGTCGCTCGCCCGACGCTGGCGGTGCTCCGCCAATCAGAACACTTAATAGCCACGCGCATAGCGTCAGGTTTCGGCTAAACTATACAGGGTGGGGCGGGGGCGCGACGAGTTCCCTTCGCTTGCTCTTTATTTAATAAAATATTTTACAATTATTCTTACAGCTAACATCTTATAATACTTTAAACTATTAAACTATTCTATAATTGATATTACAAGTGTTAGTACTGATTTTAATACTATCTCTATACACTATTTCTATATAAATCACTATAAAACTACGCACAATTAAGTATACATCACTAATTAACACAAAACACTATAAATTGTCGCGAACAGTAGTCATACATTTAAATATCCTATTATAGTACTTTTAGTAATGAAAGTGAATCAGCTGTCATATTAGGAGTTTCCCTCGGAAGGAGAGATAATAAGCTGTGAATTCGTATAACCAACGTATAAATATTATTTAACCAATCTAAAAAATGACTCACATCTCTTACAAAATCTCTATTATAGTCCGTGTCTTAAAATGTCAAAAGTCACAAAAATCGATTTTTTGCTAATCTCTCGCTTCGTATGGATTCTACTGCCATGTTTTACCAGTATGCTGGTATATAATCCAATAATTTTGTATTTTGCTTAGGTCTCGAAACACCTATACCTCAGGAGTGGATCCAGATCTTCTTTGCCATTTAACGGGATTCTGTGACAGACAATATTAAAGATAATCAACATAGTACATCTAGGCGTCAAATTAATGCTACAATATCACTATATTTTATTAGCAACACGAGTAGTATCGCCAGTGGCTACTAATTTTCCCTCAGGTCTTCAGTTTTAACAAAACTATATAAACATTAGTTAATCAAGTTTCCTGTTGTGAGAAATCTCAAAATCCCAGTCAGATATTTTGCAGCTAAAAATCGATGTTTATTCGTCATCAATGAATATCAATCATCCATAATATTTGTTATTTTTATTGTCTGGTCATTTTTATATCTTATCGTTTGCTAATATTCTATATATATGTAATCTCGTTATATGTATGTATATATCTGCTCAATTCAAATAAAGAGGTTTATGTAAATTAGCTGTCAAAGCGTTTACAAGATGATACAATAAAAGTCGTATATTTATTTCACATACAAAATCTTTTGAAAATAGTAACGTGGTCGTTATACTGCCACATTCTTATTACTTACTAGCTTTTGCCCGCGACTTCGTCCGCGTGGAATAGTTACTTTGGGCTAACGCTAACATGCAGCGGAAGCTCTCAAAAGGAAAAAAAGCCCCGATTTTGAAACATTCTTCATTGCTGCTCCACTCCTATTAGTCTTAGCGTGATGCCTATAGCCTATATAAATGAGCTATCTAAAACTGAAAGAATTTTTCAAATCGGACCAGTAGTTCCAGAGATTAGCGCGTTCATCCAACTAAACAAACAAACCCTCCAGCTTTATAATATTACTATTCTTCTCTAGTACTTAGCTCGAGCCGTCATTCAAATAACATTAACTTTTAATAGAGTGGACCGATTTTAATGAAACAAAGACTAAGTTACTCTCGAGGATATGCTTTATGAATTTTTATTGAATGAATTTATGATTAGGTTTTATTGTGAACCCAGTACTTTAGCAGTGATGCGTGTTCATACAAACAGACAGACATACAGACATACATTTCTAAAAATGATTGAAATGTATTTTATTACTTATTCCTAAACACCTGCAACATTCTTTGTTTACGAAAATCGAAAAAGTACAGACAGGCTAGACTTACACTCTTATCATTACATAGTATAAAACAAAGTCCCCTCCCGCGTCTGTCTGTCTGTCTGTTCGCGATAAGCTCAAAAACTACTGAACGGATCTTTATGCGGTTTTCACCAATGGATAAAGTGATTAGCGAGGAACGTTTTGGTATATAATTTGTCCAGGATTTTTTTTATAATCAGGGCGGGACAACGTCTGCCGGGCCCGCTAGTTATATGTATATAGAGTATTGGTAGATTGTAATAGGGAGTACTTAAGTCTAGACTTAAGTATTAACACTTACGCTCGCGGGCCGAACTGTATTTGTTCCACAAGTATAACCTAACCTAATCGATTTACTTTTCTCAATTTTCCGGTCTTGTTTCGGGTCACTGCGTTTTGTATATTAACAACTTGATGATTCTTAAGTTGAAACAAAACAGATTCACCTCCATTTGGTTAGGTTAGGTTAGACTTGCGAAAAAAGACAACACGAGCTGGCCGCGGCAGGGGTTGCCGTGCGCAATGGTGTTAATACGTAAGTACCTAATAGGCGAATATTTACTTGAATCATAATTGATTAAAAACGTAATAATATACATTGTACGTATAATATCGAGACAAACTAAATAACTGTCAATGTTAGATTCCTATAATATTTTGACTATGCTATGCGCAAAGCCGAATTAAAAACTATTTTCATAGCGGTAAAAAGTTTGACGCGGAATATACATTTTTTTGTAGTGTGACCAGATTTAATTTACATTTATACTATAGATACACAAGTACACAACTGTTAAGCAATGTCCATAAACAACTTACTATTGGCATGATTTGCACCAATTTCGTATTTAAATAATATAAACTACATGTTATAACTGTAAGACTGGGGTTGGATTCATATCGAACTTAATTTAATGATTTAAGTGAGGATTACTTTTATATTGGAGTAACTCCGATTTCGCTTAACTAAAAATGGCGACAAGTGTACCTCAGCATTCTTTAGAATTTTCATGTTACGACGAAAAGTAATAAAATCACGTATATTTAAATTCATATTCAGCTTCTATTTTGTAGATAGCTTTGAGTAAGATAATTAAAACAAGCATAATTCGAGACACGATACAGAAGAATCACTTCGCTTATATCCGCCAAAATAACGGTATTGAAAAATTGATTTTTTTTATTTGTAATGTTTGCTGATAAGTGTTGCCATAATTTATAATCTCGCACTTTTTTACGTACGTCTTATAATGGAAAGCTTCATCATAGAATAAACAATAGTATAAAACAAAGTTCCCTACCGCGTTTGTCTGTCTGTCTGTTCGCGATAAACTCAAAAATATGCTACTGCACGGATCTTCATGCGGTTTTCACCAGTGCATAAAGTGATTCGTGAGGAACATTTTGGTATATAATTTGCCAAGGATTATTTTATAATCAGGGCGGGACAACGTCTGCCGGGCCCGCTAGTCATAGAATAAACAATGTTGACGAGGATTTCATAGGTGACTTAGTTTAAAAGAATAGAGTGGTTCATTTATTTTGTTATTATGTATATTATTTTGTTGGGGTTTGGTTCTTTTTCGTTGAATATAGGGGAATGTATTTTTGAAGTGAAACTTCTTTATCGGCGTTGGAAAAAATTTACCGTCACATTTTTCCGTTACGCGCTATTTTGTTTGTATTTATGTATATGAAAAAAAAATCTTTTTATTTAAATTTTATTTAATTTAATTTTTTTTTTTAATAAATTAATGAAATTGTTTGAAAAAAAAAAAGAAAGGGTTTTTTTTTTTTTTTTTTTTTTTTTTTTTTTTTTTTTTTATTATTAATAAAAAAAAAAAAAAAAAAAAAAAAAAAAAAAAAAAAAAAAAAAAAAAAAAAATAAATTTTAATAATAAAAAAAAAAAAAAAATTTTTTTTAATTAAGAGATAATATTTGTTTATTTTTTAAGAGCTATATAGAGCAAAGTTGCCCTGTACGGCAAAAGACCTCAACAAGACGAGTACCTTGGTGGAACACAAAACTCATGAAACTGAGGGAAAAACTAGACACCTTTTTAATAGAGCCAAAAAATAAATAAAGAATGGGAAGCGTACCAAGTGGCTCTAACCAACTTTAACAGAGAAATTAGGAAAGCAAAGCGGGCATCCTGGAGGAAATTCTGTGAGGAAATCAATGATATGCCTCACGGAGTAAGAATTCACAAGGTGCTAGCCAAGGACAAACCTAATCAAATAGAGCTCCTTAAAAAACCAGATGGTATTTTTACTGCTAATGTAAAGCAGACTATGGAGCTTCTTACCTCTGTCTATTGTCCAGGCTCTGAGAGTCTTATGTAACAAAGTGTATTAATGCCTTCCAAGGTTAACCTCGGTCTGAGGACTGGCGTAGAGCGACAATAATCATAAGACAACAGAACGAGAAATAGCTTATAAAAACTTTTAAACCATATAAAACAAGCGGTGAGGACGGAATACAACCTATGCAATTACAGCAAGGAATGGACGTTCTAACACCGACTCTAGTCAAGATCTTCAGAGCTAGCCTTGCATGGGGATTTATATGTGAACTGTGGACAAAAGTACGAGTCCTATTTATACCTAATAGACTATGCTTTACCAAAGTCTTTCAGACCCATAAGCCTTACATCATTTCTTCTCAAAACACTGGAGAAGATACTTGATAAATACATTAGAGAGATGATATTGGTCATAAGCCTTACACACGCTAACCAACATGCCCATAGCAAAGTTAAATCTACTAAAACTGCCCTGCTATATCTGACAGACAAGATAGGAAAGGCATTGGAAGACAAGCAAATTGCACTATGTGCATTTCTAGAAATGGAGGGTGCTTTTGATAACACCCCAATAAAAACTTTGATCCAGGGCCTTGTGATCAAAAGAGTAGATACTTCTATCACTAGGTGGATCGAAGCAATGCTCTTTAATCGTACAGTAAAATTGCCACTACATGGCACACATTCTGAGGTGGTAACCACAAGGGGATGCCCCCAAGGTGGTGTGCTTTCACTCCTATTATGGACCTTGGTGGTTAGCCAGCTCCTGCATAAGATGGACGAACTGAGGATAGACACCCAGGGCTATGCCGATTACCTGGTGATAGTTGTCCGAGGCTTCTGTCAAAGTACTATTTCGTAATAGATTGATGCTTCAATTTAGAAAGCAAAAATAGCAATGGGTATATGCGGGCGACTGGCTGGTAAACGCTGGGGTTTAATCCCTAGGCTGGTCATCTAGCTTTACACCGCAATAGTCAGGCCCAGGATAACGTACGCCTGTATGCTCTGGAGCGGTAAAACTAGCCAGTTGACTGTTAGAACCCATTGAGCTTCGGTACAAAGGACAGCGTCTATCTTAGCGACGGGAGTTATGTCGACCTCCCTGTGGAAGCTATGTTGAATCTTTTGCCCCTTCACCTACATGTAGGAAAGGTGGCTTGATCAACAATGCACAGAATATACGTACAGAGAAGAACGAAATGGTTATCCCTGTCCCTGAGATCCATACTGGACTCAGTAATAAAACACCAGTTTTAGGTATGATATCAGATATAAAATTACCTGAAACTAATCTTACAAAATTCTACACAGTAGACATACCCCCACGAAACTCCTGGACTAACAGTGAAATAACGTGGAAATCGGGTAGCCTATTGTGGTACACTGATGGGTCCAAAATGAGACCTAACGTAGGCTGTGATATTTATGGGGAGCGACCCAAATTTAGGCATCACACTAACCTTGGTAGCTTCGCCTCCATTTTCCAAGCAGAAGTGTACGCTATATTAGAGTGTGCCCATATTAATCTGCAAAAAGACTACGTTAATCATACAATTTGTATCCACTCGGACAGTCAAACCGCCTTATTAACCATTGCTTCAGACTCATTTGAGTCGAAACTTGTGTCAAATTGTGTGGCCGTATTAAACAGTCTGGGCCAAAATAACAGACTAATTCTGCGATGGGTTCCGGAGCATGCAGGCATTGCTGGCAACGAAGCTGCTGATGAGCTTGCAAGGGCAGGTGCTATGGGAATACACATTGGTCCTGAACCATCCTGTGGAATACGCAAAAGCCTAGCTCTTTTGACCCTTAGAAACCATTACAGTCAAGAAGCCAAAAGGTTCTGGCATAACTTGCCAGTACAAAACCATTCCAAAGAACTCATCAGGGCATTTAACCAGCGATATGCTGGTAAGAGCCTGTCACTCGGTAGAAATCAATTACGGGTTTTAGTGAGAGCACTCATTGGGCACTGTTGTCTTAAAAAGCACCTGTACAACATCGGTATCCATAGCACAAGAGAGTGTAGATTTTGTCATAGTGCGGATGAGACCCCCAAACACCTCTTGTGTGAGTGTGATCCAATGAAGCCTACACGAAACCGGATTCTGGGAAAGCATGTATTGCCTCCGGATTAGATACAGATGCTCTCAACCAAAAAAGTCCTGCCGTTCTTAAATACTATAGGACTAGGCTTTAGTAATGTGGGGCGATCACAATAGATCAATACTGGTCGCAGTGATACAGGACTAAGGTCTGCATAGCCCTTTTTCCAGAATAATAATAATAATAAGAGCTATATATGGTAAAGTTTTCACCTTGCTACCTATTGAAGGTTGGACAGAAAGAAATAATAAATTTGTTTAATAAAAACTACTATATATTAAACTATAAATCACCGTTCAGACTAACTTATGAATTATATTTGTTCAACGAAACGGCGAAACATAAACAGAAAAATGAGAATGAAAAAAAGAATTACTGTAAATAAAACTAGAAACAAAGAGATAATAAAAACTAAGAGCAATAAGATAATTGGAATGTGTAATAAAATTCAAAGCGTTCTAGAAAAGAAAAATAGACATCATAAATAAAAAGAAAGCGATGTGAGAATAACGAACGAGGCTATGTGATCTGTTAGTAATGTAATTAGAAATATATTTAACTGTGTTACCGTCTTCCTTATTATCGCAGCTAATATTGGTAATAAAAAGTAAAATTAACATTTCATTTATTGATTCTGTACAATGGGTTTACCTTAAAATATTATAAACTGATATGAATAATAAAATCATGCAAATTTTGTACTCTTTCTGTACCCAATCGGGTAAATATGTTAACGTAGTGTGGAAACATTGTCACTAACGACATATCATGTTGGTTCTTTGCTCCACGCGATTGTTCTAGTACAAAGTAATCAAAGGTGGCGTTTATTAAATAGTTATAGTGATTAATTGTGAAAATGTATAGAAATAAAAAGGACGTTGATAAACATGTTGAAAATTTATTATCTAAACTGTCAGTAAAAGAGGTGAGTTGAGCATTTTATGTGTCGATGATTGCCGTTACATTAGGTTTATAAAATTGGTTATTTTTCAGTTTAAAACGCGAGCGTATTCTATAGCACGTTTGTATTTCGATGTGGGTGATTTTGCTAATTGCCAGAAATACGTTGAACAATATATCACTCAGAAGGACAATAATGCCGCGGCTTATAAGTTACTCGGCCAAGCTCTTCAGAAATTGGGACAAAAAGAAAAAGCGTTAGAAAAATATAAGACATCATTGGACGTAGATCCAACCCAAACAAGCGTAGTACTAGACAGTAAGTTATATCTTTATTTTTATACCATGTTGATTTAATGGACTTTGAGAGGCAAAATCACAATTTCTGCTACCCACTTATTAAAAATACCTACTTATGTATTTGCTTAGTGCTTGATTTTTGCCGAGAGTATAGTGTGGTTTAAACTATATGTTCATTTGTCAATTTTTCATATTTTTTACTTGATTATTTGAATCGGGGGGTTTGTGTCGCTTTATTAATACAAAGGAAAAAAAATATGATAAAAGGGAAATATATTTTACAATATAAAACATGTCTCATGGGTGATATTCAATATGCAAGTTTTATCGAAGATATTATTAATATTATAAAGAGGTAAAGGTTGTAGGGGGTAATATCTGGCTCTACAGGTCTGATTTCAAAAATTATTTCAGTGTTAGGTAGCTCATTTATCAAAGAAGGCTGTATGTGTGTATTATCATGCTAAGACCAATAGGAGCAGAGCACCAATTAATAATGTTTCAAAATCAGGTTTTTTTTCTTTTGACCCAAAGTAACTATTCCACGTGGAAGAAGTCACGGGCAGAAGCTAGTCAAAGATATATCCTGTACATTGTAAAGAAACATTCAAATTCAAATCATTTTGCAAATGATTGGAATTACATATTTATATTAGTTTTGGAAGACTGAAATAACTTTCAGAGTGAAATAAATAATTAATAGGGCTTGTTATATGTATAAATTAAATATTTTTGAAAAAATCATTCATTATTTGTAAGATATTTATGAGTTACTTCGGATAAAAAAAATGTTTTGAAACTGATGACACTTGGAGGAAAATTATTGAAATTAAAAGTGTTACTGCTGTTTGATAATATACTCTAAAGAACTTTGTAATTTACATACACATAGGGATATCAGTATGTACTTTGAGTCTGTTGTATGAACAGATGAGCTGTTTCATACTCCACTATTTCATATTAGCATTCAAATAGTGTTTATTTATTTTCCAATTGTTAGGCAAACTTACAGCCAAATTATTATAATAAAACAAAGAGTGGGTTAGATTGAGGTTTTTTTTTCTCAAACTGACTGCGCTATTGACCTGGCAAGGTCTTAACAGCTTCACCAGACTATGTTAGATTGATGGCCATTTATAAGTTTTCACAAATATAAGTAAATTGTTTAATTGAAAGAAGTTACAAACAGATAGCAGTACTTTGAAAGAGTAGAAACTTAATGGTAGAATGGTGTTGTTAATTTATACTTCAGTGAGGAAATGTTAGTATGAAATAAATAAATTTTTTGTCAAGTTTGTTAAATTTGTTATATGCTCATATTATATATTATTACTATAAGAACTTTTAACCTGTAGCACAATGCTGTTATTGGCTATTTCTATTTTAGGTCATTGGAACAGAGCCTTTATATAACTTCAATATAATTGCACTCTCTAGCTAAAAAATTGGTTATAGTACCCACCTCATATTAAAGGTCATGAACAATTTAGAAAGTTGTACCTTTTTTGTAATGCAATTTAAATGCATTCTTAATTTTTATTTCATTTAAGGGTTGCATTCGACATAAGAGATTTAAAAGAAATCTAAATAGAAAGGAGTATACATATAGCAACTGCTAAAGTATTAGACTTGAACTAAAAAGACATCCACATTTTGTTGGTTATTAATAGAAGAAATACTTCTGTGGAGGAAGAAGTATTAAGGACGCATACTCAATTTTATGCATTTCAGTTTTGACATAGAGTCATACTACTACACATGCTCAGCTTAAATATGTACAACTGTGATAACTGATAATCAGAGAAAATATAAAAAATGTTTTCTTATTGTTATCATTCTATGTTATTATTAATGATTAGCATAGTCCCGTGAAGCTGTGAAGGCATTTCCAGGCCAATAGCATAGTCAGCTCGAAAAAAAAAAAGATTATTAGTGGGCGCAGCGGAGATAGTACCACCCTAATAATGAAAAATTATCCCTTGACAAATTATATATCTTAACCTTCCTCATGAATCACTTTATCTACTGGTGAAAACAGTGTGAATTCAGTAGTTTTTGAGTTTATTGTGTACAGTCAGACAGATTTGGTAGAGGACTTTGTTTTAGGATATATAATGAACTGCCAAAAGTCGCCATTGATCCCATGGGTGCTAAAAAAGTTAATCAAGGTCAAAGTTCAGCTCTGTCGGAGTTTTTGTTATTTGATCACTATTTTTATGTCTAGTTTAACCAGACTTTAGTAGCTAGAAATCCAGTTTGCGCTGATAGGTTTAGTGTCATACTGTCAGATCAATGTTTCATTTCTCATTGACCAGGTGAGTAATTATGTTGTGGTAACTGAATTTCAGTATAGATAGTAGCTAGAAACATCCAGTTTGCAGTCAAAGATTTATTGTCACAGTGTCAGATCAATGTTTCATCTCTCAAAGATCAAATGAGTAGCTGTATAATTATAACATATTTTGAATATAGTTAGTACATAGAAACACTGAATTTGCGCTTAGAGGTTTAGTCCCATAGTGTCAGATGAAGGATCCATAGAAATTTCTGAGGCCCATCATGAGGTCATATAGTTTAATCCTAGGAAAACCTCCGTAACTACAAATGAAACAAATACAAACATGACATATTTATTTTTACTCATTAAGGAGTTCCATAACAGTCAAAACAAAAAAAGAAAGAACTAAGCATACACTAATAACATTGAGGAAACAACATTATATGCCCTCAAAATAATTTTATTCGTAATCTCAAATTGATTCCTTTTTCGAAATTATCAAGAAGTGTCGTAAAGTGTATACATATAGATACAGTTTCTAAAGCAATCAATTGCAAAAGGGCGTAATCATCCACTCACAATGGAGCCTGAGCATGGACTGAATTCGGACTGAATTCTTGATCGACATTGTTTTCTAAACTGTGAAGTTTTGTTTAAAACTAAATTTAAAAAAAGAAACATTTTTACATATGGTAAACTCTACTCGATATCATTGTCTTTGTATTATAAGCGGGTATTTTAGGTTATTTAGGTAGATTACTGATATTCGAAGGAACATCAGGCAGTTTTGTGGGAGGGGGCTATGAAGAATTGATGTTTTTAAATGGAAACCTATTAATTAAAAAAATATGAATTATTTTATTGTTACAGGTTCAATGTATCCGTTAATCATTATGTGTACCAAAGTTCAGTAGTTTTCTTGTAATTAGTTTTGAAAATTTTTAAATTTCTTCTTCTTTCTTTTTTTTTGAACTGACTACGCTATTGACCTGACAAGGTCTTAACAGCTTCACTGGACTACTGTAAATGTTGGCCTTTTTTGAGTGTGCGTCCTTAAGTATATGCATAAACTTTTTACAACACATAAAATAATAACAATATTATTTTGTGTGTTGTATTAAAATTCAAGTTGGATAAAATAAATATATTATAATTTCAGTTTGTGAACTTCTTGCTGATGAAGGTGTCACTCTTGACCCAAGCCAAGCCAAGTATTGGTGTGAAAAAGCTGAAGCAACATTTCCAAGACACCCAGTTACTTTTCGTTTAAAGGAAAGACTTGTTACAATTTTAAATCCGGATCCTGAGGCATTAGTGAATTTACTAATAGCAGAACTGGCAATAACACCTAAGGATGTACTACTACATATTCGTCTATTAAAACATTATATGCATGTTAACAAATTTCGAGAAGCGTTTGAACATTGTTGCAATGTAGAATTTATTAATAATACTTTTGTGAATAGTTCTGTCTGGTACGAAAACGTAGTAGAACTTTTCAAACATAATATTTACAATGCTAATGATTGGCTTTATCAATTATTTCTCTTAACTGTCAGGGAAAGAATTTGTATGCTAAGTTTGACAGAGACACCAGGGAGTTTGTCCAAAGGTTTAATTGAATCAAATGAACTTCTCCATGATTATGATCAATCCATAGAAGCCGTAGCAAAAGCAGGTCCTTATCCTGGTTTTGCAGAGTTTCATGCAGTTTTGTTGCAACATCATCGAGGTCAGTTTGCCTTTCATGCAGCAACATTTTTGTTAAAAAAAGCTAAGAAATGCCAAATCAATTGGAGAGATGCAGTAAAATTAGCTGCTCCATTAATGTTAATTGCTTGGCATACCACTCCCCTAGATCCAAAAGTGCATTGGCTTAGGCATGCTCCAGAAAAGCAAGTTAATGCAGTAACTCGTTGGTATTCTGACGGATCTTACAGATGTTCACAATCTGGTCATTACTTGCTCACAAATGTTCAGGATAAAAGTCAATCCATTCTTGACCAAATATCACAATGCTGTTCAGGAACTCATTGGAGGGATAAATTATACGAAAAAATATTTCCAAGTAGAACCCATTTAACAAAAATCAAATCATCACATTTCGTTTCACATGCAAACAATGGTCCAGTTCTCAGATTACCTAGAAAAGCAGAAATTGAAGCATATGACTGTGAAGCTCAAAGAGAGTTTGCGAGTTCTCTTCATCATTTTGTGTGGACATTATTAAACTACAAAAATTATGCAAACTTTAAATGCACCTTATTTGAGATGCTGACACCCACTATGACTGCTTGTGGTCCTGAAACTCTAAATAAATTAGACATTCAAGCTTTTCTTTACTGTGCAGCCTTAACATGTAAACAACAAAAGACTATGGACTCATCTTTATTTGACAATGACAAACCAATAATTCTTCCTGCCAATATAACTGATACATTATGCCCATTGCCACAATTAAAGTGGTGGGACTGTGCTTACAAATTTACTCAAAATGGATTAGGTACAGAATTAACAGACATTCGTGCCACTTTAACGCGAGGTATTGAGGTTGTTCGATGTATTGACAATCATGGGCTTGATGCTGAGCTCCTATGTGTTCTTGGACGCATATTTAGCGAAAGATCTAAAGGGGTATCAAATATAGATGAAAAAAATCACTTGGAAATGAGGGCTACTTTATACTATTCTTCAGCAATACCAATTCTAGAAAAACTTAAAAGTAAAATGGTTGTAAAGATTCCTGAAAAAAGATTATTTGATTATACTCATAAAGATCTCAGTTCAAAAGATATAAGTTCTTTGATTGATGAAAGCAAATTATATGTCGCTAGTCGCTATTTTAATGATAGTGAATATGATAAAGTTTTGGAAATACTAGCTAACTTAAAGTCACCACAGGCTTTCTTCTACGTTAGTCAAACTTACAAAAAATTAGCACTAGAAGAAAATAATTTTGCAAAAGATGATACACCACAAAAGATGTCGAAACATGCAACTTTATTATCTAGAGCTAAAAATTATGCTTATAAAGCACTAGACCGGTTAAAAGAAATAGAAGCAAGTAAAACCCATCATTTATATACAGAAATACATGAATTAATTGAAGAGATTGAAAGTTATATCAATAAAGTAGATCCTGACTTATATATTACTGTGTTTAATGATGGTGATTGTAAATATTCTTCTGATGATAATATATCTACTGATTATATACCAATGAAATCTAATCATCGTATTTTTCGGAATGTTAGTTCAACACCAAAGGCTTCATCGCATGCAAATGTTACCAGTTATCAGAGTGCAATAGATACACAAATTCTTGAGAGCCCTCATGTGGACCAACATTGGTTTACAAAAATCGAAAATGAAATAAAGAGTTTACATAAAAAAGATACTGTTATTAAAGAACTTGTGGATAATACAAAAACTTGGTATGATGAATATTCCAAACTAGGAAATCAAATTATGAGCACTATAAATAATAATACACAGAACACTACTGATCAATTTAAACTTCTAAAAATATCAATAGATCAAGTAAAGGATCAAATTGACGAATGTAGGAATGAATGTAAAGATGTTGGAGCAATAAAGAAACAAATTGCAGAACTTAAAAAAGAGATCAATAAATTAAAAAAATCTGCACCAGAGCAAACAATAGATGAAAGTGAGTTATATAATTTAGATGAGGATTACAGGACAAATGAAACCACTTCTACATTTTCATCACAACTACCTTTTGCTCCATCACAAGTAATCCCTCCTTTCAGTCAACGACTTGTACCACCTTTTCCTGTTCCATCTAATCCATACCAATTTTATGGGCAAACATTACACAATTTTTGTAATCCTTTTTCTCAATTTTCACAAGCCAACACTGCGCCAGGGGCAACAACCATATTTGATCCTACAAGAACTCAAGTAAATTATCCTAATGTATATCCTACACCTGATCAAATATATTTTGATGTGGCACACCTTGTTCCTTCAAATGCGACGACGGCGACTGCTATTCCGGGTGTACCGATAGTTCCCAATATGCCAACAGTACAAACTGTTTCAGCAGTACCGACAACGCCTGTGGTATCAATACCACCTACTTCCGTGATTACATCTAAAGCTATAACAAAAGACAAAGAAGTTTCTCGATCTTTGCCTTTTAATGTGGTTATTACGTCTTCAGATCCATTACCAAGTTGTACTATTACTCCAGCACCTGTTCTAAGCGTGACAATTCCTTCTAAACATATTAAAGAAAGTCCACATAATTATCAAATTCCAATGCCATCTATAAGTGAGACTAAAGTTGTAGCACCACCAGTTTTTAACTTTCCTTTTCCTGCAAATAAAACGAATACTTCTACACCAAGTAGTTCAGCGCTTGGTTGGAATGTATCGTCAGTACAAACAAGCTTTAAACCGGCTGAATCTAGTACTGCATCAAACATCAGCAATTCTGCATTAAACAAAACACCTGACAAATCGAAATCAGTTGTGGATGGAGTTTGCACTCAGTCTTCGCCCAATACTAGTCTTAATAAATCAAGAACATTATCTGAAAAAAGTAACACATCTGTGGAAAATTATGATCCATGCCCTGATTTTAAGCCTATTGTACCATTGCCAGCTGAAGTGACAGTTAAGACTGGTGAAGAAGATGAAATGGTGGTATTCTCTGCTAGAGCGAAATTGTTCCGTTTTGTTGATAAACAATGGAAAGAAAGGGGACTTGGTGAAATGAAACTGCTGAAGCATAAAATAACTGGTAAAGTAAGAGTACTTATGAGGCGAGAACAAATACTCAAAGTATGTGCAAACCATATTATTTCCTCAGAAATGGAAATAAAACCCATGATAAACGAAACAAAGGCTTACTTTTGGGTTGCTCATGATTTTGCTGATGAAAGTGTTGTATTAGAAAAGTTTTGCATTCGATTTAAAACTGCCGATATTGCGCTGCAATTCTATAATACTTTTGAACAGGCACGACAAGAGGCTTCAGTTTTGTCAACTGATAAAATTACTCCTGTAGCCAATAATAATACAATGACGGACACAAATCAGATGTATAATACCGTATCTTTTGGTAAAGAAAAAGCTAAAGGAGTTATTTCTACTGCTTCAGCTAAGGCTGTAGTTGGAGGTTTTACATTTAGTAGTACACCTACATTCAAACCTTTACCAAATAATAATGAAACTATTACTAAACCCTCAGAACAAATTTCTAATAAAAGTAACATATTTGGTGGATTATCCCTTAAGACAAGTGATAATTCATTTAGTAACTTATTTAGTGTACCATCTACAAATATTTCAAGTTCTTCAAGTACATTAGAAAAAGAAGTGTCTAGCAAGTTAAATGTGTCAGATACAGTGGAAGAATATGAACCGAGTGTCGATTTTAAACCGATAATACCATTACCAGCTCTGATAGATCATAAGACTGGTGAAGAAGATGAAATTATTTTATTTGAGCACAGGGCAAAACTATTAAGATTTGTTTCCACTACTAAAGAATGGAAAGAGAGAGGTCTTGGTAATATAAAATTACTTGTACATAAGGAAAATATAAACAAAGTTCGGTTATTGATGAGACGTGAACAAATTATGAAGGTATGTTGCAACCATGCTGTAACTAAGGAAATGGTATTTCAAAAAATGCCTAATATTGATAAAGCTGTAACATGGTGTGCTAAAGATTTCTCAGAAGGTGAATTAGTAGCAGAAACATTCTGCCTGAGATTTAAAACTGTGCAAATTTGTAATGATTTTGTAGATGCTATTAAATCTGTACAATCCAAAATGAAAGATGAAGCTAAAGCCGCTAAAGAAGAACAAAATGCTGCAAGACAAAATATTCAATCTATGAATACGAAGACTATGATAGGTTGGGGAGATAGTTTCAAACCTAAATCTGGCAGCTGGGAATGTCAGAATTGCCTAATACGTAATGAACCTAATGTAACAATTTGCAGTGCTTGCAGTAATGCTAAAGATGCAACATCTGGAAATTCAATGAACAAACCTATTGTAGAGAATATTCCTAAATTTAATTTTGGAATTCCTAATCAAACTGTAAACTCAGTTGAACCTCAGAAAGAGGTTTCATTACCTGCCATTTCAACTTGGGGAGATAAGTTTAAACCAAAACAAGGATCTTGGGAATGCAGTTCTTGTTTCGTTAGAAATGAAAGTAACTTACAAAATTGCAGTGCATGTAACAGTTCAAAAGATCCTAGTATGAAGAAAGATAACAAATCAATATTGGATACAAATGTCACACCAGTTCAGTTTCATTTTGGTTATTCACCAGTTGCTTTAAACCAACAAAAGCACTCAGAGACTTCATCAACATCTATATTTGATGGTACTGGAACACATAAATTTAATTTTGGGATTCCAAAAAGAATGTCAGATAATATAAAAACATCCGAGGTCATGGAAGATCAAATAAATTCACAGTCTAAAAATAATTTAGAGAATGTAGGTCCCATAAACTTTAGTGTTATAAAAAGCAATGATGCTTCTAAAACTGATGTATCAATAAAAACGACCTTACTTCCAACCCCTCCAACAAATATTGCCGTTAATCAACATGGGAATGAAGATAAAGGGAATCTGGCTTTTGTGGTCAAATCTAAAACTTCAGTGAAAGATATAACAGAACATGAGAAAGCTTCAGAAGCATCAAGTGATAACAGTGATAGCAATGACTGTGTGAATGAGGGTGACACTTGTATTTCGATGACCTCTGTGGTAAATAAAGTAAGTTTAATTATTATATTATCTTTTGTTATAATAATAACTACATTTTTCTTATGGTATCCTATGTTAAAGAAACTTCGTTAAATTATCCATATACATGTGCTGAGTGTCTTGAAGCCACTATTAATGAATAAATATTATAAATTAACTGGCTAAAATTATGGCTTTGTCAGGACTTGTGATGACGCTTTATTTGTGAAGTTGAAAAATAATGCCCTTTTAATTGATTATATAAATAATTTTAAATTGTCGTTATTGCTAACTGAATAGGGACCAGCCGATTTTAAACCGCAATGTCCCTCTATGATTGATACACACACACATAATATATAATGTAATATATATGCATGTGTATTATGGTACAGTAATTATCTTTGAATCACTTGAAGGCCTTCCGGAGATTGCATTTTATAATTATGTTGCTGCTAATTTATAGAGTGATTTTAATTTCACTAAATAGATGGAATATTTCAATAATGTTATTATTTTTAGATATTAGATGAGTCTAGTGAAGAAAATGAAAAAACTCTTTATTGCCAAACGGCAAAATTGTTCCGATTTGTTGACGGTGAATGGAAAAAACGTGGAGTCGGTATTGTCAAAATTTTAAAACACAATGATTCTAAAAATGTCAGGTAAGTTAATATAATTCCTATTTATTTATGATCGAATTCAAATTTCAATTACAACAGCAATAAATGTGATAGATTCAGTCACACAATTCGAAAGATTTAAGAATACAACTGTTAGATGGAAATGGCCATAATTTAAGTATTTGTTTTTTCTGTGACTTGAAAATCTTAAATGCTACTATAGGTTGTCTGTTATAATTACAGACAGAATTTTGTTTTGATCTAAACACTTGTATACAATAAAACAAGTAGTACTATGTATTTGGAAAAGTAGACCAGAGTGTTATAAACCATTTGTTACCATTCACTCTATCCCTCCCTTCGTGCTTACTCAGCATGTATGTATAGCGCTCTTTTCTGCTCTTTTCTTGACACCGTTTTAACTTTAATTATTTTAGAGTGTCCCAAGATGTCTGATAGGGCTGATTTATAATTCTCGATTATTGCTTTTAATGTTTTCTTTTTTATTATGTATTTCTAGAGTGTTTATGCAAAATGAACAAAATCAGAAAGTCTGTTTAAATCATATATTGACGCCTGAAATAACTTACACGCCCAGAGATGACCGAACTTGGTTATTCGCAGCTAATGACTTTAGTGAAGGCGAAACTAATTTACAGCAATTCTGTTTAAGATTTAATAACACAGAGATGACATTGTTATTTAAAGATAGTATTGACAAAGTTAGAGAAGAAAAGTGCGATAATAAAACTAAAATTGTTAAGAATACCCTGAAAAGTGATAGTACAACCGAAATTAATGAAGACGTTATTTTTGTAAGAGAAATAAACGCTACAAATGAAGAAAAGGAGAAAGCAAAAGAACTTATGCTACCCGAAAACTTTTTCACTTACAAAAATAAAGAGCCCTGTCAGGGTTGTCGGGGCTGCGATGATGAATCTAAAAATAATTCTCCAGCTACAGTTGCAAAATCAATAACAACAGAAGATGCAACTTTTGCTACTTTGTCTACACCTGAATCGTCAGTGTCATCCGTCAAAGGTGCCACGGTTTCCTCATTTGACACTCCATCTGATTATGTCAAGACTGTAGACACATCAATATTCCGCACCCATTTAGATTCTACTAATATTGTTACAAAATCTGCCATACCGTCATCAACAAAGCTCACCAGTGTTAATACTTTCATTCAGGGTAATGATGTTACTAACAAAGAAAATAATAATAGTAATCTGAAATCTAGTGGTTTTGGAGCATTTAGTGAAGAAACACAAAGTGAATCACCGTCTATATTTGCTGGTGGAGATACAAAATACTCAATACCTTCAAAATCTTCAGTTTTAGCACCACCAAAATTAAGTACTATAAATAATCCTGTTACTAAAGAGACTGCGGATACTAAGCCAACTCCGAAAAACCCTGTTTTTGGTGACATTAACTCAGTTTTCGGGAACACTAGTATGGGAACTTCTACCAACAGGTCAATATTTGATACTTCAGCAACCCAAAAGTTGGAGAATCAGAATGATGAAGTCAAATCCATCTTTGGAAGGAATAATATATCTACTCAAATTTCTCAAGGAAGATTATTTGGTCCAACTACTGCTTCCGAAAATGACAATAAATTAACTTCTGGACAGTTTGTGCTTAACTCCCAAAATTCTCTATTTGGAGCTGATAAATCGATATTTGGAAATGCTTTCAACCAAGAACGTTTCCAGAATATTGAGTCTGGTTCTTTCAAGTCTGATGTAAAAAACTCAAACAATCCAAAGGATGTGGATGAGGTTAAAGATAAACCTGTATTACACTTTGATAGTAACATATCATTCGCAAATCTATCTTCAAGCATTGACAAAGCAACATTTGAAAGTAAGTATATTGTTTATATAAATAAATTTGAGGATGTTATTATGTCTATAATAATATCGGTCCATTGCATATATATAGAATGGTTTTTATTAATTGTGTGTGATTAGGATAGTAAAAAATTACTTTTTCATTTATTCTTTACTAGCCGGCCCGGCAGACGTTGTCCCGCCCTGATTATAAAAAGATCAGTGACAAATTATATACCAAAACGTTCCTTATGAATCACTTTATCCACTGGCGAAAACCTCTTGCAAATCCGTTCCTTATGAATCACTTTATCCACTGGCGAAAACCTCTTGCATATCCGTTCAGTAGTTTTTGAGTTTATCGCGAACAGACAGACAGACAGACGCGGTAGGGGACTTTGTTTTATACTATGTAATGATTATTCATTTATTTTGTAGATTGTTAATATTTTATTCTTTACCAAACAACTCGGTTAATTTGGTTAACTCAGTACGTACGTTAGTTACGAGTATTTTATGGATTTTCGTTAATTTGCCACACCATTTGCAAACTATTTAATTAATTTAAAATTAGTATTCATATTAATACTGGAGTGAATTCCAAGATTATGCTTTTCCATAGAAACTTTGCGGTAACGGTAAAATTACAATGAAAGAAAAAGCAATAAAAAAGAACGCACTTTTAATTCGGATAAGACATCACATTTCACGGGTTTTTGCTAGTTATAAATAAATAATTAATGAAGTATGCTTTACAATGATGCATTCGGATGTTACTGTTCCATTTTTTATTACGCATTCAATCTAAAGTTATTTTTTTAACAACATGAACAAGAAATAAAGTCAAGCACATACTTTCGCGAAAGAAAAGTCAGCCTTAAAGAAACCATAAATAGGAATAAAAATAAAACTGATTACTAATTACAGAAAAATAAGCGATTTCTTAGAAAAAATACATATGTGTCAAATAAATCAACACTATCATTTAGAGAATCAAATTGGTAGCCAATACCATTGTTTTTTAAAAAAGTAAAAAGTTTGGTATTCTTTAATGTACTCATAGGAATATATAACTGAATTTTCGACAAGATTTCTGGATTGTCCACAATTCTATTGGCAAAATTATTCGAATAACTTAGATCGGGTATTTCACGTCGTTTATAGAAAACTGTTTACATTTTTCTATATCTGCTTTTCCTCGTTAATGTAGATCTAACCCATATCTCGGGAACGGCGTTTTTTCTAGACGAGATGTAACTCTTTATACTTTCGTGTATTATATGGTCTGTTGAATAGTTGGAGTGTGAAAAGACAACACTGAAAACAAACTGACTGAAAAAAGAAAACAGACTCTCATATTCATAATATTAGTAAGGATAATCAGTTAAATTGTAGGAAGGGAGAAAGAAATAGCTGAACTATTTTAACACCCTGACACAGAACTGACAATTATTTTCATCATATAAAAATCAATCATCCGTCATATGTGGGATCAAACCCGTAACTACTCATGGCTGCAGTAGGGATTACATAGTAAGTAAGTAGGACCCTGTAAATCGAATAGTACCAGTGTTTGTCGAGTGGTCGAAATTCCATAAGAATTAATTAATTTTTCATATTTCAATTAAGGAAACAGAATGAAGTATTTCTAATTTTTTTATAACACGAAAGTTTGTTAATATCTACTAAATAGAAATAAAAAAATACTTGAGAAACAGAGCAGGAAGATGTACTTAACTGTCTTGTCTCTGCCTATTTATACATACATTGTGTGAATAAAAAATAACTTGTTGACTAAATGTAAGTTTCTAATTTAGAAAAACCCGATTTCCAATGGGAGGGCACTGGACAACAATTATTTACGACACCACAAAAGTTAAATAAATCGAAAAACGTCAGTGACGTCAGTGATACTACCGGTGGGGCTCACGAGGATGAAGAATATGACCCACATTATGAGCCGGTAGTGGCATTGCCTGAAAAAATTGTTGTTACAACTGGTGAAGAGGAAGAAGTAAGTGTACAGTACAATTTATTTAAAGAGGATAACATAATTACTTTTAATTTCTATTCAAAATCTGATGATAGACATCAGATTAATATACGAATACTAATTGATAAGTATACCGATTATTCAAACACAAAATACTTGCATTGTTACAATGATCGAGTAATTGGTAAATCTGGATCATTCTTATTATTCTATTCTATTCTTCGTATCATTATTAAATAGACAGTATGCAAATCTTTACAGAATATATTATGCAATTGTACGTATATTTTGATGCAATTTTTTGGAAACGGTTTTTACACAACCTGATTTCAAAGGATCCTTTATTTAATTTAGAGAGGTGTAACTGGAGTTTAGGTAGAATGTGATCCCACTTAGAGCGATCGTCAAGAACCGATCTGCCTGGTTCCTAAAGTACTCTCCCAATCAGGCAGTGTGATAACACTTAGGGAGCATTTTATATGAAGTGAACACTGAACAAAGTGAGGTTATTGAATTCGTTCATTTCAGTGTAATTGTACATCTGGTAGGTATATATGTAAATATATATTTTTTTGGATTTATGTTTTTCTGACAAATTATGGGTTTAGCTAAAGAATATTCAGTTTCTTAACCTAACTAAATTTAGCAATTTATATAGAAAACTAGTTGTCTGCCCCGGCATCGCATGTGTGTAATTATATTTGTGACCTTTATAACAGAGCTCTTGAAATAATCAGCTTTATTTTAAACTAGCTGACCCGTGCAACTTCGTCTGCACCAAATCGGTTATTACCGGTTTCAATTGTATTTTTAAACGCAAATAATCTTAAAAATCCTAAAAGCCGATGAGGACATCTATTTTTTTTTTTTTTATTGGTGGGAAAGGAACGACGGGGCGAGGGAGAAAAAAAAACCAAAAAAAGGGGGCCAACGAAAAAAAACCACCCCGCCGGCGCCGGCAGCCGGGCGGGAAGCCCCCGGAGGGGCGCCCCCCCCCCCCCCCGGGGGGGGGGAAATACACGGGGACCCGGAGACGGAACACCAAAGAGGAAAAAAAGGGGTCCGGGGGGGGGGGGGGTGAGAAGGGGGGAAAAAACCCCCCACCCCCAAAAAAAATCAAAAAAAAACAAAAAATAAGGGAAAACAAAAAAAAAAAAAGGGAAAAAAAATTAAAAAAAAAAAAGAAATAAAAAAGAGAAAAAAAAAAAAAAAAAATAAATAAAAAAATCCCAACATACAAAAATAAAAAAATTAAATTTTTTTTTTTATTATATTTTAATAAAAAAAAACCAAAAAAAAAAAAAAAAAAAAAAAAAGAAAAAAAAAAAAAAAAAAAACAAAAAATATAAAAAAAAAAAAAAAAAAAAGAAAAAATAAAAAACAAACACAAACAAACAACAAAAAAAAAAAAAAAAAAAAAAAAAAAAAAAAAAACAAAAAAAAAAAAAATAAAAAAAAAAAAAAAAAAAAATTAAGGGGGGGGGGGGGGGGGTTTTTTTTTTTAAAAAATATAAAAAAAAAAAAAAAATAAAAAAAAAGGAAGGAAAAATAAAAAAAAATAACTATTAGGAATGGATTATATTCTAATATTAGGTCTTTACCTATGAAATTGCCGTTTTGTATGAAAAAATTTAAACGAATTTTTTTCATGTATTTTTTATTTTTATTAATCGAAGTAATAACCCATGCAATCAATGCATCTTTGCCAACGAAGTGGCAGCTTATTGATGCCCTTCTTAAAGAAATCAGCTGGACGGGAGGCAACAAATTCTTCAAAGGCATTTTGTACTGCCTGTCGGGTATTGAATTTTTTTCCCGCCAAGGAGTCATCCAAATTCTGGAAAAAGTAGTAGTCTGTAGGCGCAAGGTCTGGTGAGTATGGCGGATGACGGAGAACTTCCAACCCCCAGTTCTTGCAACTTGGAGACCGTCTGCTGTGCAGTATGAGGTCGCGCGTTGTCGTGCAGGAGCAGCGGAGACGAGCGATTGACCAATGCTGGTTGGAGATGTGCCAGTTTCTCCATCATTGTGTTCAGCTCTTCACAGTACACATCTGCAGTAATGCTCACCCCGTTTGGTAAGAAGCTGTAATGAATCACACCGGCGCTATACCACCAAACAGTGAACATCACTTTTCTAGGGGTAAGTTTTCGTTTAGGGCATTGTTTAGGTGCTGAACCAGGATCCAACCAACTTGCTGAGCACTTGCGGTTATCAAACAGAATCCATTTTTCATCGCAGGTAACAATGCGGTTCAAAATTCCTTCATTTGTGTGTTTGTTGAGCAGTGCAAGGCACGTCTCGACACGTACTTCGCGCTGGCGATCCTTGAGATCGTGGGGCACCCATTTGTCAAGCTTTTTTACCTTGCCAATTTGACGCAAATGGACCAATATTGTTTTGACGCTAACGTCGAAAGCTGCTGCTAATTCAGTCGTAGATTGTGTATCATCAGCTTCCACAATCGCCTTTAATTCGTCATTGTCGACCAAAGTCTTCGGACGACCGCGAGGTGTATTTTTCAGGTCGAAATTCCCAGAACGGAAGCGAGCAAACCAATAACAGGTGGTGCGTTGGTTTGTAGTGTTAGCTGCGTAAACGTCGTTGATGTTGCGTGCCACTTGTGCCGCGTTGCTGCCACGACGGTACTCATATTCCATAATTACTCGAATTTTTAACGTATCCATGATGACAAAAAAGATTGAAATGCGATGAAAATGTAACACTAATCAATAAACAAATGACTACTTTTGGGAAAAGAATTCCATGTTTTTAAAATAAAATTAATTTGAAATTAGAATTCTTAGCCAAACAAAAATTATTTTGATTTGAAATGGCCAGTACTGCAGAACGGCAATTTCATAGGTAAAGACCTATTAGAAACCTGTAAAAAATGAAAGACAATGGTCATCTGAATTTCCTAGTGTTAAGGAGGTTATCTATGTCTGCAGCAGTTTCTGTTTTTAAAGTTTAATTTAATTTAACAACAATAAAAGCTTATTTACTTCTTTTATTACATGTGTGTGTGTGTGTGTGTTGTATCTGTAATCTCATTGTTAATTCTTACATTATTTTATAGCAAAAGTTATTTGGTGAACGCTGCAAACTGTACCGTTATGATGATAAGACACGAGAATGGAAAGAACGTGGTGTAGGAGAAATCAAGATACTATATCACCCAGAGAGAAATACTTACAGACTGCTTTTACGTAGAGAACAGGTAACTTTAAAATTTATAAAGTATGAACAGGATTTATTTTTAAATATTTTAGGGGCAAACAAACAGACTTATGGTAAGTGATCACACACTGCCGTCCATAGATACTAGCAACACTAGGGGAGTCGAGCCCCAGCGCTCTCACTGACCAAACGAATCGCAACAATGTAAGCACTATTACTTGAAGTCTGTGTTGCTGTGAGTCGAGTGGTACTACCCCGGGCGAACCGACCCATTCATGCTATAACCAGTAATAGCTTCAGCGTGGCTCTACCACGTACCGAAATATATAAATACCATTCCTTATTTAAAAATGTCATTCTCAGTTTTGATGTACATGAAGGAGAAGTGTAAGACATTTGTTTTAGATATAGTAGAATCTTGTGGAAACTGATAATTCCGATACCGAATCTTGAATCTTAAATCCGTAAGCGAAAAGTCATTGACTAGAGAATATTTAAGTGATACTTTTTTTGCAGGTTCACAAACTTGTTTTGAATATGATGTTATTCAATGATCTCGAGATGCTACCGATGATGAAATCCGACAGAGCATGGACCTGGGCTGGTATAAATTACTCTGAGAATCCGTCGGGTGAGCAAGAAACACTTGCAGTCAGGTTCAAATCTACAGACCTTGCCAATCGTTTCTATGAGCAAGTCGTCGCCTCTGTGAGGGTGAGTAGTGATACCAACTATAATAAAGAGGTATATGCATTAAAATCATTATATTAATTATCGTGTTTAAACTTACTTTGAAAATATCTACTACTAGCTTTTACTCACGGTTTTGTTTGTTAATGTAGAGTTTTTTCTATTAATCGGGAACAGTGCATTATCATTACATAGTATAAAACAAAGTCCCCTACCGCGTCTGTCTGTCTGTCTGTTCGCGATAAACTCAAAAACTACTGAACGGATCTTTATGCGGTTTTCACCAGTCGATAAAGTGATTCATGAGGAACGTTTTGGTATTTAATTTGTCAAGGTTTTTTTTTATAATCGGGGCGGGACAACGTCTGCCGGACCCGCTAGTTTTGGATTAAAGGTAATTTGTGCTTTTGTTGTTTTCTGTACCCTTGACTTAGTTTGGTGAAGCTGTGTAGCCCATCACGCCAATAGCGTATTAACCTTTAAGTATGGACGTCATTTTTCCTTAAGACTACTGTGGACGTGAAGTCTCACAGGCTCCTATATGCACACACATTTTTTTTGGGGGAATTTTATATAAGATTGCTTTAAAACTGATTGAACATTAAAGTTATGGGATTTAGCAATAAAATAACGTGCTTTTATAATCAACCTTTATTTAAAAAAATATAGAAATTTTAAAAATAAAAAATTATGGCACTTTTCCATTTATATCTACTTAGGTTACACTTTTAGGTACTGAAGACAACCAAACTTATTCCTATAACAAAATTAGTCTTTTTTCTCAAAATATAATATATAAGAAACCAAAAACACAAAATACGTACTTCTGGTAACATATATAACAAATTTTGACAACAGTCTAATAATCCGGTCTCCTGTCAATATTTTGATGGTCATTACTTACGTGATATTCATCGGGAGACGCAACCTGCTCCCTCGTTGGTAGTTTTACAACTAAACAAAACAAAAGCTACTGAGCCGTTCAATCGTGGGGAGTGGGGGGAAGTTGGTGAAACTAAGAAGACGAAAACATCGAGTAGCCTGTGAGACTCCATGTCCATACTTAAAGGTTAAAAACGTCGAGGCAGTCATAAAGACAGAAGTGAAAACTCAAAACAATGAAATAAATATGTTCTCTTTTGAATTTTTATATTAATTGTAGTCTAAATGACAATATTCCAATTTAAGAATTTGTTAATGGAAACTATTGACATTAGTATGGTTTTCATATCTATTGGCACTCGGAGCAATCATTCTATAAAAAACCTAACCTAAGGACATGTATGCAAAATTTCATGGTGGTTGATTGAGTGATTAATGTGTGAAAGCATAAGAAACAAACAAAGTTACATTCAAATTTCTAATATTAATTTGGGTACAATGTGACTGTAGACGAAATATGTGCAATCAAATCAAATCAAAAATACTTTATTCAGTTTAGGCCCTAATAAGGCACTTATGAACGTCAAATTCTACCACCGGTTCGGAAAACAACCCAGTCATCGAGAAGAACCGGCAAGAAACTCGATCGGGTACATTTTTTTAACATATATTTCCAATACATCATACAATGCTTTTAGTGGATGCACAGAGAGGAGTCAATTCCAGACATCACTATCATTCACATACTGATCCACTCTATAATATCCTTTTGAAACTAAAACCCGTTTGACGTGGCGCTTAAATTTACATATATATACAATATACAATAATAAATACAGTCAAAACCGTTTATGGCGACATTGTTTGTAACAACGTACCAGTTATATTTACCGAGAACAAAGGTCCTGGCTGAATGTTGTATCTCGAAAACATCACCGGTTGCTACGATTATCGCTTTTTACGACTAAATATGAGTGGTCCCTTCGATGTCGTTATAATAGATTTGGACTGTATAACCATTATGGAAGTATATAAGTATTATGTGGAAGTATTTGAATCCTATATAATTTCAGAAACTGCAAGCAGCAACAGCAAAAGCCATAGCTGATGAGAAGAAAGCAGGTGAAAATCAATTTGAGAGTGTCGCTCCGCTGAGGCTACCGAAACATTTGGAAGATAGTGCTCGAGCGGACTCCTTAATAGCTACTCAAGTAGAATCTGTGACACAGTCGCCCCCAGATGAGGCAGACCATCAGGCAACTGAACCTTTAGATGATGTGAATGATACTTCTGCAGCCGAGATGTTTAAACAAGTTCAATTTCAATTAGAAAAGCAAGAACTGGATGATGATGATTATGAATATGACCAAAACGATTGTGACCCATATTACTATCAAGGGGTAAGTTTTTGGTCTACTGAGATATATTTATAAATAAAAAAAAAATACATGTATATTTGTTCAAAAGTGATGTTGGCTCAGTCGATACCATGTTTGGACATCACCTCGATCAATGCAGATTCGTATCCCTGCAACTGAGTTGGTGCATTCGATGAAGGAACACATCGCGATGAAACCTTACCATGGTGGTAGTGTTTTTCTAAAAGTGAAAATCTGTAACCAAATATGATATTATAACTAAAAAGCTGTAGACACGTTAACTACATGATATTTGTACAAAAAAAATGGCTCGATAACGCACACATACGTAAAGTAATATTGTAACGCCACATTGTATTAGATAAAATGTGGAAGTAAGATGACATATTCTCAATATTGGTGGTGAAAAAGAAATAGTTATATGTTGCATAGATACGGGCGGATTGACTGGGCTAGATGACGTCTGCTAGCTAACCAAGTTTTAACAAAGCGTATATGGCGTATCTACAATTTTTTAGTTATAATATCATTGGTTGGCAAGCACCTGCTAGTGTGTTCCAGCAGCTGCACTTTAAAGTCAGCGCTTCTAGGTTTAGCGTATTCAACATCTTAGACCACATCATAATTTAATATCGGGCGAGAGTTTTGATCAAACCTATATAATATTAAAAAACGGTATATATTGTAACAGGAAGAGGATGACGATGAATCTGGAGTATATTACTCGTGTGATGGTGAAGCAGTGATCATGCAAGGCGAGACGGTAACAAAATGCGAAAACGCTCATATAATAGTAACATTCGACCACGATATATGTTCGCCGAAGATACTCGTGACGGACTCTCTCACCGGCGAGATTCTTACAGACATGCTTATACACACCGATACTGAATTTCAGGTATGCACATATAACATTTTTTTGCTTTGAGATGAAAAGCTTTATTTAGATTACTTTATAAAATCATGAACACGAATTATTCGTTTTTTATAATTGATTTGCAATTACAATTTTATTACTGTGACCAGTGGAGCTGGATTCAAGCTTAGAGCGGCACCTAGGTACTGTAAAAAAACCTGCCCATTATTAAAATTTTGCATAAAATGATATAGTTTTGACGTACAATATTTGCAATTTGCAAATTATTCGATTCAAATATTTTACATTTGTTATTTAAAGTAAGATTAATAAGTGTAATTGCTTGTTAATAAAAAAAAAGCATTATTTTTTATTACTGAGAATTTGCCGCCCTGAGTACTAAACCCGAGTACCCAAAGTGTAAATCCAGTGCTGGTGAATAGTACACATAGCCCTCGTCAATCTTTTTGGCTTTTTTATGTCAGGAGGCATAAACAACAACAAGGCATAGACAAACATGTGGGTCACCTGATGTTAAGTGATCACCACCATCCATAGACACTTGCAACACCAGAGGAGTCGCAAGTGCGTTGCCACCCTGTGTATGGGGGAGGGGGAAGGGAGGTGGGGTATCCGGCGCTCTCACTGACCGAAGGAAACGCAACAATGAAAGCACTGTTACTTCACGTCGGTGTTTCTGTGGTTCGGGTGGTAATACCCCGGGCAAGCCGACCCATTCATTCTGAAACTAGTGATAGCTTCCGTGTGACTCACCACCTCTGCACCTTTTTGGCTGCTCTGAATATAGTCATAAGTTTGGGTTTGCATATAATACAATCAATAGGTTAATACAAAACTTAGTTAAAATATATTATGGGTGTCTAAAATTGAGATTTGTTTATACTAAAGTTGTCTCGATATTATACATTTAATATAATACGTATTTGTTTATTTAATATAAATTTCTGTTATGAGCATCTGTTTTTTGAGATCGGATATAAAGATTGGCGAGGATTGTAGTACTTACTCCTAAGCGTTGACTTGATACACTCTGTGCGCACCAGGAATTAGCTTGTGATGTGTCCGTAGTTCAAACTTGCATACATTATCTCATACTCAATCGGAAACTCCTACTTGATTATGACGAAAAGTCTTCCATGTCTTAACCCGTGTTTAAGTAACGATGTAGAAACATAAAATGAGACTACTAATTAATTTCATTTTTGACAGATGTCTGACGACAAATGCATGTGGTCCGGTAGAGACTTCACTAGCAATGATCCCGTAGATAAAACTGTAACAGTAAACTTCTACGACAGCGAGACAGCCATGCGCTTTTACGACAGTTGTGAGGTAATTTCAAAAAGCAATTTTATATATACAGGCTGAAAGTTTAAACAGTAGCAATATTTACGGAGCATATTTTGCACTCGATTCTCGTTCTAAATCAATTAAAAAAATAGGTGCTTAATATTTCACCAAATTATCAAGAAAAATACAAAAATTATACACAGTTCTCTACGCGTCTATGTTAAAGCACAGTGTCAATGACCGTCGGGTGATTTACTATCACTTGAAAGGGAACGTGGCGACGTCAGGAACAAAACAAAAGGGTTTATTGTCCGTTTTATTATCGAAAGTTATTAACTCACGGTCGCCCATTGTAACTTTTGACACCGGTCATTGCACCTAGAATGTGTTTATACTTTTGAAAGTCTTATAAAAACTTTAACTTAGTTTTTCTTGGTTGTTTATTAGTCTTTGTTTGTAAATGTCAGTTTACAGGAATCATAAGCTTGAATAAAAGTTTTTGTTTCATTAACTTATATAAAAAAAAAAATATCACCGTGCTTTTTATGCAATTAGTACATTGCTATGACGTCATCAGAGAGGGGTGCTTGTTCAACTACTGAGAGTTGTCTATGTCGAAGAAGTTCATATATCTAAAATATCTGAAAATAATTTATTATATCCTTTTGTAGTAATCAGTATATCTTAAATCTTTTTCAGACCAGTAAAGCTGCTACATATTCGTCAACAGATCCTGAATCTTAAAAATATATGTGTCTTAAGTAAAAAATATTGTCATTTTGAATTTAGTATTGATTTTCATTTGTGATTTATAAGACTTACGAATAATGAATGTGTGAATTGATTTAATGGTATATTTTTTATTGGAATTCTTGTTTGTCACCCTTTATGCGTTATCAGGCTGCAACATTTGTAAATTTCAATATATGATGGAGTTTAAAGTTATTTATTAAAAGAAATGTTATTTTCAAGTATAAAGATAATGTATAACCTGATATAGCATAAGTGGAGTGCTTATTTTTAATATAGATGAGTCGACTTAATATGTATTTATTATCCGAAGTACGGATTTAATTTGGAAATAAATCATTTATTAAGTATATATATTTGATACTCCCGAGGTTAGAAATATGCACTTACGATTATTCATTGTTCGTGGTGATTATCTATTGAAATGTATATTTGATAGCAAAGAGATCCAACCAATATTTCTTAATATTTTAATTGCAAAAAAAACTTTGTGGAACAAAGTTATAAAGTAAATTTTAAAGTTGCGTAACATGTTCCTAATTGGTTAGGTCTTTTTGTAGATATGTGAGAAAGAAAGAAAGTTATCACTCGTAGCTTTGTTTCTGTCATATTCAATTAGTTTAATGTTGTGAGTGAACTTGCGAAAATTTGCTTCACCTAATAATGTCCAACTTACTAAGATCTTATTTCCAAAATTTTGGTAGACTGCTTGTACGACAAAAAAAAAATATGAATATCTGCATATTTCTGTGTAAAATGACATTATATGTAGGGTTTTTGAAGTATCGTATTGTATTGATTATAAGATTTTGTCGGTGACTTATATAATTGTTTCAATATACAAAAATATGGAAAAAAATAAATGATTATCCTTGTCGTATTATTAAATGTAAACTTTATATAGAAATTTAAATGTCCTTCTCTAATCACGTAATTTGGTGTTTCTAAAGAATAAGAGGAATAAATGTAATTAAAATATGTGTAAAGTAATTATTGTCTTTTTTTTTTGCTTTAATCAACACTTTCTGTTCTTTCCACGAAAATTTATTATAATAGACGTCGAAGTGATTTATATTAATTAATGTGCAACATAAATAATGAACAGCACAAATTCGTATCGTGTTGAATGGTTTGATTCTTTAAGCTACTCTCATACCGGCTTGATTTAACTTTGACTACTTGTTGCGCTAAAGTTAACATTAAAAAGTTAATACAATAAGGCGTGAACAAAACGTTCCCACACAATGATATTATAACTAAAAAAGCTGTAGATACGTCATAAGCGTTTCTACAGCGCCGTGGTAAAACTTGGCTAACTAGCGTATTTTTGACGTCTGCCCCGTCAATCGCGTACCTAAGCAACATATAACTATTTCTTCTTCACCACCGACATTGACAATATGCTGTCTTACTTCCACTTTTTATCTAAGACAGTGTGGCATTACAATATTACTTTACGTATGTGTGCATTGTCGTGCCATTTGTTTTGTCAAAATTTCATGTAGGTAAGGTATCTACAGCTTTTGAGTTATACTATCATTGTAGCCGCACCGACATCATTCTAATAAATCGAATGATAACTTCTTTCCACATCTGCATTTATTGCGACCGTTGACAAAACTTCGTGAAGATATAGGAAAGCATAATGATATGCACTGTTGAATCGTGCACAAATATTATTAATTAAGCATAAAACAAAATATAAAGTGATAAGCTTAGGTTGACAATATATGCGGTGGTGTAGAGGTGAAGACATATACCTCATTGGATTGAAAACAAATAGACGAGAGACATACTAAAGCTGGTTTAATTAAAAGTATACAGTCTATAGGTCATAAAATACAAAACCTGAACCTACGAACAGAAACTTCCCTAGTGCCGAGCCCGAATGTCTGGTCTCCTAGAGAATACAGTAGATTATGCTGCCTTTACGATAGAGGTAGTATATATTCCAATAAATCCATTATTCATTGATGATCGATTAATATACGTCTTTCTGAATTCTAATTATTACAATGCTGCAAAAGTTTTATTGTCAGTAAAAAGTACGACGTACAACAATTTTCAGAATTTCCGTTACGTATTGAAGATAACTAGTGATCGAAATTAGACCGTAATTAGTATTATTATTTTTTTTTAATTTGAACGTTATTCAGATTCTTTTGCCACAAAGTGCCGTAACACTATACTCATTGTGTATATGTTTAGTATTGCTTAATCCCTTTTTTTTATTATCAGGACAGGAACAACGTCCGCCAGGCACGCTAGTATACAAATTTCTAATACGTCACCTGCGAGCGTGCATACGGCATTATCTATACATATAACATGAATGTTAAACTAATATGTCTGTACTTTTTAGATTTTTGTAAAAAAAATGTTGCAGGTGTCTAGGAATAAGTAATAAAATACATTTCAATCAATTTTAGAATAGTCTGTCTGTCTGTTTGTATGAACACGCATCACTGCTAAAATATTTTTATGATAAAACCTGCAAGAAAATCATAAAGCATATCTTCGAGTAACATTTAGCCTTTCATATAAATCGGTTCAGTCTATCAAATGTTATTGTACTTTTAATGATGACGCAACTGTACGAGAGAAAAGTAGATAAGTAAATGGACTTAATACATTCAGTGACTTTATTAATCGCTTACATGACCTTTCACGCGGACGAAGTCGCGGGCACAGCGAGTGTTTTATATATGTATTTCTTTAGTGATAATCCCTATTAATTTTTACATGTCTCCATGATCTCTATACTCAGAGTGATTGTTTGACCGCACACTAATTTGCGTTTGAATCGATGTATGTGACATCCACTACGAACGTAAACAATGTTTTACATTATTAAACTATTTGTAATAGATACATATACACCAATTTTATCTTTCTGCACTTCCAGCTTTATGTAAACTTTAATTATGCCAAATTTTACACTTCTCGGTACGCTCAGTGCGCTTTTGAAGGATAAAACATAGAGATAGAGAACAATAGAGAGGCTTATATCAAATGTACTCTATGCTTGTATATAAGCAGTTAAATAAGTAAACGTCATTTAAATTCAATTTATTTTAAAGTGACATAAGTCTTTAGCTATGAAAGAATTCTTGGATTTCTGCATCACTGTTGTGACTTGTTTTGTTGTTCTCAGTGCTAAAGTTGATCAAAATAAAAATGATAATGAAATACATGTTAGAGCAGTGTTCCTAAACTGCGTTCCAGATGTTAGTAATGTCATAAACTATTCTTAATAATTACATCGTGGTTGGTGGTGGATAATCATTGTTATCGTGACATTCGATAGTTGAAAACAGAGATTAACAACAGTATCTGGGTGACCAAGCTATGCCCAAGATTTTTAGAAAAAAAAAAAGGTACTTACGTATATAATGGTTAGGTTAGACTTATGAAATAGAGGTAGTCCGGTGAAGCTGTAAAGACCTTGTCAGGTCAATAGCATAGTCAGTTCGAAAAAAAAATTATGAAATAGAGACAGCGCGAGCCGACCAACAGCAGTCGGCGAGCGCACTACGGTGCCGTTTTGAGGTTATGTTACCTCCGAATAATCATTGGTAATTTGTATCATTACATAGTATAAAACAAAGTCCCCTACCGCGTCTGTCTGTCTGTCTGTTCGCGATAAACTCAAAAACTACTTAATTTACATGCGGTTTTCACCAGTGGTTAAAGTGACTCATGAGGAAGGTTTTGGTATGTAATTTGTTAAGGTTTTTTTTATAATCAGGGCGGGACAACGTCTGCCGGGCCCGCTAGTATAAAATAAAACAGTTTCGTCTCGGTGTGGTTAGGTTTATAGGCTATACTTGCGAAAATAGATAACGCGAGCCGGTAGCGGTCGGCGAGCGCGGTGCATTATATACAGTACCAAAAAAGATTATAATACTTGATAACTATCTTGGGAAGCTTGGTGATAACCCGTCACAGTAACTGTCTTTTAGTTTATCGCGTTTTGTGGTCAGCTATTATATATCAAACAGTTGAAAGGCTGGCATAATAATAATGAGTGATAATGGATTGTAGATTTCTCGGTGAACAACATTACTTTTTTTAAAGAATTAAATGAATTTCAATTTCACTAAGTATTGCGCTTGGATTAGGTATAGGAGGCGCAGATCGCAGGCCACCTTACAGCGCCTTCCCGTGAAACTTACTAAGTGATGCGAACCAAAAATGAAGTTGTCAATAATACGGTGTATGATATACACGGGCTAATCTATTGGTGATCGCCCTCTATGATTTACGTAAAATAACGATATTACGGGTCCTCAGGTTGCACCATACGGTCTTTATGTAAAGAGCTTTCGACAAGCGATATATCTGGTTAGATTAGCGGACGCCCTAGATTGGGCAACTGCGTGGCGACCTTAGCACCTACAAGGCAGAGTCATCTGCCTGATTTGTTTTATAAGTCCTAGTCAAGATGAGACTGAAATACTTTTTCTTAGACGGGACGCCGATTGCGACTGAAGATTGTGTTTGCCATCTCTAGTTCTAGGCGACGGAACTGATGTCACGTGCTAACTTCAACTGTGATCAAAACCTTCATCTGTGGCAAAATAAATCTTTATAAAATAATTTACTGTAGTTAAATCTCTTTCCATTAATATTTTGAACACTTATAAGCCTCAATAAACATATTTTTATTTGCCATAACGCATACATCTATACTCGTTAAACTGTTCCATAGATCGCTATCAAAGCTGGCACACCAAAGCGACTTATGTGGAAGTTTTTTGTGTTATCTATCTTACCATATCTCCGTGCTAGGTTGTGCTGCAGCGTATCAACATCTGTACCATTCATCCGATCGTTATGAAAATTTATATGCGTAGCTAATTGAATAGAGAGAATATTTTAGCTCTATTTTCTTAACTCTATCTCGCCAATAGATGACGACGCAATAATTACACATACATATGATGTATGTATCCTATGTCGTTACTAGGACAACACCCACAAATAGGCGGTAGAAACCAGGCTGTTACCACCGTAATCTTATAGTATTTAATGTTGGTATTTTGGATTCTTAGGAAGGACAAAGTACATTGCCCGATCATGAAACGACGCGGTTCGAGAACGAAGAACTTTTCAAACACAGTGCACTACGGGATTGTACAAAGAAATTGGGTATTTCTGTAAAATTAACGAGTGACGCCAATGTTAGTTTTGCGTAAAAAAGCGCTCTAGATTTTATTTTTATATCTATTAATTCTCATTTCAAAACATCGGTAACATCTCAAAGAATAATATCTTAATCCCCTTAAAATTAAAATTTGAAACGGCATGTTCGGACACTGCTTCGAAGTTTTCGGTGAAGAAAAGAGTCCTAATGAAACGCTGGTGGTACCGCTTTTTCTAAGGCCGCCTGACTAGCGACGAGCCTCAAGTATAATCTGTCGCCAAGCACCTGTTGCTGTGCTCAGGCAGTTGTATTTAACAGCCAGAGCCCCCTAGGCGTAGCGTATTTTATACATCAAAACGCTGAAACCTGTAAAGTATTTAAAAAACAAAAATACATATTAAAACTCTTGTGCAAAATTTTATTCTTCGTGCACAGGTACTCCGTTAAGTAAGCTATAAGAATTGTATCAAGTAGATTTGGATATTATTTATTACTACTTAGTGCCTGCAATTTTTTTCTCGAGCAAATGGTTCGGTTGTTTTACAAATGTATACTGTGTTGAATAAATGTGTTATCTAGATAAATTGTGGGGTTTTATCCACATTTTTAATTGCAAATTTTATTATTATTATTTAATCCGAATGCCCCTTTTATTGATTTCAAGTTAACTCTGTAAAATGGTATAATTACATAATTCTCAGCCCGTATGAAATGCGAAATGCGTAAAACAGTGGCGGATTTACCAGTAGACTGGAGTCTAGGGTGGCAAATTTGGGGCTAATTTTTTTTAATGTCCTACAGTAATTCAAAAGTGACCCATCGACACCATAGTTCACAATCATGGTAATTATGGGAAAAGAGTGGTGTAACTAGGTTGATAGAGTATAAATAATAACGTTGCCATCTCACTGGCAGAAAAAATGTAATTAATATGATTATGAACTAGGATATCAAATTGTAAAAGTCCTTAGGGGTAGCGAAATTTGAATAGCCTACGGGCAGCAGACTTGTAAACCCGCCACTGGTGTAAAAGTCTCGATAGAATGAGTTCTCAGCCTTTTGCAGTTTACAACGGACAAGCAACAGAAACTATATAGATATAGAGATTATAATTTTCATTGCCTAAGTTTCATCGAAGTCAGCTATGCGGTGTATTTCGTTTGCTTATAAAAGTTGATCTTGTGCATTCTAAAATAAAAACAGCGAGTTATTCTCAGTACCTAATAATTACTCAGCTTTCGCGTCAGATTAACAAAATATCCACTGAAGAAGATAATAGTGTTTCATTATTATTATCTTACATAACAAGATTCAATGAAACAGGATGATTTAGACGATGTTTACATCCCGATCGATCACGTATTATATGGACCTAAACGAAAACGTATACGCCTCCTTAATCCTTACGTTTTGAGACTTCGTTGGGAACCTCCCCTTCAAGCTTACAAGTTGCGGAAAATCGATGTATGTATTTTTTTCTGGTCGTTGATTCTATTATTCGATTTCATGTCTAAATCAGAATAGTCATTGATTGCTCACTATCGCTCGGTTATAAAAGCAGGGGTGGAAACTGCTAGAATGCAATAAAAATCGATTACAAAACTGATAACATTTTAAGGAATGGCGAAGTTTTGATCAAATCCAATCAAATCGATAAAAAATTGTGCAAGCTCCACAAGTTGATGCTTTACATATAACACGTCTTAACTCATACGAATTTATTTACTTCTAGTCCAAAAATAGTGTGTAGATTGTTCTGATATGTATTTATAAGAGTACTAGCGGGCCAGGCGAACGTTGTCCTGCCTTGATAATAAAAAAATCTAAAATTCAACCGCAGCGCCACCTACCGTTTCCAATTGTGAATCTAAACCATTCTCGGGTCCACTAGAACACGCACACAAAATTTCATCAAAATTGGTCCAGCCGTTTAGGAGGAGTTCAGTGACATACACACGTTACAGAAGAAATTTATATATATAAAGATATAGAAACAGTTTTCCACAGAAGATACTGTACAAATAATACATTTTAAGGAACAATAACAATAGGATATATATTCTTTTCTTTTACCTTAGCTATTTAAATAAAATAACTTACGACAAATTGCTTTCTGATTCTCTTCAAATGACTCACAATATGGTATAGTCATTTATTAATTTAATGGACTTGAAAAATTAATCAGCCTATTGTTTGTCTATTCAATATGATTTTAATTACAGACCGTCAATGGGGTATTAACGAGCTCTGATGATGCCGAAAACAAAGAAAAATGGAATTTGGTACTTTATACAAATTACCATATTGTATTGTGGATTCTATAAACCAACTCTTAATATCCCCTATATTCTAGAATCGATTTCGTCGCGAACTAGAAGATAGTTACTGGATTAATGACAAAGAGAAGGATCCAGTATTAGAGGTTAAGAATAAATTGGATGGTATTGATAAAAACTTAAAAAGATCAAATGATAAGGATCAAATAATACGGAGCAAATATTCTAATGTTGAAAATTTACCTGAATATCACTGCGGTAATGGTTATAATTGATTGATACTTTTCAAAATTTACGTCTTTTTCTTATTTAGGGTACCGATATTAGTTTCAATTATTAACACACACTGACATGGTTAAAAATATTAAATAACCTGTTCAAGTCTGTAAATACTCCAAAAATAAAACTGCCTATTCGACGAGAAATAAAATTTGAAATAGTGTGTTATACTTCGTTATTAACAATGATAAATTATTAAAATCGACATTAGGTAATAATATGTCATTGTGATAAACTAAAAATGTCGATGAAGTAATAGTAGCCATTATGCTTGTAGAATTTTTCCTTGTTTTAAACATTAAATAATTTTGGAGAAACAACAAGATATCTTTGTTATTTTGTAGTAAATAAACAATTTTCAAATATCACCGAAAAAAGTAAACGTAATAAACGCCTTGAAGATAATAAGATAATAATTGAAGATAATATTCACCAAGGTATTAAAGATAACACAAACCAACCGAGAATTACAACGGACGTATATTACCAAGAAATAATACGAAACAGAGAAATTCCTGGGATCTTTGAAGATACAGCTCGCGTAACAACAGACAGTAGCTACGAACGGTCATTATATAAAGACGATAACCAAAAGGATATAGCATATCCTAAATATGGCCAACCTATGAACTTTAACAGAGAGAACATAGAAAAAGAAGCATATCGTTCATATAATAAAAAACCAGATTTTACAGCCAACGATCATTACCCAGATAGTGAAGGATCTATGCTAGATGTGGCTATAAATAAAAGTACATCGGAACGAAGTACAGAAACGTTTTATGAAGATAAACATATAAATGCAAACCAGAACAATTTTATAAACTCGTTTACTTCAGATGAAAAAAGTTATATATTATATGAAATAGGTGATCCAGATTTATTGCAAAACGTTCGTGTTCAGATGTACGAAAAATTAATTAACTCAGACGGAAACATTGTTTGGAATGATGTGATCAAGGGACAAAAAGCAAGGTGATTTTTCCGTCTATTTCTGATATTTCACCCAACAGAGGATAAAACTGTTTTTTATTTTAATATTTATAATGAATACTTATTAATCAGCTAAGATGAGAGCTGTAGTTTATATTTATAAAAAAAATACGTGTGCCGTTCAAACGTCGTAGAAGAAGTTTCGTAGAATGATAAAATATTCATATAAACGATATACAGTTCACCACGCTAGCTAGAACGCCTTTTCACAAGTATTTATAATACGCAGGCACACATATGCTAACACACGTAAAGCCTCGCATCAGAACAAGTAGTAGTTAGTGCAATACACAGTGAGGAGACCGTGAATATAAGAAACACTGTGTAATGTATTCTATCACATTCCCTCGCACGTTAAATCCTATATATTTGTTTCATTTTAATGTCCGTTTTTTGTTTCATCGAGTCTCAAATCACAACAGAACCTAAAGAGTTTATACTTTAATAACAATGAAACTTTCAATGTCCCACAATGAAAGAATTAGATAAAATTGATTAAAAACCCTATTTGATTCTATTCATTCTTAAACCTTAGAAGCATAAGGACACACTTCAATATAAACTAATTCTATAATTACCCCCTTATGTATAAGTAGGCATTATATACTTTTTTAAATAGGAGATGTAAATAATCGTCATTATTTTTTGACAGTGTTAGTTCTATATCCCCAAACTGGAGTAGCGAAGATATCAATATACGATACCAACCTGCAGAATGGGTGCCACGAGAAGAGTTCCTCTTACCTACGATGAATCTTTGTCTTCTTGCGTCTACGAGGAATTCCGACACCGAGGACCTTAATAATAGTGTTAATTCTCCAGATTGTCAGTGTGTTTGCAAAGCCTACTTTTGTGTTAACGTTTTATGTAATTTTAACATTTATTAACTTCATTAAATATTTAGGTGATGAGTACATTGTAGTACCTCATGAAGACATAGTTGGATTCGAAGAAATTAATAATCTAGGTAAACGGGATAGTAATTCATTTGAATTACTGACCAGTAGTACATCAAACTGGAAATTGCAACAGGTAATTTATTGTTATAACGCATTAACTTTATTTGATTTTAAAATGTATCTAGTTAAGTTTGAACACTTATAGATATAGGTGTATCGTATGAGATCATTATGTTATTCAGCTTTTATATTTAGCTTCTTCAAAAGCCTAATATCTTATTCAACAACATCAACCAAATATCACAGGGTCAACATCGTGTTAAAATTCGTACGACTAGAGCACTTTTTGGTAATAAGGAAATTAACCTTGGTTTATTATTACAAGGAGATAAGGAATATTTAACACTGCCATATAAGCGAGCACATCGTGCCCAAATTGATCTCGAAACTAGAGCAGATGATAATCAGCTGGTGTACGTTGGGTGAGTTAATGTCTGTCTTTCGTAGTTCCAGATGCTAAATTTCCTGTCTCAAAGAGTAATTTTCCATAGTTGCCAGATAAATAAATTAGGACCTATATCCTTATTAGTAACCTATATCAAATTTTCTGGAATGTTGTCCTTTAGTAATCTACATCATTATAAGCCTGTAGGAGGCCCATTGCAGGGCCGTAGGCCTCGTCCCGAAGGAATGTATGGGCATAATCACCACGTCAGCCCATGATGTATTGGTGATTTCAAACTCTGAGAATACCACAGTACTATATTTTCCCACATACAATAGTACTACAAGAACCTTTCTCAAGATCAGGTTTCCTCACGATGTTTTCCTTCACAGTAAACCTATAATGTTATCAATTTGAATTAGTAAATGTACGCGAATTCCGAAATATTCGTTGGTACATGCCGGGATTCGAACCTGTGGACATCGGAATGTTATTCCACAAGTCCAACCACCAAACCACCACGACTTTAATAGTAATAGAATTACTTTGTCTTGATATTACGGTCCATATTTATGACGAAAGTATACACTATTTTCATACTTCGTTAATAAATATTTGCACGTAATTGTTCTATAAAATTATTATTCATACTTATTGTTACTCATGATTGGTGACTTCCTATCGTATGTTCTAATTACCTATTTTACATGACTTGAATTATTAATAATCCTTTCCTTATTTTAAGTACAAACAATATTCGACCAATGTTGTCGATTTATAAGTTACAAATACTAGCAATTCGTAAAGTTCCGCTGGGAAGTCCAGTACTAGTATTCAGAGAATTAATTACATTTGTAATTGAATATGTACATTATTTTGGGTGTTAAACAATTTGACTGTAACATTTTTGAAGGGAAAACTTCTTTAGGTGCATGGAATAGTGAATTAAATTGAACCGCCACGTTCGGTTCGGTGACCCTGTCTCGACTTTACTTGGTCCCGCTTGTCATCAAACACATTTAAAATCTGACAAGAAGTGCATTGTCCCGATAATAACATTTTATTTTTATTATCACGTATTGTAATAATAAAGTAATATTTTGTGTTTTGTATGTTAATGATTGTAGTATTTCAAATGTGTATATTGTGCGTATATAAATATTACTATTATTTATTTACATATAAACATTGACAAATCCAAATGAACTTAAATGTGCATGTATTTATTTATATATTTTCACTTTTATCGTGTGGTCATAAGCGCACACTCATTTTTACCTTATTTAAAGTTAGTTTGATTTCTATTTATTGTCATTTATTGAAGTCTGTTATAAAATAAAAAAAAGATTATTTTTAAAAGTTTAGAAACTATTGACATATACGTACTTGTACATTAAATGTTACACATAAAATTACGAAAAAATAAAATAGCTTTGTTTTAGACAATTTGGGCGCATAACCACGGCTGTATCCGATTGTACTCGAAGATCTCGTGCGACATTAATACTACAAGTTACTAACACGGGATTGGCTGCATCGAGATTTAAGTAAATATATGTTCTGTCATGTAACATTACATATTCTGATCTTCAAATGAGTTAAAGAGGCTTTATTTACAATAGGTATATTGCTAGATAAAATGTATAACAGAATAACTACAAGTTTAGTTTCTTTCATAACCTAAAAGTTTGGAATACAAGAAAATATACAAGCTACTCTTTTAGCTATAAAACAGAGGTCAGTTTTTTATTTTTGTATGTAAAGGTCATCATCGTCAACTTTGTAGCCTTATCACGTTTAAGTAGGATTCGTGAAACATATTTTCATTTTCCAACCTATTCCATGTATCCATACATTTTAACGCTATTTCTCAAAAGGAGACCTAAGAGGAGTTTTAAACATAAACTTAATTTTGTCAGAACTATTATACGCGACTGTGGTCCAATTCTGTCGGAATTATTGAACTCTCAAAAAATATCAGAAATTTCTACAAATCCGCTCACAATTCCACCCAAACACACGCAACGTGTCGAGCTGGAGTTACCTACTGAAATACCTCCCGACATAGCACATTGTTCAGGTAAGTTATATTATTAATCATTTTCACAATGAAAAAAATCATGACATGAACTGTGATATTCCTCTCATTCTGCAGTAGTCAGAATTTCCTGGAAACGAATATTATTTCTGTCTAAAAATCGAATCTTTGAATCTCAATTCTTGAGGCCTTTTGAAGACTTTTCACGCACTGTATCCGTGAACCAAAAATAAATTATTACACATATTAAACAATATCATCATGTGCAGTATTGTCCAAATAAATAAAATAATAACATCACGGTTCAGAGCCTAAAATAGTGTAGCTTTTGTGGTACTACGAAGAAGGCCCAAGTACCTCAGTGCAATGAAATTCTGGGTAAGCATGTGCTAAATCTTTATAATCTAAATATATTTGCCGTACCGTGAAGCTGTGGAACAATTTCCCGGCTAGTGTGTTCCCTCCTTCTTATAACATGGGGTCCTTCAAGCGTAACGTGAAGAGACATTTACGCAGGCCGGCATAACAGCGGCGACCGGCGAAGGATAGTGTATCTCTCGATAATCGCCATTGTTTTTGAATTGTACTGTGCACACTATCAGGCACAGTGCAGTCACTTTGCTGTGCTACAATAAAAAAAGCGGTACAGCGCTCTCTGCGCATAAGATTTTGAAGTAAATAAAAGCTATAATAAGACTAGACACTGAGCTTTAACAGTGTGAAACGATCACTACTGATCAAATCGATAGAATTGATAAAGGTCTGCTTAAGCCTGCACATATTTCTTGAAAAATAATTATAATAAGACGTGTTAATAAAATTGTCCAATACAAATTATTGTATATATTTTTAACAGTTGCATTAATAAATGATGACAATGTGCCGGTGGCTCTAAGAGACGTGACGATTAAAAAAGGCGATCGCTGTTTTTGTGTATGGCACTGTGATTGCGTGTGTTTGAGTAAGTTGTTTGGTTTTATTAATTTTACAAATGAATTCGTAAAATCTTACCAACTTTTATTGTTTTCACTATTATAAATTTTATAAGAATCGTTAGGTGAATTAAAATCCCAATGAACTATTCTTGTATAAATGATAGGAAATGCATTTGTCGTATCTCTACTAATGAGAATACTATACTATCCACTATCAAAAACCGGATACTTTTTCAAGGCTTTTTTCAATTAGAATTTACGAGTTCCCTTGCACAAAATAATGCTTTCAATCCGTCTCTAGCATTGAAACAACGATTGTGATGAGATATTAACAGAATTATAATTAAGTTTATTATTAAAACGTATCTGTATTTGGTACAGCGTACCTATAGTATCAAAATATTAATCTACTTAAGATTAACTAATAGAGAACGCACCGCTTAAACCAGTGGCAGTAGAAACGTGAAATTTTACAATGTAATTATTTCTAAATTAAACCTATAAAATGGTTAGACATAAGTCTAAATTTATTTGATACCATATTCATTCAAGTGATTCTATCAGGCACATGGCTAATAAATAACTAAACATAGAAATCCATCTTTAACAGGTGAAGACCCTAAACTCATTTGCCGGGAGATGCCAGAGTCTAGACAAATTGCCGCAGGATTAACAATGCGCGATCGGTCTATACCCCGAAGAGTGCGCTCTTTACGTTATGACGACTGTGATTCTGTGAATATATCTGTCGCAATTTTCGGCATGCTACTTACATTATTGCTATTTGGTAAGCTGACGTTAGTTCCATCATATTGTGTCTCTACGGCTTTTATAGTCTCATAGTCATCTTCACGTACTAAGTTCTATCCACAGTTCAGTACAACAATTTTTAGGATATGCATAATCAAGATTGAAATAACCAAGACAAGTATTACAGTGGTTTATCGTTGATTTCGACTAAAATAAATTTTTCGTAGTTATAATGTGATAGAGGATTTAAAGTTTGAGATAGTAATTTAAATTTTCGTCGAAATTTGAGTATTTACGCTATTCAAATACGGAATCGAAAACGTATTTATTGTTCTATTTGTACATTGCTTTTAAAATTAATATTGTTTCATTGCAGGTTTCATAAAAGCGTTGTTAGGTTTATTATGCGCTTGTGTGAGGGCGTGGGGGTTAACTCGCATGTTCAAATCGCCTCCTAAGTTGGATCGTTATTTTGAAAGCTCTCTTAATTCACGTCCTGTCGAATACGACACTGAAGGTTGGCCTGTTCATCCGGACACAAAGAAAAGAACAGTACATCTTTGCAGCTGGTAATTTACAAGAAATATTTGTAAAGATGTAAATCAATTTGATGTAGGTTAATTTGAAATGTAGCATTATTATGGTGAAATCAATTGCGATAATATAGTCACTCGTTTTCACACACACACGCAGCACACGAGATCCAAATGAGCTCTTGGGTCTAGCAATATATAAATGACTCATTCGGAGACAAAACCTTTTTTTATATTTTATATATCATAGGGGATAAACGCACAGGCGGGTCACCTGATGTTAAGTGATCACCGCCCACCATAGATACACCATGGGAGCCGTAAGTGCGTTGCCAGCCTGTGTTTGAGGGGGGGGGGGGGGGAAGGGAATGGGAGGGTTGCTTCTGGCGCTCTCACTGACCAAACGAAATGAAACAATGCAAGCACTGATACTTCACGTCAGTGTTTCTGTGGCTCGGGTGGTAGTACCCCGGGCGAGCCGATCTATTCATGCTGAAACCAGTAATAACTTCGGCGTGGCTCTACCATCTACCAGACTATGTATATTAGTACATCGATAAGTTTCAGTACTCACTTTAAGTGAGATTGAATGTCAGCTCCCTTGGTGATTTTTCTAGTTTCCATTCTGAACACAAGAAGTGGATCATTCTTTGAAATAAAACTATTTTAAGTACTGTAAGTAATAATGAGGGAAACGGTATTCCATGTGAAAAAAGTTACAACTACAAAAACATCTGAAGAGAAAAAAAATTTTGTTGAAATCTTTGGCTGACATTGAAAATCGCAACTGAGAAATGCAAATCGAAATTATTACGAATTGTATGCACGAATCGGTTTATAAATATAGTAGCCTATTAATAGTAGAATTATATTTTTCAGGCAAATGGAATTTATGTTAAATGTAATATTCTTCCTCGTAATGCCTTGGGTTATTATATGTGATAGCATAAAGGAACTTAAAATGCATATCAAAGGATTAGATGAAACCAATACTGAGAAGCCTTTCAATAAAAGCAATAAAAAATGTTTTAGCTCTCATGATGTACAGGTACAAGTATCCGATAATGCAATTTTTAAATTTAATTTAAATAACACCATGACATAAAGATTATTATCGATTAGATCTATTATTCATTAGTAGTTGTTGTAAATTGTAATGAATCTTAAATGTATCACGACTGTATCACACATACTCGCTGGCAATCATTCCTTGTAATAAAATTATTCGGTATTATTACAAAAAAGTTAAATACGTATTGAATACTAGCTTTAAAAAGGTTTCGTATTAAATGCACCGCGGTCGCTGAATGTTCGCCATCTGGCCCTTTTGTCTCTTTTTGGTTGGGTTAGGTTAGATTCGCGACGCTTCATACTGCGAGGCAGTTATGCTCGCAAAGGAGACGGCGGAGAGGGAGAGCAGACCAGCCAGCTCCCCTCCCGCGATCAACGATCATGGCGGGGCAGGATCAGCAATAACCTGAGTGAGGCCGCCGTAAAAAGGTAATACGAAACCTTTTTAAAGCAAGTCTTTAATACGTACTTAACTTTTTTTAATAACACCGATTATGTTTAACAGTAGATAAATGCATATGCTTAGAAACTAAATTATATAATTTAATTTTTTTACACAACAAAGCTAGCAGCAAAGAAGGCATGTGAAAAGCAAAGTTTGTAATGTTTTTAGTGTTTCGTAGTCCATTTTTTTAACGCAAACCCCAAATGTATCTATTGTTATGTAGATTCTATAGGCAGTATGAATTGAAAGAGTAAATTATGCAACAATAAGCTGTGTGTACGATAGTTTTTCGTTTAGCAATGATTTTCTTTTCATATCAATTCTTTATTTTCTTCTCGAAATAGATGTTGTATACGGGGAGGAATTGCACTTATTGCTTTTGTGTCATTATTAACATATTATTTGTAATCTATTGCCCATTTTTAAACCTAATAGAAACTTAAGTGCAATTCCTCGCTGGTTTTAGAGCACGGAGGCGTCGCGGTCGGGTCGTCAACGGAAAAGAGGCTTGCGTAGATGGATGACACCGCAAGCTGAAAAGCTCTCAACTGATATTTGGGAAACTGCGTTAACACATCGAGAACCGATTAAATGCCAATTTGTAAGGATTTTCTAGCGTATATAATAACAATGAAGAGCTAGGCCATCAGGTTAGCCTAGATCGGGTCACCATATGCGTGGTCGATAACACATGTGTGGCAGTGGCTTACTTAAGTTTTGTGTTTTAAACATCTAGTAACTTACAGTGTTAATTGTACGCTGGTATGATGGTGGTGGCTATGGATTTTAGACTGTACGGTAAATGCCTATGAAGCACAGGGCCTTTAGTCATCTTGTCAAATGAGCATACAAATAGTCATTTAATTGTTCTCAACTATAACGTTATTGAAGCTAAGTAATAATAGTTTGATTTTCTCTCCGACTTTAATTTACAACTTTACAAAAATTAAAACTGATTACTACACGCTGATTTTTAGTTAACTGCATATTTATGATGCATAATTACATTCGAATTGCACAGGAGCTGCGTCGTAACACGCATAAACTCTATTAATATTACTCTAGAATGGAAAGAATAGACTACAAAGAATACACTGGGAGACTAAAAAGCTAATGCGCAGATGCATTACAATCCATCACAAATGCACAGTTATATACCGCAAGTATGGAGTTTTAAAAATCGTACGCTCATTAGAACTACTCAGACGGTAGAGTCTCGATGCAGTAATATCGACTGTATTAAAAACTAAAACCACATTCGAAGTGTAATTTCATGGACAGTTTGCGGCACCTTAATAGATGACCATAATAGATGTAGTCGTCCATACTGACTTTGAAGTTTTCAAGTTTACCTATAGTTTTATGTTAACTGTGTAACAATTTATGGTTTTTAATAATATATATCGGGTTCCATACTGACTTTGAAGTGTTCAAGTCTACCTATAGTTTTATGTTAACTGTGTAACAATTTATGGTTTTTAATAATATACAGTATGTCTCAAAAGAAACTTTATACATATTTAAAATATTAATTAAAAAAAATAAGGCGTTTATCAAATAAATATTTATTTATTATTAAAAACACTCTTTGGGAATTTATTTCTTAAAAATAACATCTTCCAAATGTTTACCCTCACGTTCGCGACACTCATTTGATCTAACACTAAAATTTCTAATGACGGCTTTGCAAGTATGCTCCGTGATGGCTCCCATTTCGTGGCGAATATTTTCTTTTAACTGCGCCAGGGTTGCTGGATTATTAAAGTAAACTTCAGATTTGAGAAAACCCCATAGGAAATAGTCCATAGGAGTCAAATCAGGACTGCGGGGAAGCCAATTTATGTCACCTCTTCTAGAGATTAAAATTATTATAAAATTAAAATTTAATGTACTCGTGGCAGTGACACATTGGACGTGTGTGAAGTTGCTCCGTCCTGCTGAAACCATATTCTTTGGTTATTGCCAGGAAAGTTCTGCAGTTCAGGCACCAAAAACTCATCTAACATCCTCACATAACGCTCTGAATTCACTGTCAGTGCGCGTCCCCTTTTATCTTCTAAAAAATAAGGACCAATCATTCGTCGCGATGACATTGCAGCCCATACGTTCACTTTCGGCGAATGAAGGCGCTTCTGATGCTTACGTTTCGGATTGGTGGCGCTCCAGTAGCGATAGTTCTGCTTGTTTACGTGCCCGTTAAGGTGAAAATGAGCTTCATCCGAGAATCATCATCATAGGCCTTTTCATCTGTAACAGATGATTTAAGTAGCATTCTGGCGGCACTTTCGTAAATGGCTGACAAGACCGATCCGAGAACGAATCGCTCGGCCGCAAATTCGGCAAGTATATACATCTGTACCCCCAGGTGGACGGGGGTAGGAGGCCTGCTCGTGACGCCTCATACGTTTTTCTTCCAATTGCCGAAACCAGGTCTTGTCGTGCTTTGATTGGCCTTCGTGAATTAGGCGACACCATTTAGCCCGGTCCAAGGCTAGCTCCTCCCATTGGCTGCTTGGGATATTGAATGTAGCCATGTCACGTTTAGTGCAATCCTTAAAACGAAGCATAGGACGGCCAACAGACCTCTTTGCATGTGCAACCTCTCCAAGCAGAATTTGTCTTTGCAAACGAGTTCGTTCCATTCGATGCACGTGTCCTAACCAACGCAGTCGTCTCTTTTTGAGAATAGCGGTAATGCTAGGAAGCTGTGCCTTACTCAGGACGGACTCGTTTGTCACGCAATCTTTCCACGTTATGCCCAGTATGTTTCGAAGACATCGTAAGTGGTATGTGTTCAGCCGAGAATAAGATGTTGGTAAACGTTTGAAAGCGCTCATTTACCTGGTTTACGAATTCTAACCTCTGAATGGCATCCTGGGGTTTCAATTCTTGCACCAGTTGGATTTTATACGGGTGTAGCTTTAGATTTTTGTGCAAAATGCGATGTAGCGATGATCTATGCACATTCAAGGCACTTGCACGCTTCCGAATTGAGAGATCAGGATCATCACGAATAGACTGATTAACCCGATCCACGTTTTCTTCACTTCTCGATAACCTCGGGCGCCCGGACTTTGGCTTATCTAATGTTGAACCAGTCTCTTCAAACTTTTCTACCCATTTTCGAATGAGAGGAATGCTTGGCGCATGGTTTAAATGGTGAAAACCTCGAACAATGCAAAAATTTCTTCGCGCTATAGTCGCAGATTTAGCGTTTTTGTAAAATTCACGTACGCACAACGCACGATCCGCTCCCGAGAAACGCTCCATAGCGAATAAATTCCCAAGAGCCTGCCTACCGATTGACATAACCCCCGTGCCCCTCAGCAGCGTTGCATGCACGCAGTAAGCTAAACAAATATAAACTTTTTTTTGAGACACCTGTATATCGGGTTCCATACTGACTTTGAAGTCTTCAAGTCTACCTATAGTGTTAACTGTGTAACAATTTATGGTTTATTAAAATATATACTGGATCGGTAGATGCGGCCACTGCTACATGGCGACCGTCATCGAGACGTTAGCGCAAATTTGCGGGCTCAAGACTCATATATAGACTCTGAACAAGAAGATACTGAATATGTTCTTATGCAGATGCAAAAGAGCAAGGATGTACTGACGGTATGGTTTAAATAAAACGCTAATTTTAAATATGTTCAACGAGTAATCTCTAAACGAAAAATTATGCCTTTAGAGACTTATAGACTCTGCCCGCGACTTCGTTCGCATGAAATAGTTATTTTGGCCTAAAGATAACACGCAACGGAAACTGTCATGAGGAAAAAAAAAACGATTTTGTAACAATCTCCATTGGTGCTCCGCTCTTATTGGTCTTAGTGTGATGATATATAGCCTATAACCTTCCTCGATAAGTGAGCAATATAACACTGAAAGAATTTTTAATATCGGACTCGTAGTACCTAAGATTACCCCCTACAACGTCACAACGTCACAAACTTTACCTCTTTATAATATTAGTATAGATATATAGGACTATATTACAACTAATGTAAACTTTCTATTTGAGTTTTTGGCGGGATCTTGGTCTGTCATGTAGTGGATTTTATTTTTTATTCATAATCTTGTGTTACTTGACTCTATATTGTGTAAAATTGGTGGTGTTTTATGTAATATAGTTTGTTTATTGTGCATAACTGAAGTGAATGGAAAATAATACCACGGACCATGAATTCTGAGACGCCACAAAAACTCCATGGAAAGTTCTAACAAGATGGACACCATCTTGTTAGTTCATTGAAATTATATGAAAAAACTTGTAATATCGATACTCACTTGACAATTGCAGTAATAGTCTACTAGAAGACTGGTTGCCAAAAATGGAATGGAAGAAGAACTTTTTATACTATTAACTACTCAGCAATGGCAGTAATAATCTAAGGTTGCCAAAAATAAAGTTAAAAAATACTTTCTATTATAGACAATAGAATATTTTACACTAATTAATTAAATTTTATACTTTTTTATAACCATAATCTAATCTGATATTAAATGTGAGATATGATGGTTGTATACCGATTACGAGTTTGAATGTACAAATAATTTAATTTTTTATATAAACAGAAAAATCAAAGAAAATTTAACGACGGAGGCTAGCTCATGTGCGAGCAAATACACTTCGATTAGTCCAAGAAACCAGACAAGAACATATTATTATCAACTAGCTCCCGAATAGTTAACGATCTCGTCCGCGTTCTAAAAGCATCAAATACATACATGTTGTGGTTAGTGTTTGTACGAAATATATGTGTTTTTTTTTTTAATATTTGCATAGATAATTGTTATTACTTAAACCTATTTGGTTAAGAATAATAAAATATAGTCTATGTATTTCCACATCTCTACTGGAACCTCGTATTATAAAAAATCAAATTTAAATGCGTTACAGATTGTATTTGTATGAAATCTCCCTGAATAAACAGACAAGTGTATTATCAATTATGTATTGATTTATAAATTGTATTATATTTGTAATTGTATTATAATTGTATTATAAATTGTATTGTGATTGTAATTGTATTATAAATTACAAGTGTATAACAAGTGTCATATTTTGTTATAGCTTACTTGTACGTTTATTGTTTGTTTTAGTATAACTGAATTAGTTTTTTTTCTTATTTGAATAAAACATATTTTCTTCCAATGTCATTTGAAACTTTATTAATTGATTTATTTATTTATTTATTTATTTACACTTTATGCGTTAAATACGCAATGGCGGACTTAATGCCTAAGGCATTCTCTGCCAGTCAACCATTAGGTGGTGCAGAGATAAATGTTGGTCGGTGTAAAAGGTGAGGTTTTTATGAAATTATGTTTAGCCTATTTAATATTACAATATATAAATAAAATATCAACACCAATATACTACATATATAATACATATATACTACACATATACAATACATACACATAACAACATCATACATAAATATCAACACAATAAATAAAAGTATAGTTAGTCAACATCAAGTACTAAATACAACATTAACCAGATAATTCTGCTAAATGACACTGGTAAAGCCGACGTACCCTGACTTTAAAACTGAAACGGTTAGATGACATCCTGATTTCATAAGGAAGCGCGTTCCATAGGAGAATAGATTGGATAAAGAAAGATGAATGTACTAGACCGGAAGTATGGACAGGACAGCAAAGAATAAGATTATTAGAAGAGCGAAGGTTAAGGTCATGATTAGAGCATAAGAACTGAAAATGTGGAGTTAAGTAAGAGGGAGTGTTGGGAGAAAATAGAATAGAATACAGAGTTGTCAGAGCCCGCAAACTCCGACGCTGGCGTATGGGCAACCAATTAAGCTCTGAACGATGGCTCGATACATGGTCGTACTTACGAAGATTAAAAACAAATCGAATGCAATTGTTGAGTAATCTGTCAAGTTTGTTAAGAAGGTCAGCGTTCAGATCGTAAAAGCACACATCACCATAGTCAATTATAGGAAATATTATAGATTGCACTTTCTTGTGTTGTATTACGATTCCCGAGACACCTATATAGAGGAGTTCAATAAAATATTTAGTGTAAAAAAACCATTCATTATAACCAAGGATGAATTAGTTGGCTGAAGCTGTGAAGGCTCTTAGGGCAAATAACGCAGTCCGTTTGAAAAAAAAAACTAAGGATGGCGCTGCGAACAAGAATTGCTGGTGCGTTGAGAATTTTAATGTAGACAAGAAACATTTTTGAACATGCAATGGGTTCATTTTATAATAACCAAGATTTTTGTAGTGGTTGTCTAATCTAGATGATTCGTTATCAGAAAAGGTTATCATTTTCATCAAGTTATCATTACATACAAAAATCGTTTCTGTACTCGTTCTACATTATCAATATTAAATATCATGACGAAACAAACGGACACTAACTACTGCACTGTTTAGTGCGTACACTGAAAAGCTTAATGCCAAAAAGTTTTTTCTTACCACTATCCGGCGGTACTGTAGAGAAAAAAATATTTTTTAAGTAATGCGAATAAAAAAAATTAGCCATAAAGCATAATGAAAATAAAAGCAGACCTAAATAGTATTATACTAAATAGAACGAATAAATAATCGTACGTATACCTAAATATATACAAATACGAGGAGCCGCCCGCGACTTCGCCTGTGTTTGTATCTATATAAAGAACTATAATTGCGCTGAACCCTCATTTTTGCAATCATTACATAGTATAACACAAAGTCCCCTACCGCGTCTGTCTGTCTGTCTGTTCGCGATAAACTCAAAAACTACCGAACGGATTTTCATGTGGTTTTCACCGGTGGATAGAGCGATTGATGATTAATGTTTTAGTATATAGTTTGTCAAGGATTTTTTCATAATCAGGGCGAGACAACGTCTGCCGGGCCCGCTAGTAATAAATATAAGGTATATTATATATAAGTAAGTCACTCCGTATAACTTAAGCTATTTGCACGTGGAAGTCCCATCAAAATCTTTTCAACTGTTTCGGAGATTCGCCAAGACAGGCAGACCGACAATAATATTGAAAATATTCTTTTAGTTATAAGTACAGTATATACTTTCATAATATCCATTTAGTAAAAAGCTGTTATATTGAGAGTACAAACCTCAATTTTATTTGTTTCGATATATTGCTTATTATCCTTTGTTATGAAACAGTAACGGCTCACTCATTCCAATCGACTATCCTTTTTATGCAAAAATTCAATGTAATGTCTTATTTATCTGATTCAAAGGATTTGAGTTCATCCAAAAGTAAATTACTTACACCTACATATGAAAGTGTTATTTACAAACAGATAAACAGTTGAACCACTTTCTACATATATAATTATGGTATCTTATAAATGTTTCGCTTCGGAGCTATATGATTCGAATACAAATATGTATACTGAGCATCCACGCTAACAGTCGATTACCTACATTAGAAACTATTGGGTAATTTTCTTAGTGTACATATTCTTTTTAAGTATTGTATACAAATTAATTAGTTACATTTTAATTCAAAAAGTGTATTTCGCTCCACTCAAAAAATGTAGGTTTATCAGACTGCAAATATATTTTGATAAAATGTTCTATTAGGAAGTAAATCTATTGATAATAAATATTGTGAAACAAAATCGCTCTTTGCATCTGCCTGTGCGTTCCCTAATTTTTTTAAACTATGCAACGGATTTTCATACGTTTTCGCTGTCGTTTATAGAATTTCTTTTGGAAAATTTGCATGTATGTTTTTATGTAAATTAGAGAAAACCGATGGATTCTAATAAAGCTGTAAGAAGGAATTTTCGTATATATACCTACATTACAAAAGCTGTTTAAATTTTTGAGATACCTACCCACTTTCATCGTGGAAGGTATATGTGTATCTTTTAAAAACAACTCACACACAACATTAATTTTTATCTTTTGCATATTATTAAAAAATGATTGATTATTTGTGACGTCATTTTGATTAATACACGAACAATTATTCTTATCCAATGAAATATTTCATTAATGTCGGAAATGTAACGTATATCAAAATTGCTCTAACATTACGCATAACAAAGAATGATGCTTGTGTGAGGATTGTTACTTAGATTTTATGACGAACTGTAAATATCAAAGCGCCAAAAATGGATCTAAATCGTAGACACTAATGACGCCACATTACTATTGTGAAGCCGGAGCCGATATAGTCAGCTGTACAAAGTTTAAATTCATTATTTATAATGTTTGAAATGTCATTAATGAACGACTATAAGAAATAACTGGTTAAATTGTGCAGACTTAAAAATGTCGTTCTGCTATTTGTTGTACCTATCTTATTAATAAACAATAATATAAATTAAAACGTTATGTACATATATATTTATTGAAAGTATTTTTATATCTCTCACAGAATACCAAGAAAATACTATTACGAAATGTGTGCTACGGCTGAGTGTCTTAGCACTCACCCAAAAATCGCGGTGAAGTTGTGAGGGCTGGGAGTGTCGTAAAAATACGCGATAAAAATGAATTTTTGGTATTACAGCAAAAAGCCTATTGGTATTATTGACCTACGTGGTGTTCTCTTTATATAAAGTACTCGGTGGTGTTCCCAGGCGATCACCCATCCAAGTACTGACTGCGTCCGATGTAACTTAACTCCGCTGATCGGTCGAGAATCGGTGTTTTCGTCACTCTACCCGACGCAGAGCTTGTCTCCACCACTTTTCGTGCAACTAAAATAAAAAGGTTGCGAATCATTATTTCAAAGCCCCCATAAAAAGTTTTTTTTTTTACTTTATTTTTGACAACCAATCTTAGATTATTACTGCCATTCTCGAGTAGTTAATAAATAGCATTACAAGTTCTTCTTCCATTCCATTTTTGACAACCAGTCTTCTAGTAGACTATTACTGCCATTGTCAAGTGAGTATCGATATTACAAGTTTCTTAATATAATTTCAATGAACTAACAATATGGCCATCTTGTTAGAACTTTCCATGGAGTTTTTGTGGCATCTCAGAATTCATGGTCCGTGGTATTATTTTCCATTCACTTCACTTATGCACAATAAACAAACTATATTATATAAAACACCACCAATTTTACACAATATAGAGTCAAGTAACACATGATTATGAATAAAAAATAAAATCCACTACATGACAGACCAAGATCCCGCCAAAAACTCCCCCATAAGAAGTTTCACTTAAAAAGCTAGGGAACGTCTATTCATAAAATAATTTATGTAACAGATGATGAAATGACAGATTATATCAATAATTGTCAATATAATAAAATGCTTATTAGAAATTGACTGCGTTCCACTAAGCGCCCACAACGTTCACGCTCACGACCGTTACAATCGTACACCCAAGTGGAAAGTATAATGGGGCATTTTGAGCGTTCAGGTAAATAATACAAATGGCGATCTAGCAATAATAAAGCAAAAGCTTTAAGAGGTTATGTCTTAGCAGTAAATGGTAATAATTATTATGTAAATTGATGTAAGTATATTGAAAGATAAATGTATAATTCAAGCTTTATATTTAATTTTAGTGTAGTATTTAATTAATTTGCATTCAAATAAAATAAGAATGTCTTTTGAGGCAACGGTAGGATATTTGGTGATAAATGTATATATTATTGAACTATGTTTTATAAAAGTGTACAAATGATATATTTTTCGCATTTAACTTTATTTATTATAAAATCATAAAATATATTTTTTGTTTTAATAAAAAATATTAAATTATCATAATAAGTGATTATAAATTAATTTCTTCTCAGAATTTAACGATTCCAAACATTTTTAAATAGAATTTAAAATTATCAAAACTTAATATAATAAATTTAATTAATTCATTAAATGCAATATGTTATTTAGTATAAATATTCTACTGTATCAAATAATGACATTTTTACGGTCACCATCTTTATTGAAAATCCCGCCAATTATGTCAACGCTCACATGGACCCATATCCAGACATAGGGCATCGTGAGCTTCGCGTGAGCATGTTTTATGACGTCATTAATAACGTTTTCGGCGCGACCGCAACGCTCGCGGTCGTTTAGTGGAACGGCTAAAAGGCTGTTGTAAGCGTTGTGAACGTCTTGTGGAACGCGCCCATTATAGCGTGATAAGATTCTATATGGCTGTGACATTGTAGCGACTAATTTTTACTTGTCTGTAGGGTCCACCACAGACTATTAGTCGTACAAGTCTCTAGGGTCCACTATGGAATATTAATGAGTCTGTAGGCAATAGAGATGTCATACAGATATTTAGATATGAATGATGTCGAATATATCGTTCTCATATTATCATACTGTGCTTATTACCGGGTGTTAGCCGAATAATAGTTACCGATATTATATTCAGTAAACATGACATATTGACATTTAAAATTAACAGTAGCGAATTACTAAGAAAACACCAGAATAAAATAAATACCTACCACAAAAAAATATGACTAACGCTCGTTTTTTTTTAACAAAGTTATATTCAGAAGTAAATCTCACTTTTCATTACTTGCTTACCATATGCATACCCATGCAGTTATTATACTACGCTCAACATATACAATTATATCTCCAAAATACATACCGCCATAGACAGGAATACAAACAGCAGGCTGTTTGCACTCAGTTGTATTCAAAATTTCTAATCATATAATAGGTGTTTACCTATGAAATTGCCGTTCTGCAGTACTGGCCATTTCAAATCAAAATAATTTTTGTTTGGCTAAGAATTCTAATTTCAAATTAATTTTATTTTAAAAACATGGAATTCTTTTCCAAAAGTAGTCTTTTGTTTATTGGTTAGTGTTACATTTTCATCGCATTTCAATCTTTTTTGTCATCATGGATACGTTCAAAATTCGAGTAATTATGGAATATGAGTACCGTCGTGGCAGTAACGCGGCACAAGCGGCATGCAACATCAACGACGTTTACAGAGCTAACACTACAAACCAACGCACCACCTGTTATTGGTTTGCTCGCTTCCGTTCTGGGAATTTCGACTTGAAAAATGAACCTCGCGGTCGTCCAAAGACTTTGGTCGACAATGACGAATTAAAGGCGATTGTGGAAGCTGATGATACACAATCTACGGCTGAATTAGCAGCAGCTTTCGACGTTAGCGTCAAAACAATATTGGCCCATTTGCGTCAATTTGGCAAGGTAAAGAAGCTTGACCAATGGGTGCCCCACGAACTCAATGATCGCCAGCGCGAAGTACGCGTCGAGACGTGTCTTGCACTGCTCAACAGACACACAAATGAAGGAATTTTGAACCGCATTGTTACCTGCGATGAAAAATGAATTCTGTTTGATAACCGCAAGCGTCCAGCAAGTTGGTTGGATCCTGGTTCAGCACCTAAACAATGCCCTTAACGAAGAAAAGTGATGTTCACTGTTTGGTGGTATAGCGCCGGTGTGATTCATTACAGCTTCTTACCAAACGGGGTGAGCATTACTGCAGATATGTACTGTGAAGAACTCAACACAATGATGGAGAAGCTGGCACATCTCCAACCAGCATTGGTCAATCGCTCGTCTCCGCTGCTCCTGCACGACAACGCGCGACCTCATACTGCACAGCAGACGGTCTCCAAGTTGCAAGAACTGGGGTTAGAAGTTCTCTGTCATCCGTCCTACTCACCAGACCTTGCGCCTACAGACTACTACTTTTTCCAGAATTTGGATAACTTCTTGGCGGGAAAAAAATTCAATACCCGAGAGGCAGTACAAAATGCCTTTGAAGAATTTGTTGCCTCCCGTCCAGCTGATTTCTTTAAGAAGGGCATCAATAAACTGCCACTGCATTGGCTAAGATGCATTGATTGCATGGGTGATTACTTCGATTAATACAAATAAAAAATACACAAAAAAATTCGTTTAAATTTTTTCATACAAAACGGCAATTTCATAGGTAAAGACCTAATATGTACAGTTTTAATCAATCTTTTTGACCACTCTGAATATAGCCGCAAGTTCGGGGTTGCACATAAAATAATCAAGAGTTGAATACAAAACAAAGTTATATGTGTAATTAATACGTATTTAAGCCTAATTTGTGTTCTATGCATCTATATTCACAGCGGTCAAAAAGTTTGGCAAGGACTCTACTACTGTAGGTCGGTAACTTGTATAGAGTTATTCTTTATTTTTTTTCCGTGGTTATTGTACGTCGCTATGATGCATCTAGAAACTGAGTAATTTATAAAATAGCGACTAATCAACACATAATTTTTTTGTACTGTATATTATTTCACTAATATCGAACAAACTATTATTATTTTATATTTATACTTCATAATACAGTTATACGTGGTTCCTATTATACATGGAAGAAAGAGAAGATTTCTCGCTGTATTCTTTACTCCGTGGTATTATAATATAATATTATGTAATACCTATTAGGAATATATTCGTTCACATCTCTAGTGACCGGGTTTGTTGGTCTGGTATTTTTCATATGTACTTTATCTTATCATTACTTATTTCAAAAGAAAAAATCCTTAGTAGTTACGTAATTAAATGTGAGTTATGCGTGTTATATTAAGATCGATAACTACATTTAGGAAAGCATTGCAAGTGAACAGAGCTAGCCAGTTGAAACACCCGTTTACAACAGGTAGGACGCGTCGTGACATAGTATTTGTGTTTATTATCGGCTTAATATAAGTAAGGAAGTACCTCGTTTCATCTATTCTGGAAGTGTGCCAATAATATATTACCGATTTTGAAATGTGTATACATACTTAAAATTTTAGCCCTAGTGTGGAGAGCGATGGAGGACAAGGATACTCTAAAAAAACGTCTGACGCCAATACAGTATCATGTTACTCAAGAAGGTGGAACTGAAAGGCCATTTACGGGTATGTAATTCTTAAAATATAGTTCGGAATTATTTTTGTTTCAATAGTATTCTTATCTCATCATATGCTTCTAATTCTTCATATCTATATATGAAGATTAAAATATTGTAATAAAATATTCTGTGTATGTGTAGTGGGTTATAAAAATATATTATTATTCTTAGGATGCTACAATAAGGTTTATGATGAAGGATTGTATGTTTGTGTAGTTTGTAAACAAGACCTATTTACTTCTAAAACCAAATATGACTCTGGATGTGGATGGCCAGCATTTAATGACGTACTATCAAAGGAAAAGGTCACTTTACATAAAGACACAAGTGCAGGTATGATTGAAAAAATAAACAAAATTGTTTTAGTAGCAAGCATGGTAATAGTCATATTATGTAAATTTTAAATAAATATCATTTTAATATGTTAGTGACTAAAAAAATTACTTATTTATAAAATTAACCATCTTTAGATTTAAATCTGTCTAACACATTGGAACTAATCAAACTTGTGTTAATGCAAGCTAACCATGCAGAACAAATTTTCAATGTCAATGTATAAAAGGTTGGCACAATAGTTGTAGCATTGAATTACAGTATATGCTATTTGGTCACAGTTCAAGGCTATTAGCTTATCTCATTGTTAACCTTCTAATTTTAGTATGTGCTATTTATTATTAGTTCTTTTTTTAACTGGCTAAAAAATACATAAGAACTACCTTTATTGACAACTTTAGAATTGGCAGTATGGATTTATTCCTTCGCCTATCCTACTGGACGAATATTATTACTAATACTAGTTCTTTTTTTTATTCTCATTCTTAATCCATTAAGCCAAACATGGTCTCATTATATAGACAGATAGAAATAAAACAAATTATACACAATTTATATACTGTATGTATCAATATTATCTGTGAGATAAGTAGGGATGATATCTTCAGTTTGACCATTTTTGTGCTTCCTGTGAAAATCATAGAAACATAACAATATAATACATTCTCAATAAACATCTGGTTAAGTGTTAAAAACAAATGTAACATTCTTAATAGATTCACAATGTTACATCCATATGAGGTTGCATGACCTTTTATGTTGTTCATGCTGGCCTCATAAACATTATCACAGTACACAAAAACATTTGAGTAATATAATGTTAATAGTTGACTTACCAACAAAAATAATCATATTAGCCCATTTTTATCATCATTTATCATTGCTTACAAAGCTTGCTTGAATCTAACACTTGTTATCTATAAACTGTAAAGTTTATAGTTTGCATGATGATTGTTCTGTTTTTGTATAACCATAACTCATTTTAATAGTGTAACTAAATGAAACATACATAATTATATTTCTATTACTTTATCTCAAATATATATAAGCCATTAAGGCTAACAGCTGGGTGTACTTAAAAAACGATTCAATTATATCTAATCCATGTATTGAGTTGGACCAAATTTTACTTTTTTATACCTCTAAATGTATGTCTAATTTTATTTTAATGTGCCTCAAATTTATACACATGTATTTATTTTCTACACAATATTATTGTTTTTAAATATGTAAAATGTAGTCACAGAAAATGCTGTTTGGTGCTAATATATTTTTATCTTTTTCTGTCTGTCTTTCCCGTACCCTTGAATCATCCTCCGAAACAATCCTGACTCTACACAACAACTGTAAGTCATCCTTGATTGGTAACATTTTATTTTGCTTTACTGATTCTTTTATAAAAACTATCGTATTTATTTTCACACTGTTCATCATAAACATGCACTATTTGTAATAATATCGGAATGTATACGCTATTTTACGCTATGCTATGTTATCAAATGCTGACTATACTTCATTTCTATTATACTGATTACATTAAATATGCAAATGAACACATTGTCGCTGTGGCCGTAACATTGGGTTTCAACATTGCTCTTCAAATTACATATCTCTTATCATACGTGAACTAAACTGATTTGGAATGCGCATGATAAATAATATGCATTTGCCCTTCACTATCCATATTGCTCCGTCTTGTCCCGTCCCGCCTGCTTCTCCTGGATGGCTGCCGACTGGACGACGACTCCCGCCTCCGCTGCGACTGCGCCCGTCTACAAAACACATATCTCACAACACGAACTCTTTGTGGATATTAAACTCGGATATATTCATGTCATTTATAATAATAATAATTATGGGTTTTGGGTAAACGGTCTTGGTGTGATGGATTTGTAAAGTCGGGGCGAATATATTACTAGTTTTAACACGGCCAGGTTTGGTGCGAACCGAAGTGCGGTGCTCCAAGTGCTCCGCTCATCTGGGACATGTGTTTGATGATGGGCCAACGCCCACCCGAAAACGGTTTTGTATAAATTCTGCTTCCTTGGACTTCATACCTGCGGAAGAAAGGAAAGACTAAATCAAAAGTGTATAAATTCGTTAAATCACTGTTTATATATAATAATAACCATAACGAATAATGGGTGTTCTTTAATTGTTTATACTGTGTGAAAAGTATGATTGTCTCAAACTAGAATTAGTTACATTAAATTTAAATGTAATTAGTCACAGGTGTAATATGAATGAATTCGTTTACGTTGATTTTTTAAGTACGTTTCGTACCAGATTTTTTTTTAGATTGCAATATTCACGATTATGGTAATAAATGTTAGTTTGAGCAAAATAAGAAACGATCATATATGTATATAAAATATAAAACAATCTTTAAGTCTATGAGCGCTTAACACAATCGCCTCGATATAGTTCTTAATGCGTAATAAAAAAATAAATAATTGGCTTCCAATTTTTCACTGCCAATTTACTAATACATATTATGTATGGGAGATGGAAAAATATCGATTTATTGTAAGATTAGTCAACAAAACTTTAGCAACTTCTATTAGATGAGATAATTTAATTGATTAATCTTTTACGTACGTATCACAATTTAGAATCATCAAATACCTGAAAGTAGTTTTATATTAATAACAAGAATAATAAAATTAAAAAATAAGATATTTAGCTGTACTTCCCATTCTATGTTAAAAATATCTGGAACTTTGATATCCAGCGCGTTGTGATTCTAGAGTTCTACTCATAAAGCTAGAAAATACATAGAGATATATTTGGAAACTGGAGGTGTGACGCTTGCGTCACTAGAATTTTGGTTCACGCAACATTTTTTTATATTAATATATTTGCAATTTCCTGCTGCTTTGTGTACGCATTTACTATGCAGTAATGATTTCGTACTTTTTGTATAAAAAACAACTGACCGACGAAGATGTTGCTGGTCAATGAAAGTTACAGATGATTTCTTAGTAGTCGGTTTAATTCAACATTATAGTGTAGTTTCCGAAACGAAATTGTGTTCCTATAGTACGAAAATCTCATAACGATAAGTTCTGTGCTTGTGATGATTCATACTGACATAAGTTACTAGATCATAGGCACCAGCTCTTATTTTCTATATGGTGCTTTAACTTGTGCATTGATCCCACTATTTTTGAATTTCTTATATCCTGGAATACTAAGAGGTAAAACAATTGCCGGTAGGTTGTACTGACTTTATTATTTTATATATATTTAACACTTTTAGCTTTTTTTTATATTAGCTATAATGAACATGCCTATGTTATTATTTATAATTTTATCGCGCCATTAATAATTGAAAGCATTTTAGTTACCATTGAAAGTCATCTTTATAACTGTTTTATATGTATTGTCCTAAATATTGTTTAAAATTTAAATTTGAATCATTTATTTAGGAAATTAATAGCTTATGTAACTATGTACATAGAAATATTATTCTTGTAATAAAATTGTTGCAATAAATTATTTTACAGCATATATATTTTTTAATTTTCATTAAAATGTTTATCACCTAGTGTATAGCGTTAAGATCCACATGGACGTAATTATCGTGTCTAACATCGAGATTAATATAATTTTAATATTCTTATATAAATATCAATGTTGATTTGATATGGGGTTCCATAAAATAAAAGGTACTTTGTTGGTTTTCCGTTATCTTTAAATTCTAGAAACCCCCGCTTTAGAGACATTTCGTCGTACATTCTCAGCTAAAGTAACACTCATTTTCATTGTCAGCATTATGACCAAGTCACACAAACCTTGTGTTTAGATATGACATTTAAGTGATCAATGTGATCATCACATTGTAAAGAAAGTATGTATATACTTTATTAAATTTAGCGCTTATGAAGAACGTCAATACATTACATACCATATGCTTACAAAACATAGAAATAAATAATTATGCATTAATCCCTTTATTTATTTAACCAACAGGTTCTCGCCAATTCGGACGGTCAAATCCGGAGGTTAAAAAAAACAAATTAATTCAACTTAATTTATTTTAAAATTACAATAAAACTAATGCTGTGAGAGTGTCGCCAATGTTAGGCTAACTCATCTAAAACTAATAGTAAGTGAATGCTACTGATGCTCGGTTAACACTGATTAATGATCATCGCGTCCAATTTCATTTTTCGGGTTAATATAAAGCCTATGACATTCGCGAATAACGTGGCTTTCTATTGGTAAAATAATTTTCAAAATCGGTTTAGTAGACCTATATACTAACCCTTACAACCTCACAAACTTTACTTCTTTGTAATATTAGTATAGATATAAAATATTATAATACATATGTAAAATATGTATAAAATAAAACTCGCATAATCATGGTGAGTCTTTTATTATAATAGTATGTTGTAATTTATATGCACAAGTTGCTCATACATGGCACTGGTGTTTTTACAACTGTCAAAAACATGAAAAATGTTCTAACCACATTAAATGTCTTGTTCACTAACCTATTACATTTATTTAATACATTTATCTTACACTACATATTTTAATTACATTCGGTTTTTTTTTTCAATATAACATTTTAATGCATACTCAAATTCATTTTCATGATCACAATGTAGTTAATACACTTACAATAATTTTTAATCATAATACATACTGAATAACTTTGTTCAAGCTCTCTTGAAGATTTGGCTACGATTTTATATTCCTATATTATTGCACAAGTCTGATACAATATGGGTTGGTGCAGCGGAATTATGTTGGCTATATATATTTATAACTTTACTTAGGCCGTATTTACTGTCGTTTAAAAAAAATACTAAAACATTTAACAATGAAAATATTAAAAGAAAAAATTCTTACCAATATTCAAAGTTATAAAATTATTAAGTGTGATATATAAAACATACTCGAATAGCATAAACTATGAACATTTGCACCAACCTGGACTGTGGCTAACTATATAGCATAAATTGGTCATTTTATATTGTCAATGAGTCTACTCGTTCCTAACTGGTGTCTGTACAATATTACAACTAGCGAATCTGTAATACTCGTTCTCGACTTCACACAACTCTACAATCAGTCATACAGCCTAGTGACGATTAACTCGCACTCTTTTATTTGAATAAATATGTAAAAAAAATACAAATTTTAACAGCGTCTGTTGGCACAACTTAAAAAGCAAAGATACACTACACATAATATATAACAAAAAAAAAAACTCATTTTCAAAGGAAATTTTCAACCATTCTCCTACATTGTTGTAATTACGTGTTAAAATGTATTTAAAACTATAATTATTATATAGTAAATTGTGTAGTACTGCTGTGCAACTATGTGTACATTACTCAAAGATAATTTTCTATTTGCAGTCATATTATAAACTTTATAAACTTAATACTATGTAAATGCTTCACTTTCACGAACTAACAATAAAATTATTATCAAAATCGGTTTTAATAAAATTAACTAAATAGCATTAGAATAATACTATTATCAGATGTGCTGTCGTATCAACTGTACTAAAACAATATTCAACCATCACAATAAGTATGCTGGTACTTTTAAAATATAAACTATATACGTATATTAAAAAAATCTCGACGATGTTTTATGAACTGGCAACATTTAGTTAGACAAAACAGTGTTTAAAATATACAATATGAATAAAACACTAAGCATAAAATTTTGAAAAGTCAATATGTGTCACTAAAAAAGAATAATCTCAAAATACACAAACTGTCTTTAAAAGCGAATAAGCAACATTCAATAAATTAAACATATCATACATAAAGCTAAAGACATCTAGTAGTGACTATCAAAAGCAAAGCATAACTATCAGCATCAGTTCGGAATTAATACATATGTGGTAAAGAGCATTACTCAGTATCGAGAAAATAAGAAAAACACTTTTTATATATAAAATCATTGTTTCATAAAATAATTAAATTAAATACATTTAAAATATACAGATACGCAATGTATATATCTCAAAATATTGTTAATTAGCAATCATTCTGATTAATTTATCTAACATCAGTAGAGTCAATCACTAACAGAACCAGTGAGATAGGATCTCAAATCAATGGTTCTGAGAGTGGTCGAGAACAATGCTATCCCACTTCTGAATGAAGTGTTTCTGCTTGCGTGAATACGGCTACTGGCTACAATCACAGTAAACAAGCAGTTGACTCAACTACAATAGTGTACTATTTATATTTTACAATCGCTTACAAATGCCAGTCTTTGTTCGCAGCTACATAATTTCATATTTGTAACATCTCAAAACTGCCTATTCAACTACATCCTACCTAATCATTCCTTTACGTCTCGACGTAGCCGTAACGGGCACGGCGTACAAGAGATCGAGACGCTGATCACAATAAATTAATATTACTGTATGGGACTATTATTACATTTATAGTTAGTGGACTGCGTTTTTATCTATCAATTTCTTGAAAAAATAGTAACTCTGTTATATTCATCGGGCAGCCATTTTACACATAAAATATTTGTTTTTTTTTATCTACACAATCTGATATATTGCAACATCCTAGACGGTATTTTTTTTAAGATTATGAAGTATAAATGAATATGCGTACTAGGATGAATGTATTGAATGTTAATTAGTTCCGCTCTCGGTGTGAGGCAGTAGGCACTGGAGGCGCGAGGGCGCTAGCATCGCGCGGGCGCTGCACCGGGCGCCGGTGGCCTGCGCTAATGACCCTTAGCTGCTTCTTTCGCGGCCATTATCAATGGTGTTAACGACGCTAACGGTCGAGCCATCTTCAGGAAAGGATGCTGAAAAATGCGATTGCATTTTAATTTGCAATTTTAACGAATTTTAAGGGACCGAGCATTTTTTGATATGGCAACGTCTTATAAATTAATGAACGCCGGCTGCACGCACTGCAAAGCATGACTTATTGTCACGTTCCGCCTGAGCCGAGCGTGCAAGCGAGAGCGCGGAACAAGCGATAGAGAGGTGCGATCGGCCTAAGCATTCGGCTTCTGTCACATCTATCTATATATAGAATAATTCAATTCATAATAGTATATAATGTTTTCTTATGAAGTTATCACGTAAAATTATTTTACAGACAACCAATTTTTTTTCCTTGTAAAGACTTTTTGATGTTATATGAAGAGAAGAGAAAAAATAAATTGTTTTGTGGTAAACCAAATTGAACTAATTTCTAAGTTATAGAAAGATTTTCGTTATAACCAACGACATTACAGACAGTTTACACTGTGTTATACATGCGAAAGTAAGTTTGTTATTTTGTTTGTTACACTTTCACGTCTTAACTACTCAACCGATCATTGTCAAATTTTGCATACACATTTTCAATGGTGCATTTTTGCAATGTTATGTTACACATACCAGGTGACTATTTAGACAGAAACAATATTTCTGGAGGGCACTCTGCATTCGATTCTCGTTCTAAATCAATTAAGAAAATAGGTGCTTAATATTTGACCGAAACTAGAAAAATTATACATAATCCTCTATGCGTCTATATTAAAGCACAGTGTCAATGACCGTCGGGTGAATGTACTTTTATTTGAAAGGGAACGTGAGAACGTCAAGAACAAAAAAAGGGTTTATTGCCCGTTTTAATATCGAAAGTTATTAACTCTGGATCGCCCATTGTAGCTTTTGGCACCGGTCATTGCACTTCGGTTTATTATTTTATTTACACGTATGTAGCTATACTTTTGAAAGTCTTAGAACAAACATTAACTTATTTACTCATTTTATATGTCAAATGTGACCATGAAGTGTCATATCCTAGAATACTGCAAGTGTCTCAACAATCACCTGGTGTATTCAGTATTAGAACAAAAAAGTACGACTAATAGCATTTTCTGTTCACCTATTAGCCTCTGTTCTCAAATCACACTTAATCTAAAAGAAAATTAGACATTGAAGGAACATGTTACACAATTTCAATTTTTATTTGAATTGTGCTTTAGTCATATGCGCCTTTTTTATTTATATCAATATTATACGATACGATGATCATCAGATGTACTGCTCATTTTTCTGCCACTACTATGCTATAGAGAATGTTTCGTTACTAAGAGCAGTCTTCATGTCACATTATTAGCAAAAACGAAAAAAAATCCAGTACCTTAAGTAAGTCTAGTGCAGTTGCTCGACTGTCTACATCAACTTCTAGGCACTGATCAAGGAAGTCCTGGAAGACTGTGCTAAGCTTCTCCTTGTCCTTGATGTCCGGTTTCCCGTTGGTCGCTATCAGATAGAGCGCACGCAGCGGATTCTCGTTTAGATACGGTGGTTCACCTTCTATCATCTCGATCGCCATTATACCCAACGACCAAACATCGACCTGCCAATAAAGAGTACGTAATTCAAAAATTTATACTTACTAATATTGTACATGCGAATGTGAGTTTGTTTGATAGGCTATCACGCATTAATTATTCAACCGATTATCATGTAATTTTACTGATACATTGTCAGCGAAACAGAAAAAGTCATAGGGTACCTTTCATCTAGAAAAATATACAATGCTCAAGGGATATATCTTCTTCTTCTTTAGTTTATGGCACTGAGTGTAAGCAAAACACAATTCCGCCAATATCAAATGTCATGTAGATACGGAGTGTGCGCTGTCTGTGGCAGATAATGTCATAAACGAAGGAGAGTAATTAAAATCAAGGGATATGTCAAACCTAAATTAAGTCGAGGGAAGTCGCAGGAAAAAGCTAGTTTTTTATAACTACGTTATACATATTTTGTGACATAGTATAAAACAAAGTCCCCCACCGCGTCTGTCTGTCTGTCTGTTCGCGATAAACTCAAAATCTACTGAATGGATCTTTATGCGGTTTTCACCAGTGGATAAAGTGATTCACGAGGAACGTTTTGGTATATAATTTGTCCCGGATTTTTTTATAATCAGGGCGGGACAACGTCTGCCGGGCCCGCTAGTTTTGTGATAAAAAATTAATGAATCAGTAAATTACCTTTGGTCCATACTGTTTACGAGTAACTACTTCAGGCGCCATCCAATATGGTGTACCCACCATAGTGGTACGTTTATTTTGTTCAGGGGATATTTGCGCACAGAAACCGAAATCAGCTAAAATATACAAATGACATTATAAATTAAATGAAAAGCTTGTCCTGTGAAATGACCAATACTAATTACTGCCTATTCACTTAGAAGAATGATTAATAGTTACGATTCAGAATTGTTGATATTGAAATTCTATTTAGTTTGTTTTAAATATTAAGATATTACACACAGAATTTTGAATACATTCTTCTAAACAGTTTAGATAGCTTTTGACATAATTATAAGATTTCATTCATCATTCTTCCGATTCTAAACTAAGCACAGTTTGTTCTATGATAAATAATCAGGTGATATATAAATTACGTCTGTTTGTCTTGCTGCACAAAAAAGTCAGAATTATTATGGAAAAATCGACCTCTCGTCTCAATATTAGGGTTTGCCAGAACTACACCAAGATACTTGTAAATTACTTACTTAGTTTAACTTGTCCATCTAGGCCGAGTAATATATTGTCTGATTTGATATCTCGATGTATAACATGGTTTGTGTGCAAAAAATGGAGTGCCTGTAGGACTTCCCTGCAAACTGCAGCGATCTGACCCTCATCCATACAAGTTTCCGTTACCACATCAGTAAGTGACCCACCTGCCAGATATTCCATTACCACCCATAACTCCTAGGAAGAAAAAACTATTAGTTTGGATATAAAGTTCACATAGATGATTAATGTAAGTAGATAACAGATACTTAAATTGAGTCTTTACATTTCAAAATGAACTAAATCAAATTTTAGCTTTTCCTTCATTTTTCAAGATCTTCAAATTTTCTACATCTGATATATGAAGATCATAAAAAAGCTAAAACCCTTATTTACGGCAAAACATGAACTTCATTCTCAATATATAAAAACTGGAAATCTTTAAAAAAACATGCTATATGAACAATTAAAATTGGTTTGGAAAATGAGCTACATTTTTAAATGTAATGACACAATTAAGTAAAAAGTTGAATATAAAAATACGAAAACCAATGAACTATGACCAAAATATTGTTTTAATGGCCCATTTCAATGATATACTTCCACCAACTACTTGTTGTGAGGATAAATAATTCAGATCAATAATCTTGTAACAATTTTGTAGAGGTTATATGATTATAAAGGAGTAACAGTTGTACTAAAGTATTTGTGTGCTTTTATTTACAATATTATGTTACATGAAATTACGAAATACGTTCATCACTCAAAAGCTAGTGGATAGAATTCGATCATTTTTTTTAACTTCATAGACACTTTATCCTTACCAAAAATATAATCACAATGTCTTGATAACCTGATCAAAGTTTTGTACGAATATTTTTTCACGTCTTTAGCGGAATTATTCTTGAGGGTAGTTTTTAATGCAACAAAAAATTAGAAAAAATTGTTTGTTCTCTATAGTGAAAATGCTATTCATATTGATTATAATTTCCATCGAAACCTTCACTTAGACTATGAAATTTTACCAGCACGCGGATTATTCTAAAATAGTGACATCAACCACTCAATTCAAATTATACTGAATCAAATACCTAGTTTATTATACAATGGCCTAAGTTACGATTCATACTACACCAATATTGTATATTTCTGAGTAAACTTCGTAACTACATTTTCCCAAAATTGAAATTATTAATGGAAAACGTTCTTGAGTATTTCATTTATGTAAAAGAGAACTTAAATGTTTAGAATGATGACAAACTATTCTTTCCTGCTATATTTTTTCCTCTAAAATCTACATAAATTACATATTAAAAACTGAAAACACTTTGAATCAATTTCTGTAACATTGTGATTTTGCAGTTAGTAAGTTTACTCAAAAAAGGGACCATATATCTGTAAATTACTCACTTCATTTACAAGATAACTGTCAAGGTAGTTGACAACATTGTTGTGTTTGTTCTCCCGCATTACAAGGATTTCGTTTATGATCAACTCTTTCTTGGGTTGTTGACTCAGATTCATTTGCTTAATGGCTACCTCCATTCCCGTAGACGTTTCTATCGCTGTATACACCGTGCCTGATGCACTATAATATAGAATGACATGAAATAAAATCAAAAATACTTTATTCAATTGAGGCTTTGAGGACATACTTATGAACGTCAAAACTACCACTGGTTTAGACAATAATCCAGTCTTCGAAAAGAACAGGCAAGAAAATCACTATAGAAAATACATATTTTTATTAAATATAGAGCCGTCATGGGACGTCTGGCAGATATGAAACACATGTGTCACATAGTAAACAACACAGTATACACAATAGGTATGCGAGCTCAGTGCGGCAAGAGAGATTGCGCATGGCATCGCGTTGCCACGTCTCGCCACGCCAACAATCAGGTTTACCCTCGCCTATAGACGTTTCACATCAATAAACATCAAACATTACAGTTACAATCGCTTTTAGTAAATGCACAAAGAAGCAGCGTGTTACATCCAGACATCACCACCTTTCACATATTGATCCACTGTACCTACAGTAATAGCCTTTAGACATCAAAACCCTCTTGACATGGTATTTGAATTTACAAACAAGCACATCCCTAATATTCTTTGAGACTTTCTTGTAAAACCTAACACTATTATCCAAAAATCTTTTACCTATGGGTCCTACTGAGCCTGAATACCAACCTAAAAGCTAAAAAAATATAAGATATTAATTAATATATTCTACTTACCCTTGACCTATTTTTTCCATTTTAGTATACTTTCTATTGGGATCACCGACGCTTACAATAGTCCTTAATTTTTCTAAAATTTCTTCATCAGTCATTTTCTTTTTCCTTTGCTGTTGTCCCGTTGATCTTCTGTGCCGATAATAAGTTATTTATTATAATTATAGTTTAATTTTGGTATTATAATGGCGACTAGTTAGTAACCCACTACAGGCAAAGACCTTTTCAATGCACTAATAATTTCAAGTTGGAAGTAGATAAAATATGTCTTTGGTAATTTTTCAATTCATAGTGTTGATCAGAGACTATATATTGATTTCGTGGGAATGTGTTTTGTAAATATCATTATTATTTGTATTCAAATTATTTAACATTTATTACACCATTAAGAAATATTTATTGAGTAATAATAGAAAGCAAATTATTGTGACATTAGATCAACCTGCCCCCTAATTGTACTGCTTGTGGTACTTGTTAGGACATATACCTCATCTTAAAATTCACTTTAGGAAACATTTCTAGGAAATAGATTCTTTCAATATTGACTACTGTAATTGTTTGCTGGCTTCTCCAATATTTAACGATGCAATTGAAATATAAAACTGGTTATGTTATGAGGCATTGTTAAGCTATGTTCCACAAGAGGCCTAATATAGCGACATGAGTGGTTTGACGTCCTAGTTTTTTAAATATAGATTTTATACAACAAATTAGATTGACACTTCACTGGTCATGGAACTTATATCTAAATTAGCGAGTCCGGTGGACGTTGTCCTGCCCTGATAATAAAAAAGAACCTTGACAAGCTATGCACGTAAACTTTCCTCATGTATAACTTTATCTAATGGTGAAAAGCACATGAAATCTGTTCAGTAGTTCTTGAGTTTATCGCGAACAGACAGACGTGGCGGAGAACTTGGTTTTATAATATGTAGTGATTATATCTAACTTGGTGACAAATACTGCTGTAGTAAATGTAATTTAAAATGTGATATAAAATATAAGATTTACCCAGTATCAGGATTGGTGTTGGTGAGAGTGGCACTGGGCGGAGGCTGTTGAACTGCGGGCGGAGGAACATTCGCTGGGTTCTTGTTTCGGTCTAGTGGAATTGGGCTACCCACTTGTACTTCGGATCTACTGCAAACCTGTTTAATAACATTTTCAAACTTAGCTTTATCTACTTGCGGTGAAAATTAAATTAGATAAAATTTTGTTTTACAAAGTATACTTAACACTTAAATGCATGATTAGGTTATTCTGCTCAGGAAAAAAAAACGTTATATGGAAAAGTGTATGGATGTTGAAAAGACAGTATAAAAAACACGCGAAATTTATAACTTCGTTAGGAAAAAAAAATCCTTTTCTATACACAGCATTTGAGAGTTAAACTAACGAAATTAAACTATTTGAGAGTTTACTATTCAGATACTATTTAAATATCAGTGAGAATTTAGTAATAATAATAGAACTGTTAAAATAGTTCATTATTTTCTTTAAAACATGCATTTAAGATTATAATAGTGAACAGAACACTACTCCCATTCACTTTAAACATTATTATTTAGATTAGTTTTATTTAAATATTCAATGTAATAGAATTAATATAGATTATAATATTTCGATATCAGCTTGGATTAGACCCAGGAAAAATTAAAAGTAACTCACTGAAGGTGTTGTGAGGGCTGGATGCGGCACATGTGGTGGAGATGCGGGGGCGGGGGTAGGTCTCGGTGGTGGAATTTCTTCTTCTTCTATAGGTTTCGTGTACTAGAAAAGACAATTTATATTTTTTGATACATTACAGTGTTTTTTTTTGTGTTACACCACATCTCGCCTGACTTTATTACATGACGGTTTCGTCTAAAATGGTAAACGCACTAAACCTAAAGAGGAACTCATTAAAGTGCAGCTGTCGAAACTCGCTCATAGCTGTTTGGCGACAGATCTTCAATTTGAGGGTGGTGGTTAGCCAGGCTGGTCTAGAAAAAGTACTACCGCCAAACTATGCTTTTATTATTGCATTATACAATTTTAGCAACATGTAGTTTTACAAATAACTGTAACTTGAATTTATTCAGTTATACTTAGTGTTGTTTTTATTTTATATTATTAACAAATCGTAAATATAAAGTCCAAAAAGGTATGCAAACGAATTTATGACGAAAAAATTATAAAAGTTACGTAAAGTCATAAGGCAGTAGAAGTCGGAGATATACGAAACTGACATATGCGCATTCAAAATGTAGTAAGTTAAAAAAACGTAGACTGTTAAAGTATACTAAGAACCAATGACAAGGCATACAAAGGGTTTAATAAATAGAAAGAAAATTAAAGACATTTACAGGGATGAACAAATTGGTTGAACACCATTTTTCCTACATAAATGAAATTATAGGTTATTTAAAAAAATAATCATTCAACAAATATTGTACTAATTCATAAAATTACGAATCCCAGCTCTTGTAAACTATCAATAAAAACATCTCAAGTATTAACTATTTAGAAGTAGAAGTCGCCGACCAAAGAGATGGGAAGATGATTTTAAAATAACCTTGTTTCCCCTTTGGACAAGAATGGCGGCAGACAGTAAGCAATGGAAAGAGTTGGAGGAGGCCTTTGCCATTAGGCACACCAAATTACGTGATATATTATAATTATGTCTTTGTATTACTGTCAAAATTTCGGGAAATAAAGGCTTTATTATTATTATTAACTATTTTTGTAATCCCAAGTTAATTCTACATTATGGTAAATCATTGTTAAAATAATATTCACAATATCAGTTACATCTGCAAAGACATTAGTAAATAACTATAATTATATTCCTCGTAAAAACTAGATAATATTTTATTATCTATATATTATTTATATTTATTATTATCTTGTTACCTAATTAAACCCTCATTACATATTATATTATAATTATGTTTTTAAATCTATTGTGTTTAAGGATATCAATGTATAAAAAGAGTTCATTGTACATTTGCATCATCCATTGAAACACACAAATAAATAAATATGCAGGTATAACTAAAATATAACATACAATACTCTTAGTGCGGTCAGGACGCGAGGGCGGCGGTGGAGGAGGTTCTGGATGTTCCGTGTCTGTGGGTGTGGATGATGATGGACTACTAGACGATACCCGTGATACCGACGAACCTAAAATATATGTAATAATTGTTGAATCTTTACATTAAAATTGATTACTTCTTATTATAACATCACAGTATTTGTTTCAAAGAAATTTCTAATTTAAGTACAAATCATCATTCAGCTTTCTGCCCGCTACACCGGACTATGCTGTTACTGGACCTAGTCAGGTTAAAAACAAAAAGTGGAGGCAGTCATAAAGACTGCCAATAGAAGTGAAAACTCAACTTAACTGGATGGTGGATTAACTTTTTTTTATATTTCTAAATCAATTATACTTTGAATTATTTTAATTTTATAATTTGTAAATTGAAATTATTAACTTTAGCCTGGTTTACATTTATTCGTATTCCCAGCAATGTTTTTTTATAAAGTTTATTAATTACTCAAACACATTATGCCCTGCAAAAGCTCAACACAAAGTATCAATATTATATGTAAACAAGCCACTGTATTAGGTATTGCTAGTCTGGCGCAAGCGCAATACATCACGAGCATGTCGGTAACGATTCACTAGCATGTCGAGGTCATCAGTGACGCGAACCCATAAGTATTTCTCCTACCAAAATTAGTTCAACAGGGCTAAAGAAGTATACACTTAAAAAAAAAACAATGCCTATTACCATTCCAACATCAACCAACACTACAAAAACAAAAGGTGTCATGACTGTACTAGCACTGTATTTTCGTAACACATACATTGATACAATCTAGTTGGCTATAATAATGTCCATAATGTATTTTTTAATACCCGATAGGTTAATAGCATGTTTACAGTAAGGACAGCAAGATGTGAGATTTTTATATTTAATTACTTCAAGAATTAGAAAAAACACTACATAAAAACTATGAAATCATGTGGTTATCTTTTGTATTTTTCTATCATAAACATAATAAATAAAAGATGAATGGCCACTCTTAGAGAATGAGCAATGTTAAAATTGGTTTATGAAATTTAAGTTATTTTAAACACATGCAAATTTTCGGACCGAAAAATTAAAATAACATATTCTGTTATTTTTTATAGGATACCTTAATTAGAAACAATATTTAGGTTATTTAAACAAGTTCGAAAAACCACTAGACTAACTAGATTGAAAGTACAACGGTAAAGGATAGGTATTCTTTGAATTAATATTTTAAAGCTATATTTCTAGTGAGTGTACCTTGTCACACTTGACATTGGCGAAATTACATACATAGGCAGAGGCCATACGGAAAAAAAACAACTGACATAACATAAGTCAAATTTGACTTGTCAAATACCTGAATGTGTTGTATGCATCTGTGCAGATGTCATATACTTTGACGGTGGTGGTTGAGTCGCTGAAGCATCGTACCACTTGAGGACATCTAAGACAGCTTGTGGATTGTTCTTTTGCTCTTGTTTACTAATGTTAGCGGCCATTAACAGCCGCGCCCATGCTTCAGGCATGCCCTGCAAAGCAGAAGTTCTTGGTGTATTACAAAATGTATATATTCAATAACTTAAATAGAACCTCTAAATCCAGAAGGCAGAGGAGATAGTATAGCTAGACCACATAGTGTTTTGTTGATCATGACCTGAAAAAAAATTGGGCATACCTTGACTCATGGTCACATTATGTTAAGCATATTTATAATTTTTTACTATAAAGATAAAGTGTTCACTTGTATGCTATAGAACTCATTTATACAGATTATTTTCATATGGAGTGAATGATCCCAGACTTCACTATTGGTTAGCAGATGTAGGTATGCACTAACATGTTATAGCTAAGAAATGTTTCAATAATAATGTATCATATTATTATTAAATCTACACATATTCATTTTTATGTAAATTATACAAAGGATAGGTATTGGTAGACAAGTTACACACTTAAAAGATGAGCTCATATATTACTGAGTATATTTTGCACCCACAAAAGTCATGACTGAATAAATCACTACTACATATAAATAAATGATTATTTTGTAGTTTGAATATGGAAGGCAGCTTGAAGATGATGGACCCTAATAATTTATAAGCTATATTTATGACATTACACTGATATATCTCTTGAAATCTTCACTGTCAACAAAAAATCATGTCTCCTCCATCTTCATAGATGGCACATAAAAATACAGTAAGTACCACCAATAAGAAAAAGTTCCATAAAATATCAACATGAGTACTCAAATATTAATAAAACAGAATTGAACATAGATGCACATGCATAATACATTTCATTATTATAATTATGTACTAAATCTTTATTGTACAAAAACTAAAGAATTGGTGCTATCTATTATGTTTATAATGGATCCTTGCATTTTATAGCTAAATGTAGCAATCATGGGTAAAATTCTTAGACATAAGTTACACACAATAGTTCCTAATCTATTAGAATAACAAAAAAATCTTTATAATTAAATAAAACTTTTATTTCAAAACTAAACCTGATATGAGTTACAGAGTAAATTTAATACAGCAATATATGAAATAATCATCTCAATCTAGTAGCAGTAACCAAGATCTAGTTTAATCCAGTATTGGTTTATCTTTTTTTTATATAAATAAATTAACATGCCAGATGAGTCTAGATTACAATCTTGAAATATAAATGTATAAAATTTCTACCATAAACAAATCATAACATAATCACTCCATGCCATATTATACATATATACATACATATAATACAAATTACATAAGCAGATTTAGCTAGGAGTAAAAATAAGTATAAATTCATCTCCATATTATTTACATGAATTTATAGACTTTATCATACATTATGTACAATGAGAAAGCGCACTTAAGTTTAACATATATAAGCTTTTACTTACTGTCATAGGCAGCTTGAAACAAAAGCAGTAATACATGGAACTCAATTACTTGGAATCAATACTAACATCCTTCATAATTTAATATTATTACTGTTTAACAAACATTTCAACATATACAGCTGTATATATTTGATATATAACTATATTTTATATCCATGCCACCACATTACTCATATATAGTAATTTCAATATACCTATCTATGCTCGGAATACATTTATCTAGTAATTTCAATATAATTCTAGTTTGATTTAATCCACAATAACCTTAAGTACCATCATGCAATTTTTGGTAGTAACTACTTCATTATAAATACATTTTTTATATATATAAAGACCCCAAAGTAATGAGAAAACAAAATAAAGCTCTGTTTTTACATATCTCATTGACATAAATAAATAAAATAAAAAACATAACAAAACTCCAAAGTGTTATTTAAAAATAAAGCAAAGCTTAAAGCTATAAGACTATGTGTAAGGCAGTGAAGCTTCTCTCTAGTAAATTGATCTGATAATAAATCACAAAACTTTCTATAATAAATAATTTTGTCAGTGCTGTTTATATAGCAGATCACAGGGGTGACACAAAACCATGACTTGTGCCTGCTTCACAATAAGGTTATAATGCTTATTTTTATTATATACAGAACTTCATATCAAATTACAAAGGAAGGGTTACGCTTTAGTAGTACAAAGGAAGACACAAATCTTTTTTTGGTCAAATTAATAAAATGTAACTTTGATATACCTCTACATTGTCTATTGGACATGGGGTTTCCTGCTGTAAACGAAAGGTGTAGTAATAAACTTAGTGAGGTTCATTTCTATCATGGACATATTAAATATTTAATTACTCACTGTGAACTCTCCCGTGACCGCATCAAAACCTACATGGACAGTGTGCTCAAAATTTGTTGGATAGCTAATATTAGGTTTGCTATCACTGTGTGCAGTACTTTTTGAACCCTTTATTTTGGCTTTTAAAGTTTTCTTTTTTCTATCACTGCCGTCATCAGGTTCTATAAAGATATTACATCAATTTAAATATGTTGTACAGGTACACTGATACCATTATTGGAAACACTTATTATATATATTTGATTCATACAGAGAACAATAGAATTTTACTGATTGGTTAGTTGGTAATATATCTTTTGTTACCTTTTGGAAGAGGCCTCATATCTACTGAAGCTACAGAGTCTCCGCGTTCGGTGGCACGGTTGCTAGTAAGACGCACCGGTGGCGCGGGTGGCTTATCTTCGTCACTTGACATTTTTGATACAAGCCCGTACTAAACATGTAAAACATACAATACATGCGTCAAAGAGAGTAAAAGCCTTTAGAAAACTGTTCATTTGCAATCACTCATCAATTATATTGTGCTAACGTTAAAGTAATACGAGACCAAAAACTTCGTAACTTTAAACAAACGAGGTACTTATATCTGTTTAGCGAAATACAGTATACTTGAGAATAGGAATATCTACGAATCATAATAAGCTCTGACAGATACATAATAATAAAACGTAAAAGTAAACTACATCATTACTCATGGACGCGCCCCGCAAAGGTTTGCGACTGCGACAAAATTATATTGGATAAAGTATAGAAAGTTTTTTCAAATACCTGGAAAATTACCCACTCACTTATAGTATAATATTATTATTTATATAATGCTATTACATTTCACACGATAACGGCATATAAAACATGTATTTTTCTAAAGAAATATAACATTCACACACGAAACGACAGCAATGACTAGAGTCAGTGTTACCAAAAAAAAATCTGATTTATTTGTACAGAACTACATAGTTTTGTTAGAACTGTTGGCGATAAGATGGTTTAGGTTAAATTTAAATAGTCAAGTAAATAAAAATGTCATAACCAATAACACTATCATTATGAGTTAATCCAAAATTATTAAAATATGTCGTAATGCTATAGTTCAGTCCTTTAAGCCAAAACGAGGGTCAACCTTGGAATGAGAGATAATAAGCTGTAAACTCCCATAAACCTCTAATTAAATCTTAGGAATCGAGTTATTTGCAAAAAATATCATTTTTGTGACCTTGGACTATGGATATCTTAAGATGCGGACACGAGATTTCATGAGACTTTTGAGGCAACTTTTGAATTAGCAATATAAAAATTTATACGAGTTTACAGCTTCTTATCTCTCATTTCGAGGTTAACCCTCTTTTTTTGGCTTATAAAAGGAATTTATAAATAAACAATAATTATGAATTCCTTGGGTTTATAATAAAATTTATATCCAGTCATATAATCCACTTGTCAATAATTAACAGCTGAACGCACTATAGCCTGTGCAGAGAGGAATTATCTGTATTGAATGCTGATGTCACGCAATAATGTCAAATCGTATAGATTGTTATTGCGAAGTGTTGTTAAATTGAAATTCGGAATTTGTCATCATTTTCTATAGATTTAGAAGTTATGAAATGATGAACCAAATTCTTTCATAATGGACAGTAATGCTAAAACTATGGTTGGTAAATAATATCCACTATATATATTTGGTTTGTCACTATTGCCTATGCTTGGCATTTACGACAATGTTTTCAGTTGTATTTTATTAGTGAAATATGGGTGACTAATATATATTTCCAACACTTACACTACACTAAGTACTCCAATTATAAAACAAAATAAAATTGTGTTTATGGCATGTTCTCTGGTGTCGTTTTTGAAAGTAACAGGCGAAAATTGGTCCGTTTCTTTTTCTTGGCATGAACAATATGTTTATACTTTATACAGATGTATATGTATATTTATATGAATTTAGAAAAAACTGAGTAACTTGATTTTAATTTGTGGTTAAAATAATGTTTGTTAAATAACAATAACAAAAAGGATAATGTGACTAAATGTATGTGTTTTGTTTTAGAATCAAGATCTAAAGTCTAAGAAAAGTCCGTTCGATGAGCTGAGCAGAGATGATTTAATACATAAGTGTAAAGGGTTACTTGTAATAGCCCAAAAAGCAAAAGTAGCAAAATCTGGTGAGTAACCAATGAATTATACATTTTATATTAAATCAAATAAAAAATACTTATAATTTAAACTCTGTGGAGGCATTGTGAATAATAAAATATTATTACTGATTTGGAAAACAATTCAGTAATTGAGAAGAGTCACCAAAAGAAATATTTTGTTGAACTGTTTTGTTTTTATATACTAATTTTAACTATATGCAGTTGTATCTTAGTAGATGTAAAGAGAATGTGTGACTTCTAGACCTTGGTGATTTATGTATTGATCCATTCTATAATAACTTTTCAATAGTAAAAGGTGTTTTATGTAATTGCTGGTTCATAATATAAAAGAAGAAAACAAGAAACAAAAGGTTTTTCTTTATTCAAATAGATTCAGTGATATAATCTCAAAAATAATGCTTGTAATGTTTAAAATTTTATTTACAGAGTTTCAAAGTGAGGTTGAAAGTTATAAACTTCAATTTGAGAAATATGAATCCGAAAAAAAAGTTCTTTTTGATAATATAAAGACTCTTCAAGAGCTTGTTGATTCTCTAACAGAACAGAAACTTAACTTTATAACGGAAGTTGATTCTGCACAAAGCAAAATTAAATCACTTACTGCAAAATGCAATAATTATGAGGATGATATAAACAAATACAAAGCAGATTTGATTGTAAAAGATAAAACTATTTGTGATATTACACAAAAATTGTCACATATTGACTGTGAAATAATATCACTTAAAAGACAAAACAATCGCCTTATGGAAGAGAATGAACAACTTATAAATCAGCTCACAGATATTGAAGCAAAAACAGCTGAGTTTAATAACATTGGTTTAAAACAGCAAGAACAGCTCCGTATCCTTGAAGACAGTGTACAGAAAGGTAGATTAATAATTATCATAATGACATGTGATATTAACTTTAAAATGTTTTATGTATTATTAGAAAATTCATTTTCTATAGCTAACTATTTAATATAAGAAGTTTTATAAAATTACAGATGAAGATTACAAGAAGATCATTGATGAACTCAATTTAAAACTAAAAGAATTAGAGCTCCAAGTGGAAGATAAAGATGAAAAAAAAAATCAAGATTATGAAAATAAAATACAGGAAATTACCCAGTTATATGAGATAGAAAAATCGAAAAAAGATAAGGTCAATGTTAAACTAAGAGTGTACAAAGATAAAATATTGAAGTGCGCAACATGTATCAATCAGCTTAAAAATTCAAGGTTTATACTTAAAAATACCATCAAAGAGTACTCTGAAAATATACCAAAATGGCAAAATGATATTATAAAGGCTTCAAAAGTGCTTGATAATCAAATTATACAATTAAACACTGAAAATGGAGATCTTAAGGAGAAATTAAAACAGATGGAGAAACAAATAACTGAAAACATATCAACATATAATTTAACAAAACATAAAGAAGATGAAGCCTATCAAACATTACAAAAAAATCAAAATAAAGAAATAGAGATGTTAAGGGTTCAATCCGATGAATGTCAAGAAAGATATAAGCAACTTTCAAATGAAAATACAAAACTTCATGAAGAATTAACAAAATTGAAGGTTTTGTATGAAGAATTGGTTGACATTCAATTACCTGCAAAGATGACTGAATGTGAGTTGTTAAAATCTCAATTAGATGATAATATTAAAAATGCAAATGATCTAACACAGAAATACACTGAATCTGTTCAATTGGTACAATCCTTATCAAGTGAAAATAAAGCATTAAGCGATTCTCTAAATCATAAACCTCAAAACAATGATATAATTGAAAACTTAAATTTCCAAATTAAAGCTTTGGAAAGTGAAAAGTCTATTTTAGTTAAAGAGAAACTTACTGCTAAAGATAATGTGACTGAATTAGAACACCAAAATAAATTATTAACAGATCAAGTTGTTGAAATCACTTCAAAACTACAATCTGTGACAAATAAAATGGAAACAATACAGAAAGAAAGTATAATTTCTGAAAAAAGACATAACACTGAAAAGGAAGGGGAGATTAACGAATTAAAATGTGAGATGATGACTATCCAAGAGCAATATGATAGATTGAAAAAGGAGTATGAAGATTTGCAAGATTTGAATGGTCTTTTGAGGGAGGAGGTAGAAACTTTGAAATTTTCTTTAGAACAACCTAAAGATGATTGTGAAAATCTATCTGATTTACAAGCTGATATTGTAAAACTGGAGACAAAATTGGCTGCATATAAACAGGAAAATTCATCGTTATTAATTGAAGTTAAAGAATTACGAAATAAAACTAAAGAATTTGACATAATAATTGCTGATTATGAAGACTCTAAGTCAAAACTAGTGGGATACAAAACAGAAAATGCAGAATTATTAAATGAAATGAAGGAATTAAATCAAGTTCTAAAAGAGCGTGGTGAATCTATTTCTAAACTTGAAAAAGCAATTTCTGAAATGGAAAGACTGATTGAAGCACTTGATAAAGACAGAGAAACTGTTCATCAAGAAAAAACAGATTTGGTGCAAAAAATCGAGCATTTAGAGAGTTCGTTAAAGAGTGCTGAAAAGAAAACAAGTGAATCAACTGATGCTACAAAACAAGTTGAAGTAGATAGAGAAAATGCTTTAAGACAGTTAGAAGAAAAAGATATTATTATTACTACTTTAAGAGATGAGATAGAAAAAATAAAACAACACACTTCTCCATCAGAACTGCCAAATGATGATAATATGTCTACATCTACAATATCTAAAGCAGAGGAGCATTCTCGCATGAAAGATTTGGATGAAACATTTGAAGAGAAGTAAGGCTAAAATATTTTACTCCATTAAATTAATATATTTCTTTTTCTATATTAATTTCTGCTTTACAGATATACAAAGCTGAGACTGTATGCATTAAAACTTAAAAAAAGAATTAATGAGATCACAAACCAATTACAAAACACTGAACAAGATAAAACTAAACTTGAAAAATTAGTATGTGAGCTACAGGTAGGTAACAAAAATTCAATAACCCAGAGTCAAGATTCTGTTGATAGCAGTAATATTGGAGTAGCAGAAATAAATATATTACAAGAAAAAGTAAAGACTTTAAATGCTTCTCTGGAAGCAGCAGAAGAGAACTGTATTGAGATCCAAAAATTGAAAGGTATTGTAAATTATTTTTTTTAATAGTTATTGTAAAAATTGTAACAGTAAAAATTGAAAGTTTTTTGTTATCATCCACAGCTGAGTTAACCAACAAAGAACAACTGTTGTCATCAGAAATTGAAGCTCATAAAATCACTAAAGATAGTTTGGAAAAAGCTAGACGGGACATTAAAAAGAAAAGTGTACTGAGCCTCGAGATGGAAGATTATGAGAGATCAATGAAAGAACTAACGGCCAAAATGGAAGATAACAAAAAGAAGATGGTCCAGGTTGGTTTTAACAATTATTTTAATTTTTGAATATGCTATTTTAATTCATGTAATATACTCGTAATAAATGTATATAACTTGTAAACATTCAAATCAGATGGAGTCTACAATAGATACACAAGAAGGCACAATTACAGCTATGAAGACACAAATAAAGTTACTTGAAGATCAAATAAAAATGGAAGAGACTCAGAATAGATTACTTAAAGAAGAATTACAGCACGTCATGGAAGAAAGACAAGAGAAAGATAATGTTATACAAATGAAGAATGAAGTTATCACAAAACTGGAGCAATCCTTTGAAGATGAAAAACGTAAGAATGAAGAGTCAGACTTAGAACTAACATCATTGCTCAGTGAAAAAGAAAAAGTAATTATGAAATTGGGCGAAGATAAAGCTGAACTAAATAATAAAGTGAAAAGATTAGAGTTTAAATGTACAGAACTTTCTGACAATTTAAGAATTTTGAATATCGAATTAGCTGATCTGAAAACTGAATACACTAGTTATAAGGTATGTCTCAATTCTTTCTATATTTATGTTAATATCATTAAGGCATATTTTAAAATATAAGAGTTATTCTACAGGTTCGGGCTCAAGCTGTTCTAAGACAAAATCAGACAATTGATCACAGTCAGGAGGAGCAATTAAAAGAAGAAGCAGCTGCTTTGAGGTCACAAATTGAGGCTTTGATGTTGAAACTGACAACAGTGCAGTATGTATCAATTTAATACTCTTTGAAGCATGTTCCTTAAAAGAGTTAATTTAGCTAATTGTTTAAATGTCTGTCTTCTATTAACAGCTTCCAAAATGTGCATCTGTACTTGTAGCCGTCGGATTGATATGAGGTGTATTTCATAGATAGTTGCTCTGTTTAGGAATGGTGCCTAATGTCACAGTTTGGTCGTAATTTTCATTAGAGAACTGATTTAATCTTAGTAGTTGTGTTGTGTTCACCTACAGTGTAAAAGGGACACTTATGCAAATTGTCATGGGTCTCGCCCTAATGCTTTGGTTTGTGTGTTAATATGTCAGTCAGTCACTGAGTTAGTTATTTTTTTATGTATACAGATTAATGTAGTAATTTAAAAATATCACTATTCCATGAACATAGTTGATGTATGCTTGACTTATACAAAATAGTAAATTATATTATAGGGAGCAATTTGAAGAACAAAATTCTGAAGTAGAGCATGCACGTCGACGTGCGGCAGAAGCGACGAATGAGGCGACGCGCTCGCAGCAACGCACGACACGTTTGCACGCGGACCTCACGCGACTATCGCAACAACTCGAGTCTGAGAGGACACAGAATAAGCTTCAAGTATGTGGATATAAAAAAAATATTTGAAATTTTAAAGCATTGTTAACTTTGTTAATAGCATTTTTTGACAATGCATAGGTTCGAATGTTCACACCTCAGTTTTCTGTGAAAGACATCGTTTCTTTCTTATATCATAGGATGCAAACGAACAGGTGGATCACCTGATGTTAAGTGATCACCACCGTCCATAGACACTTGCAACACCAGAAGAGTCGCAAGTGCGTTGCTACCCTATGTTTGGGGAAAGGCGAGTGGGGATGGAGGGACGGGGAGGAGAGTGGGTTATCCGGCGCTCTCACTGACCGAACGAAACGCAACAATGCAAAGCACTGTTACTCCACGTCGGTTTTCTGCAAGAGGGTGGTACTACCCCGGGCGAGCCGACCAATTCATGCTGAAACCAGTAATAGCTTTAGCGTGGTTCTACCACCTAAAAAAAATCGTCGTGATGAATCCATGTTACGGTGGTAGGGTTTTTTCTAAGCTCTCTTGGATAACTACCACCTTCAAGTGGAAAATCTGTCGCCAATCATAGGTGCGTTTCGGCAATTGTACTCGAGAACCAGTCTCGCTCTAACTTTAGTGTGTTTACCATCTCAGATCACATTGTCATTCAACATCGGATGAGATTGTGGTCAAAAGTTAACTAGATTGTGAATCTGTGGCATGGTATGTCATCTGGCAGAGTGCAATCATTATGTAGTTCACAAAAAAAAAAAAGATTGAATATGAGTCGTTATCCAGTAAGCAGCAGTTTACTAGAATGGTTTAGATCAGGGATTCCCAAACTGTGTTCCGCGGAACCAAGGAGTTCCGTTAGAATAGTCATCAGACTTACGCCAAAATTATTTATTGTTAGCTATTTATTAACCACGGTTACAAATTTAAGAATAATGTGTTTCAATTATATAACATGTTTCTTAAAACAATGTTTTTATATAAATTTCAGTGTTGATTTGTAATCATTTGATATGGGGTTCCATAAAATAAAAGGTATTTGTTTGGTGTTCGGTTATCTTTAAAGTTTAAGAACCCCTGGTTTAGATTATACTGGAGTTACAATTTATTTCGACAAGTTGGTCATAAAATTTATTTGTGATCAGGTCTCAACACTTACACAATGCTACAAGACACAAATGACTGAATTAGAAGCTAAATATAAGAGAGAAATTGATAGTTTAAAGAAGCAATTAGTAACTGCTCAAGATTCCACGAAAGTTGGTAAAACAATTATGCCTATTGGGGAAGCAAACTCCAGCCAATACATTTTGCCCGTTATACCTAAAGACGATAGCAGCGATGGAGAAATGGATATTAATGTATCCATGATACCTCGAGAAGAAGGAGAGGTAAATATATTTGTATACATTTTACATATAACTGAAAAACGTAGTTATGAGTTATAGGTTTGGATACTTGTTTCATATAACATATGAATGTTACTTTTTTAATATATACGTCTAGCGATAGTTCGTTGTTTCCATCTGTCCCTTAGCAAATGCAAAACTTAATTTTTTTGACGTGATAACGTCTTATAAATCTATGAACGCCGGTTGCATGCCCGAAAGAGCATGACTCATTGTCACGTTCCGCGTGAGCCGATCTTGCAAGCGAGAGCGCGGATCAAGCGATAGAGAGGCGCGATCGGCCTAAAGTTTCGGCTTGTGACCCATCTATATATGGAGTAATTGAATTTAATTCATAAAAGTATGCAATTTTTCATCGATGTCTTACATCCAAGCAATTGTTTTTGTCTTATGCAAATCTATTTAATATGTGTTATCGACGTTTAATTTAATCGACTATGAGCTGAAAACCTTATACACATGTCAAAAGCGTACCTATCAAAAAACAAACTTCATAACAAAGTTTTTCGCAACGAAATAGCTTAAACAAACTACACAATTGTTCTTATGTTGTTTAATAATGATTTTGAACATTTTACATTATTTTGTGTGTAAATATAACTTCAAAATATAATTTATAGATAAACAGGATCTTAGATATCAAGATTAGATATGATAACGATCTTAACAAATAAAAAGCTTTTAATGTACATCGTTGTTAATTGTAGTGTCGCAAAAATGATAAATTTATCACGTTCACGTTTTATATTGATTTTTTATTGCATTTGATGATTTAATAGTTTTTGAGTAAGTGCGTCAACAAAGAAATTGAAGTCATGTATTATTTCACGTTGTTAACGGTAAGTTTCATTATTTAAAATTGTAATGTGAACAGCAGAAAACATTTACATTATTGGTCAAATATAAAGAATTAATATTCGGTTTCAACAGTCACAAATTTACATAACAATATTGAATACAAACTTTTTACAAAGAAAAAATAATTAGCCAAATTGGTGCAACCGTTCGGAAATCGTGCACTTGCATAGGTACATTGAACGATTAATGTTTATGTATGTATTTTAATGAGAAGCTTTTTATGTAGATTAATATAACGGTGATTGAAGGTGTTTTGGGATGGTCAGAGTTTTTGTATTCCTGTATGCTTTGCTTAGGATTGGGTGATGTATACTGTTTTTTCGCCGACCTAAGACAAAAAAAACAGCAGTCACTTTAGTTATTAACCCATCTGCTGATTTAATAATGACCTACATCGCAAAATGGACGGTACATGTTTTAAAATATCTAGCCAATTTTTTTAAATTGTAATTTTAGCTTAATTTGTTATTGCTATGGTGTTTTTAAATTTTGTAATAAACTAGCGGGCCCGGCAGACGTTATCCCGCCCTGATTATGAAAAAATCCTTGACAAATTATAAACTGACACGTTCCTCATCAATCACTCTATCCACCGGTGAAAACCGCATGAAAATCCGTTCGGTAGTTTTTGAGTTTATCGTGAACAGACAGACAGACAGCCGAGGTAGGGGACTTTGTTTTATACTATGTAATGATACAGTATTTCTTTTAAATGTGTTCTGTCCACAGTCTAGTTGATCAGTGCATTATAAAGTCTACATTAATTTGGATCAAGCTTAAACCCTTATGGTTTTGGACAGGCCAGGCGTTAATAACAGTAAAATGCAGTTAGGCAACACACATAATAAATATTGGATTACTAATATGGTTAATTTCGATATATTCACAGGTATATGCCATAGATTATAGAATCTCGGAAACATTGATATATGAAGCATCACTAGTTTCATGAAATCTGATATTAATATCTATAAATCGAAAAATACTTATTCCATATTGATTTATTTTTATTTATTTATTTACTCTTTATTGTAAACCAATTTTACACATACATTATAAAATATTTCAAGTTATGTTATTAGTACAAATGGCGGCCTTATTGTTAATAGCAATCTCTTCCAGGCAACCTTTAGATGGGTATGAACAATCAAAAACCAAAATACTTTTTATTCAATTTAGGCCCTGAGAAGGCACTTATGAACGTCAAAACTACCACCGGTTCGGAAAACAACCCAGTCATCGAGAAGAACCGGCAAGAAACTCGATCTGGTTTATCTTTTCATAATAACTAACATATTTTTTTTTATTATTACAACAATAGACACATTCGTTTTTAGTGGTTGCACAGAGAGAGGCGTCACTTCCAGACGTCGCTATCGTCCACATACTGATCCACCCTGTAATAACATTTATGTATTAAGACCCGCATGACATAACACTTGAACCTACTATCCGGCAAATCGGTAATGTGTTTTGGGACTTTGTTATAAAATCTAACACTATTACCTAAAAAACTGTTACTGGTCTTAGTAAGCCTGAAACATGGAGTGACCAGTTTGTTATGGTTTCTGGTATTTACATTATGTCGGTCTTTTACTAAATCCAGATTATCTAAGTTTTTCCGGACGTACATCAAATGCTCAAGAATATATTGAGAGGGCAGAGTTAAAATACCGAATTCCTGAAACTTAGTCTTTAATGATTCACGAGGTCCCAAATCATAGATTGCTCGAACTGCCCGTTTTTGTAGTAGGAATATGGTGTCTACCTCAACTGCGGCCCCCCACATCAAAATGCCATAAGACATTAAGCTATGGAAGTAAGCGAAGTAGACCAACCTAGCAGTGGCAATATTTGTTAGCTGGCGAATTTTTCGAATTGCGAACGCAGCAGAACTTAATCTTCCAGCCAATTTTTTTATGTGAGGACCCCATTGTAATTTAGAATCAAGTGTGATACCCAGGAACACAGTATTGTCAACTAAGCCAACTAGATTCCCTTGGATCTCGATTTTACTATCAGTTGGTAGAACATTAGGTAAGGTAAATCTTATGCACTGCATGTGCATGCATGTGCCATGGAGTAGAGTCGGGGGTATTCAGGATGTACAAGAAAAACAAAACTAGTTAATACCGCATAAATTAGCGGCACGTACACTATAACATACATATAAAACATAATTTATTAATTATTTTTAGGGTTCTGAATCGGCACCGAGCCCTCCGCCATCCAAACCGTACACGGCAGGTTCGGGCAGCGGACGATCGCCCGTGCCTCTAGACAGACTGTTAGAGGAAGGAGTTCCTGATGATGAGGCGTTAGACACCAGTTCGCTAGCTCTAACACCAGAACAGGAGATCGCAGATTTAAAACGAAGATTACTGGCACAGCAACAAAGGTATTTAATTCATTTAAGTTATGTAATCGAACAAGTAAATATAAAATTCTTAGAAATATTGAACAGGAATAAAGAATAAAGTTTCAAAATATTATTTTAAAATCGATACAAAATATTGTCTATATTCGCTTTACCGCCGTTCGTTCATTTTTTGTACTACTTTGTTAGATGTACGTGGCTCAAGTATTATTATTAGGTTATCAATAATTTAAATAGCAATATTAATAATAAATTAACATATATTTTATATGAATAAATGTAAAATTTATGATAATAAAAAGAAATGTATTATTTTAATTTTATAGATCTAAGTAGCGTTTTAACAACATTATACATCCGTGAGATGTCTCAGGATATTTACCGTTTTTATTTCACTACCTACATACCTTTTGATAAAGTACAAGTCAATCTAGTCTAGTCTAGTCAATCTTTCAAGGCCGCTTTTAAGTTCGGGATTGCGCGTGTTGTAATCAATAATTGAATACAGAACCAAGTGAAAATGTTATAATAGGAATCTAAAATTGATATTTATTTATCCTTAAGTTGCCTCGACGTTATACATATGATATAATATGTATTTATACCTTAACTAGCTTCTGCTCGCGACTCTGTCCGCGTGGAATAGTTACTTTTGGCTAACGCTAACATGCAGCGGAAGCTCTCAAAAGGAGAAAATACCACGATTTGGAAACATTCTTCATTAATGCTCCCATCTTATTGATCTTAGCGTGATGTTATATAGCCCATATCCTTCCTCGATAAATGAGCTGTTTAACACTGACATAATTTTTCAAATCGGACCAGTAGTTCCTGATGTTACCCCTTACAGCCTCACAGACTCACAAACTTTACCTCTTTATAATATTAGTATAGATTTGTATTCTGTGCAGTTATATTTAGAGCGGTCGAAAGGTTTGGCGAGGACTCTAAATATGTCGACAGTAAAAGGCTAATTAATTAACATGCAAAGACTGCAATGGCGTACTAATCAGTAAGCGTTACTTCCGTCGATATGTATAATGTTAATACGGAAACCAAAATGGATTGAAATGAGTTTTTTTTTTTAAATAGGGTGAAGCATGTAACAGTATTGCTGTCGGAATCTGAACGGGAGTGCGCTCGTATGGCGCAGCTCAGTGAGCTGTTGAAAGGAGAGTTACGCCGCGTACGTGGTTCTACTCAGAATGCCCACAATACTGAATACATGAAGAATGTCACACTCAAGGTACGTATACCTCATTAAATTTTAATAATTAGTACAGTCCTCGTTAACCTTTTTGGCTGATTTGAATATAGCTGTAAGTTCAGACTTACGCGTAATACAGTTCAAAAGTTTAATTCAAAAGAAAGTTAAGATTATAGGAATCTGAAATTAGCATTTATTTATCTTTAAGGAGTATTTGAAGTCTCCACAGCAAAAAAACACACAGCTGTAAAAGTAGTAGTTTCTAAAACATATAATTACTTCATATTATAGTAAGCTATTGTGATAACGTCTTTTTAGATAAGGACCAAGTGTCTGATTAAACGAATTAAATAAAAAATGAATGCTTGTTACCGTCACACGCTATTGAAGTGAAACTTCTTTGGTGTTATAAGAGATGGCGATTAAGTTAAAAATAAATACATCATATGGGAATTTAAAAAGGCATTTATTGGTATCGCAACACTAGTAATATATACATTTATTATCGTCGCCCACTATACACTTTAAAACAATAATTTAATTACTAATAGCAGTACGGTCGCGCGTCCATATATACATAATTAATGCTATTGTATGATTTGTATTATTATTCAATTTAATAGTTTTTATTAATTAAAAAAAAATTATTGCTAAAATCAATTTTTTTTTTTAAAACTGGATGGTATAGTAACTTGCCGCCATAATGCCGTAACGGACTTCCGTTGTATTGTCGTCCAATTACCTCCTAGTCGTGCATAAAAGGAGTTATACTTTAAAAAAAATTGACCGAAGTCTATCCACTACTTTTTGCATACACGATGGCAGACCTCTATCATTTTTCTTATATATATATATAGTCACAAAAGTAAGGTATATAAAAAAAATCCAAATTTTTGGGTGATTTCCAACAGACTGTAAATTCGGTAACAACTGGAAGTACAGTATAAAAAAAATTTTTGGATTCGTTCATAAAGAAAAAAAATCAGATCTATGCTGTCAGAGGAATCCTTAAAAAACCATCATCACCAAGAAATTTTTGAAAAGTTTTGCTCGTCTTGAAAGCGGTCCCCGTCCTCAAATATTTCACTGTACGCTCATCTGCTGCCGAATTGCAGCATGTTGTAAACCAACCAAAGGTTTGTTTTTTAATTATTCCTCAATTTTCGAAGTAGTGTAGAATAGCGATTCTAAAGTGAAGTTATTTTCTTATATAGTTCCTGACAATTCCTCCGGGTGACGAGCGCAGTCGGCTTGTACCAGTATTACAAAAGATACTAACATTAACCATGGAGGAAACGCAAAAATTGCAAGCGATCGCCAAAGGTAAGTGATTTTTAACTAACTTCAAAATGAAGGGAGGTTCTCTATTCTATTTTTTTAATGTTTGCTACCTCTGAACTTCGCAATTTATAAACCGTTTTGCTATTTTTTTTATTGGAAAGAAGATATTTTTAAGGGTATCTCTATTAAGAGAAAACGCGGGTGACGTTCCGTCCATACAAACGTTTTCCTCTTTTTCACATGGATTATTCCTCTTTTTCACATGGATTATAATACTGGAGCAAATATAGTGGTACGTATAACACTATCATGCCTCTATGATTTAATTTAATCCATAAATCACTTATTATGAGAAATAGGAGCTTACTAAAATCGCCCGATTTTACCAATGTTTTCAAACTTCTAGCAAAAAATTTTTACAAGTATAAATAACTATAGAAAAACATACAGGCACGGCCAAAGTTAGTATTTTATCTCTGATTTTTTTTAAATTGGTCTATATTTGGAGAAGGAAACTGGAGAATACGAAATGATGCTTTCGTGTATTTTTATATCCTAGGTGGTAGAGCCACGCTGAAGCTATTACTGTTTTCAACATGAATATGTCGGTAGTACCACCTTCTCACAGAAAACCGACGTGAAGTAACATTGACGTGATGCTTGCATTGTTGCGTTTCGTTCGGTCAATGAGAGCTCCGGAGGCCCACTTCCCTGTCCCCTCTCCCCCTCCCCCTCCCCCCAAACACAGGCTGGCAATGCACTTGCGACTTCCCTAGTGTTGCAAGTGTCTACGGACGGTGGTGATCACTTAACATCAGGTGACCGACCTGTTCGCTTGCCTCCTATAATATAAAAAATAAATAAAAAAGGTATAATAAGTCTGAGCTGCAGTTGTCTCCCTCGAGCATTATTTGATAATTGAGGCAAAATGCGATAATAATATCAAAATCACATTAATGCCAACTAAGCCGCGGGCATAAAATACTCCAAAAGCTCTAAACAAGAAAAGACGAATAACGGTTATAGGGAAGGTTTTTTTTTTTAAAAAAAAAAAAAAAAAAAAAAACAACAAAATTATTACATACACAATAAATAATTATTTCTTTTTTCTTTCAAGGTTTGGATCCAAATCCAAGTAAAGGCTGGGGAAGTTACTTACCATGGCCCGGAGGAAAGTAAACATACTTATTTACATTTATCGGAAATCATCTAAATTTTATAAAGAACTAGAATTATTAGTAATTATCTGTGATTAGAGCGTTATTATAATTTTTTAATATATGTACCTATTCCTATAATATGACATTACGATGAAAATAAGTTTGTTTTAATCATATTCACAAAATAGAATATAAAAATAATAAAATTTGTTCAAACAAAAATGAAATACATATATTTATTGTTTTACAAATGCAATTATTCTAAATCATTTCAAACCAATGTAATCACTCTGTAAATTTGTAAAGAATTATTGAGGAATAATAAAAAAAAAATACTACCGCTTATATTGTTTGTAGAGAATAAAATAAATATTCGTTTAAGATTATCATTGTTATAAATAAAATACAGTGAAAACCGTTCATGGCGATGTCGTTTAGAACAACATACCGGTTATATTGACCCAGAACAAAGGTCCCGGCTGAATGTTGTATCTCAAAAACATCACCGGTTGTTATGACTATCGGTTTTTAAGACTAAATATGACTTGTCCCTTCGATGTCGTTATAACAGATTTTGCAAGAATGATGATTATGAAGGAAAAGTAGCACGGTTGTGGCCTTAAGAATGAATTATTAATACATTACGACACCAATATTATTTGTATATATCACCTACTTTGTTTTATTTGTCAACAGCAATCGACTGGCTTATAGATTATACACATTCATAGAAGCCTGTTAAATGAATAATATTACATAATGCAATAATAGGTTTTTATAAATCGAATGAATAATTATTAATTACCTAAGACATTTGTATCGATCCAATATACATTCCGTGAATGAATGAATTCCGTGAACTGAATATTGTGTATTAAATATAATCTGTATTTCATGATTCGACAAAGAGTTATATTAAAGTGTTGACATAAGAAGTACATGTTTGTTATTAGTAAAACATGTTAGTTTTATCTTTCAATTCTATTTAATTAAAAGATATAACCTTTTAATTCGATTTTTCCTTTTACCTATAATGTTTTTATATCCTTACTAATATTATATATTCGTTAGTTTATATGTTACATTTTCGCGCTTTATTTATCAATCGTTCGGCAGGAAATTTTGTATAAACGTTGTAACAGGTACAGAAAAGGACATAGGGCACCGACTTTTCATCCAGTAAAAAAAATACTGTTTATTTATTTATTTTAGGGTCGCCAACATATTACATATACTAACTGGACCGTGCAACTTCGTCTGCACCAAAACCGTTATTACCGGTTTCAAACGCAAAAAAATCTTAAAATACTTAAAACCCGATTGCAGCGACACCTACCGTTTCCAATTGTGAATCCAAACTATCCAGGGACTCAAACATATATCCAGTTGGTATTTGAGATTTTATTTTTAAATAAGCCTAGAACCCGTTATATATTTTAGTGACAGTTTCGTTTACACATATTTTAAAACTTTTGCGACATGCTATTCTTGAAGTGAATTTTCTTTACAATCGTTGTGGTTTGAAAATAAATGAAAAGAAAATGCTTCATGATAAAGAGACAAACACATACGCCAATAGAATTTATTCTATTAGGTTTTATACTTCTAATTCAACTGATTGATAGTTTCGCATAGAAACGTCATATAGTTGTAGCGCAATTATAACACACTGTACATGTGCATTAAACGGATCGACGAAGACGTCGGTTCAGAACCCAACTTTCATTTTTTTTTTAAGAAGCATTGGGAGATAAATATAGCCTAAACTTATAGCTAATGTGTCTGTTATATATAGCACAAAGAAAATTTACCAAAATCCGTCAAGAATTTCATCTACTACAAATTTTTGACTTTCGTCCGTTATCCTGGAGAACCCTTTGCGTTTTATGGGACAAAAAGTATCCAAGGTGTAACTTTATAATATTAGTTATCACTGTGTCAAGTTTCGTCAAAATTGGTTCAGTACTTTCTTTTAATAGGTTTGGGTGTTGATGCGTCCTTGAACTCTCATCCAACTCAAATAAATCTTAATCAAAAAAACCTTTATTTAATTGATCGATTTTTACAAATTTGTTTGAACACAAACCTTGCCTAGGTAATAACGAACACAAAAAGATTTATCCAATGTGTTACCGGCGTTCTGAAGTTACGCGCGTACATACATTACGCAGATTCATTTTTATATATAAAATATATAATAGGAGGCAAACGAGCAGGCGGGTAACTTGATGTTAAGTGATCACGGCCGTCTATAGACACTAGCAACACTAGGGGAGTCGTAAGTGCGTTGTCAGCCTGTATTTTAGAATGCAAGCACTATTACTTCGCGGTCAATGTTTCTGTGGGTCGGGTGGTAGTACCCCAGGCGAGCCGACCCATTTACTCTGAAACCAGTAAAGACTTCAGCGTTGCTCTACCACCTATAAAACACCTACATGACAATACATTAGTATATATATTAATAGTAGGACTTTTGTACTTGGATATAAATGCAGTCATTTTTGGAGACAACCCAGGCATGATCCAACAATAAATTAAATTTTAATAAAACTAAATATTCATCGATTTTACATTTTTAAAGATTTACCATAATAATACGAAATCTAGGATAATGTAACAGAAAAAGAAATAAAATTCTAAAACTAATTGTCACTCTAAAATATTATGAAAACTAACAAAAGAGAAAAAAGAAATACTAAAACCAATTAATACTGTATTTTGTAAATAGAGGGATAAGTCAAATTTGCATCATAGCGAGCGAAGTAGCGAGCAAGAATTAGTTTACTCCATAAATACGCTCGAACCTTTGCATATCGTTAATTATCCCAGAGATATTGCAATTCTAAATGACTTGAATTGTGCTCAAAATGTGTAATTATAAAATACTGAGAATAATGACAGACAATAAAAAAGAGTCGACATAGTTCCTTATCTGGACATTTAACAAGAAGTTTATCTGTCATCAGAAACAGTACAATTCCTCATAAACAATACTATTAGAAAAAACCATGTATACTTACTAAGTAAACTTTCTGGGATATTACATGAAAAAACGTTATAAACGTTTTTTTATTATGTTTTTTCATGTAAAATCCCAGAGAAGTTAAAGAGAGCTCTAATTACGTATTTTGTAAAAGCAAAATGATAAATAAAACTGTATAAATACCAGTTTCGATCATTAACCAACCATAATCATACAAACGAAGTGTGCATTATTTCCGCTAACTACCGAAACAGCCGAATTGATTTTAACGAAGCTTCTATTGAAAGGAGGTGGCGTTTTCACAATATTATCTATACTATATAACATTACGCGGTTTCACAAGAGTTAGGCAGCGATAGTAAAATTCAATAGAAATAACTTAAAATCGGTAGCAGCATTCTAGAGATTATGTAGTAACTTCACAATTACATTTAAAAATAAAAACAGTCCACAATTAATTGAGATAAAACACGGAATTTCACTAGAAAAATGAAAGCATTTTTTTATTGTAGCACGGCAAAATGACTGCACTATGTCTGATGGTAAGCACAGTACAATCCAAAAACAATTGTGACCACCGAGTGACACACTATCTATCGCCGGTAGCCGATGTCATGCCGGCCTGCAAAAAGCTGGATATGCACAGACTGATCCCGAAACGCGACCCGCAAAAGCGAATCACTATGACGGGCTCTTTCGCCATATACATGGTGGTTGCGTCCCAGTCAGGCTGCAAAATCCTACCACCCCGCTTTCGCCATTGTCTCGTTTGTTATTCAGCAGGGTGCACCACGTGCAGATGAGGTTGGCTTGGGTGTCTCAAGTCTTATGATGTTATTCGACACCCCTGACACCCCATAATCACAAGATCGATAGTACAATCTAGTGTACTTATAAAACATGCAGCCTTTTCTATAAAGCTAGTTGTAGGGAGGTTTCAGTAATAAATACACAGAGGCAGCATCATTAAGATTATGACTGACAAATAACCTTTATTTTTTTTAAACCGAAATACAGCAATTTCTTATTTTCTTACTTTTTAACTTCAATTAATACCAAATTAAAAAGCACATAAAAGTTATATAAATTTATTACTTACTTACGTATTCTGAAAACTGTCAGTAGAACTACATTTAAATGAATAGTGTCACAGCATTTTGGCAGAAGCATGTTCGGATTATGCCCTGATGGTGTTGACCTAGTAATGCTATCTCATTAGCGAATCTCCTAATATTATACTAGAAAGGCTATGGTACAATGCGACTGCTGTATTAACTGTAATAAGAGTCCCTAAAATTAGGAAAATGGATGTTTGAAAAGTAAATATTGTAATTTGACCGGTAGTAATTGTTATTGGTAATCATGAAATACATCAATGGTCCACAAATTTTACAGTAATATATCACCAAGCAAATAACAGCAATGATATAACTAAAAAGCTGTAGATACGGTACCTATACATGATATTTTGACAAAACAAATGGCACGATAACGCATACATACGTAAAGTAATCTTGTAACATCACATTGTCTTAGCAAAATGTGGAAGTAAGATGGCGTATTCTCAATATCGGTGGTGAAAAAGAAATAGTTATATGTTGCTTAGATACGGGCGGATTAACGGGGCAGCCGTCAGAAATAAGCTAGTTGGCCAAGTTTTAACAAGGCGCTATCTAAGCGCTTTTGACGTATCTACAGATTTTCAGTTATAATATCATAGTGTAACAGCATCGGGAGTAGAAAATCAAGTCCTATTTCTAGGCTTATCGTTTTAATATATTCGATTACGACGTCACTTCATTGATTTTTGCCTACCTAATAGTACTTTACAAATTTATATTGTATTATATAGAGATTCTATTGACAACAGTTAAAGTAAATATATACTTTATTATTTCTAATAACAACAAGGTAGCAGTTTGTAGTACAAAAGTATAAATTAATATTACCTAATGAAACAATCTGAATCTAACAATAATACAACTTTTACAGTCTTCGTCAATCTATTTGACCGCACTAAATATAGCCATAAGTTCTGGTTTACGCATAATATCGTCAAAAATTTAATACAAAACAAAGTTAAATATTATTAAAGGTATCGGTCGGCATTTATTTATCCTTAAATAGTTCGATATTATACATATAATATCTTAGGTATTACAATTAATTTTAAATTCATTAATTAACACCTAAACTTGTGTTCTGCGCAGATCTGCGCGTTGTATTCAGATGGGTCAAAAAGTTTCAGATGTAAATCAAATTTAAGATACTTTATTCAATTTAGGCTCTTATGAGCGTCAAAACTACAATCGGTTCGAAAAACAACGCAATGTTCGAGAAGACAAGTAACAGTGACAATTAAAAGTAACAATTTACGATCCCTATAATGCATTTGACGTGAACATTTGTTTTAAAAATACATCTGTATAGTTACAGAAACAAAAGCATGTGTTTTTTATTATTATTTTTATAGAGCAATAAATTATTCTATATCTATACAAACAAAAAATAATTGCCGAATATAAGAAAGCGCATCACTTCAGAACGGCTGCATCTATTTGGCTAATTATTTTTTTTGTTTTGTGTGTAATTGTCAGAACAAGGTTTGTGTAGGAAAGAAAATGTTTGAAAAATTGTACCCAAATATGGCAATAAAAACGGAATCCCATCAAAAACATAAATGTGAATTGAGGGAGTCAAAAGTGGCTCCAAATGGTTCGTGTAATATACACACGGTAGCGCGCCCTCGCCATTCTGTAAGCTTGAACTTGGCTTGACACTCGGTAACTAACTACTAGATTTGTACCCAACTGGATAGATCACTATAATTACTGGTAATCATACTATACACACTTTCTTTTTGTTTGTCACATTTCAAAATCAGTCGGTGTGTTTCCAGCAGACGAGAAGTTTGCAGGCCGCCGACGACAATCGTAGATCATTCAACGGTTGCAGTTGTTTTTGGATCGCACTATAGTGACCATCACATACAGTTACGTCAGTTTATCCTTCTATAATAAGAAAAAAATCGGATTTATCATTTATATTCTCTTGTGATTATAACAAAATAAATTGTGGTTAAAAAATCAATTTGTAATAAGCATAATTATAAAAGTAAACATCAGAATAAACAAATTAAATTTTACATTTGTTTCCTCAAAGGGGGGCGATACCTTTAGAATTTTCAAAAAATTGCTTTTTTACATATTTCATAATTCGAATGTATGATATGTTAAAAATATACTGTTAAAAGGAAAATTCGAAATATTGAGTATAAATGGAGTTATTGTCAAAAATTGTAATGTTGGTAATTTATTGGTAATAATTGGTTGGTAAGTTAATAGGTAAAATTGGTAATGCACCAAGGTAAAGTTTTCGTCGAAAATACCGACGAGGCACGAATAGTGAAACAGAACCGGATGAGTCTTTCCGAAACAAAGGCAGCTCGTACAGCCCGAAAACAGCAGCAGCTCGAAGATAATCAGCTTTTTAAGAAGGTCGACGGTTTATCGTATGTATCCGGAATTGCCGATTGATCGGTAAATCACTTTAACTTATAGTTATACTGTATCGAACCTTTGAACGCGATTATCTCGAAACTGTATTCTCAAAAACTGCTCGTGCTGTAACTCAAAAAGTTATTGACCGATTAGGCTGAAATTTTCAGAGGTTTCTCTTGCTATCGGAAGGATGTATCTAAAAGTTTAAAGATATCGGGTTAATAAGTAATTTTTTTTGGGGTCAAAACTGTTGAAAAATGACCAAAAATCTGGACTTTTGATTAAACAGCCGATATAAATTTTAATTTTTAACTCTTTTATTATTATTATTTTTGAACAATTGCAAACTATATAGTTTTACTTTCGTTTATAATTGATGTATTTAGAATATAGTATTTACTCTGTCTATAATTTTATTGCATAAGACAAACCTACGATGTAATACATTTTATGAGATAAAATCATAATCATAAAATTGTTAAATCAAATATTATCACTTTTTAATTTTTATAAAACATGATCGAATGTATGTACAACATTTTGAAGTTTCAAAAAGTTTCACTTAGCACAAAGGTTTATATCAGTATATCCAAAGGAAAAGATTTGTTTATTTCTGAAATATTCACTACAATCGTTGTAAGAACGTAATAATAATTAGGTATTACGCGTATGGGTGTTTTCTTACGTTTCTAAAACTACGCCCGGGTACCCGGCACCTAACATATTTACGAGTTTTGATGTATTTAATGACATTTCTGATTGAATAATATGTATATGGCTTAAAAATATTATCTAAAGACTGAAGAGGAATCTTTCTTCGCCGTTATAGATGTTCCGCCTTACATAAATATCTAATTTTCAATTTTTTTTTTCATTTTCGTTAGGTACATATCTTTATTAAGTATTAAGTATTAGGTAGCTAATTTACAGTATATGAAGATTTTTAAAACTATGTACAAGCTCAAATTTTTGGTCTATCTGAAAACATTTTACCATGAAAGAGGCAAAATGTATTGCGCTGACACCAACAGTACCTGGTAGCTACTACAAGAAGATAAGCAGTTATACCGCCACCGAATACCAGAATTTATTATTAGATATATTGGCACGTGTATAAGCCGAGTAATAAAACTTTTCTTTAATTATTACATTGTAAAACCTAAACCTTTTTCGATGAAAGATCCAATTGTATAAAAGCCCTAAAACAACTGCGATTATTTCCGACTATATTATGTACATATCAGTCAGAAATGTCCAGTATTATCACATCAGTTATAGTATAATAAATATAATATCAATTACTAACACATTTTGTCATGCCTATTAATATTCTGCACTGGCCTGTAAATAATAGGACCCAATTTGATTTTATTGATTACAATTCCCGTGCGAACTGCCTACGGCGCATGCTCGAGATCTCCTGAAAATCGTCACTGCGGCTGCAAAGGTGAGCTCTTCGCTATTTAGTTTAAAAGTGCTTGTAACTGGCTTTGTATATCATATATAGGCTTAACATTTGTGTCGATACATTAAACACCGACTACAGATTGATCGTGTAAAAGAATAAATTCATCAAGTTATCAAGGTAAGGTACTTGTAGCTTTGCCGGTACCTATCCCACTTTCAACTTATACAATTTCAATGGTTTTTTTTTATTAAACATGCATTAGTGCTATCCAGAATAGTCAGATTACAATAAGTAGCGGTTTTAAATAAATCGATTCATTATAATACAAATCAAATATTCCTTTGTATATATGTATGTATTTTAATACAACCAAAACCTATTTACTACTGCATATTATTTATATTGCCTATTAGTTTGCTTGTACAAATAGTTATGTGAATCTTTGATTTTTTTATATATGAAATACCTTTCACGATGTCCAGTCAATTTCCGATTTTCTAAATTCATTTTCTTGACAAATTCGCGTCAAAGAAGCGCTAAGACTTTTCACCAAAGAGTAAAAGTTTTATATGTTATAATTAAAATGCTTACATACTTGAATGTTTTATGCATGAAAAGCATCTGATTTAATTATGAGCATGCATAGAAATCTTGAGTGCCCACAAGATTAAGAAAGACGTTTCGGGAAGCCTGAAGATACTCCGCCACATGTCACTACGCCGTGGGACATGTGACTATTCTAATTTAGAAGCACTATTTCCGAATACATCTATTTAGATTTGCATCTGCAGATCATTATATCTAATTTTAGATCTAATGGAGTAGGATTTTTGTCGATTGTCATGAGAAAAGAATAAGCGATCTGTGCGCTAAGTACCTATATTTCTATGTAAAAAAAGTTTTCGTTCAACACCGAGTCTTTGATATAAAACCAATGTCGAAATTAGCTACGTATCGAGATTCAAGAGGATTAAACCTCCGTTCTTATATAGAATTTCATCTTTGAATAATATTTGTCTAAATACCTGTAAAAGTAATACTTATTATATTACGTTTATATTATTATATTTTGACGATTGCGGTATTTGATCAGAGGCCATTGTATTTCTTAGTATTTTTCAGACTACGTTGCTAGCGATAAGTAAAAGATGTTAAAAAATGTATATTTAACAATGAAATAAAGTTAATTATGGAGATCAAGAAATAGTTGATAAAACGAAATAGTATCTATTTTTGAATAGTCGCTTTAAATTATGTTCAAAATTGTGTAAAATTTTCTGTTATAATAAAGATGAAGGCCTTCAAGGCTTTCGGTAATATTAACCGAAGCGTACGATGATTGTGCGAAGAGGCTGTGACGCCTGGTTGTCTATATTTGGAAGGATAGGTCCGCTGTATCGACGCGACGCGACGTCCCGGACCTCTTCATGGCGCACGCTCCGTGCGCCTCCACTTAACGGGAATATTGCGTCTATGTAATTCAGTCGTAAACTAGGTTTGGGTGTTGCACTTAGTGCATTACGTAATCCGTGCTTCTACGGTTTGTGAATTTATTGTGAAATTATTTAAATTTAACTAAGTATTAACGCAATAAAAAGAAAGGTTGCCTTTTGAAATACACGTTGAAACAACAAAATATTTTGAAATACGCTTAAGTGTAGTAGTTACCTTTAATTCGAATTTAAATTTTAATACTAAATGTTATGTTCTTTCAATTTTTTTCCGTTGTTATAATCTGCTATCTTACGTGTGTTTTCTAATATTTATTCTGGATATTTCCATATAACGAATGTAAATATAAGTTGTACAATGACGATATGCGTAGCTTCTTGCTTTGTTTAGATATTTTTATTTACATAAATTTCTGGAAAAAAATATAGGAATAAACGAAAACAGTTTTGAGTACCTACGGATAGGTAGATTTTTATAATTTTTAAAATAGGTTTTTATTATGATTCAATGAATAAACCTTTTTTCACGTCTTATTTTAAAGTATATAAATCGATTAACTAATTGGGAATCCTTTTACCCTGATTGTGTGTTATTTCGCAAAAAATCTAGATCCTTTTCGTTATGTAGAGTTGTAGATAAAATCTAAGGCGTGTCCTTACAGTATTCCGGTCTACATCTGCACTAATCGATAATCGGGCTATCGTAATGATTATTTATTTTAAACAATTATACAGTAATTTAGAAGCAGTTATGGTCATTCACGAATAAAATTCTTTTTTCTTCTAAAAATGTTAGTTCGTCTACGATTTTTTTGTATCGGTTTATAGGATTAAACTTTGACTTTAATCTAACTTAACGTTTGTTTATGATGTAACTTAAAGTAGTGACATATAAAACCTAGAACGGTAGCTAATTCTTATTTACATATATTGCAATACATTATTAAATAATGATTTTCTATTCAAGGCTGTGCATTGCAGCCTTTAGGGAATTATTTTACAACAACACTAGGGGAGTTGAAAGTGCGTTGCCAGCCTGTGTTTGGCGAAAAGGGAGGGGGAAGAGGAGAGGGAAGGGGAGGAGAGGTGGGCCCCCGGCGCTCTCACTGACCGAACGAAACGCAACAATGCAAGCACTGTTACTTCACGTCGGTTTTCTATGAGAGGGTGGTACTACCCCGGGCGAACCGACCCATTCATGCTGAAATCAGTAATAGCTTCAGCGTGGCTCTACCACATACCAAAAACTCATGTATAAAATTAACAATTTTTATATTATTCATAAGGTTTGAAGAAATTATTTTTTACTCTTTAGTTAGTTTACAAAACGCGGTATGTTTATTATTTTGTTTAGGTTTTGCGGAATGCGAAACATGTAAATTGTAAACCTTTACTTTTTCTCCAGAAAAAGCGTACCGGTCCCGAACAATAGATTAAATAGAGCGAAGCATCGAGTAAAAGACAGTTTACAATATTAGTAACAAATAGTCATAATAATTTACATTTTTAATTTTAAATGTTAAAATAATTTACAAATTCGACACATTTCCTTGACATTTGCGCAATAATAGCGAGTACGTTTTGTCTGCAGACTAGAACTTCTATCAAGAACCGTCATCTTACCTCGCTGTTATAATGGGTAAAGAGAAGACTCACATCAATATTGTGGTGATCGGTCATGTGGACTCTGGCAAGTCCACCACCACCGGTCATCTCATTTATAAATGCGGTGGCATCGACAAGCGTACCATAGAGAAATTCGAGAAGGAGGCTCAAGAGATGGGGAAGGGCTCCTTTAAATATGCTTGGGTATGTATATATTTAAGAAATCAGTTAGTACTATGATTTTTTTTCATAATGTACCCTAATTGCTAAAGTACACATTGAAGTAAAAGTCTTGTTACGAGAGTTACATCTATTTTTTTAAACTTTATAGTTTTTGGCATTTCGCCACAATTTCTTATGATCTTAAATGCTATTGTGACCTTAGATGGTAAACTAGTGATAATAAATGAAACTGGCTCGGAAAAACAGCTGCCGAAACACACGTACATATAGTCCGCGTCAAACTTTTTAACCGCTCTGAAGTAGATGCGCAGAACACAAATTTAGGTATCAAAGGGACACAGAAGTCGTAGAAAGGGGAGCAGGCTCATCCGCGCACGTACCTCGCCCCTATTGCAACCACGTTGACACATGTCTCCTGTCATTACTAGGTGCAGTACAGTCGCAATCAGAATAGTTTTGTTTTTGTTAATTACGTGTTATTGTTATTTTCATTCTTTACTTTTTCTAGTTTATATTTGTAATTATTAGAAGACCCATCCACTTCAAAAAATTATGATTCTATGAAGGGCGTTGTTTATTACAAATTATTTATTTATTATGAATATATTTTATTTACAATAACACATATATACTACAAGATATATGCCACAAATAGAAACAAATACTGCATAAGGGGATCATTCAATTAAAGTACGCGATCGCCCAAAACTCACCAATAAATAATTATCTGTTAATTTTTATCTATAATCTTTTGCAAATATTCTAAACTAGCGGGCACGGCAGACGATGTCCCGCCCTGATTATAAAACAATTCTTGACAAATTATATACCAAAACGTTCCTCATGAATCTCTTTATCCACTGGTGAAAACAGCTTGAAAATCCGTTCAGTAGTTTTTGAGCTTATCGCGAACAGACAGACAGACGCGGTAGAGGACTTTGTTTTATACTATGTAATGATGTATAATATCGAAACAAAGATTGATAAATGTCAATGTTAAATTCCTATATTAATATTTTGAATTTGTTTTGTATTCACTTTTTGACTGTACTATGCGCAAAGCTGAATTCAAAGCTATATTCAGAGCGGCCATAACATTTTACTCGGACTATATGCTAGGTGACTTATTTTTGACTTGGGGTTTATAGCTATTTAGTACAAAATTACTACAGACTAAAAAGTTTCCTATTGGTTTTGTAATAATGTGGCATCATAATAGTACTGATATTAATGCACTCGTACATGATTATCTCCGTTTGGAATAAAGAACCGTTTGCTCATAGAAATAGCTATTAAAATTGATAATTAGGTTAAGTTTATATCTTATTAAATGATAATAATATGAAAGGTTGAATCAGTTTTGTAGTCTTTCGAAAGACACAAATTCATCTTGAATAATATAGCAATCAGTAATTTAGTTTTAGTATGAATTAGATTTTTTCGAGTTTAACGGTAATTAAACCGAGTGAGTGCTAATCGGTGAAATGAAATCTCAATCAGTTTTTATAAAATTAGGATTATCAACAAAGTAGGCGGAATGAAGGCTTACGAGCGAATACTACAAAAGGTAATAAAACGAATTATAGGGATAACCCCATTTGAATCAAACATAGCTCTTCTTCAATTACATAGTTCGGAGAGTACGTTTAAATGTGAATTGGTAGGTTCTGGACAAGCTGAAAGCTGAACGCGAACGCGGTATCACCATCGATATTGCTCTGTGGAAGTTTGAAACCAGCAAGTATTACGTGACCATCATCGATGCGCCCGGTCACAGGGACTTCATTAAGAACATGATCACTGGCACCTCGCAGGTAAGTGTTTTATAATAGAAGAAGAAATAAATATAGTGCAATCCTACTGTTGGAATTTATTGTATTAGTAAATTAGCTGTTCGCGCGACTTAGTCTGCGTGGAATAGTTACTCTGGGCTAACGCTAACACGCAGCGAAAGCTTTCAAAAGGAAAAAAAAACGATTTTGAATTATTCTTTTTTGGTGCTCCGCTCCTGTTTAGCCTTCGATAAATTTAGCCTTCGATTTTCTTTGTTACTATAAAAAGTCATATTTCTAAATATATTAATATTTTTACGTATATATTTGTACAGGTATGGGGGAATATTTATCATTCGTGATACAATATTAATAGGGTAGAGGGTCCGCCAAAAATGTGATTTAGCGAGACGATGAGGGCGGGAGGAGGATTCAAAAAGGATAAAATTTTGCCTGACGTTATTTATGAACGGCCCTTCTGTTGTTGCAAGAACAATGAGATCCTTAAAAGGCAATTGTCCTTCAACCCGTGGCTGGAGCTTTTGATACATTCTCTTGAATCACTTTTATCAATTTCCACCATTTTTTAAATAGTGATTATGATCTCGTTCCGTTTTTTTATATTTCCGTTTTATAAATTGCATTACGTGTAAGAGAAATTAAGTTGGATGTTCTGAAGTGTTATATGTTGAAATGAATTATTGTAAACCTAAAGTAAAACTTCTTTAGTCCTTTCACTCTTTATCAGGCCTTGAAAAAAAAATTAATTACCAACAAAAGGCGCGATATGTTAATAAAGTTATAATATTTTACAAAAATTAAAAGACCTATTACGTTTTAAATTGCCTTGAAATAAATTTTGAACGTTCTACGATAGTCTAGGTAATAAAACGAAATAGATGGCATTTATAGATATATACGAGTCCGGACATTTTGAAATGTAGGAACTTAGTAATATACTAGCTTCTGCCCGAGACTTCGTCCGCGCGGAATAGTTACTTTGGGCTAACGCAAACACGCAGCGGAAGCTCTAAAAAGGAAAAATAATTAGTTAATATTTATTAATTAATTATTAGTTAATAATATAAAAAATATTATTAGTTTTGAGTCATGCACACACAACGGCGAAGCTCGTATTATTTTAATTTTAGTGTAAACTATTCAGAACGTCATTCGTTATAACGAAAAACGTTCTATAACGTAAAACTTTGTTCAATTTGGATGGTTTAGTAAAAAAACGATTTATCATTAAAACCATAAACCATATTCTCGGAAGTAACTTAGTCTTTAAAATCGGTCTACTCTATCAAAAGTTATATTGTAATTTTAATGGCGCCGCGACCTAAGTATGAGAGAAAAGTAGATAAGCAAATAGAACGTATTTAACGTTCGATGATTTTATTAGTCATTGGTTTGTACATCAGGTTCCACGTGGACGAAGACGCGGGCACAGCTAGTTTACTATAAAGTTATTAAAGTTTTACGACTTTTATAAGCAGTAAATACGCATTCAGAGATGTCTGTTTTCTTGCCGTGGAGTAATGGGACAAACTGTGTGAAAACTGAATCGTTGTAAGTAATTTGGAGTCTTCTACACTAGCTAGTATAAAGCGTTAGTATAAGGTGTCTTCGGCAGGCCGACTGCGCTGTGCTAATCGTAGCCGCCGGCACCGGCGAATTTGAAGCCGGTATCAGTAAGAACGGGCAGACCCGAGAGCATGCGCTCCTGGCCTTCACTTTGGGAGTCAAGCAGCTTATTGTAGGCGTTAACAAGATGGATTCCACCGAGCCTCCCTACCACGAAGCTCGCTACGAGGAAATCAAGAAGGAGGTGTCCTCTTACATCAAGAAAATTGGTAAAGCTTTAGGAATAACTTTTAATATCGATATACTAAGAACATTAACAATAACTCATAAACTATATAAATGGTTTTAATTTACTCACAGGTTTCTACATTAACTTTTCTAATCAATCTATAGGTAGTAGAAACGAAGCAACATGGAATCAACGTATAATTTTCAATAAAAGAATAAAATCAATATTAAAATTACTCATCACTATGTCGATAGTTTCAAATAGAAACGGTATCTCACTTTAGGTTATAACCCGGCTACTGTGGCATTTGTGCCGATTTCGGGCTGGCACGGCGATAACATGCTCGAGCCGTCCGACAAGATGCCCTGGTTCAAGGGATGGACCATCGACCGCAAGGAGGGCAAAGTCGAGGGAAAGACCCTCATCGAGGTTTGTAGTCGTCTGCTTTTATCATGTCTTTACTGCTTTATAGCGGTTATAAAATGTTTAAATATTTAGGCTCTTGACGCCATCCAACCTCCATCGCGGCCCACTGAGAAGCCGCTGCGCTTGCCTCTCCAGGACGTGTACAAGATTGGTGGCATCGGAACAGTGCCCGTCGGTAGAGTTGAGACCGGAATACTCAAACCGGGTAAATATTTGACATGAATAAAGATATACAATATGTATACGCATAATTAAACGCAGACTGTAATTTGTACGTTTTTAAACAGGAATGGTCGTGGTGTTTGCCCCTGCTGCAATCACCACCGAGGTGAAATCCGTAGAAATGCATCACGAGGCTCTACAGGAAGCTATGCCCGGAGACAATGTGGGCTTTAACGTCAAGGTACTTCTCATATTGTTTCTGTTATTGCTGATTTAAAATAAATTTGATGTTATTAATAACATCAATCTTATATCTGCGTTTCTGATTATAATTCAAAATATTCTTTAATAAATACTGTAAAAAAGCAGTGTATTAGCGTTTATTTCTAACAATCATGAGCATTTTCAGGGTACATACATTAAATGACACTGAAGCTTAATTGTTCTGGTACAACTAGGTATTTTAATTCTAAGTGCAAAGTTAAATATCCCATGTATTCCCACGAGACTACAGTATCTGGTACGTGTCATATAACATAGATTAGCAAAAAAAACTATCGTTGGTAATGGTCATTACTTGAAATAATCGACTAATTTGAATGGATTCGGTTTCTGTCCAGAACGTTTCCGTGAAGGAGTTGCGTCGTGGCTATGTAGCCGGTGACTCCAAGAACGCTCCACCCAAAGGAGCCTCCGATTTCACTGCTCAGGTGAGATTTTTTTTCCCTTAATTATTCATAACGCAGATTGTCTATTCTCTACTTTATTATCGTTCTAAAAGAATGTGACTCATCCACTATTTAGTTTGTAGTAAATGTCATGCAAGTTGACTATCAAGTGGTAGCGATATCTCTATAAATGTTAATAGCTGTTTGTCCTTTTGAAACGATTAATAGTAAATAGCTTTAAACGCTCCGAAGCTTCGCCATGGAGATTGTAAATTGAATATTCAATAGGAATCGAGTAGCAAAAAGATGGAAAATTTTTATGTTCCTTCTATTTATAGATATAATTTGCGTTTCGCGACGTGACGGTTAAAATGTCGGAAATAATTGAAATATACATACAAACCACTGCAATAACATATCTTGTTTTTAAAAAAAGATGGTTTCAATTTGTTTGCAACAATCAATAGTTGTTAAGGTATTATTAATCGTAAAGTAAAATGATCATGATTATTTATTAGATGGTAATCTAATATGTTCATGTTGCAATTATTCAATGCTTCACACTTTAAAATTATTATTATCAGGAATTTAGATTAGTAAATAAAAACAGGTATAACTTAACTGTACGAGTACGTGTTACTTTAATTAATCTCTATTACTAAATCGTTACGAAAACTTATTAACGCCAGCAGGTTATTTTCGTCGGCAAATTTGAATTAGTACAATTAAACATAATTTATTATCACGTTCGTTAATTTCCTGCTATGGGTGAGTTATAATTTTGCAATAATCGTCATTGTTCGACCTTGTGGATATAACTTTTTAAAATTAGTATTATTACATTTTGGAACACACATACATATATACGTACATATCTATCGTATCTTTTATTCATTCGTAAGGAGGTTTTAGACCGGTCTTTTTTAAACACATACTAGGTAGGCTACTTAATTTAATACAGCCCTAGATACGTTACCTCTGAATAAGGGATACGCCCTCAATTACGCCTGCTGGAATATATTTGCCGAGCACATGCGTTTGGTGGCAGATTTTTGGTTTTGAACACTAAAAAAGGCTTTGCTACTATGGTACCATTATGATATTTTCTTCATTAATAATTTCACGACAGAATACGATCGCATATGTTGATTGCCGCATGGCCGATTTCAATAGGCTATTGTCGTTTCACAACGAAATACATAAAACAAATGGGTACCTTTATTCATTTTATTTAGATAACTCAATAATGTAATATGATGTCACAAGCCAGGTTCCGTTCTCTAAATAGTTCGATCGTAGCACAACACAGCTCTAAGCGCTTTACTCTCAGTGCTTTAGAACGTTGACAAAGAAATATTTGAACCTTAGGATTACATCATTAATAAACTGCCATTATTGTTACAACACTCGCAGAAGATGTTATTGCAACTACTACTAAAGGTGCTAAAATATTGACATAATACGCAAAGAAGTATTACTAACAACATTAATGGATTTTCTGTTTTCTTCAGGCGTAAATGATTTTAAAATTTTACTAGCTGATACCTGCGACTTCGTCTGCGTTGTTTATTATCTTAATAATATAATTTATGTACAAAGGAAAAATATACTTTGCAAAATTACTTTCTTTGTAAACAATGTACTTCCCTTGTCCTGCGCATGCGCACCACTTGCCCCATTTCTCCACGGCAAGATAACGTACATCGCTGAACACATAGCGCTTATAAACATCGTAGTTTTATTTTTATTTTTAATAACTTTATATTAAATGAAGATATCGTAGTATTTTTTTTTAGATAAGGAAGGAAGTACCTGCCTTAAGAAATAAAACTAAAAAAAATTGTTCGAAATCTATACATTAGTATTTGAGTGATGCGGACACGACAGCAACCTATATCATTTTGTTTATCTAGATATTTCACACTAACAGGTGATTGTGCTGAACCACCCGGGGCAAATCAGCAACGGGTACACTCCGGTGCTTGATTGCCACACCGCTCATATCGCGTGCAAGTTCGCCGAGATTAAGGAGAAATGTGACCGTCGTACTGGTTTGTATATTTAATACATCCCCTGTAAACCTTCATTTGACATCACGCACATAGCATACGAGTATCATATTTATATAAACCCGACACATATGATCTGAGGTTGAGGTTACGTTTGGCACTTGTGCTTACTAGATTAGGTATACGTTGCTCATTGACAAATAATAAAATCAAGGATATTCCTATAAATTTTCCTTCAGTGATCTTCAAGGAAATAACATAATTAATAATCGTCATAGTTCATTGAAGAACTCTGTATATGTTGTTTGAATAAATCTATTTATGAACAAAACGTATTTTTTTAATTATTAAATTTTTTTTTTTTTTTTTTATTGTAGCTCGGCAAAGTGACTGTACTGTGCCTGATGGTAAGCACAGTACAATCCAAAAACAATGGCGACCACCGAAAGACATACTATCTATCGCCGGTCGCCGCTGTCATGCCGGCCTGAAAGCGACCCAGTCAGGGACAGCCCCCCCCCCCCCAAGGTTGCTGGATATACACCGGCTGATCCCGGAACGCGACACGCCCAAACGTGTCACTATGGCGGGTGTTCCACCTGGTGTACGGTGGTCGCGATCCAGTCGGGTACAGGCACCCTACCACCCTGCGACGGATAAAATACGACATATATTTAAGGATAATTATAATATAGGCGTTTTTAGTCAAACATTGTCACGCCCAGCATCCGAAGAAGCCAAATTAATCTATAATTTCGTTGACGTCTGTATATGGGCAAGAAAGTGATTGCAAAATTCTGTTTTTTTATTAATTTTTTAGTTATTCTTTTCTGAAATTTATGTTTGTTGTATGATGAGGGTGGAGTGTTCCTTTTGAACGAACCCTCGACATAAATAATAATAAAAAAAATTGTTAGGTAAAACAACCGAGGTGGATCCGAAGTCTATAAAGTCTGGGGACGCGGCCATCGTCACTCTGGTGCCGACCAAGCCGCTTTGCGTGGAGTCGTTCCAAGAGTTCCCACCGTTGGGACGCTTCGCTGTGCGCGACATGCGTCAAACTGTGGCCGTGGGTGTTATCAAGGTATCAAATTATGCTCAATTCAGCGAAGTTTATAATATAATAATATGTTGTGGAGCCGTTCATAAAATACGTCGTACTAAATTGTAACGTTTTAGACCCCTCCCCCACTTCTTCATTCTATGTCACAATTTCTGCGACCCCATATCATTATTGCGTCACGAATAATTGTTCCACCTCCCTCCCGTACACGTACAAATATATTCGTAAAAGTATTTATATATAAATAGACAGACGGAGAACAGTTAGGAACATCTTGCTTCTCTGTTTCTCAATAGTTTTTATATCTTCATATTAAAACTTGAAAAATGTGCAAATCGTGGTCGAATTTCCAACTCAAGCCACTATCACTAGTATTTACAAATACGAGCTGAACGTCCTTGCCTTATAAAAAAAAAGAATAATAAATTCAAAATTTTTTGATAAGTTGCGAATGTCACGTTTCCTTAAAAAAATACAGAATTTTTTGATAAGTTGCGAATGTCACGTTTCCTCAATTTTTTTTTTATGTCAAAAGCAGGCAAACGAACACGTCAGTCACCTGATGTTAAGTGATCACCACCATTCATAGACACTAGCAACACCAGGATAGTCGCAAGTGCGTTGCGAGCCTGTGTATGGGGGAAGGGTAGGGAAAGGAGAAAGGGGAAGGGAAAGGGGGGAAGGAGGTGGGCCTCCGGCGCTCTCACTGACCGAACGAAACGCAACAATGCAAGCACTGTTACTTCACGTCGGTGTTCTGTGTGTCGGGTGGTAGTACCCCGGGCGAGCCGACCCATTCATGCTGAAACTAGTAATAGCTACAGCGTGGCTCTACCACCTTGAAAAATCAAAAATCAAATCCCTACCCTTTGTCTTAAGCGATACCCCCTCTCTCCTATAAGTGCCAACGTATGTTATGAACGACCCCTGTAATTCATTTTATCTTATTTAATCCGTCTCTTTTAGAGTGTAACATTCAAGGAGGTGACTACTGGTAAAATTACCAAAGCCGCCGAGAAGGCCCAGAAGAAGAAATAACTATGGGGCTCATTGAACAAAGTCATGCAACCGGTAACCATCGTCAGTGCAACTTCGCCTTCGTGTACCCTAACTGTCTCTTCCAATCCCTCTATACCTTTTAGAGAGCCTTCCACTTCAGTTCCCAGTGTGTCTGTTCCCGATGCTTTAACGTCCCCTGTGTGTCTCCCCGACGATGGTTTCGCTGCATCACGCATCTCCAACCCCCTATTGATGTTGACCCTTAGCTGTGTGCGATCCCTCGTAGCGTCTCCCCAACATCGGAGCTTCTTCACTGGTGGCATCAAGTTCGTCTCCTGCATATGCATTTATTATAACTCGATACTCATAAAGTTACTTTGTTTTAGTTACGCTTACGTGTTAAGTTTATATATGTGTGATTATTTTAGTCGTAAGTTACTCTCCAAGTTTGAATTTCCTTACTTGAAAGCTCGTTACGTTTTGTTTTTCCATCGCAAGGAGTTTAGGAGGAAAAGCAATGGAGTAGTCTCGTCGAATTTTTAAACCTTTTCTGTGTATAAGCCATCCTGGCTATTATGTTTAGACATAAAGTTACTTTTAATCTCATGTTGTTATTATTTTCTATAGTTTAAATTAATCTTTAAATTCTTTTTTAAGTTTCACAATTTATTTGATTAGTTTTTTTTTCTTAATAATAATAATAATGTAAAAAGGTTTTACTGTCGATTAAAATTGAATTTAGTTGACTGTACTTCGGTTAGTAAAGTTGAAGATTATTATGGTAATGGATTACATCGTGTATTATATAAGGATTGTTGGTTCTAAACCAATTCCTTGTAATTAGCAGTATGCGTAAAGCGTTAAAAACGTATTTATATGAATTTTTGAGACTCTGTAAAATGTAGGTGACGTGATTTATGTTCCTAGTAGATAATTTATTTCATAAACTTCTATGTAAAGGTTTAAATATTCAGTGTAAATCGATCCATGGTATTTTTCTCGTAAAACTAATGTTTTTGATGTTCTTACACACGGAAAACAAGTTTAAGACTCAGTTAAGCTGAATGTATCTTTGTAATTTCAATAATTTTGTAATGACCTTGATCCTGATAAAACCAATAAAGAAGCTACTGGTACAATGGACTTTTAATTACTTTATTTTAGACCATAATTTGGATAATAAAGTTAGTAGACGTAGTCTTCAAAGAATAAAAAAACGTAGTTGCAAATTGTGAATTATCAGATAAATAATCAGAAAACAGTTCAATAATCACAATATATAAATATGATCCTTACCATGTTACTTTCCCATAAATAAGTATGTAACACATAGATTATGCACAAAAATGAAATATCAATTGTCGAATATATGTAGGCGCATCGCTTCGGTACAGCCATACAGATTTGGCAAATTATTTTTTGTTGTGTTTATAATTGAGTCATTATATTTCATGTAAATCCAATTTTAATGGGTCATTTATTTTATCATGTTTAATTTTTTTAAGATTTCCAGTTTTTATACACCGAAGTTGTAAGTTCAAATTTTGCCGTTCATAAGGTTTTTAGGTATTTTTTACGATCCTCATATTTTACGAATACAAATTTTAAGATCTTGAAAAGTATCGTAAAATATTAAGAACGGATAAAATTAGATTTAGCTCAATTTGAAACGTAACGACTCAATTATCGGAACACGGGTCGGGAGACGAGTTTGCATAGAAAATATTTAAGAAAATAATACGGAAAAGTGAAAATTTTGAATTAAGAAATTTCCATATAAAATAAGAGGGTGTGACTGATTCAGAAGACGGTAAGTGTAGGACAGTTCACAGTAGTGAATAAAATGCATTTTGCAACCTATTTTAACGAGTTGACCAATTTAATTGCCTGAACACGGGTCGTGAGACATGTTTGCATAGAAAATATTTAAGTAAATCGTACGGAAAAGTGAAAATTTTGAATTAAAAAACCACCATATAAAAAGAGAGGGTGTGAGTGATACAGAAGACGGTAAGTGTAGGAGAGTAGGGAATAAAATGCATTTTGCAACCTATTTTAATGAGCTGTCCGATTTAATTGCCAGAACACGGGTCGGGAGACGTGTTTGTATAGAAAATATTATGAAAATCATACGGAAAAGTGAAAATTTTGAATTAAGAAATCTCCCTATAGAAAGAAAGGGTGTCCGTGATACAGAAGACGGTATGTGTAGGACAGTAGCTGACTGGAAAAATCGCGAAATATTTCTAAAGCTGTATCGTAAAAGCACTACGATAGTCATGTACGATGTCAATAGAATTACGCAAATCAGCGGAATTGACTATACTTGAATTTTGAAATCGAATATATTTCGGACTGATAAGCAAAAAATCATAAGACAACCTTTTTGTAGAACGTTAAATTTTCTATGGAAAAACATATGTTTTGTAACTACGTATTTATGTAAGCAACTTAGAAAATCACTAAAACAAAATGAACTTTTCATATGTTAATTGTTATTTCCATCTAAAATTTGGATGCCCCTGGAGGCCGGGTTAATGACAAAATTAGGAGCTGTAACAACATCATTTTCTTATACATTTAGAACACATTTAGGACTATCGTGATAAAAAATGACAAAATATCCAAAATAAGAACCCATCATTACATATTATAAAACAAAATGATTTGCCGCGTCAAATAATAAAACCATAAGGATAAAAGGAATTGTCTGTCAAATTACAAATATCGAGGTGCACTAGAGATGTATTGGAGTGGTGGAACGAAAATATATATCTAATAGGAAAAGTAAGCCCTCTGGCTCTGTAATAATTTCTCGGAAAATTGAAATTTGGGGCGTCAAAATTAGGAGAAATATATAGTTTATTTATTTGTATTATAAATATTATTTTCTTATGGGTTTATGGGATTTGAATTAGGAATGTCTCGCGATAAACTCAAAAACTACTGAACGGATTTTTATGCGGTTTTCACCAGTAGATAAAGTGATTAATGAGGAAGGTTTTGGTATATCATTTATTAAGGTTTTTTTTATTATTTCTCAGGGCAGGACAACGTTCGCCGGGTTCGCTAGTCTATATATTATATGTATATATGTATGTATGTATTATATGTATTGTATTATTATATGTATTATATATCGCTCTTCGCAGACGATTTTATTCGTATGCTTATAATGCCAAAGAAGGAGCTTGTGTCTTACTTAGAGATTGGTACATTTTTTATGACAACTTGTGTTATAAATAGCGTTCGGTTTCAATAAAGATTTTAGATATCTGATAGGAATTAAAGCTTAAGAGCTATTTATTGTACAGATGTTTCAGTTTAGTTAATTTTAATACGATTATTGTTAATTATTAGTACATTGGATGTTATAGCAATCGCAAATATTAAAATTTAATAATAAACGATAATAAAGTACTTATCGAGTCGTAGAGCCGATACAATTTTATATTACAGAATCTAAACCAAATTGAAATCGGTTTCAAGAATGACACCCCACTGGTATCGTCAAAATCATGCAAACAAAATAATATACAACTGCTAATGAATCGCCAATCACGTTTCTGAAGCCGTATTAATCTAAAATTAAATTACTAACATTCTTATTTAAATTAAGCTCTCTCGTTTTGGCATAAGGTTATCATTAGCAAAGCGGATAAAATATCGAAACTTTTTAGATAGGGACGTATGTAGCAACTTTCTGTTACGAAAATTATTTATGGATTATTTCTTTATCTGGTTTATAATAATAGGTCTTTACCTATGAAATTGCCGTTCTGCAGTACTGGCCATTTCAAATCAAAATAATTTTGGTTTGGCTAAGAATTCTAATTTCAAATTAATTTTATTTTAAAAACATGGAATTCTTTTTCCAAAAGTAGTCAGTTGTTTATTGATTAGTGTTACATTTTCATCGCATTTCAATCTTTTTTGTCATCATGGATACGGTAAAAATTCGAGTAATTATGGAATATGAGTACCGTCGTGGCAGCAACTCGGCACAAGCGGCACGCAACACCAACGACGTTCACGGAGCTAACACTACAAACCAACGCACCACCTGTTATTGGTTTGCTCGCTTCCGTTCTAGAAATTTCGACCTGACAAGTGAACCTCGCGGTCGTCCGAATACTTTGGTCGACAATGACGAATTAAAGGCGATTGTGGAATGAACTGATGATACACAATCTACGGCTGAATTAGCAGCAGCTTTCGACGTTAGCGTCAAAACAATATTGGTCCATTTGCGTCAAATTGACAAGGTGAAAAAGCTTGACAAACGGGTGCCCCACGAACTCAATGATCGCCAGTGCGAAGTACGCGTCGAGACGTGCCTTGCACTGCTTATTGCTTGCACAAATGAAGGAATTTTTAACCGCATTGTTACCTGCGATGAAAAATGGATTCTGTTTGATAACCGCAAGCGCTCAGCAAGTTGGTTGGATCCTGGTTCAGCACCTAAACAATGCCCTAAACGAAAACTTACCCCTAGAAAAGTGATGGTCACTGATTGGTGGTCTAGCGCCGGTGTGATTCATCACAGCTTCTTAGCAAACGGGGTGAGCATTACTGCAGATGTGTACTGTGAAGAACCGAACACAATGATGGAGAAGCTGGCACATCTCCAACCAGCATTGGTCAATCGCTCGTCTCCGCTGCTCCTGCACGACAACGCGCGACCTCATACTGAACAGCAGACGGTCTCCAAGTTGCAAGAACTGGGGTTGGAAGTTCTCCGTCATCCGCCCTACTCACCAGACCTTGCGCCTACAGACTACTACTTTTTCCAGAATTTGGATAACTCCTTGGCGGGAAAAAAATTCAATACCCGAGAGGCAGTACAAAATGCCTTTGAAGAATTTGTTGCCTCCCGTCCTGCTGATTTCTTTAAGTAGGGCATCAATAAACTGATTACTTCGATTAATACAAATAAAAAATACATGAAAAAAATTCGTTTAAATTTTTTCATACAAAACGGCAATTTCATAGGTAAATACCTAATATTAATTTTATTGTCTTAATTGACTACCAACATTTAATTAAAATTACAAGAAAATATTCACAAGAATTTTTCTACGATTTCTAAAAGTATTATATTAATAATTTTCAGAGACTAGTAATTTCACAAAGACATATGCTTCTGGTGCAGACATTTCATAAAAATGTGTTAAAAATATATATATTTGTCGAGTTTTTAGGTAGGTTGAGAATATAAAATGTACCGTGTACAAAATTTCATCATACAAGATTACACTTTTATGTTATCAAGCTTTTATGTTAAATGCGAACGTACAAACAGCTACGTAGACCGACAAAATTTTATAAACGACATTTTATTCACTATAAGAGATATGGTAAAATGTTTAGCTATAAATTGAATGTACATATGTCAATTTGCGGAACTATATAAAATCATGCATGGCGCACCACCCGTTCTTAATTAACCCTTCCGCTCCTCTCTTTCTTCTGTGATATTAACAAACAGTTACTATGGTAGTTTTCCAATTACAGAGCATAATGCGACTCAGTGGCGCACAATGCCGAATTATGCTGAAGCTTAATTGGAACGTGAATTAGTTTTCAAATGCACCGGTAGAGTACGCTAAGTTCAGTGTTGAAAAAAAAAATCATAACATCATTTTTTTAACACAGGTTAACTTTGATTATTTCCAAAAAACTACAACGAAATGAAAGCTTTAAAAATTTATTCAACAATTAATAATATTACTAAAGATAATATAAATTAAATATTTCGATCAATGTCAACTTAAAGAAAAAACACTTGTTAATTTTCTGTCACTGAGTTGGTATCCATTGCACGCATCAAGCGAAAACACTACTTTTGAGAGTGCTCGATTATGCGAAGCGTTGCTGGAGTTGAAACATTTAACGTTAAGCATTATGCCGCATGATGCGCTCTAGTGCTATAATTGGAAAACTACCTATAGTCCGCGTCAAACTCGTAGTCCGGTGAAGCTGTTAAGGCTTGCTAAGCATGGCGAAGCCGTGGCAATTAGCCTCGATATAGCAAAGGCATTTGATAGGGTTTGGCATCGAGGTCTTTTATCCAAACTTGAGGCATACGGTCTCCGCGATAACCTATGCAGATGGATCTCTAGCTTTCTGCATGAACGCAGAATACGTGTCCTCATTGATGGACACGGCTCGCAGTTCATGATAGTTAATGCAGGAGTTCCTCAGGGCTCTGTACATTCACCAACCCTGTTTCTGATACATATTAATGATATGTTAGCCTCTGGTTGCATTCATTCTTATGCTGACGACAGCACGGTTCATGGTGGACTTTGCAGCAGACCCGCGGCTAGTCGTGGTGAAACTGAGAGAATGCGGGCTGATCTTGTCAGTGAGCTCAACCAGTCTTTGGAACTCGTATCTTTATGGGGAACAAGTAACTTGGTTGAGTTCAATGCCAAGAAAACACAGGTTTGCGTGTTCTCTTGTAAAAAAACCCCGTTTTCTCCTCTTCTCACTCTTCAGAACGACTCACTTGCAAAACGTGACAGCCTAAGCATCCTAGGGATTAACATCCGAAGCGACCTCAACCTTAGGGATCACATTGGGAGTGTTATCTCTGCAACGTGTAAGAGATTGGGCATCCTTTATAGAGTGAGACGGTTTTTCACGCCCGGTCAACTATACCTTCTCTATAAGGCACAAGTTAGGCCGTGCATGGAATACTGTTCGCATCTCTGGGATGGTTCCGCCCAATACCTCCTTGATGCTCTAGACAGGTTGCAGCGACGGGCTGTCCGTATTGTGAATGATGCAGACATTACCAACAACCTTGAACCGCTTCAGTTGCGAAGATACATCGCCTCACTGAGCGTGTTTTATCGTCTGTATTATGGTGAGTGTTCTGAAGAGTTGTTTAACCTCATCCCATCTTCTCCTTTCCAATACACAACTACACGGGCGGGTACGCGTCTCCACAGATTCACAGTAGCAACCATCCCTGCAAGAACGTAGAAATTCGAAAATTCTTATCTTTGTCGTACTGTGAACATGTGGAATTGCCTCCCAGCCAGTGTGTTCCCTTCCTCTTATGACCTGGGGTCCTTCAAACGAGGCGTGAAGAGGCACATGTGCAGGTCGGCATGATAGCGACGACTGCCGTTGTTATTTAACACCGACAGTTGCCGTTACTTATGGACTGTACTGTACTTTCCATCAGGTACCGTACAGTCATTTTGCCGAACTAGTTTAAAAAAAAAAAAAAGTCAGTTCGAAAAAAAAGCGTGAAACTTTTTGACCGCTCTGAAGTATTTGTTGAACACAAATTTAGATATCAGAGGGATGTGAAAGAGGCGAACGAGGCGCGGAGCAGGTTCGCATTTTATTATTTTCGTTATTTTCCCTCGACCGTTTGAACTGAAACGTTCAATTAAGGTACGCAATCACCCAAAACTCACTAACCAGGTAGTGAGATGTGGATGGCTCTGGAACTAATTTTAACTGACAATACATTATATGAAGTATTGTTATTATTATAGTTTTGACTAAAACTTTATTGTTCAGCTACAATTATTTCAGTTTTTACTTTTATTTTATTACTCCCGTAATAATTGATTTTAAAGTGAAACTTTTATTACAACGTCTCAAACTTTTTCGTCTGTGTGTTGCATGTCGCGTGATGGTCGGCCGCGGAGTAGGGATAAAGAGAAAGGCGCTCGTCAGAGCAGCCAGGGGCAATATGGCGGCGCCTATAGTTCGCAGCAGCTGACCGTGTAGTGTATAGACTATTATTAGTTAAATGTCTATAGTGTGAAAAAAAAAAATCACTTTTACCGTGGTTTCATAAAACCACACAATCCTTTTTTGTTGTCTCTTCATTTTTAACTCTAATTCTTTGCAAGTATTGTATATGTATGTAAATCTCGTATGTACGTACCTGTATATCCGCTTAACTCAAATAAACAGGTTCTCATAAATTAGCTGTCAAAGCGTTTACAAGACCTCACTATTAAAATCATATCTTCATTTCACATACAAAATCTTTTGAAAGTATCACGTTATACTGTCATATCCCCATTACTTAATATAATTGATAAATATTTACTTAAATTATAGTTGATTAAAAACATATTATATTGCATGTATATAACATCGAGACAACTGAAATAAGAAAAAAAGGCAATTTTAAATTCCTATAACAATATTTTGAATTGGTTTTGTATTAACTTCTTGACTGTACTATGCGTAACACCGAACTTAAAGCTATATTCAGAGCAGCTAAAAAGATACGCAGTTTTGCTCCCGCACTGACGATGGGTATTTATTTCTTTTTATATATTAAATTTTTATTGTGGTGTTTTATTATTAACTTCTGCTATAATTTATTTACTATAAACGTACCTATCTCCGATTACAAAATGTACTAATATATATTATTATATGTATTATCTATTGTTAGTACGAAGAGACTAAGGCATATAGTGCTTTGTGACAGTCTTCATATATGTCCATTCTATCTTTTGGGCTTGATGGAAAAGGAGTTTGCTATCAAATCGTTCGATAATTTTGTCAAGCATGTGATTGTTAACCTTGAAACAATTAACGCATTTTGAAATTACTAAGACTTTTTGATTTGCATGTAAATCATTTTGAAATTACCACAACTCTCTGACTTTTATATAATACTCCTGAACGCGTCAAGGGAGAGAGAAGTGAATTGTATCAAATTGCGAACACCCCTCTGTCCCCTTACATTGCTAATGCTAGTATAAAACCATCAAAATTAAAAAAAAAGATGTTGTCTATTGTTTTCGTTAATAATTGGCCAAAGGACTCGATGCTCTTGTGTACATTTTCATTTCATTACTGTCAAGATGACACTGACTGTCAGAACTGACTCTGACAGCTAAAATTTGACAATTGATAGTTAGGTATCCGGTTATCGATGTTGATACTTATTTTACGTTACCAGCGTTGTTGATAACGAAACATGATGACGTGTGCCTCGCCGTAAGTGAAAGTTACTTATTTGTGGTAGGAGCAGGGCGCGTAGGCTTTCAATATCGGTTGTGTACCTATAAAAGTGCAGTCTCTCGCTAGCCGTGGTTTCGTTCGCTCAAGCTCTCGTTTACGATCTATTTAGTTTACGATGTGTGGAATATTTGCATACATTAACCACCTGACGCCTAAAACGCGCCGCGAAATATTAGAATTGCTCGTAAATGGATTAAAACGGCTGGAATACCGTGGATACGATTCCGCAGGGGTCGCCATAGATGCCGCTGATCAGAAAGACATAGCTGTTTTGAAACGAAGCGGCAAAGTTGCAGCACTTGAAGAACTGTTGCAGGAGCGCAGCGTCGAGCTATCAGTGGAAGAATCTGTGGATTCCCACTGCGGTATTGCTCACACACGTTGGGCAACACACGGTGAACCTAACGCTCTCAACTCTCATCCTCAGCGTTCCGGCGAAGATAATGCTTTTGTTGTTATCCACAATGGCATAATCACTAATTACAAGGAAGTTAAAACATTCCTAGAAAACAAGGGTTATATTTTTGAGTCCCAAACTGATACCGAAGCCATTGCAAAATTGGTACATCACATCTACCACCAGCATAAGGATTATAGTTTCCAGGAACTTGTTGAACAGGTAATCCTACAACTCGAAGGAGCTTTTGCTTTATGCTTTAAATCTCTTTATTTTCCAAATGAATGTGTGGCTACTCGACGTGGTAGCCCATTGCTTGTGGGTATCAAGACTCGTAGACGACTCTCCAGCGATCATGTCCCAATTATGTACACTAATAATAAGGCAACAAGAGGTGTGGTACCTTCAGTTCCCCGAGTTAACAGCCACGCTCACTTTGAACCGGAGGAAGAAAGAGATGTTGAATATTTCTTTGCATCTGATGCTTCAGCTGTCATCGAACACACCAACAGGGTACTTTACTTTGAGGATGATGATGTTGCACATATTAAGGATGGTGTCTTGAGTATTCATCGTATGTCTGGAAGTAGCAATGACCCCCATGAACGTGAAATATTTACCCTGAAATTGGAATTGCAACAGATCATGAAGGGAAATTATGATTATTTCATGCAGAAGGAAATCTTTGAACAACCCGAATCCATTGTCAACACTATGAGAGGTCGCCTTAATTTTGCTGATGGCACAGTTACCTTGGGAGGTATTAAAGATTATATACCTGAGATTAAGCGTTGTAGAAGATTAATGCTGATTGGTTGTGGAACCAGTTATCACAGTGCAGTTGCTACTCGTCAGTTACTGGAAGAATTGACAGAGTTGCCGGTCATGGTAGAATTGGCCTCAGATTTCTTAGATAGAAATACACCTGTATTCCGTGATGATGTTTGTTTCTTTATTTCTCAATCCGGTGAAACTGCAGATACCCTTATGGCGCTGCGATACTGCAAACGTCATGGTGCTCTTATCGTTGGTATCACCAATACTGTAGGAAGTTCCATATGTCGAGAATCACACTGCGGAGTCCACATCAATGCTGGTCCTGAAATCGGTGTTGCTTCCACCAAGGCGTACACATCGCAATTTGTGTCTCTTGTCATGTTCGCTTTAGTTATAAGTGAGGACCGTATTTCTTTACAAAAACGTCGCGCCGATATAATCGAAGGACTTCATCACTTAGACACTAAAATTCGTCAAGTTTTAGCTTTAGACAATGAAGTTAAAGCTCTTGCAGAAGATCTTTACCGTCAAAGGTCGCTACTCATTATGGGTCGTGGTTACAACTTTGCCACATGTCTCGAGGGAGCTCTCAAAGTAAAGGAGTTGACTTACATGCACAGCGAGGGAATTATGGCGGGAGAATTGAAACACGGACCATTAGCACTGATTGACGACTCCATGCCTGTAATGATGATTGTGATGCGCGACCCCGTTTACACCAAGTGTATGAACGCTTTGCAACAGGTTACGGCACGGCAAGGTCGTCCAATTGTCGTATGCGAAGAAGGTGACGCTGAAACTATGAGTCTCGCATCGAAGAGCCTCCAAGTACCGAAAACAGTCGACTGTCTACAAGGCGTTCTTTCTGTGATTCCTATGCAACTTCTCGCTTATCACATTGCCGTGTTGCGCGGATGTAATGTCGACTGCCCACGCAATCTCGCAAAATCAGTGACAGTAGAGTAAATAAGATTCTAAGTTATGTAAAGAGTTTTAAAGAAGTGAGGTAATGCGGCGCAAATGAAGTAACAGGAAGCAATCAAATAATCTATCTCAAGATAGAATTTACTGTTTTAAATATACATGTTTGTACAGTTTGTACGCTAGATGTATAGACAGATTACAAATGCCGGGAGGTTTTTCAATGTTGATTGTACAGGTTGTCGATGAATACATATTGTATAATATTTACATCTGACGTGACGTCGAGTTCCACGTACAGACTCGAAAGGATTTTGAGTGTTATTTTTGAAAGGTATATAGATAAATTTAACGAAGTATGTTACATTGGTATCTATAACTAATCTTTTTTCGACCTTATAATGTATTAATTACATTCCGGAAAATTCTTTGGTAAACTACAAAGACATTCCAATATATAGTGTCAATAATTTATCTTCACATACTTAAGCTTATATTTGTGCTTATATGGTTAAACAATCAAGTAGAACTGCTGGTTCGCCGTAGCATCAAGGTCGTTCCTTTCGCTTTTACGATGTGTGGTTCAGTAAAGTTTCTTAAATAACATATTTCGTAAACGATCCGCAACTTTTGACACGACATTCAAATAGCTACGTTTAATTTAAATGTTTTATTATAAGTACATAATATACATTTTCCATCAATAGATTATTTACTTATATTTTAAGCAATTTCGCAAATGTTCCTCTTTTATACTTATATATTTGTTTTATATTAAGATATTACTGCGCGATCCGGTTCGTTATACCAATCGTTTGTAAATTTCCAATAATGGGTCACGATCGACAGCATTTTATAATATTTAATAGGTATAACGTGAACATACAGTAAATATACATATACTATGAGATTCATTATCAAGGGGTGTAGCACGTTATCGTTATTTTAATCGTAAATTTAAAAAAATAATGTATTATTCAAGTATGCCGACGCGATAATTGGTTTCTGTTTATCATTTTCAGATTATTTTTTAAATCTGTTTTCCTTGAAATCTCTAAATTGTTATTGCATGTTCGTAAAATATATTAGGTGATAGAAATATGATTACCTGTTAAACCTATTATTAGAATTAACGTATCAAATCTAACAGATAATTATGTTTTGTAACAATTTTTATTTAATAGGTAAAACTATGTTTCTCAGAAGAGTTAGATATATGTATACCTGCTTATTAATATTCAGTTCGTAACTTTACCGAATAACGAATAAATTTATTTAAAATATTATATCTTGTAAATTCATTCACATTGCGGCAAATATATTTCGGTTTTGTAAATTATTTTATTGATGGATTCTATTTACACAAGTGAAAGTTAATAATTATAAGTAATTGAAATAAAACACATCACAAAATTTTTGTTTTTTTAATTGTTTATTATGGCGCTAACAATAATCACTAAAACAACTGCATGAATGAAGTTGTTGTAGATGTAATATAGTTAACAAGTGAATTTATTTGAAATCAAAACAAATCTCTAAAAGTAAACTAATCAAATATAGCTGGAAATCAGTGAATCTGATCAGAGATAATATATTGTAACAATGAAATTATTGATAAAAAGTCAATAAGTGTTTGATATGGTCTGATTAAATCGATTTGTCTAAAGAAGTGATATCCTGAAATATAATTAGGGTTACATAAATAAAACTATTGATAACTCCATATACGGTCCTGGCCAAACTTCACCGCTTTGAATATAGTTGACCAGAAATAAATGCAGGTATAAATTACATATTATATTATGTAGTATATGTGTAGGGATAATTAATTGCAATTTTTTTAAGGCTATATTCAAAGCGTCCGAAAAGATTGACGAAGAATGTACTTATTAATTACATTCATATAAATTTTATGTTGAGAGATATATGGACCGTTTATTTTGAAAGTGGTGTAAGTCCATTTTTGAGAAAAATGAGCTATCACGTAATTCATGCTTAATTTAATGTAATTTTTTTATATATAACTAGTCCATGTTTAATTTCTCAAAAAAATCCCATGTTTTGTACAACTTAAAATCGGTCGGTAAATGAAATTGCATAATCATTGATTTTGAAAGTGGTGTAAGTCCAATTGACAGAGGTAGGTGGCATAGCAGATGGATACCGACCAGTGTTTTGTTATTTTTCATTTATTTTATACTAGCTGTGTCCCGCGGTTTCACCCGCGGACGATTTGCATTGTTTCCCCTCCGTGTTTCCACTACTAGTAAGTTAAAATATAGATATTAAAAAATTTGAGAAATGTATTAGAAAATGTACAGCGCATAACCTGTGAGAAGAAAATACGACAAGGCTGTATGACTCCGTATCTTTGCCCGTATTTTGGCGAATTAAAAAAACAACAAAAACAACAGTAGTAAAATTATCAATTTATTACCTCTACGTCCTGGAAGACCGTTAAAATTTGAAAAAATCGCCCTGGAGCCTTTGTACCAAAATGCCAGACCTATTACGTACGAAAAATATAAAGACATGAAGCAGCTACTACCCTATATACCTCCGGTGCATCATGCATATTTTGAAACACTACCACATGCAGAGAATAAGTAAATTCTTGTAATCAGTATCTTGTAATGACAATGTAATTGCCGCCTAAAATAAAATTTTATGTGTTGTTAGGCGTATTTGTAAACAAAATTATATTAAAATGAAGTATATTTTAAGCGATATTTGATTTTTCAAAATTGAAATTAAACGATTTTTACAATTGTCTAATTTTGAAAGTGGTGTAAGTCCATTTACAGCACATAAATATGTGTTATCGTAGTCTAATTAGCCAAAAACAAATTTATATAAACAAATTAAATGTTCATAAAACAATAGAAACAATGCCAGACCTCATATGATTTGCCTGTATTTTTAAATCAACAAATATAGTAACCTTTAATTTTCTCGAAACAAAAGAAAATGGACTTACACCACTTTCAAAATAAACGGTCCATATATAAACCAACATAATCACTTATTTATGATTCAATATAACAAAAACAAATTTCTTGTTTCCAATTTTCAAAAAAATATATTATAAATTTTATATGCAATCAATGTAAGATATAAATTTACATTAAAATATGGTATTATATTTTTAATTTATAACGTAAAGTACCTACGAATACATACGTAGAAGTTCCTAATCTACCAAAAACTCATCAACTTAAATAGTCCAGTGAAGCTGTTAAGGCCTTGCTAGGCCAATAGCGTAGTCAGTCCGAAAAAACAACATGAACTTAAATACGTTAAATGATTTCTAAACATATAGGAATATAATAAAGCGTTGGTTCTGGGACTTTAATATTATGTGACACATATTGTGCGAAGTAAAAATTAATGACAATTTATATTTACATAGAAACGTATAAAATGCGTCACGATTTGCAAACTTTCAAACGGTTTCATAACATTATTCGTGTAAATATGTATTAGAAGGTGGTAGTATCAATTTTTTTCTTACAGTGTTATGTAATGTTATATTTACAAACATTACTAACTTTCTTGACTAAATGTTTGTTATTTTATTGCCGTAAATTATTTATTGTGGTTATAAATCATTTATTCCAGCAATTGTAATATTAAATAAATAATAATATAGGCAACACTTATGTACTTGTTTTTCATGTAAAATTTTATACTTTTGTGTATAATGTTATTTACGTATCAATAATTTCAGCTTGATAAGACTGCAGCAAAAAACTAAACAATAAATAATCGCTCCTTTGATCCTTGCACAAAGATAAGATTCAATGTAACTATTTTCAATTAAAATACGTATCGTTCCCTTTCTGATATTTCGATTTCATGTATTTGTGATAATTCGGTTAAGTGTATAGGTAATATCACTTGTTCTTCGAGTGTATTATGTATATCTTATGTTTTTTTTAAATTCACTATTTATTATTAAGAATATACAATAAAATTAAGGATCTGTACAACAGAAACACTTCGAGATAAGTTAGATTAATTTAAGAATACTTATTATATTTTGTTTACATACCCATTTATTAAATTGAAAAAATATTTTTATTCTTATGATTTCGAAGTTTAATTTTATCCTATTTATTATACACAAGCTGTAATACTTTAATAATACTTTGTTCGCGTGGAACCTGATGTATAAAACAGTGACTAAAATAAAGTCTTCTGAATGAATTAAGTCTAATGACTATCTACTTTTCTTTCGTACTCAAGTCGCGGCGTCATAACAATTACTGTAACTTTTGATAGACCGAACCGATTTAAATAAAACAAAGACTAAATGTTACTCGAAGATATGCTTTACGACTTTATAAAGGTCTAATCATGAATGCAATACTTTAGTAGCAATGTGTGTTCAAACAAACAGATAGACAGACATACATTTATAAAAATGATTGAATTACTTGTTTCTAGACACCTGCAACATTTTTTTTACAACAATCTGAAAAATACAGACACCTTATATTAGATATTCTTATTATTTATATTACTATGTTATAATAATGTTACTAATGGAAATATACGTTTCCTGTTGGTATAAACCAAAACAGGTAATAAAGACAAATTACCCAAAATGACAGAGATAATTTTGATTAAATATGTATTTATAGTGAACTAATATATTGAATCATTATGATCCTATATTGTATTATCACACTGTATCATAGTCATAAGATAGTAAGGACGGTTACTCTGTTACCGCATGATGTCCTACACTGTTGTGTAATTCATGTTTCAAACTAATCAATTTTTGAAGTTATACTTCTTTTGGCGCGTCAGAGAAAAATGATGAAAGAAAATTTTTACGACGCGCGCGCACACCGTCACGAAAAACCAACACCCTGAAGTTAGCTACAGTCAACATTTTGTTTCTTTGTATTTGTTGTTTGTATTTCTTTGTATTAAAACTTTCAATGTATTAAATACCTTTTTTCTATTGTTAGTGTCGTTTTTTCTACAAACGTAGATTAAGGCGAAAAACAAAATTTTTGAAAAGATTTTTATCTTGTTACGCCAAAGAAGTATAACTTTTAACGCGTGTACATACGTATACACACACTTTTTTATGGAATATGTTACGACATCGTCACATTTTTATAAAATATTAACTAATTAAGTGTATTAGTTAATTTGAAACATAATCTTTATTCTGCTATATTTCTGCGAAGTTCAGACACGCTAATATGTTTTTAAAGCAATATTTGAATCGTTACATTTCATAATGATTCAATTTAAATTTTAGCAGTTCATTAGGTTTTTAGTTTTGTTTTTAATATCTTCAAATTTTACCAAAATTATTATTGACAATTCTTATACCCAAACAATTTAGGAATTACGTTTACTCCCCGTGTATAAAATGCTTTTATACATACGTGTGTCTGTGAGGCATATGTTTTAGGCAGCCATTATTGTCAACACATTATGTGTTTTCTTGATTTCAAAAAAGTATATTTTCAAATTTCTTACAAATTTTATATGGACAATTCTTATATTCTATTAACTTCGGAATGACATATACATACTTCCCGAGTAAACAATTATAACAATCGGTTGAAATTTAATATCTTAACTTATGTAAAATGGTAAAAAATCATTTATCATCAATTCTTTCGAAGCACGGCGAAAATACAAAAAATGATAATATTAATTAAAATGTTGTGTATGGTAAAAATACATTGTTCCAAAAATAGGTTAGAGATTATCAGCTGTTTTAAAAACCCTAAACAAAAAAATTTCAAGGAGGATATATCAAATTTTAACCATATGTCATAAAATTTGACATCTAGGCATATGGTATTTTGAAATTAATAAGATATAAGAATAGTCCATAATATTTTTATTTGTAAAATATACGTATAGAATTATGTTTTAATGAGTTTAAAAAAGTATAAGCCGCGGGAAGTATACGTTATTTCAAAACTGGTAAAGTATAAGAATTGTCAACAATAATTTCAGAGACAGTTGTCATTTAAAAAATTAGCATTTTATTAATAACAGTCGCCTGTAATTGAATCTTGTATACGGAGAATATATATGATTAAAAAATTAAAACATGAGTAAAATTATTAGTAATACTTTTACAAATCATGAATTGATCATTCATGATTGATCATGAATCATGAAAAAAATGAATATTAATAAAATAAAAGATAGTCTCTTTTATGCCCTGAAAATTTATGTTGTTGTTAATAGCTATGAAATACTTACGATTACTTACTTACGACGAACAATTAAAACCAAAAAACGTGCAGTGATTACAATAGATTATTAATATGTTAATGGTTAACTGGCAATTTTAATTGCACTACTAGCTGACCCGTGGCCACTTCGTTGGGTGGTAAACATTTTTAATTGTGATGAAATTATGAGTGTGATTCGGTTAGTACTGAGTGCTATGTATTTTGATAAGAATTCATAATTGTTGATAATATGACCAATAACCATCACTTAACGATTTAAATTATTTTTTTATTATAAAAAACTACTTATTATGACTTGAATATAGAAGTTGCTGACATATGCTGACGCTGACTTTTTCGCAGGCATTATCAAGCTCTACAACTTTTCGCTAGAACTCAATCACACATCTCTCATCTTTAAGGCAGCATTCGTAAGAAACGTTTTCGTTCGACCGTTTTTTCTCCGACTTACTTTGCAAATCCGACTACCACAAAAAAGTATTTTCATTTTTCTGGTTAACATATAGCCTATAACACTCACAAATAACGTGGCTTTGTAATTGTAAAAGAATTTTCAAAATCAGTTCAGTGGTTGCTGAGATTACCCTCTACAAACTCACAAACTTTACTTTATAATATTAGTACCTATAGATGAATGATGATAATATGAACCGATGTTTTATTATAATAGTTTTATTCCTAGGCTTTTCGTTGTAGATGTAACAATTATTTTTATATCATAGGAGGCGAACGAACAGACGGGTCACCTGATGTTAAGTGATCACCGCCGTCCATAGACACTAACAACACCAGGGGTGTCGCTAATGCGTCGCCAGCCTGTGTCTGGGGGTGGGGATGGGAGGGGGAGAGGGGCCTCCGGCACTCTCGCAGACCGAACGAAACGCAACAATGCAAGCACTGTTACTTCACGTCGGTTTTCTGTGAGAGGGTGGTACTATCCCGAGCGAGCCGACCCATTCATGCTGAAACCGGTAATAACTTCAGCGTGGCTCTACCATCTCTAAAATTGCACCGTATCTGTAATTGTTTAGGAAAATGTGTGGAATTTAAATCTTGTATCACGTTAATAGAATTTATTTTGTACTTTTTAATACGTTTTGAAAACGTGATGTAAGTAATATAATTATTTTTTTATATTTATATATTAACTGTCTTTTAGTTGTGTTTGTGAAAATTCGTGTTAAATGTTTCCTCTCATTTTCTTGCATGGTTATACAATAATGGGCTATTCAAAATAACAAGCGTCTAGATTATCACAAACTTAGTTAAAAATCAATTATAATATTCCACTCAATAATGAGTACCTTAAATTGTGGTTGAAAAAACTAGTTTCGGAAAGTAATTTCCTAACAAACTATTTTTTTGTAAGTGGTGCTGACTCAAGTTATTTTGAGTATATCCTACAAAAAAATGCTGACTCACTTGGATTTTTTTGTTAATTAGTTTCAAATGCTTCAATGGCTGAAAAGTTTATGAACAGAAGGAAATAAAAAGAACTCTCTATACAGTACAACCATCTTGGGATTAATTTCGAATTTATTATTTTTAGGCCGGTGAAGCTGTGAAGATCCGCCAGGCCAATAGCGTAGACAGTTCGAAAAAAAACGATTGTGCTTTAGACCACACGATTGAAGTAAAACTTCTTTAGCTTATATGTATGTATATATGCGCATATATGTATGATATATACATACGTAAATGATGAAATGCCGTAACGCTATTAAATAGCCGTTCTGCAGTACTGGCCATTTCAAATCAAAATAATTTTTGTTTGGCTAAGAATTCTAATTTCAAATTAATTTTATTTTAAAAACATGGAATTCTTTTTCCAAAAGTAGTCATTTGTTTATTGATTAGTGTTACATTTTCATCGCATTTCAATCTTTTTTGTCATCATGGATACGTTAAAAATTCGAGTAATTATGGAATATGAGTACCGTCGTGGCAGCAACGCGGCACAAAGCGGCACGCAACATCAACGACGTTTACGGAGCTAACACTACAAACCAACGCACCACCTGTTATTGGTTTGGTCGCTTCCGTTCTGGGAATTTCGACCTGAAAAATGAACCTCGCGGTCGTCCGAAGACTTTGGTCGACAATGACGAATTAAAGGCGATTGTGGAAGCTGATGATACACTATCTACGGCTGAATTAGCAGCAGCTTTCGACGTTAGCGTCAAAACAATATTGGTCCATTTGCGTCAAATTGGCAAGGTAAAAAAGCTTGACAAATGGGTGCCCCACGAACTCAATGATCGCCAGCGCGAAGTACGCGTCGAGACGTGCCTTGCACTGCTCAACAGAGACACAAATGAAAGAATTTTAAACCGCATTGTTACCTGCGATGAAAAATGGATTCTGTTTGATAACCGCAAGTGCTCAGCAAGTTGGTTGGATCCTGGTTCAGCACCTAAACAATGCCCTAAACGAAAACTTACCCCTAGAAAAGTGATGGTCACTGTTTGGTGGTCTAGCGCCGGTGTGATTCATCACAGCTTCTTACCAAACGGGGTGAGCATTACTGCAGATGTGTACTGTGAAGAACTGGACACAATGATGGAGAAGCTGGCACATCTCCAACCAGCATTGGTCAATCGCTCGACTCCGCTGCTCCTGCACGACAACGCGCGACCTCATACTGCACAGCAGACGGTCTCCAAGTTGCAAGAACTGGGGTTGGAAGTTCTCCGTCATCCGCCCTACTCACCAGACCTTGCGCCTACAGACTACTACTTTTTCCAGAAATTGGATAACTCCTTGGCGGGAAAAAAATTCAATACCCGAGAGGCAGCACAAAATGCCTTTGAAGAATTTATTGCCTCCCGTCCAGCTAATTTCTTTAAGAAGGGTATCAATAAACTGCCACTGCGTTGGCAAAGATGCAATGATTGCATGGGTGATTACTTCGATTAATACAAATAAAAAATACATGAAAAAAATTCGGTTAAATTTTTTCATACAAAACGGCAATTTCATAGGTAAAGACCTAATATTAATTTTCTACAAATATTTAAATTTATTATGCGTTTTACTAACTATGGGCTATCTTCACTTATATCTCCCTCTCAACTTCCGTTCGCCTCGCCCGATCACACTTTTCGTAACGCTCTCGCCACGTATTCACCAGCTTACTCCCGAAATCAAGCGTGCGTAAAGAAATTTCACTTAAAAAACGAATTTATTATCCAAATCGAAGCAGACGTTAATTGAGTGCTACTTTGATTTATTACTTTACTATAATCTAATATTAGGTCTTTACCTATGAAATTGCCGTTGAATTTTTTTCATGTATATTTTATTTGTATTAATCGAAGTAATCACCCATGCAATCAATGCATCTTTGCCAACGCAGTGGCAGTTTATTGATGCCCTTCTTAAAAAAATCAGCTGGACGGGAGGCAACAAATTCTTCAAAGGCATTTTGTACTGCCTCTCGGGTATTGAATTTTTTTCCCGCCAAGGAGTTATCCAAATTCTGGAAAAAGTAGTAGTCTAGGCGCAAGGTCTGGTGAGTAGGGCGGATGACGGAGAACTTCCAACCCCAGTTCTTGCAACTTGGAGACCGTCTGCTGTGCAGTATGAGGTCGCGCGTTGTCGTGCAGGAGCAGCGGAGTCGAGCGATTGACCAATGCTGGTTGGAGATGTGCCAGCTTCTCCATCATTGTGTCCAGTTCTTCACAGTACACATCTGCAGTAATGCTCACCCCGTTTGGTAAGAAGCTGTGATGAATCACACCGGCGCTAGACCACCAAACAGTGACCATCACTTTTCTAGGGGTAAGTTTTCGTTTAGGGCATTGTTTAGGTGCTGAACCAGGATCCAACCAACTTGCTGAGCACTTGCGGTTATCAAACAGAATTTATTTTTCATCGCAGGTAACAATGCGGTTTAAAATTCCTTCATTTGTGTGTCTGTTGCGCAGTGCAAGGCACGTCTCGACGCGTACTTCGCGCTAGCGATCATTGAGTTCGTAGGGCACCCATTTGTCAAGCTTTTTTACCTTGCCAATTTGACGCAAATGGACCAATATTGTTTTGACGCTAACGTCGAAAGCTGCTGCTAATTCAGCCGTAGTTTGTGTATCATCAGCTTCCACAATAGCCTTTAATTCGTCATTGTCGACCAAAGTCTTCGAACGACCGCGAGGTTCATTTTTCAGGTCGAAATTCCCAGAACGGAAGCGAGCAAACCAATAACAGGTGGTGCGTTGGTTTGTAGTGTTAGCTCCGTAAACGTCGTTGATGTTGCGTGCCGCTTTGTGCCGCGTTGCTGCCACGACGGTACTCATATTCCATAATTACTCGAATTTTTAACGTATCCATGATGACAAAAAAGATTGAAATGCGATGAAAATGTAACACTAATCAATAAACAAATGACTACTTTTGGAAAAAAAATTCCATGTGTTTAAAATAAAATTAATTTGAAATTAGAATTCTTAGCCAAACAAAAATTATTTTGATTTGAAATGGCCAGTACTGCAGAACGGTAATTTCATAGATAAAGACCTATTATAATAATTGTATAAGTAGCATTGCATTAATATTGATTAATCTCATAACATTGACATTCTAATTTTAAGACGAAATTTATGCTTTTGGTGCCAATACATATTTTGTCTCATTAAATTTATAATAACCTTTGACATATTTAGTAATCTTTGACCTATACTTTAACCAAGTAGACGTTCTTGTAACAGGATTGTATTTAGGATATTTTTGCGACCTTGACATTTTTATTGCATTAAGTTTAAGCAAGAGTTTAACAACAATCACGTACCTATTTACTAATAACTTATTGCATATAAACTGAATAGTATTAACAATGCCAGTAACAAGTGTAGCTTCTAAAATAACACAACAGTATTTATTAAGTAGTTAATATTATTTAAAACGCTTTATCGCGTAAATAACATAAAGTAAAGGTAAAAACAACTTTAAATCATTCACGTAAGGTTGAATTTGCAAAATCATAAGTTTATCGCATAACTATATCCACGTATATCATACACACAGTCTCGAATAAAGTAGCACTCAAAACCGGCTGCAAAACTCCCCAATATACATACGTGGATATAGTTATGCGATAAACTTATAATTTTTCAAATTCAACCTTACGTGAACGACTTAAAGTTGTTTTTACAAGGACGCAAGCGACGCGAGACTATTGGAAATGACTGCATAATCCAAAATTATGCACTCATATTCGTGTGTCGGTTGTAAGACTTGTAAGTGTGCATCGTGGGTTTTTGTATATCAATGTAAGCCCTAAAATAATCTATGCGCATGTAAAATTTTTAATCCCACGGCCAATTTTATAAGGCGTTCCCTATAGTGGTCAAGGTGGTGAATATTTTTCACTTTACTTTCAATAAGTTCACATAGCTCTAAAGTACTAAGTTTCTAACAAGACAACGTTTTTGAAACGGCTTCGTTCTTCTCAATTCTCGGCGAACACTTACAGCGATTCATATCAAAAAGGCATTGTGATCCAAATGTTTTTATTTTTTATTAGATTTTAGACGTCGGTAATAATGGAAAGTTTGAATCGACAACCAGTTCTCCTCTGGATACAACCCTGTTGCATGTTTGTATATATATTTGAGATAGTCAAATTCCGTATAAGTGTTTCTACCCATTTACTACAATTTGCAACTAGATAAGGTCACACTACATTAAATTAAATACCATTCAGGCGATGGCCGCGTCGCGCCGCGTCCTGAAAATTGGCTCGTGTAGATATTTGAACACGTGGAATATTTATACAATATTCATTTTGATATAAGTCAACAAATCGGTTCACAATTGACAAAGATATCGATTAACATACATTAAAAAAAATACATACAGCCGAACATAGTAACCTTCTCCTTTCTCGAAGTCGGTTAACAAGGAGTCGCGGCCACAGCTAATATAAACGTATATTTAAAAATAAACCAAATTACGGGTATTCGATTGTCTGGCCTTGAAACTAAGAAACTTGTCGGAGCAACACCAATCTGATAATTTGAATATTTATGCAAGAATAGAGACACGGGAGGTACCTACCTATACTTCGACAACAAAATTTTGTCGTGTGCCTGCAGAGTGACATGAATTATTTACATTCTATGGTATTGTCACATAGTATCTTATTATGTGGTCTTTATTATCTGCGCGCAATGTTCAACGTGTTAATTGAAATTGCAATTCTCACTATAGATATTGTTGAAACGTTGTCGTGTTAACATTGCAATAAATCATACGAATTTGACATATTCTGAGAAACAATACACAGTTATCTTCATCACGATATAATAGAAGGAATAATCATTACATACTATAAAACAAAGTCCTCTTGTAAATATAACGTGTCTGTACTTATATTTTTTTTGTGAAAAACATGTTGGAGGTGTCTAGGAAGAAGTAATTAAAAAAAAAAGATCATTTTTGGAAATGTCTCTGTGTCTAAATGGACTTAATACATTCAGATGATTTTATTAGTCACTGATTTTTTACATTCGGTTCCACGCAGACGGAGTCAGGGCACATCTAGTGTTATAAATTTCGTGTTATGTATCTAATGGATGATCATGAATATGACATTGAAGTTTTTTGTATGTCGCAATTTAACTTGGAAACGAATTTTATATAGGTAATGCACAATACTTTTTGATTTGAATATTTTATGCTTACTTACTTCGCATACGTCATTTCGAAATTGTTAGTTTAGTACTCAGTACATTTACAGTACTCACAAGTACTTTTAAATTTTTAGAAATATCTAATTAGTAAATTATAGAATTTCATTTAATTCTCAAAAGATGTTGCTATAATGTTGTACACGGCGTGTATATATATATATACATCATTTTAACATTGATAGCCTATGAAAATAATAAAATAAAGCCTTTGCGCAAACAAATATAAATTTCATTATCTTGTGATACGATTGTACTTTAAAATTGCGAAATTTTCATGTTTATAAGTACATAATATAAATGGCAAACGTAGAAATGAAAACAAAGATCTCATTCGGCTACTGCGGTGACATTCTATTCAAAATTATATGTAATTTTGAAATATAAATCTAAATATTGAATATATTTGGAATATATGTGTAAATATAAATCTATATTTATCAATATCGCATATAATCTGTGAATCCCCTTATAATATTGTAACCATATATAGCTACCTATTTACTATGCCTTTTTTCTTATAGTTTATCCTACATAATATTCTTATCTTCTAGATAATTTATACATTATACCTGTGAATCCCCCAATAATGAGTAGAGTATACATAAGTACGTTACTAATTATTTTCTGTGGATATGTAGTCATATTTTAATTGTTTTTCATATAATATGTAATCTTCTTTATAATTTCCAAGATCAAAGCATTTCTTCACTCAGGTGAACACGTATAAGCCATATTTGATAACCGAAAATGATAAGATAATATGCCATTGATTATTTCCTTGAAGACAGGAAAACAATTATTATTTACGGAAGAGGTGTTTTGTCGAAAATTAATGAGTAAGTAAAGAATGTATGTATCCTTTTAATAATGTTTCGAGTTTCTTAGAAGCTAATAATGCGTTTTTAGACACTACAAGGAATTCCGACCAATATTAACAATGCCGGAAAATTAAAGTAAATAACGGAAAAAGACTGTCAATACCTCGTTAGACACTAGTGTGCCTTTTTTTTAAATGTACCCAGCCATATACAAGTGACGATATGATAAAGATGGGTAAGGGTTGGTGTTCCTTATCCTTACTTTGTGTGTCACTCAAGATTGACCAATGCATAGAGTGAGGGTAAGTCGTAATACACCTGCATAGCTAATATGCACGGCAATACCACATAAGTTGGAGTAAATTAAATTATAATATTTTCCCTATCCCTTACGAAGAAAATGAGATCAGATCTTCCCTCTACAATAAGACGGACATTTGTAAATTACTAACTGCCCATCCCGGCTACGCCTGGGTGTACTTACGAAGAAAATGAGACCAAATCTTCCCTCTACAATAAGACGGACATTTGTAAATTACTAGCTGCCCATCCCAGCTTCGTATGGGTGTACTTACGAAGAAAATGAGACCAAATCTTCACTTTACAATAAGACCATTTAGTGAAATAAAATGGCAACTAAAGCACTGATCGTCGATATTCTTGAAATTTTTCTTACTTTCTTTTGTCTCACTCAGTCAATCCATTTTATGTGGAGATTTTTTTAACCCAAGTTTTTTACTCTTCAGTACGATTTTTCAAACATTTTTTTTATACATAGGGTGTCCTCACAATTACAAATATAACGAAAAAATATTCATCCAAATAGGTGTAGCTGTTTTAAAGTGTTGCGCTTATATACAGGCTGAAAGTTTAGGTAGTAGCAATATTATGGAGGATAGTCTACACTCGATTCACGTCCTAAATCAATTAAAAAATAGGTGCTTGATATTTGACCTAATTATCTAGAAAAATACAAAAATTATACGCAATCCTCTACGCTTCTATGTTAAAGCACAGTGCCAATGACTATCGGGTGATTTCACTTTCACTTAAAAGTGAACGTGGGAACGGCACGAACAAAGCCAAAAGGTTTATTATCGAAGGTTAGTAACACCGGGTCGCCCCTTACAGCTTTGGACACCGGTCATTGCACCTAGGCTTGTGTTTATACTTTGAAAGTCTTAGAACAAACTTTAACTTAGGCTCTCTTTGTTTTTTATTCATATTTGTTTTGATATTATTATTGTATATGTTTAATGTGACCATGAGGTACTATATCCTAGAATACTGTGAGCGTTTAACCTTTCACCTGGTATGTTCGACAGTTGATTTTTATTTATAGAGAAAATTATGATAAATGTTTAATTTTAGATTGAGTAAGCAAATGAACGTCATCTTTTATATGGCTTAATTTTATTCAAACTGAATCATTTCCAGCACTGTTTTTTATGAATATTTTACTTTATTTCGTAAAATTTTCATTTAAATACCGTTATCCGCCATCAAAACGAAAAACGAGGTTCAAGAAGTTCAATGTAATATAGCAAATACTAGTACGCGACAAAGAAAATTGAAAGAAGCTGGTGTACGCTTAGGCTTCAAAACAAGAGGTACGTTATTCTTAAAACAGACCAATATTTGCTCAGGAAAGTTGACTTATGAAAATATTGTTTCGTGATGAGTTCAAAATTATTTTAAATCAATAGAAAATATATACATCTAAACGCAAAGGAGAATGATATAATTCCGATAAATTTTGAAACCACAGATATTCAGATAAATTTTGAAGCCACAGACATGTCACCATGTAATAATTAATTTAAAAAATTTAATACCATCAATGGATATACAAATAGAAAGAAACAAAATTAAAACAATTTAATACCATAAATAGGAAGGAACAAAACAGTTAAAAACATCTTCCTCCTCTGTTTCTCAACCCATTTTCTTTTTTGTATATTAGCTATTGACGACCTTTAGTGATTGTTATCAGTAGAAGAAATTCAGATACAATTCGTTTTTTTTTCCTTACCATCAACGAGTTGAAGTCCTCGTGTATAAATCTCTATAATACTTCACAATGATTACATCTATTAATCTACAACAGTATTAGAATACTCTTGTGCAAAAAAAAAAAACTCAATATTAAGGTAAAAATATGAATTATGGTTGAACTTCGACTACTGGTTAAATATAATTGGGTAGGTACATATTACATAGTTTAGTTGTGACACAGAGGTAGATCGATTTCTTAATTGGAACTTGCACAGGCCTCGTTGCTTATATATTCATTTCTGTAATGGCTGAGAATATGGTTAAGTCAGCGAGTTAGCTTGTGTGTTGTTATTGCGCTGACACATTGAATGGCGCGCTCTTGCGTTTCACAACGCGACCCACTTGACGGATGCTGCCGAACATTGCCGCAGCACCCCCGCCCGGAATACCGACAGCTCTGAGTTATTATTGGGCGAGCCCCCAAACCGGGTTCGAAACGTTGAGCAAGCTTTATAACAAACGTTAAATGTGATAGACAGTGTCCTTGCGAAAACTGAACTTTCAAATAATTGAACACTTACGTGATCATATTACAATTTTTCTATTTGTTACGAACGGTAGTTGTTTTGCTTATAAGCCACTTGTATATGCATATATAAAAGAATAACTGACTGACATATTAACGTACAGCCGAAACTACTGAAGTTGGTGTCGTGATAATTTGCATACGAGTTCGTTATACATTGTAGGTTAGCACTAAGGAAGGACATTAAATGTGAAACATCTATAGGCGAATGTAAACCTGATTGTTGGCGTGGCGATAAAGGCTGTGGTGTGTGAGATGTGGCGACGCGATGCCATACTCAAGTGACTGTGCGCATTCTCTGTTGCCGCACTGAGCTCGCATACCTATAGTTTAATATCAGAATTCAAAAAATTGAGATTCATTCGATTCAAACAATTTCGATGTTTCACATCTGCCAGGCGTTCTGTGACGGCTCATTTTTGTTTCTTGAATTCAACCCTTAAGGTGATCAAAATTTATATGAAAATAAAGAGACAAAAATAATTATTACGTAGGAAACTTGTGCGTAGCCGCGGGAAATTGCTAGTAAACCATATTTGAATGCAGCAGAACCAATACAACCATCGCCACAAATATTTCAGTGATCACGGTGCTGTGTTTCGATTCCAAAGGTGTGGTTGGCAGCATCTACTGGAACATTAGGCGTTCCAATTCCTTCTAAATTAGTCGTCTATTCTGATTGACCTAAGATTTCCGGTCTTCTTGAGTTCGATTATACATAGTCATAAGCTCGAAACCACTTAATAGCAGGTGTTCAACCGGCTTGTAAACTACCTCCTGACATAAAATATAAAATACGTTGACACTGAAGTTGGTAAATCTATGTAATTTACATCCACTTTAAGCATGTATTGCCCCGGGGTGCGAAAAACTGCTATATAATTAAAGAAAAAAGAGTTCTAAAGTCCGTACAGTAAATCAAAAAAAATGACGCATGTCAAACAGCTTTTTAGTTATAATATCATTGATATGAAATGTTTGATCAAACACAATGTAATTATTTCTTCGATCACCGTGTTTTTTCTTATCGATATTTTGTTTTCAGCTCTGAACCATGGTCATGTCATTCATGTAGGTACTTACCAACACACTAAGAAAAAAGAGAGTTTTAATTCAGTATATAAAGTGAGACTACCAAAGCGTATTCGCCACTTATAACAAAATTATGTTTCATACCAGTTAGGAGACTACTCGACCCAAAGTCAGTGGCGTGCGTCATAGTCGGTCAATGGCCGGTCCCCCGGCATATGTATTTATCTGGCTAAGTATTACAGATAGGTTCGTACTGTATACCTTAAAGGAAGACCTTTCAAAATACATTAGCACATCGTAGAAATTGTGTTGTACCTAATACAAAATATTTGAGACATCTCTTATTTTGTTACCTAATAATGCTGATAATACTTACTTTTAGTTCATTTTTCCTATATAAACAACAATATTGACCAGTGAAGTTGTGTTCAGTCATATAAAAAAGTGTTTTTTTATGTTTTATATTACAATTAAAATTATAGTTACACTAGCTGGTCGGGCGGACGTTGTCCTGCCTTGATGATAATAAAAAATAATCTAAAATTCAACCGCAGCGCCACCTACCGGGTCCAATTGTGAATCTAAACCATTCTCGGATCCACTCGAACACGCACACAAAATTTCATCAAAATCGGTCCAGCCATTTAGGAGGAGTTCAGTGACATACACACGTCGGGAAGATTTTTATATATAGAGATTAGGCAAGCCTAATGTATGTATGTAGCCTAATGTAAATGTGTAGTATACCAACTTGCCTAAATGCCCGAGGCATTCTTCAATTTGTTTATTATCGACGTCGATAATATATATTTTAAGGGTTGCGAATTCGACATAAATGCATTTTATACGTTTTAATCTACATTATAATAAGAATCATAAAGAGTATGTAACCCCTCTGTCTCACTATTTTGTCTACGGACTTGGATACCATTTGTCAATAAAACATTACATAAACATATTTCAAAATCAGTTTTCAACCGTTTACCGTACGGTTTACAATACAACAACAGGGCTGACATTAATAGCGGTAAAAACTTCTAAATTATAGAAAATAAATAACTATAATAAGTATTATACATATTATAATATGAATTACTTAAAGTATACTAGGAATTAAAAATATTATACAAGTTGCAAGAAGAGTACATCGACTACGTTAAAAAGTAACAGTAAATACAATAGGATTATAAGTATGTTTATATAATTATAGTTGTTCCAATTTATACTAGAATTAATAGCTTTTGCCCGCGGTTTCGCTCACCTTAATGTCGATTTGACCTCTCTATAGGGAACATCACTTTTTATGGATGAAAAGTACCCTGTCCTTTTTTGTAATGCTGACAACATGTATAGAAAATTGTATGATGATCGATTTAGTAGTTAAGCAAAACAAAGTTACATTAGCATTTATAATATTCGTCAGGACCCTAAAAACTTTCCAAAAGTATACGAATTAACCCCAGTAATTAGTCCGGTGAAGCTGTTAAGGCCTTGCTAGGCCAATAGCGTAGTCAGTTCGAGAAGAAAAATACCCCCAGTAAAATAACCGTAAAAATTGGTTGTGTTATTTTTTAAAGTACTGTACTGTAAGAAAGAATGATTAAATCATCAAAAAATTGGTACATACCAATTTTAGATAGTTAATCTAAGATTAATTGACTGTAACATACATAATTGCAATCTATTATTTTGTAATATTTCCAAGCGAACCAATCACAATAAGACTGGGTGCAACATATCGTAACATTTTTAAAGTAAAATAATAATGTACAGTATGTAAAGGTAATCAGACTCAGTAAAACCAGGAACAGTTTAGTTAGGTTTTATAACAAAGTCCCAGAGCATATTACTGATTTGCCGGACTGTAAGTTTAAGCGTCATGTCAAGCGGATTTTGGTGTCAAAAGTATAGACTTTTGTCTTACATTGTTTTATTATAGAGTGGATCAATATATTGTAAGCGACGATAATGTCTGAAATTGACTCCTCTCTGTGCATCCACTAAAAACGAATGTGATTCGTAATGTATTTTAAATATATATATATACGTAAATCCGATCGAGTTTCTCACCGTTTCTTCTCGATGACTGGGTTGTTTTCTGAACCGGTGGTAGTTTTGACGTTATAAGCGCCTTATTAGGGACTAAATTGAATAAAACATATTTGATTTTGAAAAAAAAAATCCTTTTAAACAGGTTTTTAATATCATGTGGTGGTAAAGCCACGCTGAAGCTATTACGGGTTTCAGCATGAATGGGTCGGCTCGCCCGGTGTAGTACCACCCTCTCATAGAAAACAGACGTGAAATAACAGTGCTTGTATTGTTGCGTTTCGTTCGGTCAGTGAGCGCGCCGAAGGACCACCTCCCCTTCCCTCTAATCTCCCTTCCCCTCCAAACTCCCCCTACACAAACACAGGCTGGCAACACACTTGCGACTCCCCTGGTGTTGCTAGTATCTATGGATGACGGTGATCACTTAACATCAGGTGACCGGCCTGTTCGTTTGCCTCCTATGATATAAAAAAAAATGTTTTTCAGTATAAGTATATTTTTAATCCAATGTAAACATTGGTACTGTGGTATATGTTCAAGTCTGGAATTAAAATAGTTATATACAACTTTGTATCAACTAATATTTTTCCCTTGCTATTTCATAATCTTTACATTTTACATCAGCTGTATTAACAGCTGTTCATTGTAAAAAAAAACAAATTTAATAACGATCCAATTGATTTAAAGTCGGACGTTATTGTTACAGAGATCGTTTTCACAAAAATGTAATTATTTTGGTGACATTATTTTGCTATATTTTAATTCAGGCTAACAGTATGCATAGTTCTTACACATTAACGGATTAAAAAGATTGCTTTTAGTTTATGTAACAAGTATATTAAATGATTAGGTACTCCGTGGTAATATCTAACTTACAATAGTTTTATGCAAGTTGCACTACCAATGCGACTATGTTAGTTCTCCAGTTACAACACGGCTCGCAAAATGTTAAATTGCACATTCCTTGCGTCACATAGGTATGTATTCACGAGTTTGACTCGGTTGACTTTTACTAAGAAAGATATTTGTTTCTTTCTTTACATGCAAACTTGTGCATCAATGTTATTTACATTACGAGTTTAAGCATTTATTTAATGTTTTTAACTATATATAATCATTATCTCAATACCTTTTGGACTATTCGCTTGTTATAGTTAAACGAAATATAAGGTGTTGAGAGAAAACAGCTAAAACAAATAATATTTCCACGCAAAAGTTCTCATGTATTTGTTAATTTATTCAAGTTTTTATATATTCTTTGCTTTTAAATTGCGGATTATTTACTGTTAAAGTATGGTCTTTTTTTGTTTTTTTTTCTTCAATCGGTCGGTATTCGACCACCGACACATAATTGTAATAAATACTAGTATCTTTAATGAAAACACAATAGATATTAATGAGAACTTTATTAAAAAAGTTTTAATAATAAACTTATTCACATTACACGACAACAAGACACTTATAAAAGTTAACATCCACCGACAGTTCAGAATTTCACATTACCTTGAACAATTTCCCAGAAACTCGAAATAATAAGAAACAAAGCCACATCAAACTAAACAATAGTAATGGTTACACAGTAAACACATATTATTGTTATAAAATTGACATTCATTAATAGCTATTATAGATATACGAGTAAATGTTTGTAAAAACATATAATTTCTACGAATTCTCAAGATATCGAACTTGATATAGATTTTGTTTATCGTCTACTATTACAAATAATATAAAGTATTTAGATATCACATTTTCTTAATTAAAATTTAATCAGTTTATCGATGGTCGTGATCTAACGTAAAATACTTACAAGATGAAAAAAAGAAGGTATTACAAAAACAATATAGGTACCTACTCTAGAAATTATTTATTAACTATAAACCTTGTATGTTAAAAAAGTACATTAAGAATATAACAAAAAATTAAATCGACTTAAAAATATCCACCAGAACATCTTTGACCATCGTTAGGTACCTACTTGTCTTGGATTGTCATAAATCTACAAATATCATTCATATTGATTAACCCACCCTTCCAATTCGATTTTGAAGAGTTCCCTAGTCTACTTTCGAAATCCAACATCCAACGCTAGTGAAATTAAAACGGGACCCGTTTGAAAATATCTCCTTACTAATAAAAAAAGATAAAGTTCTGAAGTCTAAAACATTAAAAACGATACAACCGAACTGAGTATCTTCTCGTTTTTGAAAAATAACGACATAGGTATAGTTCAAAATACTGGTGCAAAATTTAGCCATAAAAATAAAACAAAAAATTACAGTTGGATGCAGTCTCAGTGTCAGTGGCCCCAAAGCGACCGCAGGCACGGCGAAATTCCACGGTCGAAATGACACGCACTCAGAATATTAACGGAGCAGAATGACCCCAGGGAAAAGTTCTATCGATGCGTTGGTTCCATCCATCAAGTCAAATAGCGTTTCTTTTCACATAATTAAGATAAATCTACCTATCTATGTTCCAACAAATACATATAATCAAAATACAGTTCATTTAATCACGTCAAAATTACTGAATACATTAGCTTAAGACTATGATCATTCGATGCAAATTTTTAATGTCCATCGAAAAAAAGGAAGTGTCTAATGTTTAGTCGGTTAGATAAACCGATTCCGACGAGACTTTTATTAACAGGTAGAAGAATTTTCAGATTATTATCTACGTTTATGGTTATAAACAATTGTATATTTTCATAAGTAATATTGATAAAATGTAACAAAGATTACTTGAAATTGATACAAGAGTTGTAGGTATTAAATATAACTTAGAAAACAATTAAAGGTATAAAAGACTAGCCACACATAATAAATATAAGCACATAATTCCCATTTTACAATAAATTAATTTTTATAAGAACTAATTCGCGGGCATCAACTAGTTATAAGCAATATCACTGACAAAGTATTTACCAAACTAATTGTTAGAAATACATTCTACTAACGATTTTTATTGTTATTCTGACTTTCTGAATATATAGTCAGTCTTCCTACTATAATTACTAAGGAGTGGGCGAAAGCGTGTAGCCATAATTATTTGCCATAGAAAATCGCGAGTAATATGTAAGTTGTTTCTTTCAATTTTCATTAGTGGTCATTCATATCAATTCCTACAGTGTAGGGTTCCTTGATTACTATGTACATTCAGTGTCAGTAACACTTAATAAAAAGATTAGTTTACAATAAAATTAGGATTCTAAAAAAAATATCTTCTGCTTGATTTTAGTGGTGAATCTATTTTAAACTCACGTAAGAATACTGTAGAATCATTGCCTTTTTAGATTACAGAGATTAATTAATATATTTATGTTTTGTGTTGTCAAGATTTTTGTTATGTTCTTCTGACATAAGATATAATAGAAATGTACGATAAGTTATCAATCTATACCGATAATATCTTTAATAATATAGGTATTAAAAGTAAATTCTGTATCTCTAGAATTTAAAGTGTATTTTTTTTATTATTTATTCAGGGCAACAAACAATTGTACTCAGAAGTACATGTAAGCAATATTAAGTACATAAAAAAACAACATAGTTCTTTGAGAACAATCCGCTCCGCCGCCCGCGGAGTAAGTATACAAATTATTTTAGGACTGTAAATAAAATCAAAATAACGAATGATAGTTAACTGGTAAGATTAAACTTAAAATATAGAACGAAGTTAAAATAAATGAAATGAAATAGGTTAGAAAGCAACAAATAATCCAAGCATACTAATCATAGTACAGTTAAAAATTCAATAACAAAATAAGACATAACTTTAGTTCAAGATATCTGTTTTATGGTTGTTTTAAACAAAGCTGCCAAAACTTAGCAAAAATATCAATTTCTATAAAATGATTATTGTATTTCAATATCTAAGATACATTTATTTTATTACATCTTCATCCTAAAGCTTATATCAGTTGCGGTACAGACTAATAGTTAAAGCTTAAAATAACCTGATTTATTATCTCAGTCTAATACGTTCCAGGAATAGTAAACACGTCGGAAACATTGACGCTGCTGCCGAGCCGTCGTAGTGTTCAACAATTTCCTTCGAAAACAATTGACTTTCTAAACTACATTATATTTACTTGAATTTTTTTCATAATCATACTACAGTAATGGTATATACGACAAAATCATTTAAATACTATATTGTTTTAGCAAAAAAATATTTAATACTGAACGTTGGTTCAAGTACGTACCTCAGTCACAAACGTAGGCGTTGGGAATTGAGATAAAATAAATTTAAACTGGCTTGAAGCACATTGCGAATTCCATGTATTATATATAAACTTTTAGTTTTGTGTTGTGAATAACTTAGTTCGTTTATTTATATAGAAAGGTAGATATTCTGAGTCAATGTTATAATATATTACGCAAACATTATCGTTTTCTGTTATCAAGGTTATATAAAATCCTATTAAACAATATAGTTTTCTTTTAGTCATCTTTTTTATCATTTTGTGGGTAAGGTTTCGTCTTACGTAAAATTATTTTGGCCTGAGACAAGACATACTTTTTACAAGTATCGTAGCCTATTAAAGTTCGTATGAATTAGGGTTTCTCACCTGAGACTGTTTAATCTTCGATATGACGTGATGTCATTAAACAACTAACATATGCCATCGAAAGTAGAATCATAGCAAAGCGAATCAGTCCAAGAGCCTACTTCGATACAGAGCAGTTTTTTTAATTATTTCCTAGTTTACAACTGAACTGAATGCATTTATTGACAGTGCAAGGCGTGCTCACCTTGACGTAGCTTCCTGTCGTTGGAATAGCGCGGCGCCTGGGCCCCGCCAGTGAAGGGGACCTGCCTGCGAACCTTTGTTCCGACTCAACAGAGAAAAGTTGCGAAACTGGTCTTTGACCTTTTAATTCTAACGAGACTTAGGTATTTAGAGACTTAATGACAATACTTGTTTTAACTTTATACAATGTATATTATCACTTCTACCCCAAGAATAATAATTAACTATTACTATATCTCTAACAAATTAAATTACAATATATTAATAGTTTACCTCACGATACACCCACTTTTTACGTTATTAATTACTAGTAAATATATGCGGGTGCTTGATGTTTCATTCTAATCTATATATTTATTTAACTAATAAATTTAATCACGGTAATCATTAGAAATTAAAACTAAACAACTACTTTTTTCCGGTTTTAAGTCAGTGGCCTCGCAGTATTTTCTGCAGACTCAAGGAAGCATCGAGCCTAGAATTGACTAACTGTCGCTCCAAGAGTCTCAATTGATCTTCTGAAAAAGTAAGTAGTCCATACGTTAAAATCCCGAACAATAAATACTACAATACTAAAAAGAAAGAGTAATGTATTCTATAAAAACTCGAAGTAGGAATGTTCTCGCGAAGTTGGATTTTGTCAAAAAGACGTGGGGTGAAGAGAAGATCGTTGTTCAAAACGACATTAACGCACTTTGTCCCACCTACGCATAGTTTTAGCATATACTTACCCACAGGATGCCTATAGAAAATTTATCTTTTTTTTTCGCAAACCTATAAATTACTAATTGCTACCGACTAGCGAAATAAAGTTTGTAATATTTTTTTTTATCTGGTAAATACATGAACAACACCAACCGGTTTCCATAGCCTTCCGTCGAGACTAAAAGTTCAATATATGACATTTGATGCTTACCTATAAAATAATTGTGAATACAGCTAACAACAATAGCTCATATAGTGAAATAAATACAATTTATCGTTGAAGTGGAAACTTCTTTAGGCGCGTTGAGTGGTAGTTATTTGGCAGGAGATAAACTTCTGACCGACCATATCGCGCTTGCATTGCGCAGTTTTAGTAGGAGAACAACTGCTAGGTTCGCCTCACGGATGACCTCGACATGCTCGTGACGTACTGCACTTGCGCCAGACTAACAATGCGTAGTATAGTATATCGGTCTGGTATATATGTAATATTGATATTTCGTATTTAGACTGTGCGGCTCATTATCTGTTTGATTACTTAATAAACTGTATAAAAATGTGTAAAATTATTCCTCCAAGTGCCAATGATGTGAAAACCAGACTAATGTTAATAATTTCAAAAGGTATACAAATTATAAAATTTAAATAATTCCGACTATAATTTATTTAAAAATTCAAAAGACAACACAGTTATTCCATTTTTTGCAGTTTTCACTTCTATCTGCAGCGCTTATGACTGCCTTGACTTTTGTTTAATGGCGTCTCGTAAATACGAATTCCGGTGGGAGATTTATAATTGACTTCTCAGAAACGTTTCTAATAATTTGGATGATATTATTATTTTTTCAATATTGGGTGTTGATCGAAGTGCCTTATAGTCTACTCCAATATTTTAAAAAGGTAAAATTTCTAAATATGTCTAGGGTCCGTCCATAAATGGCGTCACAAAGATTTCATGATTTTTGGAGGTCCTTGTCTGAGATGTTAATACAAAGAAACAAAGTAAATAGAATATAATAAAATTAGCATTAAATTATACATTGTACTTATACTTTTCATTACAACTGAAGTGTGTGTAAACTGCTTAATTTAATTAGGGTTCGCTTCGTTTTCAAATATATTATTATGTAGCACATACTAATATTTTATATCTTACTAGCTGACCCGTGTCCACTTCGTTGGGCGATAATAGGCATTATCAAGCTACAACTTTTTTCTAGAACTCAATCATATATCTCTTATCGTTAAGGCAACGTTCGTAAAAAACGTTTTCGTTCGACCATTTTTTCTCCGACTCCCCAGATTTACCCCCTGCAACCTCACAAACGTCACCTCTTTATAATATTATAATAATAATATAATTAATTAATAGCTTCTGCCCACGACTTTGTACGCGTGGAATAGTTATATTGGGTTGACACGCAGCGGAAGCTCTCAAAAGGAAATAAAACCCCGATTTAAAAATATTCTTCGTTGTTGCTCCGCTCCTATTAGTCTTAGCGTGATGATATATAGCCTATGACATTCACAAATAACGTGGCTTTCTATTGGTAAAAGAATTTTTAAAATCGGTTTAGTACTTCCTGAGATTACCCCCTACAACATCACAATGTCACAAACTTTACCTCTTTATAATATTAGTATAGATAATTTAATATGTAAGATAGAATTGTCACAGTGATCGTATATAAATGGATCATAATCATACATGTACATAAGTAATTTTAATACTGTGTCTTCATAAATAATCTATACTAATACTAGCGGACCGGGCGGACGTTGTCCTGCTTTGAAAACAAAAAAAATCCTAAAAGTCGACCGCAGCGCCACCTACCGGGTCCAATTGTGAATCTAAACCATTCTCGGAACCACTCGAACAAGCACAAAAAAAATCATCAAAAAAGGTCCAGTGGTTAGGGGGGGGGTAGGCAAAAAAAAAACAAACAAGAAATAATAATATTATAAAGCAGGAAGGTTTGTTAGTTTGATTGAACGCGCTAATCTGAGGAACTACTTACTGGTTCGATTTCAAAAATTATTTCAGTGTTAGATAGCTCTTTTATCGAGGGAGGCTATATACCTTCACGCTAAGACCAATAGGAGCGGAGCACCAATGGAGAATGTTTCAAATCGTTTTTTTTTTCCTTTTGAAGGCTTCCGCTGCATGTTAGCGTTAGCCCAATGTAACTGTTCCACGCGGACGAGCAGAAGCTAGTATTAAGTATGTTTTTTGAGTTTAAGTAATAATTTGGTCTTGCTTTTTATCGCCTTTTTGTTTCTTTATTGTTTTTTGATATTTAAATCTACTTAATTTTCTTTTATTTGATTATTTTTTTCATTTTTTGTATTAATAAATGCAAGGTTTCTATGGGATAAAATAAGTAACATGCGGCGACCTTACAATCGGAGTTTATTATTTCTTCCGGCTCGCTACCACTTCATTTTTGTTCTCGTATTTATTATTCAGTTAATACAAAGGAACATGTATTTTACCGATATAATGTAGTTGCATCTATATGCTTATTAGCTTATCAGTTATCACGCCTAGGACTCTGGAATTAGCGTAATGATATTTCATATAAGGATCTAGTAGTGGAACATAAGTTAATATTCATGCTGAAGTACCTATATCCAAATCAAGCGAGTTATATATTTCAAAACTTTATTACTATCTTAACCACAATAACCTAAATCATATTTGTTATACCTATATTCTTTTTATAAAAAGCAAATTTTATATGATACAATTTAGCGTTTCATATAAAATTCATACGATGATAACATCCAACGAATAATTGTAACAAGAAGTTACTCACCGTTATATTTAACCGCGTACCCTATTAGAACAAAAGGTGCTATATTTTCAGCTAATATCTATTAATACTTTATTATACACTAGCGGGCACGGCAGACGTTGTCCCGCCCTGATTATAAAAAAAACCTTGACAAATTATATACCAAAACGTTCCTCATGAATTACTTTATCCACTTGTGAAAACCGCATGAAGATCCGTTTAGTAGTTTTTGAGTTTATCGCGAACAGACAGACAGACAGACGCGGTAGGAGACTTTGTTTTATACTATGTAATGATATCATCTCAGTATATAGTATCTTATCTATGTAATGATATATCCACGACTTTAAATTTTTCGTACAGTAACAGTTGACATAAGTGTCACGTTTGCACTTGTTTAAAGCAAGTGATAGCAGAATGATTACGTTTCAGCATAATAAATACTTCAACTTATTTATCTTTTTTATATATCAAAGATTTAAGTGAATATTATATTTGTTATTGCTGCATAATATATTTATTAGCTATGATATAATATATATGAAGTTTTTGGCAGGATTTTGGTCTGTCATGTAGTGGATTTTATATTTTATTCATAATCTTGTGTTACTTAACTCTATATTGTGTAAAATTGGTGGTGTTTTATGTAATATAGTTTGTTTATTGTGCATAAGTGAAGTGGATGGAAAATAATACCACGGACCATGAATTCTGAGATGCCACAAAAACTCCATGGAAAGTTCTAACAAAATGGCCACCATCTTGTTAGTTCATTGTAATTATATCAAGAAACTTGTAACATAATCGATACTCGATCGAAACGATACTCACTTGACAATGGCAGTAATAGTCTACTAGAAGACTGGTTGCCAAAAATGGAATGGAAGAAGAATTTGTAATACTATTAACTACTCGACAATGGCAGTAATAATCTAAAAGATTGGTTGCCAAAAATAAAGTTAATATATATATATATTTGAGAGGTAAACATAGAAAAATAAATAATTTGTCATTATACAACTCGGTACTTTCGTATTAACACCACCGCGCTCGCCGACCGACGATGCCGCGAACGGCTCGCCTTATCTTGTTTCGCAAGTTTAATCTAACCTAACCAAACCGAGACGAAACTGTTTTTTTTTAACTTAAAAATCATCAAGTTGCTAATATACAAAACGCCGTTTTTGTTTCGCAAGTGTAACCTAACCTAACCGATTTATTTTTCTCAATTTTCCCGTCTTTGTTCGGTTAGGTTTGGTTAGGACTTGTGAAACACGGACAGCACGAGCCGGCATCGGCGGAGTCGGCGAGCGTACTGCGGTGGCGTTAATACGCACGTATGTATATTTTTTATGTGAAAAAAAAAATTGGTCGGAAAATAATAAAATATCTGGATCTTAACAAAAATGCAAATCAGGTTCAAGTTTGATACCGATGACAAGTGTAATAATATCAGTTAAAAGCACAGCGTTATTACGAGCAACAAACATAAGGGGAGTCGCGGGCACAAGACGTATGTATATTTTTTTATGTGAAAAAAAAATTGGTCGGAAAATAATAATATATCTGGATCTTAACAAAAATGCAAATCAGGTTCAAGTTTGATACCGATGACAAGTGTAATAATATCAGTTAAAAGCACAGCGTTATTACGAGCAACAAACATAAGGGGAGCCGCGGGCACAAGTACTCTCTTATAAAAATAGTAATATCACTTTAACACAAACACGGATACGGGAACTAGAAACAAAACGAATAAATTTTAAAGTTATTTAACATTTAAAAAATATCAAATGGTAAAAGTCAACCTTCAAGGTGAACGACTAGGTAACTAGCTAATAGAGTTGACACGCGTAGTTTGATTAAAAAAAAGAATGTCACAAAACAGGAAGGTACAAAAAACACAGGTCAAAAGTAACTATTAATACACAGAGCTGTTTGAGATTATAATACAAAGTTTTATGGAATTATTAAGGATTCCTCAAAAAATCTTTTTAAATCCATATTGTTCTATGTCGCAATTGATTACGAAAATCAGAAAACAAGTTTACGCAAGAAGAATTCATCATAAACTCGGAGTTGTAATTAAAATCAATCAAATTAAATTGAACTGGATTTTAGACTAACTGATACAAGTTTTTGCAAATAAAGAATATCATATTTATCGAAAGAACATACATATATTACCGCTAAGTTATTTTTATGAACTAAACTTACGCAGTCGCATTATAGCCTTGCAACCCCATAATAATTATATACGGCAATTATAATGGCATAACTATCGCTGCAATATAGCCGTAAACCGTAACAATGACAGGGTGTCCGAGCTGCAGGGACTCGGAAGTGTGTATAAATTAAAAAAAAATACCAACAATTTCAAACTCTTTTCATACAATACCTACTCGCTAAACTTTCTTGACAACTTTGAAAATAGATTCGCAGAATAGGTACACATTTATGTATAAATACGTATTATATTACTCGTATATGTATTTATAAACACGAGAAAACTTAAAGAATTCCGAATGCCAATTTTGGTTTCCTATAATAATATTTTAAATTTGTTTTGTATTAAATTCTTGACTATTATGCGCAAGCTTGTACTTAGGGTTATATTGAGAACAATTGTCAAGCGGTTTTTAATTAAAGGCTATTTATTATAGGGTGGATCAATATGTAAACGAGTTTCTTGCCGGTTCTTCTCGATGACTGGGTTGTTTTCCGAACCGGTGGTAGCTTTGACGTTCATAAGCGCCTTCTCAGGACCTAAATTGAATAAAAGATATTTTGATTTGATTTTGAGAGAACAGACCAAAAGGTTGACGAGGACTATATTCCTTCTGTTCTTTGATACTTTGGCTGAAATAATAAATAATAATAATAATACCCATAAATTGATTTTGCTTATGATTTCAAAAAGGGTAGATGTTCAAACAAATAATGTGATTTGCATACTATAATATTAAAATATCACTATTTTTTGATTTCCATGGGTTGTTTATGTAGTAATGCAACTAATTACATCTTAATGTATCGTACGGTGAGTAGAACATATTGATCTTTAAATAAAACAAAACACTCTTCTTAGAGACATTTTCAGATATAATATTTGACATTATTTATAGACGAAATTTTGACACTTCATACGAGCAACAGTTTATAATGTGATACAGTAAAAAAAAACAGCGGTAAATGACAGATAATAAAATTGGACTATATTCTGTTCTATAATATAATTGAAATATGAATGCAAAATTGTAAGTGTTTTCTTTTGTTTATTATTTTGGCTGAACTAATACAACTATTATCAGCTTTAGACCAGGGCTAAAGCCTTTAAAAATGGTAATGAGTTGAAAAAAAATGAAAGGAGAAATAATTTACGCGCGATCTGAGGTCGGGAAGTGGAAGGGTTTAAGGGTAAATAAATAATAGTTTCAAAAAACTAAAAAAACACGCTTTGATATAAAATCCATACTAAAAAACAGAAAATAAAATTTAATTATTTTGGATTAAGAGAGACGAACTTCTTAGCCTTCCATGGATTCACCGTGCGGGTGTCCGGGTCCATCGTGTGACAGAGGGAGAAACTCAGAGCAGTCCCCAGGACTTGCGACCCAGGTGTAGGTTTAAGGAGGCCCCCTTTGAGATGCGCATCAACGCTCACCTTCACTCTCGAGTTTCCCGCCCTGCCTAGCCAAATTTGGTAGGAACCTGTTAGTGCAGCCTTTGATACTCGTTCTAAAATAGAACTTACTACAGTTCTCGACAGGCCAAGGTCCATCAGAAGGTTGTAGAGAGATTTTCTGATATACCTCTCGCTCCTACTTCTACCGCGTATAACTTAACCACATAGCCATTTTTACTTAGTTCATTTGTTAGTTCGTAATATTTATTTAATTTGATTGTGTGGTCTTTAGGAATGTTGGTTCCCCACGGTACAGTAAGCTCTACTAGTATTATATGTTTTATGTGTCTAGAGAAGAGGAATATGTCCGGTCTGGATGACGAAACACCAACATCCTCTGGGATTTTATAGTGCTTGTCATACGTATCCATTAAAATAGTCCAGTCAGGTGCAGTACCTAGGATTGAGAAAGGCTTGCTTTTAGAGTTTACAGTTGAGCCATCCTTTACAAAGTTAATTTGTCGTTCATTTGTGGTCAATCCTTTTTGGGCTCTAGCTACTGAAAGACTTACTGCTTCACGTATGATTTCAAGTACTCTATCATGTCGGCGTGAGTAATAACCCCTATCAAGCAGCACCTTGCAACCTACCAATAAGTGCCTAGCAGTACCTACTGCCTCACCACAAGTAAAGCAAGATTTTTCAGAGGCTTTCCCCCATCTTACTAGGTTACTTTGATCTGGGAGGGTCATTTGGAAGGCATTAAGATAGAATTTTAATAGGGCAGGAGACAAATCATAAAGTACGGTGCGCCATTTCAGGGCTAACGGGATGCAGAACTCACCTAAGGTTAACCACTCACTTTGCATTTCTAAATTCATTGCGTGCACTTTATAATTATCATTTTCATCTTGTTGTAGAAAGGATTTTATTATTTCTCGGTCTTCCTTTTTCTTTGCAGAACCCAGTCCGACTCTATTAAACTGTGCTCCTGCCATAAATTGTTTGTGGAATTGAAGTCTTGACTCAAGCTCTGTAACACATTTATCTTGTAAACTTGTAAGTGTAAATTAGAAATAAATGTATATTTTTGTAAAGTGACAAAAAAATTATAAAAATACTGATATCTGGAGGTGCTGATATTAACATGCGATGCGTCACTGTTAGGACAAAATCGAGTTCAAAGGGGTCGGTTACATACATACATACAGGTGAAGCTAATAAAAGCGTGATAAAAACGGTTTACTTCGATTTTCAGCAAAACTACAAGTCCTATGGAAAAAAAGTAAAATGGCAAAGTCGTAGGTAATAAAAAGATCTTTTGATGAAAACTTACCTTCTTATGTTTCAAACACACGGTAATTTATTTGATTTGGAATATTAATTATTTCACCTTATTTTGACTCAGTATCGAAAAAGCACCCTAATTTTCAGTTGTTTTTTTAAAGTCGGTAGGTTTTTTGTTCATTGAAATCTCTATTATCTGATGGTGTAAAAGATAAATACATTACTAAGGTAAATGTTCTCAGAAAATGCGAAGAAACAAAAAAAACTCGAACCCGAATTTTATTTTAAAATCATTATGTACAATTTTGAGCTGTTTATTAAAATTTATACTTTCATTACTCGAAAAATGTAAGATTCCACGTTACATTGATAAACAGAAAAATATAAATCCCCCCTCCACTTCCCGACCTCAGATCGCCCGTAAATTATTTTTCCTTTCATTTTTGTTATTTATATTCTCTTCCTTTTCCAATGCGTTTCATATTACTTTTTTTTTTAGTTTTAAAAATTATCGACCCTGGTTTATATTTGATGACTGTAAATTGTGATCAGATATACATACGTATATAAAAGATTAATCAATCAATCGAGTCACCATAGTGTAAAATTACTAAGAGTATGTATATTAAAACTTGCTAAATTACCAGTTAAAATATATAAACTAATATTTAATTTCGTATTAAGATTTCTATCGAGGATTTTGTATTATGCTGTCTTAAATTTAAAGATTCGTCTTTAATTTAATAAAATACATTCCTTTTTTCTGTTTAAACTATCATTTTTTAACGCAATCTTCATTGTGATCAAAATCCACGTAAATAAACAAGAAGTTTACAGATTTATACACTTTTGATTTAATCTTTCCGTTCTTCCGCAGCTTTGAAGTCCAAGGAAGCAGAATTTATACAAAATCGTTTTCGGGTGGGCGCTGGCCCATCATCGAACACATGTCCCAGATGAGCGGAGCACTTGGAGCACCGCACTTCGGTTCGCACCAAACCTGGCCGTGTTAAAAGTAGTAATATATTCGCCCCGACTTTACAGATCCATCACACCAAGACCGTTTACCCAAAATACATAATTATTATTATTGTAAATGACATGAATATATCCGAATTTAATTTCCACATAGAGTTCATGTTGTGAGATATGTTTTGTAGACGGGCGCAGTCGCAGCGGAGACGGGAGTCGTCGTCCAGTCGGCAGCCATCAAGGAGAAGCAAGCGGGACGGGACAAGAGGGGGCAATATGGATAGTGGGAGCAAATGGATATTACTTATCATTCGCATTCTAAATTAGTGTAGTTCACGTATGATACGAGATATGTAATTTGAAGAACAATGTTGAAACCCAATATTACAGCCACATCGACAATCTATTTCTTTTGCATATTTAATGTAATCAGTTTCATAGAAATGAAGTTATAGCCAGCATTGGATAACATAGTGACATAGATAACATACAATAACATTATTATAAAAGTGCATCTGTTTATAATGAACAGTGTAAAGATAAATAGGATAGTATTTTTAAAGAATCGGTACAGTAAAATAAAATGTCACCAATCAAGGTCGACTTGCTGTTGTTGTTTATTCAATCAGGATTCTATTCGAGGATAATTCAAGGACGGGGAAAAGAGACAGAAAATATAGAAATATATTAGCACCACAGAGTATTATCTGTGGCCAGTTTTTACATATTTAAAAACAGTAATACTGCATTGGAAATGGACTGAAATGATTTTTTATTGGACAAATATTTAGAGGTCCATAAATGTAAAATTAGCTCCATCTCAATACATAATAAACTCGGAATTTATGTTTATAAAATTCGAAATTATATACATATTTATATCCTATTATAGAGAGAATCGCTGGCCAGCATAACTACCACCTCCTGCAAATTCTTGTCAATACTTAATACAAAACAAAGCATCATATAATCTTATATTTTTTTCCACAATGAATCGACATAATATCACGTCATTAATGTTAATGCAACCTAATATGGATATAACATCGTGGATCTATTTAGAATCTTACAAAAAAAAAATAACGTCGAAAAGGATGTTTATTCCTTGAGTGATACGTTGAGAAAGTGAATTAAAAAAATGTTTCACTATTTCTAATGTGTTAACACAGTTGATTAATCTTGTAAATAATTTTCCAGTCACATATAATTTTTAAATTATTCAAATATACCAAAATTATAAATATCATTACATAGTATAAAACAAAGTCCCCTACCGCGTCTGTCTGTCTGTCTGTTCGCGATAAACTCAAAAACTACTGAACGGATCTTTATGCGGTTTTTACCCGTGGATAAAGTGATTCACGAGGAACGTTTTGGTATATAATTTGTCCAGGATTTTTTTATAATTAGGGCGGGACAACGTCTGCCGGGCCTGCTAGTAATTACATAATTTAGCTATTACCATGTTTTCTATTTTAATAATATTGTTTGACATACCTTTAGTTTTGTATTTTGCTTACCTGCACTCGTGTCTTCATGTAAAATAACCTTTTCCTTTGATAGAACATCATTGAATGATGGCCATCCAGTCCCAGAGTCAAATTTGGTCTCAGAACTAAATAGATCTTGTTCACAAACTACACAAACATATAATCCTTCATCGTAAACCTTGTAGTAGCATCCTAAAAATAATAATATATTTTTAATAACCCACCGAATGTTATAAAATATATGATTAGCATGCCCTGCGCGGCGGACGTTGTCGTGCTTTGATAATAAAAAAATCCTAAAATTCAACCGCAGCGCCACCTATCAGGTCCAGTTGTAAATCTAAGCCGTTCTGAAATCCACCTGACTCAGAAAAAATTTCATCAAAATCTGTCCAGCCATCTAGGAGGAGTTTAGTCACATACACACGGACAAAAGATAAATATGATGCGTTAGCTAGATATATAAGACGAGTGACTGCAAAAATATTATGTATAAACAATATGTAAAGGATTAAAAGTATATACCCGAAAATGGCATTTCAGTTCCTGCTTCTTGAGTAACATGATACTGTAACGACGTCAGGCGTTTCTTTAGAGCTTCCTTATCCTCCATTACCCTCCACACTAGGGCTAAAATTTTACAAATATACTATGTAATACATTTTCTTGTAATGGCGTACATACGTTTGAAATTTTCTAATATATTTTTGGCACGCTTCCAAAATATACGAAGCGAGATACTTCCTTACTTATATTAAGCCGGATAATAAACACAATTACTATGTGATGGTGCGTCCTGCCTGTTGTAGACGAGTGTATCAACTGGTTTGTTTGGTTTACCTGCAATCAAAAATATTATAGGTAAAAAGATGTAGTCACGTTACCTACATGGTATTTGAAAACGGAAAAAAAAAATGGAAGCGGTAAATCGAAGTTGTATATAATATCATTCTAAAGTAGGATCCTCTACGAGTATGTTTCACGTCTGGCGGGATGTTTGGCGCTTACAATCTATCTGACTGATGAAATATATTTTTGTGATGGTACTCTGAATAACATACTTAAAAATCAAGCATTTTTCTGTCTGCTTTAAAGCGTCTGGCAGAAGTTATGGCCCTCGAAATGTGTCTGGCGATACTGGATCCTTCTTTGGAGTGATATTATACTAAAAATTTATAAAAATCAGCCATTTAAATTTAAGTAAAGGAGCTTTCATTTTTAGATATCTTTCTCATCTAAGACTAACTCTTTTTTTTATATTATAGGGGGCAAACGAACAAGCGGGTCACTTGATGGTAAGTGATCACCGCCGTTCATAGACACTAGCAACACCGGGGAAGTCGCCAGTGCGTTGCCAGCCTGTGTTTCGGGGAGAGGGGTTGGGGAAGTGGAGAGGAGGGGGAAGTCGGGGGGAGGTGGTCCCCCGGCGCTCTCACTGACCGAACGAAACGTAACAATGCAAGCAATGTTACTTCACGTCGATTTTCAGTGAGAGGGTTGTACTACCCCGGGCGAGCCGACCTATTCATGCTGAAACCAATAATCGCTTCAGCGCGGCTCTACCACCTATTACAACTACAACAACTTCAAGGGCAAAGATTTCGAGATTTCATGAGAGTTACCCATACATCTTTTTACGAGATAGATCAAATTAATGTACTACGGAATTGTATATCTTAAAAATACCGATCTATAAATCCTCGATGATTTGAATATTTATCTCTAAAGGATAACCCACAGTAACCATTTTTATCTTTTTACAAAAATAATGATGTGTTATTTACCAAGCTGTTTTATACAATACAATCAAAATCAAAATATCCTTTATTCAATTTAGGCCCTGAGAAGGCACTTATGAACGTTAAAGCTACCACCGGTTCGGAAAATAACGCAGTCCTTGAGAAGAACTGGCAAGAAACCCGATCTGGTTTATCACTTCATATTATATATTTTTACAAAACATAAGTAGTTATTTTCGTTATTAGTGGATGCACAGAGCCCCTCTCTGTGGTGCCCGTTATTTTCAGACATCACAATCGTTCACATATTAATCCACCCTATATTAGCCTTTAGATATTAAAACCCGCTTGAGATGGTTCTTGAACTCACTATCCGGCAAATCGGTAATGTGTCCTGGGACTTTGTTATAAAACCTAACACTATTAATTACCTAAAAAACTGTTTTTGGACTTAGTGAGCCTGACGCATGGAATTACCAATTTGTTGCTATTTCTAGTATTTAAATTATGTTGGTACTAGCCCCAACATATCTAAGTTTTTGCGGACATACATCAAATTATCAAGAATATATTGGGAGGGCAGGGTTAAGATACCGAATTCCTGAAACTTAGTCTTTAATGATTCGCGAGGCCCCATATTATAAATTGCTCGAACTGCTCGGTTTTGTAATAGGAATATGTAATAAATACAGTATTAATCCTTATCCAATTAAATACATTACATACGTTGCACATGTTATTTAATTCAAAACTGCCCTTAACAGTATCTCACTAAAATGAATATCTACATTGCACCCGTGCGAAGCTGAACGGGTCGCTAGTATTAAACAACGGGTTAATTCAAATTTTTCGTAAGCACTAAAGGAGTCGGAGAGAGGCGTCCTTGTTTTGTATATTTTGATGAATTCAGTGATGGATCTGGATGTTTAGGTCTGATATGTGAGGCATGCGCTCTTGTCTAATGAACTACCATCGCCTTAGTAACGAAACACTTTAAGCTAGTTTCTCTGTAGACTATAAATCCCTTATTTCTAGACTTATTAACTACTTATATAAATGTTTACGTAAGCACGGGGAGGGTAGGTAAGCGCATTACTTACTTTTACTGATCATGTGGAAATGGCGGTTAGAAATTACAAAAAATCTGCTTGCGTAATAGATACTTGAACAGACCCAAAGAGGATTGGCTGGAAGCAGGAAGAAGAAGAAGGCCATTTAAGTAATGTATGTACCATTGCTAACTACTCTATATAATATAAGTACTTTTATGATCTACTATTCCCTTATGCATATTTCTTACTCTTATTATTATACATTAGGCCTATTTTAGAATGAAGCTTATATAAGGCGTATAAGGGTTCGTTAAATTACTAGTACTAAATAAATCCTCTTATTGGATCATTGTCACAAAGTATATTCTAGTCTTAAAATGATCCGCTCTATAATGGGAACAAAAATATAATAACTTTTGGTTTTCTGTTTATATGTCCACGTAAAAATAAAAATGTAAGTGATTTTGCGCCTAGCAAAAATTATGTATAACGATAAAATTTTGCCCTCTTTCTTGTTTTTAAATTCATGTTATTGCACCGAATGAAATATATCAATATTTCGTTAAACACTGAAGTAATCTATCTAACAGACTAATTTAATATAATAAACAGTACAGTCCAAACTTTTGACCGCTCTGAATATAGATGTACATAACACAAATTTAGATAAAATACATATAATACTATATCTATAACATCATAACAACTGAAGGCGCCAATTGTAGATTCGTATAGTAATATTTTAACATTGTGTCGTATTAAATTTTTGACTATATTATGATCAAATCCGAAACTACTGTTATATTCAGAGTGGCCAAAAAGATTGACACGAATTGCATGTATTGATATTTTCTCTGATTGATGATTTTGACAATGATTTATATATATAATGTACTACTCTATTCGTATATCGGACACAAGAAAGTCGGGCTTCACTGATGTTCAGTGCTAGTTAATGTTTATTTGACTCTGGTGCCACAAATTACAAAGGTAGTTTTCCAATTACAGAGCATAGTGCGACTAGTGGCGAAATGCCGATTTGCTGAGTATTGGACGGTTCGTAAATGCACGGTAAAGAGGTTGAAAAAAAATAAATGGTGTTCAATTATAGAGTGGCGCTTATGCGGCATAATGCTTAACTTTGAATGTTCCAACTCCAGCAACGCTTCGCACAATCGAGCACTCTCAAAAGTAGTGTTTTCGCTTGATGCGTGCAATGGATACCAACTCAGTGACAGGAAATTAACAAGTGTTTTTTCTTTCAGTTGACATTGATCGAAATATTTAATTTATATTATCTTTAGTAATATTATTTATTGTGGAAAGCATTTTTAAAGCTTTCATTTCGTTGTGTTTTTTTGGAAATAATCAAAGTTAATTCAACTTGTGTTAAAAAAATGATGTATGATTTTTTTTCAACACTGAACTTAGCGCACTCTACCGGTGCATTTGAAAACTAATTCACGTTCCAATTAAGCTTCAGCATAATTCGGCATTGTGCGCCACTGAGTCGCACTATGCTCTGTAATTGGAAAACTACCCAGAACATCATTTTTTTAACACAGGTTGAATTAACTTTGATTAATTCCAAAAAACCACAACGAAATGAAAGCTTTAAAAATGTTTTCAACATAAATAACATTACTAAAGATAATATAAATTAAATATTTCGATCAATGTCAACTTAAAGAAAAAACACTTGTTAATTTCCTGTCACTGAGTTGGTATCCATTGCACGCATCAAGCGAAAACACTACTTTTGAGAGTGCTCGATTGTGCGAAGCGTTGCTGGAGTTGGAACATTCAAATTAAAGCATTATGCCGCATGATGCGCTCTAGTGCTATAACTGGAAAACTACCGAAATGACGTCTAACTTGGCTGCATGCTCTAGACACCTTTGCCTTTTCCTGAGGATGCAAAGAAACAGAAACTAGGGATGCGATTCTTCCGGCAAAAGTCGATCTTTCAATTAAACTGAACTATAGTCTGTGGAATTAAATCAAGAAAATATCTATCTATTAATTTGTTTTTCTAGCTTTTATTTTTACAAAAAATACAACATACTCATCGTTCTTTATCTTCTTAATAAGGTTATAAATGTTTATAATTCGATGTACTTTTGCAAAACAGAATAAAAGTGAAGTGCTATTATAATTTAACATGTTTTTGATTTAAAAATATATATCAAGTTAAGCATTAAAACATGTATTTTATTATTTGCAATAAGGCAACGCAACGGTATAAAACTCAAACACATTCTAAACAATGCTGACACACTTATTAAAAAAAACAACCTGTATTCTTTAAGTAACATGTGCATAACTATAAACTATTATAAAGAAAATAACTAGAAAATATTGATAAAACAATTTATTTTGCTTAATCTCTGTTATTTTGCTGTAGAAATAATAATTAAAAAACAGTTTAACAAAAAACGATATCAACAGAAACAAAATAAAAATGATAATTTTTATTTGTCTCTGGTATAACATATTAAACTTGCTACAATACTACTTTTAATTTGTTAATCTTTTAAACATTTGAAAATGTTTCTTATCCTTATTAAAACATAATGTTGGTTCAGAGCCCGAAAGTAGAAACCTAGAAGTAATTTAAAAATGTTTAAATCTACATTTAATATTGTAGTATTAGCTATTCTGAAGTAAAACAAACTTTTGACATAATAACGTCTCATAAATCGATGAACGCCTGCTGCACGCACGAAAAAGCCTTACTCATTGTCACAATCAGACTGAGCCGAGCGTGTAAGCGAGATTGCGGAGCAAGCGATAGAGGGGCGCGATCGCCCTAGTATTTAACTTGTGACGCATCTACTTGTGACTTTTTCTATCTATATCTATACTAATATTATAAAGAGGTAAAGTTTGTGACGTTGTGAGTTTGTGGGTTTGTGAGTTTGTGACGTTGTGACGTTGTGGCGTTGTTAGGGTTAATCTCAGGAACTACTGGTCCAATTTGAATAATTCTTTCAGTGTTATATAGCTCATTCATCGAGAATGGTTATAGGCTATATATCATCACGCTAAGGCTAGTAGCAGCGGAGCACAGATGAAAAATGTTTCAAAATCGAGATGTTTTTTTTTTTGAGAGCTTCCGCTGTGTGTCAGCATTAGCCCAGAGAACTATTACTACGCGGACGAAGTCGCGGGCAGGGGCTATAATCTATATACTAATATTATAAAGAGGTAAAGTTTGTGAGTTTGTGACGTTGTAGGGGGTAATCTCAGGAACTACTAAACCAATTTCTTTTACCAATATAAAGCCACATTATTTGTGAGTGTTATAGGCTATATATCATCACGCTAAGGGCAATATGAGCAGAGCTACAATGAAAAATGTTTTAAAATTGGGGCTTTTTTTCCTTTTGAGAGCTTCCGCTGCGTCTTAGCCCAAAATAACTATTCCACGCGTGCGAAGTCGCGGACAGAAGCTATTAACTAATTATATTATCTATAATCTATATTAATATTATAAAGAGGTAAAGTTTGTGAGGTTGTATTGGATAATATCAGGGGAGTCGGAGAAAAATACTCGAACGAAAACGTTTCTTACGAACGCTGCCTTTATTATGAGATATATATTATTGACTTCTAGAGAAAAGTTGTAGCTTGATAATGCCTATTACCGCCCAATGAAGTGGGCACGGCTCGGCTAGTATAGAATAATTCAATTCATAAAAGTATGCAATTTTTCATCAATGTTTTCTTATGACGTTATCACGTAAAATTATCGTCCATAAACTGACTTTACAGGCAACCAATTTTTTAGTTAATTAGTTTAGATGAAAGGAATTATGGTCATACAGCCATCTATTGTGTTTATGTCTCATTGTGTAAAAAACTTTCCCATATTTGAGTACGTCTAACTAATTGTTACTTATTTTATGGTTTTATTTTTATCTAAATAGAAGCAATGGAATCATATTTGTATAGTGTCAGAGATCAGTCCACAGGATTTATTCGTTATTTAATATCGATTGATATAATTAATTTTTAGTTAAACAATATTAATATTTATTAAATCGATCTGAAATTGACATCTCTAGTTCAGCTAATTTTTTGTCTCTGTTACTGGCGCAGTGGCCATATTGTGAAACAATATATAACAATTATTGGTTTTTTATTGAAGTTCTAATCTATTTACTTAGTGATACATTTTGTCAAATCTTGAAAAACCAGTTATTTACAATGGCTACTAAGGAAGAGTACACCGAGGATCTGTTTGAATATATAAAAGTAAGCGAAGACGAAGATGAAACCAATGCAGTAGAAATGCCTTGTGAAATGGACGGAACCCTACTACTTTCAACCCTCGTTGCTCAGTTTCCTGGTGCTAGCGGATTAAAATACAGGCATTCTGATACCAAGGCAATTCGGGGTATTCGTCTAAATGATGGCAAATTGCACCCGCCAACTGAAATAGGGTGGGGTAAACATCTTTACGTTTGTGTTTTTCCTAAAGAAAATAAACGTAAAATGGAAGACGTTTCACCTGACAATACTGCTGCAAAGACTAAGCGGTTAGAGAAAAAACTCACATGTTCAGATTTAATTTGCCTAGGACTGCCTTGGAAGTCTACAGAAGCGTCCATCAGGCAATATTTTGAACAGTTTGGCGACGTTGTGATGGTACAATTAAAAAAAGACAAAAACGGCTCGTTTAAAGGTTTCGGTTTTATTCGATTCGCAACATATGCATCACAAATGAGAGCACTGGCCCAAAGACATAATATAGATGGGCGTTGGGTTGATGTTCGCATACCGAACTCTAAAGAAGGTCTGGTACCACAAATACCATGCAAAGTTTTTGTTGGAAGGTGCACTGAGGATATGACAGGAGATGATCTCCGTGAGTATTTCTCTAAATTTGGAGAAGTGACCGATGTATTTGTTCCTCGGCCTTTTAGAGCTTTCGGCTTTGTAACATTCTTGGATCCTGAAGTGGCTCAAAGTCTATGTGGAGAAGATCATGTTATTAAGGGAGCGTCTGTATCCGTTTCAAGTGCCGCACCAAAACTGAAAAGCAAAACTAATCAGAATTGGAAAGATGAATCAGATGGACATAACAATTGGGAGTCTAATAGATCAGGTCAGTCAGGTGGATCAAATAGTAATGGCGGGAACAGTAATATAGATTCACTAAACATGCAAAATTTAGGCATTAATCCAAATGGTGGTCCCCCACCAAATTTTAATTTGCCAATAAGTCTTGTTGCTGCAGCTCTCAACCAGGCAGGTTGGGGTGGATTTTTAGGAGGTCCTGGTAATTCAGGTCATAATAATTGGCAAGGAGGTGGTCCACCACAAGGGAATTCTGGCAAAAATTGGAATAACAATCAAAATTGGGGACCAAATGGTCCTCCTCCGGCTTGGAATCATGGTAATGGAGGTGGAAACAATCAGGGCTGGAATGGTGGTGGTAAGGGCGGTAATTGGAATCAAGGAAATTGGCCAAATGGTTCAGGAAATTGGAATGGTAATGGCAACAGTTCGGGGTCCGGTTCTGGAAGTGGATGGAACAAGTCACAGACGTGAGGTGAGCTCACTAAGCAGATGTAACAGGGATGTATGACAAGATGATTAAGTTTTAGAAAATACATTTAGTTACTTTAATTTGTATGTAAAGATATTTTAACAAAGGGAAGGCAAGGCACATGTGGATGCAATCAGATTTTAAATGATGTTTATATAAGACATTACGTGAATAGAGTATTGTGTGTAACTTTTGATGTGGTGTGACAAGGTTATTTGATAAATAAAGAAGTATGATATTCTGAGATGGATGTTTTAATTTTTGTTTTGCAGTAACCAGAGTTTCCTCAAAAAATTTTTAAAACTATTACACAACTGTTACGTGAAGATGTATTTTCATATATTTTTTTATGAACTGTGTATGAGTGTACATCTGATAAATGTTGCTGTTTTAAATTGAAAAGATCTGGGTGACAATGTGTTATGTAGTGTGTAAGCATCTTGGGAGAGGTGTGGCTGCTGAACTTCTTTCGTGGTAAGTGATGAATGGTACTGGTTGAAGGATATGAATTGGTTTGATGATGACAAAGAATTGAAATAAATGTATCACAATGATCATTGTACAAACTATTGCCATTTTTGTATTTATATCTCAAACTAGCGGTCCCGTCGGACGGTGTTCCGCCCTGATTATAAAAAAATCCTCGATAAATTGTATACCAAAACCATCCTCATTAATCACTTTATCTACTGGTGAAAACCGCAAGAAAATCCGTTCAGTAGTTTTCGAGTTTATCGCGAACAGACAGACAGACAGACGCGGTAGGGGACTTTATTTTATACTATGTAATGATATTTATCTTAGGTTTGAAATCATTGGATATTGTTAATGTCCATGTTTTATCGGTCACCATTTGACCTTGTCTCATGCTTCATTAATATTCATTATGATTCCATGTTTTAAATAGTGTAATTTTTCACTTATTTCAATATCCTTAAAGATTTTCACTCACAATAGAGCCAGTTTATAATTTCTAACTCTCCATTTGAACCAAATTCATATAAACTGATTTATTTATTATAAAGTACTAGCCAGCCCGATAGACGTTGTCCCGCCCTGATTATAAAAAAATCCTTGATAAATGATATATCAAAACCTTCCACATGAATCCCTCTATCCACTGGTGAAACACGCATGAAAATCCGTTCAGTACTTCTTGAGTTTATCGCGAACAGACAGACAGACAGACGCGGTAGGGGACTTTGTTTTATACTATGTAATGATAAATGACATTTAAGCTTATGAGATGTGTATCTATTAACTTTTATATTGCTTGTCAATAATATTATAACCACTAATAAACATATTTATTTCAATTTTTACTAAGATATATTCAAACACAAGCAACATTGAACCTTATAATGCAGCTTTTTTAAATAATAAAGTTTAGTTATAAATTTTGAAGTGTTACAGGTGTCTTTAACAAAGATTGGTCAAACTTCTGTGACATGAACATAATCACTACTGAAAGAGAGAACCCAGTTAAGTATACAGAATGTTTAAACTGTAATTTCTCAAATGTAAAACCATGTTTGAAATAATATATTTTCAACTGTACAGGTACCAGTGTCAACATTTCTGCTGTTAGTATTACAGCCTAAACTCTAGTGAGTATATATGTACAAGAGAGTGGTATAATTGGAATTAAAATACACCTTTTGACAAATTTATATGTATTTTTATTTTTCATCATAATGTGGGTTCTTACCAATACTATAATTGAGTGCAAGAGCACCACATCAGATGTACATACATTTGTCTATAAATACATACATTATACACTTAAAAATCTTAAATCACATGGTAATCACAAAGTTATGAGATCCACGGCAAGTCGTTTACGAACACACCACATTGGATTATATTATATACTGAATACAATCCAGAGAAAATCAGTCAATTTTTTATACGTTTACCTACAGCAACTTGTAATAGTCTTTTTCTATGGGACAATAATTCAATACAGCTGTCATATTTTCCCGAGTAAATTGACTGGATTTCAAAATCACTAAATATTCTATTTTATATTTATAGTATCGCGTAAGTGGTATTGGCGTTAAGGACATGCCTTTAAAATACTTTTGTGTTATTATTATAACTAGTCTATGTATCATAGTAGTAAATCTACATATTCATCATGTTTTTTTACATTTTAATCATAACATTACATACTTAAAAAAATCGGTGAGAATTTGTCATAAGCTGCAAAACTTAAAAGGTATCGTTATAATATTCTCTTTGGAGATTAAAATAATAAATGCGATATAATAACTTGATTACTGATAGGTTTAGAATGAATTATTTTTAAAACATTTAGAGTACATCTTGCGTGTAACAGAAATGTAAAAATATAGGTTATTTGGAATTCGAAATGATAGTTCAGTTTTCAGAGAAATATAAAATATCAAAATATTGTACAAAACAGAATTTTTATATAAATGTTTTTTTTTGCATATTAACTCATAATTATTACACTTTCAATTTTTTTGCAGGCCTGAGTGCATAATTTATTGTCACTTGTCGTTTCATTGTGGACCTTCTAGGCTGCCTTCTACCATTCCATTCTGCCTCCATCTTCTGAGCCAATTCGAAATCACTTTTTTCTTGTTCAATTATTTTCTCAATCCTAAGTTGCTCTTGCAATATCTTCTTAACGTCACAATTTTTTAAAGGACTAGATAAATTTTTTACTGCTAAATTATTATTTAAGGACTCTGCAATTAATTCTGGACTGTTATGTTCATTGATAGCAGTAAGTCTTTTTGAATCACTTCTGAGATAAGGCTTTCGTTCTGATGATGCTTTCCTTTGATTCACTTTTGATTTTTTTGGTGTTGTTTCATTTTCATCTTTAGTTATACTGCCCATTGATCTTGTACGCCTCAAATTAGTTTCTTTACTCAATTTTGTAATACCATCAATAGCAAGTTTACTTCTGTTAGGGTTTCTTCTAACTGGTAATGACGGCATGGTACATGGAGAAGTAGACGCAGTTTTCTTTACTTTTGATCGATTGTTTGTTTCATAATTGTTAGTATTTTCCTGTAAATAATATTCTTTTTAGTTTTATGGTTAATAATACATATGCTCTCTCATTGGGTACATTTGAAGAGTGAGCCTCATCATCAATATGAATAACCAACGTTTCACACTGTTCAAAATAATTAAAATTTAACTTATGTTTGTTTATCTTAATCAGTCTTGTTTTCTGAATACAATTATAATTTGGTAATTTTTATAAAATAAATGTATTCATCATGATATAGTAACATTAAATATGTTAAAAAAGTGCAAAATCAGGACTCGAGGGGTAAATGTGAAGTAGTTTCTATAGGAAAGAAATAAAGTAAAAGTTTCTATATAAATGTAAAGTAAAATTATGATTTAGCTATTTGAAACAAGAGATTTAGGAACAAATTCATAGAGTAATTATATATTACTCTACCTATAATATATTGAGTATAACATACTGAAATTGTTCAATTATTGTATAAAATAAATAAAAGCGATGATAACTGAGAAAGTGCAGAGTTTAGTCCTGATTTTAAGTGTGTCTATGACTCAGGTGGTACCCAAAGGCGTACCTGGGCTAAAGGATCGTCACTTTTCAGTGCCATATAGGCGACTTTTTATGTCATCTTTGTTAACTTACACTGTTACTATAGACCATAATGTTTTTGTTACTTAATTAATTGTTAATAATTATATAGTAATTATTAATTAATTAGTTAATTATTAGTAAGAACTAAAATACTATATATGGGTAAAAACAGTCTCCGGCTATTCATAAACTGACAAATGGCTACTTGATTGTACAACAATAAACTTGTGAAGAAAAATAACATTGTAAACATTATTTCTTCACCTATTTGGCTGGCTTATCATTAAGCATACTTCTTTAATTCCTATGGTTCATAACTCATAAGCTGAACAGACTATGCACATTGCTTGTGAGAGTAATTCAAATTTCTGATAACTAAATTATTAATGGAAAATGAAACTATGCTATCTGATACTACGTCAAAAGTCCTGAAGTTCGTCCTACATCCTACAAAACTAAGATTTATAAACTAACAATAGAGTCCAATTACTACATGAAACACAAGGCAAATGTTATTTTTTGAGATATAACAAGAATGTCTAAACCTATTAAAAACATAGTCTTCTACAATATAAAGATTTGATCATATGAAAAGTGCCCAATGAGCACTGAAATGTAATTTGTTTGCCAGACCCTACATGGAGAAAATGTATTTAAAAGACATGTATGTTTACCTTTTTTACTTGCAGAATATTTAATGCGACCACAAAAGCGGATGGTAAGTTTTGAGATAGAGACAGACTCCGAAGACGGCATAGTTCTTCTAAATACTGATCACGGGAAGGAGGTGGTTCATAGCTAGGGGAGTTAGATTCTTTATTCGGCCGTAT